>OX276335.1:188345571-189056724 GCA_946251815.1 Dasysyrphus albostriatus | reverse complement strand
AATTTGTGTGTAAAATGTTATGAGCTAAAATTTAAATCTTTTGAAAATTAAAAACGTGTCGTCCCTTTAAGCTTAACAAATAAAAAGGCAAACAAAGGTAAAGGTTGGGTCACTAAGAAAACTTTTGATACGGGGCCCCCGAAGTGCTCACTTTGCCACTGGGTTATTTACTACCCTCAGCTAAAAGCTGCCGCAGCATTATCATCAATCTGCCTGACGGATCGCAACTGATAACCAAACCATCAGTGAAATATCTGGGTGTCAACTTTGAGGAGAGGTTACTCTTTAATCCGCATTTGTAACAGCTACTCTGAAGAAAGCAAACTACGCTTTCCACCGCATCCGCCAAAGGACGAAATTGCTTCTTTATAAGCAACTTCTCAGACCGATCATTACATACTGCTTTCTTATCTGGTTTACTATTTCCAAAACCAGCATGAAAAAACTGGGAGTGTTCGAGAGGAAGATCTTTCAGATCTGCACGGGACTCCACTTTGACCAACGGTGACGAAAACATTTCTGCAACAGGCGACTCTATGAGGCACCCGAAAAAACACCACTTGACAAATACATGATCAGTGCTGCCAAAATACTGACGAGCAATCTTAGCAATCATCCAAACCCTATAGTGAGAGCCATCACAAGTGCAGAGAGACACATCGATCCACGATACCTTGATGTAACAGCACTACTGGACTAAGGAATCATTCCTATCAATGAAGACGAGACAATTCAGTTTTACGAAGATGCAGCGTCGAACAACCATCGTGGCTAGAAGCCACCGAAACCCCACATCCTCCCAAAAAGACAACCGGATTTGAACAACCAGAGATAAATCATCTACATAGTATGAAATATAACCATCAATCACAATCTTTTAAATAATTTTGTATAAAAATAAAAAGAATGTATAAAACTAGGCCCCTAATGTGCCAAAACAAATTATAGTATCAATATATTAATTAGATAAAATAGAATTAGGAACAAATTGTAAACATCTATTTCAGTTCAATAAGGACTAACTAACTAACTGGGTTATTTACTAACAACAATTAGAAACATAACTGCATCACTTTAAATTTGTTTGCCTGTAAAAAATATGTAATGCTAATTACTAAAACTAGCAGATAGCAAACAATTTTTGCAAATTTTCGATAAATAAGGGCCCAAAAATCTCTATGACCTTACATTTTTTTTTTTATTAAGAAATTAAAAATTCATGAAATAATATGTAGACGTGACCAACTACTGAAAACTATCAGACCCCAAATGAGGTGTTAGAAGTTTTTTTGTGCCCTTGAAACGACTTTTAAAAATTCATAGGAAAAAAATCTATGCCACCCCAATTACTAAAAATAATAGTTGACCTTTTATCTTGGTCTAGAGATCTTTCGAATGGTTTTCTTTTTTTGTAAATTTCCCATAAATGAGGTGCCAAAAATCGCGCATGACCTTGAGTAACCTTGAGAAAATTTAAGCCTATATTATAAATTATTTAGGGCTAACCAATTTTAAGCTCTTTTTAACCTTTTCTGACCAATTATTAACCAATTAAATGACATTTTCTTTCTTCAAATTTCCCCTACATTAGGTGCAAGGGTCCAGAGCTGACAATTTGTAGGAAATTGGTTTTCAAAACGGAAAAGGTCAAGACAAATTCTTTCAATGATTTATCATGATCACAAAACAAATTTAAACTTGTCCATAAAAATACAATTTTATTAATAAATATTATTTTTGTTTTTTATATTTATTTTGCGGCTCGTTTGTGATCAATATATGTACCTCCTACAAATAAATTTTCAATGAAAATACACAAAATTAATTTTTTTTTGCGCAAAATCTCACAGAAATTGCTTTCAAATTGAACTTGTATGGAAAAATCCTACCCCACCTCAACCTACAGTTTCCTTTTATAAAATTAACTTAATATTTTTTTTTTTTAAATGAACATGGAAACTTAAAAGTCTTTTTAATGCCTCAGCTTCAGTATAAATTCTGATTTCGATCGTACAAGACATTTTGCATTTTCTATATAACAAAAATATAACGTCGTCGGCTGCGCGTCAAACGGAGACTCCAATAAGTTTATAATTGAAATTTTTCTTCTTTATAAATACAAAAATAAATATGGCTGTAAGTCAATAAAACAAAATATAAGACTTTATTAATTTTAAATTTTCAAACAAAAACTTGTGTTAAAAATAAATAAATTAGAGGTGTTGATTGAAAGTGAAATCAAACATATAAATAGATGTTAATAAATTAAATTCCTTTTGAAATGTTTGCAGTTTTCAAAAATCTAAAGCTAATTATGTGAACATGACATCAACAGGAATTGATACTTAGACCAAACATTTATTTTATAATATTTTTTTTTTAATACAAGAAAAAAAATTGCATCTGTGTTAAAAGAAATGCATCGTATCTAAAAATAGTGCTGCGTCAACCACTTCAGGCGGGGTGCAATATTATTTATGTTTTTCATTTAGGGTTGGCAGTTGTTATGAGAGTTGTCGGAAATAGCTACTCATGAATTTTAGGATTAATATTTCAAACTAAAAATCACGCCTGAGATTAAGACATAATTAATAAGGGAACTTAAATTCATACAAATTGCTGTCGACTCGGAAGAAAAACTGCACATAACTCATCAACTCAATCTGTTGAGTTAATATAGCAGTTTTGTTCATTTAAGAAAAAGACACATTGTTTTAAGTATTCCTGTGGAAACGACTAAGTTTTCTAATAGTTTTTTTTTTTGATTATTTTGACAATACATAAGTGGTAGTTGAAATTTCATTAGGGTTTCTTTAGCATCTAGCTACTAAGAAATGAGATTTGTTGATTTGGGACTTTTAAAAGACTTTTTACTGGCCCTTAGTCGAGTAAATTTTATTCGGAAGATTTTCAAAACTTCATTAGTTTATTTTTAAAAATATCTTGGTTATTGTTTTATGTGGTAGGGGTGACCCTCAAGTATGTAGCATTCTTAGTTTAAAAGAAAGAAAGTGCACATTAAGAATTTAATTTTTTTGTGAATCAAAATTTGATGCATTATTAAATTTTTCCGAATATTGTCTTGGATTTAAGGAGGGGAGGTCATAGGGGTCATGATAGAAAATCTCCTCGGGTATCACAGACGTTTTGATGGGTTGGGTATGAAATCCCGAATGCCAAATTCCCGAAAAGGCAAAAAATCTCGAATTCCATAATCCTGAATGGTAAAATTGTGAATAGAAAAAATGGGGTCTGCGATTTTTAATACCAACATTGTACTGAGCCATTCTAGATTCTAGCCTCCAAACTGAACTTGTTTGTGCTTATTACAGCATGCAACATAGGTAATTGTTGATTTTGGTACTTAAAATGGTACTTTGTGAAACCTAATAGGTACAATTGATGATTTTTGTATATTCTTGATTTTTATTCGTCCAATTTAATATTCGAGATTTTTATATTTTATTTAGAGAATTTTGCATTCGAGATTCTTGAAATTGGAGAACCCAAAATGAACAAAAGTCAAGCCAAACATAGTAGTTTGGTTTCTTTGAAAGTACTAAAATAGTACTTAGAAGTACTTAAATTTTATGCATTCGGTATTTTTGGCGTTCGGGATTTGTTCATTTGGAATTTTGGCATTTGGGATTTTTGGTATTAGGGATTATAGCATTCAGGATTCTCCTTTTTTGCAATTCTAGGTTTTGGCATTCGGGATCTAGTAACTTAACCATTTTTGATGTAGGTGTAAAGATAAGTGACCAAATTACCGCATCAGTTCTCAAGCAATACATGACTGAATTATGATAGTTTGACCTTTGCTCACGTTTCGAGCAATCTAATTCTAATAGGTACCAACCAAAATTTTAAGTAGCTGCTCGTTCGTTCGATCACTAGTGGAATTCACTCACTCTAATTAATCTAAACTTATTCGGTTCTAGAAGAGTGAATAAAGTAGCATTCCTTACCTACACAAAATTTTAGTTGAATCACTTTTAATCTTAACTACTCGTAAATAATTATTTTAATTAATGTGAATAGAGAGAATTCTCTTATGCAAATATCGTTGAATTTTTTCTTCTTTGCTTTAATAACAGATTTTATTCTTTTTGACATATGGAGTACAATAATTTTTTGCAATTTTTCTTTTCGCTTTATCTTAAATTAATACTTAAATCAATACGTTTGCAACGGGACCTTTCTAATCAAGATATGATAGTATATACCATCGGCCTAGAGTGTAATGCGGCTAACTCCAATTTTGTTTTAACCATTATAGCACACTTCAAAAATTGTTAAAAAATACAATAATTTATCAAATCTTTTCAATTTTACTAAATTTAGTAATAACGAGTCCTGAAAAATACTAAATGTAATTTTGGTTTTATTCAAGTAATGCAAACAATTTTTTATAAATATTTTTATGTAAAAAATGCAAAATAATGCAAACTCTAAGCCGACGATGCAAGTTCATACATTTTATAAAATTGTTCTTCTTTGAATGCATATCAAAGCTATAGATTTCTGCATATCACTCTCTAACTGCAAAAACTAAGTAACTTGATTTTATAAACTCTGGAGGCAGCAACGTTCATTGATATATACCTATCTATTATAGAGAACGAAGGAAAGTTCAATAATTATCTGTAGGTATTTCTTACACTTCACAATTATCCTATATTTGTTTTTGGTGAAAAAAATTGGAAGAAAGGTTTTGAAAACTGTACAAAGCGAAATTATAAAAATTTAAAGTTCAGTTATAGGTTACATACCTAAAAGTAGTTTTTGAACACAGGAAATGATATACCTGTACCTAATTATTTTCAGTGATTCCACACCACCCGCCCTCTCCTTCAGAATCATGAGTACTCCCTTGACTTGAATTAGCACCTATAATTTTTACTTGCAATGCAGGTACAAAAAGATAAGTTTTGGATTCGGGCAGACAAAAAATTTGAGATAACAATCAAACGAGACATTACCATCATAGAGAATACCAAAAAAGTGGATGGCACGATTCTGTCTGTCTGTCTATCTATCTGGCTGTCTGTACGTCTTCGTCTATAGCCTAAACGGCCTCATCGCTTTTCTTTAAACTTTGTACATAGTGATTTTGGTGATTATGTCCACAAGTTTTTAATTTTTTCTTAGAACCAAAAGTAACGGTACCCGCCACACAATTTTTTTTACCAATTTTACATAATCGTATTTTTTTCAAAAA
Source organism: Dasysyrphus albostriatus (assembly GCA_946251815.1). Classification (NCBI taxonomy): domain Eukaryota; kingdom Metazoa; phylum Arthropoda; class Insecta; order Diptera; family Syrphidae; genus Dasysyrphus; species Dasysyrphus albostriatus. The sequence goes on along the minus strand of OX276335.1, from coordinate 189,051,503 downwards.
CGGCTCGACAGCTTTTCTTCAAAAAAAAATCAAAGAACTACTTTTAGTGAAGGCTTCCTTTGGGTGGAAAACAATTTTTTAAAATAAAGTTATTCATAGTATGCCTCCCCAAAGCACCAATTTTTTAATTTTCGATTTTCTTAAAAACGGTATGACTGATTTCAATAATTACTTATATTATAGGTACTATAGGGCAAGTTTTGGATTCGTGCAAAAAAATTCAAGATAACAATCAAACATGACATAACGAGGATAGAGAACACGAAACAAATTAGTAGCACAATTCTGTCTATCTGTCTGTCTGTCCGTATATCGTCTCACAACATAAATCACTGAAGAAATTTTCTTCAAATTTTGCACTTTAGGTTTTTTATAAGTCTCCAGTGGGGAAATTGAATTTTTTTTAGCACCAAAAATACCGTTAATTGCCCTACAACCGTTAATGAAAAGCATATTTATCTAAAAAACAGCTTTAACGATTTTAATTTAGAAAAAATCTGTGTATTATTGAAGGTATGGTGTACTTTTTGATAAGAAAACAATTTACCGAAAACCGTTTTTAACGTATTTTTTTTTTTTTTTTAATTTTTGATTTTCTCTTTAAAATGATTTCAGTAAAAATTTTTATGCTAAAGCTCTCTTAAGATTCTAATAATATTGCATATTGAAATTTTGAAAAAAATTTGGATTTGTAAGAAAACATTAAAAAAATTCTTTTGAATGTTCATATTTCAAAAACGAGTTGATGAAGTTTTTTGAAACTGGGTTTAAAAATGTATTTTAATACGTACTCGAAATTGGCATGGCCAAATTTTTTTTTAAACGCTATTAAAATTTAAAATTAAAAAAAAAAATATTTTTAAGAAAACCGCTTCAATGATTTTAAGATTTTTTTTGCATGTTTTCATATTTTTTCAAGTAATCAAATGACTTTTTTTAGCTCTGTTAACTTATTGCTTATAAATAAAAATCACGATTTAAATGCTTTTTTAATTTTTTTTTTAATTTTATTTATAATTACTTTCATATTTTAAAAGTTCCTAATTCGAAAAAAAACTTGAACATAAGAGCAAGTACGTGTGATCCAGTAGTGGAATTTTTTTTATACAGAGGATTCCAAAAACTATAAATATTTTTGTATACTAATAAATTAAAAAGAATATATTTTGGTTTTTTGGAAAATGTTTAAAATTTTTTTTTTTTGAAATTAAATATTTGGATTGACTTTTTTGAAACTCAATTCCTACTAGTTTTTTTAGTACTTTCTAAAATATTTTTAGAAAATTTATAATATGAGAAAATAACAATGGCTTCCATACAAAAGCTAAAAAACCGGAAAGGAAAATATTTTTTTTTTTCAAAAACGACTCCTTCGATTTTGAGTAAGTTTTTTCTGTTTACTGAAATTAATACGATCTACTACAAAAAAACTATACAATTTTGCACTTATAAACTATTAATAGTACCTGTCATAGAACGTATGTTTTTATTTTGAATTTTCTCATTATTGGCTGAACGGATTTAGATAAAAAATTTTTAATATACAAATTTCAGATAAGATTAAATAGTATTGCATATCAAAATTTTAATTTTAATTTTTTTAAAAAAGTTAAAATTATTTTTGAAATTTCGATATTTCAAAACCGGGTTGACAATTTTTCTTTTAATTTTATATTTATATGCACATAGATAAATACTACAGATTTGCAAAAAGTTTTCCTTAAAAATATTTTAAGAATTTAATATACAAAAAATTATTTTTTAAGAAAACCGTCCCAACGATTTAATATTTTTTTTTGTCTATACAATCATATTCAGTAAAGAATAAAGATGCCATTCCTTTTTGTCATCTCAAAGTCTCAACGAAGTTTTTTTTAGCTTATTTCATGCTTTTAAACATTTTTCTCAAATTATGTCCATGTCTTTACATATAATTTTCTTAAAACCTCAGCGCCTTGAACATAAGAGTAAGTACGTGCGCCAGAGTCGTGCATTTTACTTCTCTTCATATAAAAACCTTTTCCTCGTATTTAAAGAAGTTTTTTAAAAAAATATTCCTAATTGGTCCAACCGTTTTCGAGCTTTGCGCTTAGCAATATGTTTAATACACTTCATACCACAAAGAATTTATGTGATGGTAATTCATCATAAGTGGTGGACGTGTCATTTCGATGATAAAAAAGGTGGTCTCACAATTCTGGATACAGCCTAAACGGCTGGATCAATTTTGTTAAAACTTCATAGCTTCGTTGTGGTTTTTTGGTGATTTTTTAATAATATTTTTAGCACAAGAAATATCGATACTTGCCATAATATTCTTTTTTCTTCAGTAATCGTACATTTTTTTCCCAAAAACTTCTTCACAACTTTTCTTAAAAAAATCAATAAATTTCTTTTAGTAAAGTTTACGTTGGGATGATATCAAAACCATTTAACTGACATTTTAAGAAAATAACCGAAGGTACCTTCCATTAAACCAAATTTACATTAAGTGGCGCAACAGCTCATGGAGAACCAGGGCCTAGTGACTTACAACTCTCAACCATTCCTGTGTGCGTGTTGTTGGCAGGAATGGAGGGGACCTACAATTTTTGCCGAGTCTGAATGGCTAGATGAGAAGCATTTATTCATGACAAGTATACTCTTGGAGGATTTGTCAGTTCCTCGCCAGAGGCAGTACTTCGGAAAAAACATTTCTGTTTCTTAGGTGGCAGTGGCCGAGAATTGAACCCAGACCTTTGGCATGACAGTCCTAAGCACTTCGTACCTTTCATACAAATGTTATAAAACCGTTTTAAATGCTTGTATAACCTGTTCTTCAAAATGTTATCATTTCTTATGGCCTAAATTATTGTATTCTCCCCATTTTTTTTTGTAATTTCGTCTGTTTCTATACACCCCCCCCCCTCAGTTAAACGGGGTTAAATAAACCTCCTCCCATACGAGATTGTTGTTGTCTTAGTCTAACCTATACACCCTGGGTTTTGTTCACTACTTACAGGCGAATTAACCGCCTTATCATTACGTAACACTTTTAAGAATCTCAAACGGTCTGATGGCAGAGTAAACGGCCCCTATTAATTAGCTTTAAACCACATTTTTGTAATCAGGGGAGCATTGTCTATGGATGTGTGAACAAAAATTTGGGTTCATACAACTATCCCCAAAGTTATTTTTTTTTTTTCATTTTTAACGTACTTATACTAAAGCCACGACCAGGAACTACAAGATTTTCATTTCTTTCATAGGCCTAAATACCTGATATGCTTTCGTTTTTGGTTAACTTTCACATCCAAAAATTTTATTGTAGTTCTTCTTGTAGTAAGGCTCCAAATTTGCAGATTTTTTGCATTTCAACGATAGGCTTTTTTGAAAATTTGAAGTCTTCAATTTGACAAAAAAAATTTCCTACTGACCTGCTAACTTCACAGTGAAGTTGGCATTACGATTTGATAAGGTGTGTTATTAAATGCTGCCTTTTGTATCATATTATCAAAATTATCTACTGCGTCTTCAAGTTCGAGGGGCTTTTGTAATGATGCCCTTAATTCAACGTGGTCATCGACATCTTTTTTTAAATCCATCAACTCACAGCGTAAATTCACTTTTATCAATTTAACAACGCGTAGGGCTTCATATGGAAAAGATATTGAGAGGAATATTTTTAGGTTTTACCTGTACACTACTTAATTGCATTGATTCCGCCTCTTATTTTTAGGCCAATTTAGTGTTCAATGTGATTTTTCACACTTTATTGGAACTTCTCTTTCTAAATTTAATCAATCAATTTTTTTTTTATTTTTTTTAATGATGCATTTTGATGGTAGGTAAATTTTGTAAAAAAAAGTTTTCAGTATTATTTTGAAATTTTGCTTTATTTTCCAGTTATTTGCAAAAAAACAAAAAGGATGATTTTGCACCCCCTATCACAATTGCACCTTCCAATTTAATAGCAATTCCCAGTTTTCTCATCTTCAATGATCCATTTAATGATTTTGGCAATAAAATCCTTGAACGTCTTGGTTCCTTAGCGGCCTGTTTTTTTCGGATTTATTCAGTATCCTATAAGCTGAAACTGATTATAAAAGAAAAATTGCTCATAGAATTAGACATTGGTATGGCTGCAACATAAAAGAGATATCTTCCGCAAGAAAAAAATTAGGTAGCGGTCGAAATTCTTGCTTCAAAATTCTGCTTAAAAAAAAAACAGAAAATTTCGGTTTTTTAAAATGACTTTTTTTTTCCGGAACGGGTATTCCAAAATTCTGTATGACTAAAATTCTGTATATGGATAAAAAATTCTGTGTGAACATTAGTCTGTATTCTATTATTCTGTTTATCCATTATTCTGTACTTTGAAATTCTGTAAATCCAAAATTCGGTATTTCAAAATTCTGTAAATCCAAAATTCTGTAAGTGCCAACATTCTGTTTCCGAAATTCTGTATTCTTCTATACATCTAAAATTCTGTTTTCTAAAATTCTAATATTTCTTTAATGATTTAGACTTTTCTCCCTAGAAATATTTCTTAGTTCAAGTTGTATAAACGTTTTTCAAATTTTGATCCGTGGTTCAGTAGTTTTTACTGACTGATTTCCGAGGAATAACTGAGGTTTAACGATGGCGATGGGTTAAGGTTCAAGTATGTTTTAGTAACCAATTTAATGTCTGAAGCATCAATCGATCGTTAAACCTCTGTAAATTTGCCAAAATGAGTTAAAATTGTTTAACCTCGGACTAAATATTTCTACAACTGGCCTTTACTAAGCTTATTGTGGGAAGATCAACCGAATCGCTTTACTTTGTTTTTAATAGTTTTGCTGGAAATTCATGTACCCGTCAACTATTTTCGAAATGTGTTGTAATTTGCTCGTTTCTTCTTATTTTGTCAATACTTATTTGGTGAATAAAATAAATTTGTTGGCTTGACAGATCAAGGAAAGATTAAGTGACTTACTTTACTTCCAATTATTGTTGTGTGCATTGCAGGAATCGAAGTGACTTACAATTTTGTGCTAGGTCCCTTAAGGCCAAAGATGATAAGTACTTTTCATGGCTCTTGAAGGATCTCACAATTTTTCAAATAAAAGCTCCCCAAAAAAAATTGTTAATATGTCCATGTACTTTATGCAAAAGTGCTTGGGACACTAGTAATCAAGAAATTATTTCCTTTGGATGAATGGTTTTTCTTGCAGAGCGGGTCAAAATTGATAAATTTGTATTTTGATGAAGAAAGTATTTTTTTTAGTTTTTTTTTAGCATTGTGTTTAAATACTTGAAAAAGAACGCACTACTTTTAATTATAAAAACAATTTCTGTTTTCCAAAATTCTGTAAATTGTAAAAAAAATAGTTTGATAATGAAAAAAAAGTGCGCACTTTTATTCGTTATCAACATCATTTACAGAAATTTAGAATACAGAATTTTGAAATCCAGAACTTTGGAAAACAGAATTTTGGAAACTGAATTTTGGCATTTACAGAATTTTGTAATTCGAGTTTTGCCACAAACAGAAATGTGGCACCAACCCTTTTTTTCCAGTCCTGTCTGTCAAAATTCTGCTTTTCAAAATGTTATGTGACAGAATTTTGAAAAACAGATTTCAAAATTCTGTCACATAACATAATAACAATAAAATTCTGCCTATTCTGCTTTTTTCTCAAATAACTTGTATTATTAACGAAAATAAACAAAACAAATTACTTTTTTAACTAAATGTATTGTTAGACACCCTGAACATATTTTGAAATTGTATGCAAATAACTACTTACTATTACTATTTCAATTTCTTCACAACTCTTCGTAAACCATTTTTCTTATTTCTGGTTTTGCATGTGTCCAATTATAATTTTAATTTTTAATTTTAATGTTAAGTATCAAACATTTGTTTTCAAAATAAAAAAAATAACCAGCCTATCTGCACAATTTATGTTTACCTTCATTTTCTAGTTTTACTGGTTATTGAAGCTAAAACTTTAAGTGCATAAATGGTGTAACCTACTTTTTTTTACAAAATTTTTAACCAAATCGATGTTTTAAAATACTATGTTCACACCAACTTGGACCATAGACTCATTCTCAGCATACAAGTCTGCAGGGCCTGATGGACTAATTCCTATTATGCTGCAAAGCTCTAAAGACGTAATTGTTCCAATTCTAGTGGACATTTTTAGGGGTTGTATTAACATCACCTACGTTCCTTCTAGCTGGAAAGAAGTCAATATCATCTTCATTCCGAAAGCTGGCAAGCCCACCCACACCGAATTAGGATTTAAGGCCTATAAGCCTATCCTCTTTTCTTCTCAAGACTTTAGAAAGACTAGTGGAGACTCACATTCGCCTAAAACTTAATGACGGCGTGCTCTCACAGGCCCAACATGCATATATGAAGGACAAATCTGTTGAAACAGTGCTTCATGAAGTGGTCGGTACAATCGAAAAATCGATCCAATTCAAGGAATTCACACTGGTAGCATTCCTTGACATAGAAGGAGCATTTAACAATGTTGAAAATAGCGCAATTCGACAAGCCCTCAACTCGATCAGCATCGATCCGTTACTGATAAACTGGATTGACTCTATGCTTCAAACAAGACTCATAAACGTAGAAATGGGTGATGCGAAGTTAAAAGTTAGAACATGCAAGGGGACTCCGCAAGGTGGAGTTCTATCTCCTCTGCTTTGGCTCCTTGTAGTCAAGCAGATATTGGTTAAACTTAATCTGAGTTGCAACACGGTCGTTGCATACGCCGATGACATTGTGTTAATGGCCTCGGGAAAATTGTTCCCTACCTTATGCAACCTCCTACAATTAGCCCTCGACAAGCTCAGTAATTGGTCTAGCAGTTGTGGACTTTGAGTTAACCCTCAAGAGATAGAATTGGTGTTGTTTACAAGGAAAAACAATATTCCCAACATAAAACCGCCAACTATCAACGGAACTCCACTTCAAGTTTCGGATACCGCCAAATACCTTGGTGTTGTACTTGACCGTAAATTGAACTGGAAAAAGAATATTAAAAAAAGGGAGGAAAAGCCTCAGTAGTATTCTATACGTGCAATCGAATTTTTGGTAGAAGATGGGGTCCCAGCCCTAGAACCATTCATTGGATGTACACAGCCATTATAAGGCTAATCCTAACGTACGCATGTAGGGTCTGGTGGTCAGCCTTAGATAAGGAGACCAATCTAAAAACCATGACTAAAATTCAAAGACTGGCGTGTATCGGCACAACCAGTGCTATAAGAACCACACCAATGGCCGCCCTAGAAACTTTCCTTTCACTTGCCCCACTCGATCTGTTTACGAAAGAGTGCAAAAAGTGCTTTACGACTGCAACAATGTAATAATTGGAAAAGGGGCCTCTTCGGTCACAGAACTATAATGAACTTTACAGACATTGACATTCAAACAGGCTATGTTTCACCGCACATTGATTTCAACCCAGTAACCATGCCAGATATCCCCACCAGGGAACTCTGGAACGAAAACAGGGTCATAAATGCAAATCATGTTTCGCTCTTCACCGACGGCTCCAAAACCTTGGAGGGTGTTGGGTCGTATCTATTCAGATAACCCACTCATATATAGATCAATGAAGCTTCCAAACTTTTGCAGTGTATTCCAAGCGGAAGTGCTGGCAGTTTGTGAGGCTTCACGTAAATTAGTCAACAATAATATTGACATTTTCATAGATAGCCAGGCGGCAATTAAAGCCATTTCCTCAATCACCATAAAGTCCAAACTGATCGATCGTTGCCGAAATGAGTTAAGAATACTCAACGCAACGAACACAGTTACCCTAAAATGGGTCCCAGGACATAGGGATATTAACGGAAATGAAATGGCAGATGAACTGGCCAAAAGCGGATCATCTCTTGATCCGAGCCAAATCGTAGCCTCGGTGCTCATGCCACTGGAGGAAGAAAAAAGGTAGAATATACCAGAGTTTCTTGGAAGTTGCAAATGTCAGATGGTCATCTATCGACACCTATCGGGTTTCAAAGAACCTTCGGCTGAATATTTTAAAGAAAACTGAATACCTACTCAAGTTAAGCAGGCCTCAACTTTCACTCATAGTAAGCGTCCTAACGGGCCACAACTCTATGGGAACCCACATGAAAAGAATGGGCATCAGCTCATCGGAATTATGTAGAGGGTGTCATGATGAAAAGGCGGAAAAGGGCTCCCATCACTTCTTTTGTGAATGCCCCAGCCTAGCTAGAACCAGGAAAGCAGCCCTAGGAGAATATTTCTTCGATGAACTGACATGATGACATCTCTGTATTGCCACTAAAAAACATCCTAAGGTGCCAGTTATAGCTATCATTGAAACTCATCATTGAAAACTTTAATGTTGGATTTTGAGACATTTAGAAAGCAAAATCATTTATAATTTTGATGAAAAAATAAAGTTTAAGACTTAATTAATATCCATCACTAAAATTTTCAATGATGAGTTTCAATGATAGCTATGACTGGCACCTAAAACTCATTCAGAACTCAGGATGGTTCAGGGAGGCCCCCCACAACTAATACTTCTCATCAAACCCTCAAACTCCTCCCTATTCTTCTTCACCACCCACCTTTCACTCTGGGGAGCGCAATGGATCCACTGAGATCCGAGTGAGATGATGCGGCTCGCCGTATCATCACCCCTTCTAACCTAACCTAACCTATGTTCACACCAAACCGAAATCTGATTTTCAGCCAAATTTGTTTGAGATTTAAAACTAGCGATCCAAGATTTCATTAAGATTTTGTTGAAATCTGGAGTTTTCATTGAGATGTCGATGAAATTTTCATAAAATCTTGTTCCATCAATTAAAAATATCAAAAATCAAATTTCGTTTTGGTGGGAACATAACATAATTTGAAATTTAAGTAGGTGATATTTTTAAAAATGCTTGATATATAAGAATTTACAATGCTACTTTAGATAGATATTGACGAATTAATGTAAAAGTATAGAAGACAGGAGAATCTAAAATAAATAAACTACACCACTTTTTTCACCAAATAAAAAAAAATGTTTCCTTTAATTCATGCGTAGACAAGTAGTATAAGAAAAGAAAAGAATAAGAAAATTGATTATTTCGGCAAGCAAAATTTTGAAAAGCAGAATTTTAATAACAGAATTTTGAAAGCAGAATTTTGCAAAAAGATGAGAAATTTTGCATCTCACCTTTTCAATATTTACTCCTAGTGGTCAGGTCAATTTATTTAAGGATATTCAGAAAACAGATTAGTTTTTTGTACCTACCTATATCTGTCATTACAACACAACTCAATGAAAGGAGTTTTTTGTTTTGATTTGTGTTGACTTTATTCTAGGATAAACTTTTTAATTGCTTTTCCTAAATTTAGATTTTCATGTGAATCGGCATGACATTATTTTTAATGCTGTCATTAATACGTTCTGCAAACGCACTATCCTTAAGAGAATCACTTTTAAAATAATGATTCTTGAAGAAAATTATTCAAGTAAGGATTTTCTTAAGTAGAAAGTTGTACCTACTTTATAGAGTCATAAAATGTTTATTCAGTAGGTACCTATTAAAGTTCCTTCCTGTACGAAGAGTTAACCTTTGCACAAAAATCTCAAGTATTTATTGTACCTACCTGAACCTATCCAATATATCTTTTAATGAAAGGATTTTCTGTTGGTTTATTCTGAGAAAAAATTAGCAAATTCTTTGACCTTTGAACTTTGAAACTTAACACAGCATGATAATTTACCTTTTTGTTGCGTTTGATCTGTTGAAATCCTATTAACTTAGCTCATTAGTTTTGCATGCCAATGACCTGTTTCACCAAGATTCTGAGAAAAACTGTTTTATCTACAGGAATACCACATTCACTGTGTTATAACAATTTTTAAAAAGTTTTTTAGGCCTTTTTTGTATGGACTTATGTACTCATATAGATGTAGACACAGCAGTATGTAAGCGTCTCTGGTACCTCTGTGTTCTAAAGATATTAATATTGGTAGGTTGTACATACAAACATAACATAAGCAATTATAAACTATATCCCTTTAATACGTACATATGTATGTTTATATATGATAATTCATGGGAAAGAAAATATCATCAATGATAAAACTAAAAATATTAAATCATAAAATGCATAATACTTTATACATCACGTGGTAATAATAAATATGCATATGCATAAGGCTGATCAACAAAAATCAACTGGAAATGGCTCATTGTCTATTTATTTTACATGCATGTGTATATGTACGAATGTAGATATTCAGCAGAAATTGTAGATTTACCTATAAATTATTATAAAAAAAACATATTAAATTGAATGTTGACAAACATGACCTATACATCCAATGTTTCGAGAACAGACATAGGTGCTTATTTACTCTATTTAAAAAAAAACAAAAACAAAAACAATGATGCTATAATTTATGTGATAACTTGGTGAAAATCCATATTTTATTGCTCCTGTAGTTTTTGAGATAGTTTTTTTGTTTGTTACTTCTTTAACCATTTCAATTTGAAGGTCACGATGCAGATCGCTATTTTTTATATACCAAGAGGCATTTATTATTCCACGAAGGACTTTTCTTTGAAATTTTTGAGTGGATTCAGCATTTTTTTTGTGTACATACCATGTGTTCGAACGGGTTCCAATACTTTGCTTTTATGTATAACATTAGTTTGTTCTATAAGATAGGTCAGAGCTCTTTCCTAGTAACCAGTAACAGATTAATATGGCACCAATATAGCAGTACCATCAGCAAAGGTGGCCATAATAGCGTTGATGTCCACTGGAATATCCCTTGCATAAAATAGGTACAGGCTTGGTCCTAGGACACTTCCTTGTGGTACACCGGCTTCAATTTTCTTTAGTTCCGAGTAATTTTGGTTGTACCGTACTTTAAAGAGTCGGTTCGTAACTTAGGATTTCAGTATTTTGTAGTACTGCCGCGGGAAGATCCCTATGCAGTTTGTACTCAAGTCCCAAGTGCCAAACCTTGTCAAAAACTTGAGAAACATCTAAGAATATAGCCGAGCACACTTGATTTTCTTTAAGTGCCTTTTCCACAACATCCGTAATCCGATGCACTTGGCCCACCGTGGAATGATTATTTCTAAATCCAAACTGATAGATCGGAATTAGTCTTCTTTCTTCTATAATGTTACTAAGACATTCCTGGAGAAGTTTTAAGAAAACTTATACTATTAGTATAAGTAATATAGGTCAGTCAGATATTACTTCTGATGATGGCTAACCTAGTTTAGGTATTACAATGACTTCTGCAATTTTCCATTGATGTGGCACATATCTTAGTTAAAGGCATGCATTTACTATAGTAAATTTGAGTTTTTTGATGGCTATTGAAGGGATTTTTTTATAACCTGAACTGTTATTAGATCATACCCTGGTGATTTTTTGGTAGACAACTTATGCTGACACCATAAATAAATAATATAAAGATGGGAATCCTCGGCTGTCAAACTGATTTGCCTACAAGCTCCGACCGTGGTGAATGTCATAAAGTTGCACTAGTAACCTTTACCACACTAACACTAATGCAACTTAATGATTTTCACCACAAATCGTCGGTTTTTTTTTTAATTTGTCAGTTATTTTAAAAACCCAATGGACATGTTCCTAAAGTATAAAAGCAGGTGAAGTGAATTTTTAAGTGCTCACTTCCCTTTATATAATTTTTTTTTTTAAATTGCATTGGCTACCTAAATTCAAAGCGTTCTAAGATATTAAAAGACATATTGGTAGTAATAAATAATTGAATAAATAAATGTATGTTGATTGAACCATAGTGGGAGAAAATTTGTTAGTAAATATGTTAGCCTTTTTACACCGAACTCAAAACGCGGTTTTCGCGAAAATATTGACTTTGAAGAAAAACCTAATCGAAAACACAAGGTTTCACAAACATTTTTTTGAGCTTCAGGTTTTCGTAAAACACAAGTTTAATATAAAACCAGTCGAAAACTTGTTGGAATTCAGAGATGAACAAAACAAACGTACCTTTTAAAAAGTTCAGTGCCTAGTAAAATGTCAAAAAAGAAACTGATTGGATGCTTTTATATGGATCATATTTATATAAATAATCACCATTTTACATCCATAAAAGTGAAGAAAACAGCAAAATGAAAAGATAATTGTAAGTGGTTGGTGAAAGAAAAACTTTAATGTCAAACGAAAACGTATAGTGTAATGTTTGGTGTGAATGGTTTTTGAAAAGTTTTTGCCGAAAACTGGTTTTGGGGTTTGTTGTGAAAATCCTATTATTCCTTAAATTTTTATTTCTTACTGGAATACTTCCACAGATTTATGATCTCCACAGAAACGAACTATCAAAATTAGTCTGGATATTAATAGCTACGTTTTTTGCATGTCCATATGGACTTTGGGAAAAAAAACGACATCGGGACATTTTAACATTTGCCTTGGTCTGCCATCTTATATAACCAGCAAACATTTAACATTTAATTATTATTTGTTCAATGTAATTTGTTTTTACTTATTTACAGCACAGTGATCTAAGATTTTGTTTCACTCATTGAACAAAAAAAAAAAAAAAAAGACTGGAAAACTATGCACCAAGCATCAAATTCTTTTAGTTCGCTTTCACCATGGTGAGCACTCTCCCGTCTGACGGGAGAAGTTAACAAAAACTAAACGAAGAGTACCACTTCGCAATTATGTGCGCGTCATATGGATTACTTGTTTTCGCCCGGTTTCCTACGACCACTACGTTGGCTATTCTAGTTCTACCTTCATTCTGAATTAATATTGTTGTTGTTGTATTTGAATAGTAAATTGCTTTGTTTTGTTGTCGTTTTTTTTAGACAGAATTATTTTGAGTTACAAAAAACACAACTAATACTATAATATGTATTGAATTTTCTTTTTGCTTAAAGGTTCTCCCAAACCAACGCGAATGCGGAGTGATTCGCAGCGAATCATTCACAACAGCAAAAAATATGACAGATACATAACGCTAAACAACAACAAAAATTCGTCGTTGCTCCGCATTCACGTTGGTTTGGGAGAGCCAATTGCACATTTTATCAAAATATGTTCAAATTTTAATCAATGGTTCATTAAATTTAATTCACCAAATCGGTGAATTAAAATTGGATTAACTTAGGTTAAATGATGGTTAAGGCCAAGTAAGTGATAGTGGAGAATCAGGGCCAGTTTGTTCACATTAGATTAAATTTGAAGTAAGTAAGTCACAGAATCTTGTTAAATGCATCTAACCTACCAATATTGGCCAATTAGCGATTTCTATAATCAACAACTCAATTTTATTGGAACAGCAAACCATTTGGCTGCAATTCGTTTTAAAAAATTATATTTAGGTAAACATATTGATGGTGCAGTCGTACCTTTTAATAATATTCCATTAAAAAAAGTGTGTTTGCACCCTCAAAACAAGAATTTTTAGAACACATCCCCTGAGGTGAATTCAGAAATGTCACGAAGTTTATGAATTCTTAAAATTCAATGGAAAGTTGGTTGCCGGAAATTTTTGATAAAATTAAAAATATTACTCAAAATTTCTGGCACAACTAAATATTTGTTGTTATTATTTAACAAAAAACGAAAAAATTAATAACAAATATAAAAAGATAAATAAAACAACGATGCAGAATGGCAGACGCACTAAAATAAAAAAAAAACATGATATCAAGTATGGAAAAAAATTGGTCTGTCAAAACAAATCAAATTCACCGCGTTAAGTTGTTGTTGCAATTCACATCTATTCATCGACACGGAGTCGGATTACAAAAACAACAATGTAAACAAATGGGTTTTGGAGGGTGAAACGTACGAAAGTTTCCCATCTTTACATTGTTTATTTATGGCTGACACATGCATCTTGCTCCTTTGAGCGTGACGAAAGGAATTTCATACTCTTCGCTTCTTTCAACAAACTGTAAAAGAAAAAGAATCTGTAGCTGTATCTGCTGGGAATGGCTTAGCAACATTCATGAGATGTTCAGCGAACACATCAGCGCTTTGCTTTTGGTTTCTGATTCTTTTGCCATCTTGAGATTTTATTGGCAGGGTTTGTATCTGTGGTCTTTTTAGGCGCTTAGCTGCCATCCATAAGGAGTATTCGGTAGAAGCATCATGTGTCAGACTTTTCAGGAATCTACTGAGTGAATCAATTTTAAACTCACAGATTCTATTCTTTAGTTCGTTGTTGAGACGGCTAAAAATGACCTTATCACCTGGAAATCTCGTAGCTGCCATTTTTCTTCGAGTTCTTCTTTTTCCAAAGTCAGCTCCTTTATTTCGACAGAATATTTTATGTCGTTTTCTCTTGTGTTCGAAATAGTTGGAGTACTTGCTTCTGCAGCCATTCAGCAATAAATTTTTCTATTTCCTGACCAATTTGTCCAATTTTTTGCATAGTGATCCTAGCCCATTTTCTCACAGCCAGGCTTAAGTATCGTGATGGAGCTCTATCTTGTTGGTATATTAAATCGTCTGTTATAGCTAAAGGAAAATTTTTAATAAATCTTGCAAAAAAAATCTTAGGAATTGCAGATAGGATTCTCGATTTAAAACCGTATTCAAAAAACTTGGTCCAGTTACCGTTCGTCCAATAATGCCAAACCACACATTGAGAAGCTGTGATTTATTTCGTTTTTCTTTTACATGTGAATTGTTGTATCTAACTCTGATGAACTGGGCTTCATCTGTCTAGACTATCTTTTTAAAGTATAGTTGTGTTCTGTTTCTTTCCTCAGTAATAGCATTCTACAGAATTTAGTCCTTAATATCTTATCATTTAAATAAAGTTATATGGGTGAAGGCTGAGCAGATCAAACTTGGGAATACCAAAAAAGTGTTCTTTTCCATTTTTTTGATTTCTGGCTTCCTATTAAGGTATAGCGTCAGCATGGCATTGTAAGTTTTACTGTTGTTTTTTAATATTTTTTTTTCTGTTTCAAGTAATTTTTTTTAGAAAATTGCCAATACAATTTTTTTCTTGTCCTAGTCCAATCTTTTCGGTCTAGCTTTTTGGTGCACCTTATGCCGATCACCCTGCATATGTTTTCCAGATATTAAAAAGAATAGGCCTGTCAATGGACGGATTTTAGAAAACTCAATATTTTTCTAGTATATTTAAAACAAACTATGAAAATCTAAGCCCATGTATTATATAGGTTTTCTAGATACTAAAAAAAGTGGGCGTGTCAGTGGGTGGATTATATTAAACTCAATTTTATATTTTTCCTCGTTAATAAACATATTCTGAAAATATAGTAGGAACCGTTTATGTACATATACACATAATTATAGTAGTCCTGAAGTTGGATATAGTCTTGAATGGCCTTTATTCGATTCAAGATATTGAAAAACAATTTCCCCGTTCTATCTATTTCTATCTATTTCTCCCGATCAAGCGGGAGGGACAATTTTCTTTAAAATTTACTCAAACAGCATTAATGCAAATCATGTTTCGGTCATTATCGATGGTTCCAACACCTTGAAGGGTGTTGGGTCGGGCATCTACTCAGATAACCCACTAATAAATAGATCTAGCCATCTAGCCATCTAGCCAACAATAATATTGATATTTTCATAGATAGCCAGGCGGCAATTTCTCAATCACCATAAAGTAAAAACTTACCGACCTTTGCCGAAATGAGTAAAAAGTACTCAACGCAACGAACACAGTTACCCTAAAATGGGTCCCAGGACATGGGGATATTCACGGGAACGAAATGACAGATGAGCTGGATAAAAGTGGATCATCCCTTGATCCGAACCAAATAGAAGCCTCGATGCTCATGCCACTGGATCAAGAAAAAAGTAGAATACACCAGAGTTTTTAAAAGCTGCAAATGTCAGATGGTCATCCATCGACACTCTTGTCGGGTTTCAAGGAACCTTTATATTTCGAAGGAAAAAATATGAATTCTTTCTCAAGTTAACCAGGCCTTAATTATCTCTGATAGTCGGCATCCTAACTAGCCACAACTCAGTGGGAACCCACATGAACAGAATGGGCATCAGCTCATCGGACTTATGTTTGTAAGAGGTGTCATGATGAAGAGACGGAGGAGGGCTCCTTTCACTTCATGTGTGAATGTCTTAGCCTAGCTAGAACCAAGAAAGAAGCCCTAGGAGAATATTCTTCTTCGACGAACTGGGCGACATCTCTATCTTGCGATTAAAAAACATCCTAATATTCATTCGGAACTCAGGATGGTTCACCTAAAACTTCCCCTTACCTCCCTCCTTATCCCTCCTTACTTTCCACCTTCATCCTAGGTAGCTCAGTGGATACAACGAGATCTGGGTGAGATGATGCGGCTCGCCGTGTTATCAGCCCTTCTAACACCTAACGTAACCTATCCTACTCAAAACAGAAAAAAATTGTTTAACAAAAAACGGGAACGCTTACATAGACATTGGCTTTTTTTAAAGCCACGAATTCATTATTTAAGATGTCTTCTAAATTAATTAATTGTAAATAGTTTTTGAAAAAAGAGGCTGGGTGCAACCCACACTGATGGTAACTTTCCATTGGTGCCCTCGGAAGCTGGAGGCCTGATGTTGTTTTATTAATAAAAAAAAAACACCAATTCAAGATCTTCGAAAATGTTTTCAGGTGTTCAATATGCAATCAAGAGAAGATCAGTGAGTAGAATAAAAATAAACCAAGGACAATGTCATTGGTCGTTCTCAAGATATTTGAGAAGAAAAAACATTGTTTTTTGGTATCAATGGGCAAGAACTCAACGAAAATATTAATATGAGTTTTACCTCAAATGAAAGTTAAATAACAAGAAATGCTACACTTTCCGAAATTAAAAGAGAAATAAGGAAGCTTAAATCAAATAAAGCTTCAGGATATGACTCAATCACGGCAGAAATTCTAAAAACGCTCCCCCATAAGGGATTTATTAACCTCCTTTACATAATAAATGCTGCTCTAAGGTTAGAATATGTTCCGAGCCAATGGAAAGTTGCGGAAGTCAAAATGGTTTTGAAACCTTGCAAACCATCTTACGAAAAGAAGTCTTTTGAAAGAATACTACTCCTGCGCCTGCAGCCGATAATAGAAGAGAAACAATTAATACTTCAACTTCAGTTCGGATTTAGAAGTAAGCATTCGACAATTGATCAAGTGCATAGAATTACTGACGTAATTGTGAGAGCTCTTGAAGAAAAGAAAATCTGTTTGACTGTCTTTTTGGAAGTGTCACAGGCGTTTTGACAAGGTGTGGCACGAAGGCCTCAAATTCAAATTAAGACAAGTTCTGCCTGAAGGACCTTACAACATTCTTAACGTGTATCTAAATGAAAGACTTTTTCGTGTAAGACACGGAAATGACTATTCAGATTTCAAAGAAATAGTGGTTGGGGTACCACAAGGAAGTGTATTAGGTCCAGTTCTGTACCTTTTATTTACACGCGATATACCTCAAACAGATGACACTATTGTAGCCACGTTTGCTGATGATACTGCAATACTAGCAGTAGGCAAAACGATTAGCGAAGCTACAATTAAATTACAAAATGCTCTTAATAATGTTAATGAGTGGACAAACACACGGCGTCAGCCCACGTGGACTTAAGGTATAAAAAAAATAAATAGATTGGCCGCCTTTCTTAATACCACTCGTGTTCTTTTTGCAAATGAACCAAAGTATCTGGGAATGACTCTAGACGCGAATGGAAGCTGCACGTAAAAAAGAAATGCGAAGAACTAAAAAGTAAACTAAGAGTTATGAACTGGCTACTCGGTTCGGTAAATATTCAAAGCATAGTATTGAAAAAAAATTGACCTTATACAACTAGGTACGAAGGCGGGTCAATAAGTCCGTGACTTTTGGAATAAAACACAGATTTTTTGATAAAAAATAATTTTATTTTTCAACATAGTCTCCCTTGAGCTCTATACATTTTGTCCAACGCTTTTCCAATTTTTGTATCCCTTCCAAAAAAAATGATTTGTCGAGGTCCTCAAAATAGGCCTTTCTTTGCGAGATGACTTCATCATTGGAGTCAAATCTTTTTCCACCAAGCCATGTTTCGTCCACGGTTACAAAACGGCGCAAAAACTCCTCCATATTGCGATTAAGCAACGCCAAACCTTCCTGTGAAGTTGTTACACGATTACGTTTGTGGTCGACTGTGAGCAAACGCGGCACCCATCTTGCGGAAAGCTTTCTCATGCCCAAGTGATCATTCAAAATTGAAACCACTGAGCCATGCGAGATCCCTATGGCTTCCACAATCTCTCGCACTTTCAATCTTCGGTCGGCCAACACCATATCGTGAATTTTTTCGATTGTTTCGGGTGTAGAGACCTCAACTGGGGGTCCAGGACGTTCGGCATCTTCAGTGCTTGTACGGCCACAACGAAATTCAGTAAAACACTTTTTTACCATTGAAATCGATGGTGCAGAGTCCCCATAGTATTTATCAAGCCTAGCCTTGGTCTCGGTAATGGTTTTTTTTCGCAAGAAATAATGCTTAATAAGCACACGAAATTCACTTTTTTCCATTTTCTCCTCAAATTAGTGAGTAGTCTGATAAAAATAGCTGTCAAACACAAACTAACTGACGCAGCAAGTTTAAATTTTGACAGGAGTCAACTGACAGATGCCTGTTGACAGGAGCAGTGTTGCTGTTTCAGTAAAGAGGTCAGAAATTCAAAAAGTCACGGACTTATTGACCCGCCCTCGTACTTTAACCTGTTTGGACTTATGGTATACAACTTTGAGGTTTTTCCTGCGATATAAACTTAAATAACTTATAAACGTTTGAAAATAAATTTGTAAATACTCCGTGGTACAAAAGAAATGAAGATCTTCAGAGGGAAATAGAATAAAAACTTTAGCGCGAAAACATAGAAATTGGCTATTGGAACACGCTTGTTCAACGATTATTGACATTTATGACGAGTCGAATTCAGTTCGCCGCCGTCTGCGAAGAACAAAACATTCCAACTTGGTGCGGTGAACAGAAAACAGCAGGAATTTTCAGCAGAAAGCAATACAATACTTCTTTACTTCGTTAAAAATAGATTGCTAGATAAGTTTCAATTAAGTTGCAATCGGAAAGTGGAGGTGGTTTTAGAGTAGTAAGAAATAAGAATCTCACACACCTATGACCATGCGTTTTTCAGTCCTCATAATTTTTTCAATTTAAAAAGTCAGTCAGAATTAAAAAAAAAAATATCTACGAAATTTTAAACCATTTTTGGTTTGTGAAGACCCTGTTTGTTAAAGACAAAAAAATAGTCAGTTAATGAATTAAACCTCATCAAATCTTTTAGTGCACGAAATTTTATTAATATTTATCAGGATACTATAGTCAAAAGTAGGTACCTTCTAAAACTATGATAATTTAAACTCTATTTAGATTAATTTATTGGTTTCTGTTTAATTATTTCGTTTTTATTTGTTAATTTATTTTCAACTTTGTGTCAGTGCTGACAAATGCGAGATGCAAAAGTGGGATTAAGATTGACGAATAGAGTAAAGATATTTCTTAGTACAAACAATTTTATTAAAATGCTCCTGAAGAAGTAAAGAATACTTACCAAAAATGTATCACAGTGGGTTGGAAATAATTGGTCACATATGTTCACCATGCCAAAATCAATTTTGATCAAAATAACCAGTTCCAGGACTTTAACGAATGCTTATTTTTCTATGCATAAAGAAAATTCCTATATATATATACACATTTTTCTATACATATATATGTAGATATAATGTTCCGCAAATAAAAAGGATACTGGATGAAACCCAATTATAAATCCTTCACTGTATAGCCCACATCAATTTATTCCAGAACAATTAATGCTCACCATACGAGTCGCCTTATACTATATCGATGTCAATTCATGTCTTTCTTTTTATTTTCTAAAATTAAGTAGAACATTGAACATGACCAACAAACACCCTCTCGCCCACACCACACGTCCTGGTTCAATTGGCATTCTAATCGAACATTTGTTTTTCCGAGAATTACAATTCTCATGTGTTGCCCATCTCACCCTTGTCCTTTGAATATTTGTGCTTTAGGTATTGTGCCTAAAACAAATTCAAAACCAAAACAAAAAACACAATCCAAATAAACACGTCCATTCCGAAGGGTAATGCGGACGGACGTTCGGACGCCCGACTGTGGGTATGTTTTTCTTTATATTGCTTTTTTTTCTTTTTATTTTTTTTTTTTAATTGAATGCCTCCCTGTATACAAAGAGGAATAACGAAATTTATTGGAAAATTAAAATTCACATTGAGCATTAATAGTTGGGCAGTGATCCAAAAAATCACAAAATGTATGCATTTATGTTTGAATTTAAATCTGACGGCACGGTGGTGCGGCTCGTGCGGCTGGCGCGCTATGCGGGGTGGCGCACTGTGGCGTAGACTGAACAAAGTGAGGACAAAAAAAAGCCAGCCAATAGTATATAGTGCTATATCGACTTTCCATTCCCTCACGCTCCAACAAAAGTGTCAAACAATAATGTAATCCGCTCGGAAGAATTTGGTGCTTTTTAAGGTCCCTCTTTAGTTCTCATAGAGACTCAGATGGTGGATAATTTTTGTTTTTTGTTTTGGACGAATGCCAAAACGATATCACTTTTATTGAAGGCCTTGGTTAATGAATTTTTATTTATTTTTGTTTTTGTTTTTTTTTGTTGTGCTAATATGTGGGTAGAAATTGGTACACCGGACGCAAGACTAGGTATGCAAATGTGGGTAATTATCAAAAAACTGATTGCGAACAAAAAAAAATGTATTTAACTCGCTGGCTGGTTCGTGGTTACGTCAGCAAAATGTGATTTTCTCCAAAAAAAAAAGCTATTAATTCGGTGGAATTTTCATTTTTTGCGGAGGCCTATATATTTTAATTGGGTATTTTGTATCTGTTTTTTTTTTATTCTATTTGTGTATCGTTTATGTTGTTTTTATTTTTATTTTGTTGTTATTAGCAAATTTACTGCGGGTGTGTGTATGTATTTGAATTTGTTAATAATAAATAAAGTTCAAAGTAGGACAACATGCATTTTATCTCTCTTCTTTAAAATCTATAAACAAATTAATAAAAGGCGGAGGGGAATAACGGTCAGAATCACATTTTTCCGATTTTGTAGAGTTGAAATTTTAAACTTTCAAGTCAAGGTTAAGTAATTACATTGGTCAACAATAAGGTCTCGTTACAGAAACTAAAACATACTTTTCTATAGGTTTTTGGTGACCTAAACTCGAATATGAAGTCAGAAATTTTTCATCGCATCACGTTTTTGAGATATTCCCTTAAAAAATAAAAAAAATCCTTGTCAATCTGGTAATTATGATCTTTCATCGTCTAGGGTCATAAGTTCACAGGAAAACCATGAATAAATATTTGATGGATTTCACTTAAGTCGTACTTTCTCACTAAAAAAAACCAGTCATTGGTTTTAGAGAAAACAAGCATCTCTGGGATGCTGAATCCGAATCTGAGGTTTGCGACTATAATTTCGTGACGCAACATGCAAAAAAAATGCAAGAAATGATGCAAAAATGATTTTTTTGGGAGTTTTTCATTAATGGCTCGAAAACTAACGATTACTCTAAGATTCCATTAAAATACCATAGAAAGTATACACAATTTCAAATAAATCTCTGTCTTAGGTTTTTTTCCTGACAATCCATTTAGACTCAAGCGCTAGTTGAAAATTGACGTATTTTTACTGTTTTCGAAAATCCGCCCCAAGGGACTCAGTAACTACTTTATGTGAAAAATTTGAATTTTTGGTCTGTAACATGAAGAAAGATATACTTTTCTTATGGTCTTTGATGCGCTTAGCTTGAATCTAGTCTTGAAATTGGTCTAGTATGTCAAGTTTTTGAGATAGTCGAATCTAAAGATATACAAAAAGACGTTTTTTATGCAAATTCGGGGTTATACCTATATTTTGTCGAGATAATTTTTTTCGAAAAAAATGTTTATAGTCATTCTGAAGTATAAACGTTTTACTTCAAAATTCTTTTTTTAATTTTTCAAATACCCGTATTCGTCTTCGAGAAATCTTTAGCCTTTGTCTTAGGCTGCGTAATTTGAAAAATCCAGTCAATTTGCATTTTCGTTGCGATTTTTGCAAATTTTTTAAAGTTGCGTCACGAAATTTTAGTCGCAAAGCTCAGATTCGGATTCAGCACCCTAGTAAACATCAAATAGAAGGACAAATTAAGCCTACACCACAATTTGCTGGCTATGTGCCCTTTTGAGCACAAATAATTGAATGGACTATAAGCGTTTTCCTTACTAAGGCCTATTACGCTGCTGATGCGATAACGGATAACTTAGTTGGTCTCCAACATGACAAAGAAATGCTAACGAAATTGAATTGGACAAATACATATTTGTTGATTAGTTGCACAAATTCAAAAAATCAAAACAATTGCAAATGAAAAAAATATCACAGGCAGCCTAGCTGTAATGAAACAAAAAACAAAAATAAAAACGAAAAAAACACAAATTTTATTTGCTCGCACGCAATATTTAATGGTGTGGGTAATTAATTGTGTACGTAAAAGGAGTGTAGACTTCTCCATCAAATAATTTGCTACAATAATAAATTTCACTCGTCGAACAGCGTAATGCAGAATGAAAAGTAGAATTCAATTTTTCGCTTATGATTGTCATTTTTGTATTGGATTTTTGTTTCGCATCAGAAGCGTGCGAGGTTTAAAGGGAAAATGTCATCCAAATCGTGAGAGCTGTTTCCGAGAAGCCATTTGCAAAAATTGTTTGTTTGGAATAAATTAAAGCTGTTTCTGTTTAAGTTAAAACAGAATCGGTGCGCACCCAAGCTATAGCGGCACCCTCCCTAACTTCAATACAAACAAAGTCAGAAACCTCAAATTCGCAGTAATTGCTGACTTAGGCAAACACAATCGCTTACTTCATTTCATTTCTTTACATGTACATACATGTACATGTAGGACTTAAAAAATCTTACTCACTGACAGATCATCAAAATTATGATGCACTTCCCGAGACAAATGGTTTTCCACTCAAAGGAAGCCTTTGCTAAAATTAATGTATCGAATTTTTGTTTAAGAAAAGTTGTCGAGCCGTTTTTGAGATAAATACGATCATGTAAGATTGCTAAAAAAAAATGTATGGCAGGTACCGTTATTTTTCGTTCCAAAAAAAATTAAAAAAAACGTGCGGGCATAATCACCAAAAATCACCATGTTTGAAGAAAATCGATGGGGTCTTTTAGGCTGTTATGTTATATTATCGTAATGTCATGTTTGATTGTTATCTCAAACATTTTTTTTGCACGAATCCAAAACTTACCTTTTAGTACCTATATCGCAAGTAAAAACGAAATTTTAAGATTTTCCATTCGGAAGGCCCACCAACTTTCTTAAAAATTGGTTTGAATCATATGGAGCACTTTCGATTGTTGTAGAACGATGAAAAGTGGGGGCAGGGAAATAATTCCACGGGCATCGCTCCACATGGGAGTTTACTCCAACACAAATAGGATTCTATTCCACTTTTTAAAGTGCAATTTATTCTCACCGTGAGAGGAAACTAACTACACCTGATATTTTGTGGAGTTTTTTCCCATCAAAAATTTAGAATTTGGGATATTATTGATTCTAAATATAGAAAACTTCATTGTTTATTTACAGAAATACGCCTGCTTGGACTCATTATGGGATTTGGGGTGGGTGCGAGGTTGGGTGTATGCACAGTTTCTTTTGCATTTATGGAAACTATATTAAAAAAAAATTACGACTAAGATCGAATCAAAGAAGAAGAAGTGAAGTTGTTTCTCACATCAAGTGGATAAAAACTCCACTCTCCAAGTGGAGATCTTTCTCACTAAAAAGTGCAATAAATTCCCTCTCTCGGTGAGAATAAATTGCACTTTGAAAAGTGGAACAAATTCCCACTTATGATGGAATAAACTCCCATGTGGAGCAGATGCCCGTGGAATTGTTTCCCTGCACCGAAAATTGGTAGATCGGCAGCGTTTGAAGTAAATACCATGGGTTAAAGTAAAACTTTTAGAATTTTCCGCTCAGGGGCCGTGACATTCAATATACAAAAAAAAAGATAAAAAAATAAATACAAAAAACTCAAATGTCACATTCCGCATGCAAAAAATGGTCTGGGTAGTTAATTGTGGTTGTGATGGGCGAAAAAAGAGTGGAGACCTCTCCAAATAATCTGCCACAATTTATCAATCGATTGTCTAACCAGTGCAGCGTACTACGCAACGGAAAGAGGATCTAAAATTTTCGTTTATGATTTTGTTGTGTCATTTTTTGTTGTGCAACGTACACCAGCGTACTAGGTCTTAAAAATTACTAATTGAAATTTGCTGGATTTACCTAGCAAATTTATCTTAACTACTTAGTTACTTAAAATCAGAGTTGTAAAGTACTTAAGTACATTCTTAGTGAAGTATTTGGACGTGCCCAGTATCTTGAACTTATACTTGAAAAAAAAACAATGTACTTGGTACTTGAAAAACATCAAGCACAAGTACTTTTTCAAGTACTTTGTTTCAATTACATGTAACGGGTGACTTTTTAAGAGGTTTAGAACTTTAAAAAAAAAAAAACACACAAAAAATTCGAAAAAATGAATGAAATATTTATTTGAATCGATAGTTTGAACCTTGCAATTTAATGTTTAAAGATAATTTCATGCAAATGTTGACCGCGGCTGCGTCTCAGGTAGCCCATCCGCTGAGTCCAATTTTGGCATACTCTTTCACACATATCGGCCGGTATCTCACGAATGAATGCATGGATGTTGGCTTCCAGTGCGTCAATCGAAGCGGGCTTGTCCCTTTAGACATTAGCTTTGACATACCCCCACAAAAAATAATCTAATGGTGTCAAATCGCACGATCTAGGCGGCCAATTGACCGGCCCGAAACGTGAAATTAACTGTTCACCAAACTCGCCTCGCAATTGCGCCATTGTTTCGCGTGCTGTGTGGCATGTGGCACCGTCTTGTTGAAACCACATATCATGCAAGTCAAGAACTTCCATTTCGGGCAAAAAAAAGTTTGTTATCATCGCTCGGTAGCGTTCACCATTGACAGTAACGCTGCGATTCGCATCATCTTTGAAGAAATATGGCCCAATAATGCCGCCGGCCCATAAACCGCACCAAACAGTGGCTTTTTCGGGATGCATTGGTAGCTGTTGCAATGCTTCTGGCTGATCTTCACTCCAAATGCGACAATTATGCTTATTTACGTACCCATTCAACCAAAAATGAGCCTCATCGCTGAACACAATTTTTCGATAAAAAAGCGGATCCTCGGCCAGCTTTCCAAGAGCCCATTCACCAAAAATTCGGCGTTGTGGTAGGTCGGCTGGCTTTAGTTCTTGCACCAGCTGTATCTTAAAAGGCTTTAACAGGATGAAGCCAAAACAACGACACGCCATTAGCCGTCGTGATCTATGTTTTTGAGTTGAAATAGTCATTGTTCGAAGGCTCAATCAGAGTTCTCAACAAATTGTACTTGAAAATTACTTGAAATTAACTTTTACTTGAAAAGGAATTATCCATGAAGAGTACTTGAAATTATACTGAGCAGTTTTACAGTACCAGTTACATGTACTTGAAACAAAGTACTTGAAAAAGTACTTCTACTTGGTGTTTTCAAGTACCAAGTACATTGTACTTGTTTTTTTTTTTAAAGTTCAAGTACAAGAACAAGGTACTGGCTACTTGACCGGTACTTTTACGTGAAAGTTTACAGGTCTGCTCAAAATTTTAAATGTTATGAACTTGGCCTTTTTAATAAATATCACTGTGTAGCAAAAAAATTTTGTTAATGTTGAAATTTTGTCAGTTTCTAATGTCCTACGATAAGTCGAGCACAGTTTTTGTACTCATTCGTTCTCTAAAATTACATCTTTTATACTTTCATTAAATGATTTTGGTGTGGTTTTCAATCTGGCAATACTTTTTTCGGAGTTGGTCTTTTCAAAAGCTGCCACTTGATTTATACTCAGAATTATTTCTGTAAATCTTTTTCCAAAATAATGATTCGGTTCTCGTGACGCATGCCGAAACAATCAATTTATTGAAGGAAACTTTTAACGAGGCGCCGAATATTCTCTTTCAAGGCACCAATCGTCTCTGGTGGCTTATCTGCGTAGAGAAGCAACTTCACATAACCCCACAAAAAATAACCCCACGACGCGATATGATGCACTCACCGAAAGTTTCCTTCAATAATTTGATTGTTTCGCGATGCGGCGGCGCGGGTGAACCGAACCATTATTTTGGTAATCAATTTGCACGATTTGCAAACGTTGTTTAGGACAGGAATAAGTCTGAGCATAAATAACAGCTTTCGAAGAGACCAACTTCGAAAAAAGCATTGCCAGATGGAAAACCACAAGCCCAAAAAACCCTTTAGGAAGCTGAAGGCTAAGACACACACCGAAGCGTTCTATTCTGCCTTATTAAACACAATAATTCATTGCTTTTTGCACTTGTCAACTTGTAAAGAAAGACCATTTATGTACACTATGAAGTCATAATTGTACCAAAGGTGGAAATAATTATGTGACAAAATATCACTCTTATCATTCTGGTATTAGTTAATAACTTGGTAAGATGTAGACTTAGTACAAGGTAGAGCCAGTAACCATTCAAAAAGATTCAAGTAGAACGCAAATCTAATGACCAACAACGTGTGGGGCACAGTGAAAGAGAATTTCAAAATTCACAATAGAAGAACAACGAAATATTCCCACTTCTGAGCTCGTGTAGAGTTGCCACTATTTTTTTTATCGGACATTATAATAAGTTATTAAGATTAGGAAAACTATTTGACTTTTCGAAATTTTTACCTTAAATTAACAAAAGTGCGGAAATGCTCAGATATGTATATAAATTTGTGGGTGAAATTCTGAAGGAAAAGCTAACTCTTAGGAAATATTTTTGGTGTCTTCGTATAGAACGGACATGTACCAACCATTAACACTCAAAAATAGATAAACAAACATTTTCGGTAATTTTGATACATCATTTAATAGCAAATTTTCGTCATGATATGGAGTTGTTTCGATATTACTCTATGTCTATATTTTGTTGTGATAATAAAGTTCTTTGGAGAACAAGTAGTTTGAGCTGCCTTAAGAATTAGTTTGGCCAGACTTTACACTTTTTTCTTAAATATCTCAGTATTGTTCATTTAAATCCATCTGAATATCAAACTTATACTTATTTTATTTTATTACAGCCCCGCAACAAGGAAACAGAAGCTGAAGTTCTTACATGGATTTTCGAAGTCCTTGGTGAGAAAGTCCCAAGTGGCCAATATGAAGATATTCTTAAGGACGGTGTTGTTTTATGCAAATTGATTAACAAATTGGCTCCCGGTTCAGTTAAGAAGATTCAAGAACGCGGTACCAACTTCCAATTGATGGAAAACATTCAACGTTTCCAAGCTGGTATCAAGAAATACGGAGTTCCAGAGGAGGAAATCTTCCAAACTGCTGATCTCTTCGAACGCAGAAATATCCCACAAGTTACACTCTGCTTGTACTCTTTGGGACGTCTTGTAAGTTATTGAATTTTTAGCAAATCAAAAAAGAATATATTTTTATATTTTTAAATTAAAAATTTAATATAGACTCAAAAACATCCTGAATACAATGGACCAACCCTGGGACCTAAAATGGCCGATGAAAACAAACGTACATTCACTGAAGAACAATTGCGTGCGCACAATGCTGAGCTTAATCTACAAATGGGCTTCAATAAGGGTGCTTCACAGTCGGGACATGGTGGTTTCGGTAACACCCGTCATATGTAGAACCAATTTTATTTTGTCTTACCTCACTCCAGTTACAACACAAATGTAAATAAAAAATATGCTTTGTTCATGTTTTTGTTAAATCATAAAGAATAAGTTACATAAATTATTATTATTAATAAAAAAAAAGGTTGTTCATTTCCTTTTGGTAAAAAATTTGTTTAGGAACTACTATTATAGAGTTGCAATTCACACCGAAAATTCATTTTTTAGGTCAGATTTCTTGGTTATATGAAAATCAGATGAGCTAATATTGAAATTCAAGAATTTACTGGTAATATACTTGAAATTTGTCAGCAACAGGATAAAAAAGTGTTTTATTTTTATTCTTCATTCCTTACTTTTTCCCAGCAGTTTTCTTAGACAACAGGGGTCTGTTTTATGGATTAATTGAGGATTTTCAATTGTGCTTAGCATAATATTGAACCTGATGACTGGGATCTCTTAGGGTCAGTTTTTCAGTTCTGAGTTAAATCTGAGTTAGATTAGAGTTTGCTTATACTGAAAATAAATTAACCCCGAGTTAACTCAGAAACAGTTTTTCAGTTGAGTATTAATTTTATCTTTCAAAAGCAGTTACAAATCTAGAGCCATCGATTTCTGACACTATGATATCACCCTTTTACGTATCGAAATAAAGATGGCTCCACAACGGAATTGTACTGACAATTACATAGAAATCGAGATGGTGCCACAACTGAATAGGCACTCAATTTTGTCTCTGAGTTAATTCCCTAAATTAGGTGAGTTAGCTCGGAGATAACTAAGAATTTCAGTAGACAGAAAAACACGTTTCTGAAGTTCACTCAGGTTGATGATGATGATATTTATTTATTGTAACTGAAATTCTTATAATTTTTTCATTTAAACCTAGATTGCACAATTTACAGAGATATGGTGTCTTATATCCTACCTTACTACTGAAAATATTATAATAAGCATTCAATTTATATCACAGATTTATTACATTTTGAAGGAAAAGTTACTAAAAAAAAACCTTCATTAAATTTACATTTGAAATGTTTTCATATAGGAAGAGAGAAGTGGGGAGCAGAAAACTGCCTTAAGATGTTGTTTACATATATTTGTATCACAGAAAAATAAAGAAAAAAAATAAATAAATAAATAAATAAATAATTAAATAAATAAGTAAATAAATAAATAAATAAATAAATAAATACATAAATAAATGAATAAATAAACAAATAAAAAAATAAACAAATAAATAAATGAATAAATAAATAAATAAATAAATAAGTAGATACACAAACTAATAATAAATAACAAATAATCAAATACGAATGAACAATTAAATAAATTAATGAACCAATGAACAAATGAACAAATAGGTTAATAAATAAATAAATTAATAAATAAATAACAAATAATAAAACACGAACGAACAATTAAATAAATTAATGAACAATTGAACAAATAAATAAATAAATAAATTAATTAATAATTGAATAAATAAATAAATGAATAAATAAATTGATAAATATAAATATATATGCAAATAAATAACAAACAGTTAAATATGTGTAACATATTTACATTCAGTAATAAAGGAAGTGAAAAAAATTAATATTACTAACACCTTAAGCAGCTAAATTTGAAATTAAATAGTTATCCGAACTATTGCACGATAAAATATAACGGTCTTGTAACTTCGAAATTCTTACTGGAACCCTATCAATGTTTGTAATTCTATGGAGTTCTTCAGTAGAAAAGTGCCACGGAAGATTAAGCATAATTTTTAAAATCTTATTTTGCATTATTTGTAATTTTTGTAGATGGGTCTTAGCGCATTTTCCCCAGACAGGCGAACCATACAAGATTATGCTTTGGAAGATAGCCTTAAATATCATTAATTTGTTTTCTACACTCATTTTAGACTTCCGATTGATAAATGGATAAAGTGTTCTTATCACAATATTAAGTTTATTTAACGTTTGCTGTATGTGAAAGTTAAAGGTCAATGTTTTATCCAAGTGTACCCCAAGGTACTTTGCACTTGATTTCCACTCAATTTGTACCCCGTTCAATTGGAGACTATTTAAAGGCAGTAAACAAGGTTTCCTTTTTCTCGTAAAAAAAAGAGCCTGTGTCTTTGATGCATTTATCTTTATTTTCCAATTGTTGAAATAAATTTGTATAGTACTCAGAGCAGATTGCAAATTGGTTTCAATGCAAAAACCAATTGAATCTGATGAATAAACGCATGTGTCATCAGCAAATATTGCAGTTTCACAATTATGGAGTTTAGGGAAATCAAAAGTATATATGTTATATAACAATGGACCTAGAACTGACCCTTGGGGTACACCTGAAATGATATTGTTTTCTTCGGAGTACCAGTTGTTAACACAGACTTTAAATGCTCGATTTGACAGAAAAGACAATATAATTTTTACAATATACAACGGAAAATTCAAGGTGACGAGTTTATGAATCAAGCCCTCATGCCAGACTGTGTCAAAAGCTTTTTCCACGTCCAAAAGCACCATTCCTGTACTCTTTCCTGAAGACAAATTATTTTTAACATACTTTGTTATTCTGTCAATTTGGTTAGTTATACTATGATACCTTCTAAAGCCAAATTGTTCTGGTGGCAAGATATCATATTCATCTACATGCAAAATTAGTTTGTTTTTTATAAGTTTTTCTAAACATTTGCTTAATGAACTCAACAAACTAATTGGTCTGTAGCTAGAAGGGTCACTAAAATTTTTACCTGGCTTATGAATAGGAATGACTTTTGCCACTTTCCACTCTTTGGAAAGTATCCTTTTTTGAAACAATTGTTAAATAAATTTCTGAGGTATCTTATACCTATTTTAGGAAGATTCTTTAAAAAGAGATTTTTTATTCCGTCAAATCCGGGAGATTTTGTGGTCTTAAGGCCTGTGAGAATAAATTCAACATCATCAGAAGATACTATATCCTCGGATACATCAAGGGAACTTTCGTTGAGTAACTGCATGGATTGGTTAACAATAAATTCTATATGATTATTGATTGCGATGTTGCTAGTAACTAAACTGTTAGCACAAAACGTGTGGGCTAATGCGTTGGCTTTTTCTTCGTTGGATATTAATATAGAATTACCTATTTTAAAAGAAGGGATATTAACCTTTTTCTTTTTAATCACTTTTATAATATTCCAAAACGGCTTGCTACCTTTATTTAAACCCTGTAGTTTATTGCTCCAGCTCTGGTTTCTAAAAAGAAAGATTGAATTTTTGATGAATAAGTTCATCCTCTTCATTTCGGAGAGAAAGTATTCATCCCTAGTCCTAATCCATAGGGTTCTATTTCTATTTCTTGTTTTAATTGCTTCCACTACATAGGCAGGAAGTGAATTACCATTGTTTCGACTTTGAGTTTTTTTGGGCACGGATTCTTCAACACTCTCAAGAACTGATGCTGTAAAAGCACTAACCGCTCCATCAATTTGTTCGACACTGATATCATTTGGATTCCGCTCTGCAATATTTCCAAACTTAAGTTTGATACTTTTTTTTAAATTTTTTTAAGTCAGCATTTGCATAGTCAAAAAACTGATTGCAATTTTCCACAGGGGCTGAATTAATTTTTAATATGACAGGAAGATGATCTGAACTAAGATCATTTTCAACGAAAGGTTGACTGAATAATTCAGGGGAATTTGTAAGAAATAAGTCTATGGTAGAGGGACTAGATCTATTGTTTGTGGGAATACAAGTAGGTTGTGGGGGGTACAAAATGTTAAACGGGTGTCTTGAGCTTAAGTCGGCTAGTATATTCCCCCATGCATTTGCTCTAACACAGCCCCAATTCCTATTTTTGCAATTGAAATCGCCACCAATCAAATATATATCATCACTCAGGTTTAACCCCCAGACAAAATAGTTATGTGTCAACTCGGTTTGCTAACCCAAGTTGACTCGGTTTAAATTCTTTGGACTCGAGTTGGATTTTACCTGAATCGAAAGACAACTCGTTTTAAATTGACTAAGTTGACTCGGTTTTTAAACTCGATTCTACCCGAACCGAAGGCAACTCGGTTCGGTTAGTAAGAAACTAGTATAGAAGAACTCGGTTTGTGTTTTGGCATTGATTTGGGCTGAACGTTTACCATTTTGCACCTATTTAAAAAGAAATAGAAATTGAATTTTGAGTACAAAGTTAAACCGAGTTGCGAGCTGCAGCGATGGAATTGTGGACCAAAAAATTGATAAGAAATCAGAAATATTCCGTTTTTTAATGCTCTGGAAGATGATTCAAAAGCAATTGGGTATCATTTGGAACAAAATACACTATTTGCCTTAAGGTATAGTTCGTCCACCATCTGTTAAACTATAAACTGTCAAATTCCACTGAAGGATGGCTACGATGACGATGGATGAAAAAACCTCTTTAAAAACTTCTAAAAAATCAGAAAAGAATTTGAAAAGTCACGAAACTTCGTGTTTTTTTTTTTTGTATGCTCCAGAAAAATCTAATTCAAGTTTTTTTTTATTCAACAGCATTTATCCCATTTATAGAGTTGATCTGATTCTGATGTGACCTCACCAAATTTCGCCTCAAACCGAGTTAGTCAACTCGATTTGCGACAACAATGCATGAAAATTATTCGCAAATTTTGTTTCAATTCAAGTTACTTAAATTTCAACTCGAGTTAACTCGGTTTGAAAAATTTTCAAACCACTAGACAAAAATGATCTCAAACTGAAAACTTGGCCCTTAAATATTTGCAAAAAAGCCTTGCACAAAAGATATTCAGTCTACAAAATGATGCTACCAGCTCAGAAAGGTCATCATTCAGTCCAATGCAATTAAATTAAATTAAAAACAATTCAATTCGATTCAATTCAATTCAATTTCATTTTATTTTGTTTGATTGAATTTAATTAAATTCAAGTAATTTAGCACTGGAGTACACGCGGGGACTACTTATGTATATAGACCACGGTCAGATTATCATTTTTGTTTTTTTGTTATTAATATAATTAAATAATTTTTGATTTATATTTTCTACTCAATATGAATGAGTTGGAATATATAAATGCTAAACTTAATTATTGGTTTGATGCATTTGTGGATCCAGGGGGGGCTATAGGGGCTGAACCCCTATACAGACGGAAAATTCAAGTTTGGGCTAAGCATTTTATGCCTAAAAAAATTTGTTCAAGCCTCAAGGGAATTGGATGTTTAAATGAGAATGGGGCTGGAAAATTAATATGTTGGCTGTTTTCCTAAGGTCTAAGGACAAACAAGGTTGGGGCTTATCAATTTCACATGAAACCTGTTTTTTCCCCAGCTTCAAGGAAACCGAATAAGAAAATGGTGTCGTCGATCAACAACTTACTGCCTGAATAGAATGCATGACGGAGCTGGAATAGATTTCAAAATGCTGCAGAGTTCAACAATTTTAAACTGCAGCATTTTAGACATCTATTTCAGCTTTGTCCTTCATTCTCTTCTGGCAGTTTCGTGCAAAATGTGTGTTTTTTAGACCCTAGGCTCTAGGGAATTCAACGAAAAAATTTTTTTTTTGTTCAAGAATTGGGCGAAACAAACGATTTAGCAAATAACGAGTGCCACCTCGATCATTAGACTCCATAAGTGGTGCTTAGTCTGGTTTCGCTCGTATTAATTGAAAAAAAAAACACTTTTGCCGTCTCTGAGAGCGAACCATGAACCTTGCGATTCATTTTATACTTTTTTCAGTAATAGAAAAACCGGAATTCAGATACATATGAGTAGATATTCAGTAGCAAAATAAAAATACCTTATCAGGTAAAATATTCAATAAAGCTTGCTAGTCTAATTAATCCTAAATTAATGAATGAATTCAATCGATAGCAAAGGGTTTCGATATCGATCATAAAAGAACCCATTGAATCTGACCGCAAGAGGAATTATTTTTGTCCAAAGTTCTGTCAAAGTTCATATCAGAAAAATGAACCTGACAATTTTGAACTAAAATGGGCATTTTTGAAAAGTAATGTCACATTTTCTCCTTAGCTCATCTGTTGATACTTTTGAGCTGAGCTAAGCCCAGAAATTATTTAGAGCTATTGTGTTTCCGGTGGCAGGATAACTTTGGAATCGATAGTTTGCATGAAGTGTTTTTAAGCAACCGCATCAAATAGTTTAGTTTATTATAAAATCAGTGTCTCGAAATTGAATCTACAGCTTTTACTTCAACTTGTTTTTGTTCCTTAAAATTAAATTTTTAACTAAAATAACCCTCCAAAACAAAATTCTGACCAAAATGTTGTCAAGTATTTTAGCCCAGTGGTCGTAAATCACTCACATATCTGTCAGAATTTAGCGCACGAAATTATTATTTGCCGTATTATTCTCGAGTTAATAAATTTGTAACAGCTTATTTTCATATGAGACATAGGTGAGCTTTACTTTGGTAAAATAAAAATTCAAGTCAGAAAATATTTTACAATGAACAATTTTTCAAAGTTAATGGGAGAATCCCATTTTATTTTAAAAGATTCACTTGATATATCGAAAACAAATTTTCTAAAGCGGTTTGGTAAAATTTTTATTGAGAGAACAGCAACTGTCGTATTTAAAATTGTCTCCAAAAATATTATGTTAAAATAGAACAAGCATTTTAGATGGAGTTTGGAGAACAATGTGATAGACTTCAGCATGTTCTGCGTACTGCTTGGAAGTTTAAATACTACAAAAAAACATTCAGAATTAAAAGAAATATTTTTGAGTCTTTAAAAAAAAGTTCTTACAACTCTTTTGTACATTGTGGTGCTCTTGACATTATATGCGAATAGGTTTGAGCGCGTTAATCATACAGAGTACCAATTACAGCTTCTGCATTTCCAGTCATAAATTTTTACATTAATCTACGTATATTTTTGCATTATGGAAAATTTTGTTGAGTCGCCAAATACATTACCTCAATTAGGATTGAGAAAATTTAAAAAAATGCCTCAAACTCCCCCCCCCCCCCCCCCTCCAACACATTAATCCTAGATCCGCTACTGGTTCGATGTATACGTTATTCACAAAAAATGTTAACATTTCAAAATGGACTTGCATAGTAGTCCAAGAGGCGCGTGTACTCTAGTGTAAATTTAAATGATTTTTATTTTATTTATTTCAATTAGTTTTTTGTTTAATTCGATCGAATATTTCATACCAAATTAAAACCTAATTACCTACAGATATCTTTACTATACGAAATTCAAATTATTCGGTTCACTTTTTTCCAAAATGTCTTTGAGTAGAGGACTCTTCAAATGGTATTGAAGCAACCATTTATGGTTTCAAGAAAATCGAATAAGTCTCTTTTAATTTTGACTCATCTTATGCTTAGGTACATGCTTAGTAAAGCATTATAACCATCATAAGAACAAAAACGTGCCACCCAGTTGTGCAATTTATGTGTTTTTCATTATTTTTTTCCCTTTTGGCCTTTAGGCTAGACATCTAACACCTACATATGTACATACGACCAAGGCATGCATCTTTTTAAATACATTTATATGTGTATATAGCTACCTACACATAATATACATACACTTTCAAAGGAATGTCTTTTTCTTTCACCTACGTTGACATCTCTAGAATAATTCTTTCACGTCTTTACAATGCTTTGAGTTTTGTTTTTCCCGCTCATTATTGTTTTGCCTTTAAAACTGTCATCACCACGGTCGGATGATGATAGACAACTTAAAACAGCACGGGGTCTTAAATTTTGTATTGATAAATTAATACTGTTTGAGACGATTGTTAAAAATGTCAGACATCCAGACGAGAGTCGAAGTGGGTGAAGGTGCTTTTGCGGTTGTGACAAGATAAAGAGACTTGTGCAAGTATAATAGAAATAAATAAATCAGCTTATTATGTCAAAGGTTTTGACATTTGATTTATGAGATCCGTTCTATTAACAAGCGATTGAATCCAAAACATTAATTAATACACAGGAAAGTCTTATCTAGTCCTAAAATAATGTATGTATATAAGTTGTCTTTAAAAAATCCTTAAATTAGTTAAAGCCCAGGAAAATTAAACAAAAAAAAAAACTGGAAAAAGTATGTGGGTGAAAGTGCGTGAAATTCAATTTTTCTGAATTTATCGATAATTGCATAAATGATCGCACTAATTTAAGTACACTCAAAAAATAATTCAAAAACTTAAGAACCGTCTATTTAAGAAAAAAAATTGTTTGCAAAACTTAGAAAAATTGAATTTAAGATTCTTGTCATATCTTCCAATTCTATTTATTAGAATTCGTATTGGGAAAAGAGCCAACAATTAAAAAAATTTATTATGGAAAGAAGCGAAATACACTATAAACTCACCTTTCAACTTTAGCTTGAAAATACGGCGGCGGAGTATACTTCATTTAGAAATAGCATTCTGGCGTAGTTTTGATACCATAATCCGTTTTACTTATGAATATAATGTTA
Organism: Dasysyrphus albostriatus; assembly: GCA_946251815.1. Lineage (NCBI taxonomy): Eukaryota > Metazoa > Arthropoda > Insecta > Diptera > Syrphidae > Dasysyrphus > Dasysyrphus albostriatus. The sequence continues at coordinate 189,015,238 of OX276335.1, read as the reverse complement.
CTGTAGTTGTGAAAGTTGTGTTGATGCCTACATAAGTTTGAACCAACCTTTTGGATATTGATCTAAACACTCACTTAGTTGTATTGCAATTAATTAATTAAATCACCTACGTTTTACCAAACCAAACAGCTTTCATATACGAGTATCTGGAAGGTATGAAACGCAGTGGATCTAACTGTATATTCCATTCACTTTTCAGTTCATCACGAACTCCCTTGAAAAACACGGTAGTCCACTTGTTTGTGGGCTAGGGAAACTGACGAAGAGCAGGATTCAGAAACAACTTAGGAGATATAAATTCCTTGATCTTTAGTTAATAAAATTTGTAAAAGTTTTCAAAAAAAAGAAGTATTTTCCAAAGATTGTTTGACTCTTATAACTAAAAGGAGAATTATGACTTCTTTCTTTTTTCCATGACTACGACACAGGGCCAGCCCGAGATAAATAAGCACCTTGCGCAAGCTTTAACATTAGCGCCCCAAATTGCAGTTATTGTTTGAGGAAGTCATTTTCTCATAACCCAAGAAATAGACTTTCCTGTGCGTTTTTTTAACGATAAAAAAAAATAAATAGGATTTTAACTATTATCTTGGATATCTAATATTATATCACAAAAATAATAGAAAGTGCTCTATCACACGACGAATTTTGAGTCATGACTTTTTTTCGAAATTCAATGCGTGCGACCTAGAAAAACATCTGATCTCACCTTGCACACATTTAATTTAAAAAAAGTCATGATCCAAAAGTCGTCGTGTAATACTTACTTTAGATGGCGCTCACAGTCCAGGATGGACTACGGCCTCAACCAACAAGCCCCTCCAGCCAGCTCGGTCCCTAGCTAACTGCCTCCAGTTACGCACTCCAAGTTGGTTGAGGTCGCTCTCCACTTGTGTGCGCCTCCTTAGGTGGGGTCTTCCTCTGCTGCGCAGACCATCAGGGGTGGATTCGAAGACTCGTCGGGCTCGTGCGTAGTTGTCCATTCGCTCCACGTGACCCAGCCATCTCAGCCGCTGTATTTTCAGCTTTTTGACCAGGTCGACGTCGCTGTATAGCCCGTAGAGCTCATTATTAAATCTTCTCCTCCATACTCCATCGATACAGACTGGACCGAAGATCACTCGAAGATCGTGTAATAGGGAACTTAAAAAAGAATAAAAAAAAATAATTATTGTTTACTAAAGTTAAAAAGCATATCACACAGATATAGGAACTTTCATTTGTTTAAGTAAAAAGTATTAAAAACCCTATTCAAAAACATGAAAATGTAAAAATAAATAATTAACTCCTTGATTAAGTGGTTTTTTTAATGCTTGCTCAAGGCCCCCATTGGGTTCAGCGTCGACGCATTTGCACTGCTTGCACGTATAGCTTGCCCGGCCCTGCTACGACATTAAGTATTGATTGATTTGCTGGTTTCAAGTACTTTTGTCTTTTTTATCGGATCGTTAAAAGGTTAGTCTCAATGAACGGCTACACCAGATTCCCTTAGGGAATTGTATCAAAAAATGAATGCTATCTGGTGTGTTCGATCGAATCACGATGATATTTTTTTTGGAGTACGACTACTGGTTTTTATTTGCGCTCTTGGGTTGACGTCATTATCTTTCGTATAAGGTATGGGAATATGAGATTTCCCTCAGTACTCCGCATTTAGCTTTCCGCGACTTCTTTTTCTGTTAGAATTTTTTGGTTACTGTTTTGGAAGTGCTTTCACCGTGTAATTTTTCAAAATCAGAAAGTCATACAACTTCCTTCAGAGATACGCGTATATTATTTACTCTCTTTAAAAAGAAAGTCAGTTAATTATGAAGGGAAGGAAGTTATACAAATATTATACACTCCGTAACATTTGGATAGCCTCACTTATATTTATTATTAAAATTAACTGTTTTTGGTACTTTTTTAATGTAAACATACGGAATTACGGAATTGTGTATTGAATCAAGATGAGATAGGCTTCCCGGGATAAAGTTAAGCCTAGTGCGGAGATCAAGCAAAGATAAATTTTATCTCTACATTTTTTTTTCTCAAGATTAATTCTGAAATTGTAGAGATAAAATAAAAATCAAATGAGAACAGTAGCATAGCTAGAAATTAAAAAAATTATAAGATTTGCTCCAATTCACAAATTTGAAAATTTTATATACAGAAAAGTCAAATTCTTTCCAAGCATTTGCAGAGCAAAACAAATTGAGCGCCTGTGCTTGTTGGGGAAAAATATAATGTGGATGGGTGAAAATACCTCTAACAAGTCGGAAATTTTTATTTATATTATTTTTCTAGAGAAGGTGATTTTAGGGCAATTAGTTGACATTTTGACCAAAATAAACTTTTTTATAAAAAAAAGTTTGTCTTTCATCTTTCAAGCTTTCAACTGTTGGATTCATTTGACTGATGGCTACGATGTCGATGGATTGAAAAAATGAAATGTTTTAACTTTTACTTCTCTTCAAAGAAGTGATTTCCTTATCAATTGGTTCATATTTGGATTAAAAAAAAACTTTTTCAATCAAAATGTAGGCTGTCCTTCATCTGTCAAGCTGTAAGCTGTCAAATTCCATTAAGGAATGGCTACGATATCGTTGGCTTAAGAAACTTCTAAGAATTCCGTGATCTTAGGGCAATTGGCAGACATTTGGACCAAAATGAACTTTTTCTGTCAAATAGATCCTTCTCAATATGTGAAGCTATCAATTATAAAATTTTGTTCAAGGATGGAAGTGACGTCGATGGATACAAAAATTAGAAATGTTCAAATTTTTCTTATGCTCCAGAAATCCACTTGATTTTGCTAGATCAGTTCACTGATTCCAAATCGGTTTAACTCGGTTTGGAAATAAATTTAAATTTTGAGTAGAAGAAATTATTTTCCATCTGTATGTGGCCCTTCTGTACCCTTTCCTATTAGCTACACCACTGACTGATTTAAAACAGCTGTTTTTATTTTATTCTCAATTCTGATGTCATCATTTTCTTTACGCATTTTATATTTTATTTCAGGCGTGCGTCCTCAACAAGTCTTAATAATGGGAAATATGAAATATGATTTATTTTTATAAAAAGCGAAAAATACATAAAACGTCACAATTTTTTCGGAAAAATAATGCTTCGAGCATTCTTTTTCCGCGCAAAATGAAGTGGAGACCTACTTTTTGTTTTTCATGTACAGCTACGAAAGTCAAATTTTGTGCTGGAGCTGCGAACTGGATTGGAAAAAATCCGAGATAAAATTTGTCCTGGGAAAAATTTTATATGGGAGATAAATTTTGTCTCGATCTGCGTACTAGGCTTTAAGTCTGAACTGATTTCTACCTGGTGGAGTTTTCTAAGCTAATTTAACTTGCTGTAACAAAACTAACTTTTTTGTCACTTTAGAATACGATTTATTTCTTAAAGAAAACACTTTTTATTCATTTTATGCAGTTGCACAAATTATGTTAGTGCTATTTACTGCTTCCATTATTTTTAACTACCTCAAAAAATACGAGTCTTTAAAGAATTTTACACAGATTTCAATAGGTCCGAAGAAATGATGCTACCATCACATTTTGATACCAACAACTCTACTCTTATTTACTCGAGTACTGCCTCCCATCTTCTTAGCCTTTGCTTTCCAAAAAAGTTTAATTTACAACTGCTGTATGAGTTGGACCATTGCTCTGCTGAAAAACAATTGGATCAGGTGTCCGAAAATATCCTTAAACTGTTGCAAGGAAGTTTCCAATGTGGTATTATAGAATCTTGATGTCATTTTACAGTTTAAGAGAACTAAACTAATTATGCTATAAGAAGATAATATACCGAATACCAAAAATTGTCTCTCTTAGCATTGATGGGAATATAAAATTAATTTTTCCTTTCTTAGCTATTCATAATAGTATTTTACCTTCCTTCTGCGTCCAAAAGTTAAACTCTTATTCCTCTGAAAAATATTTGTTGCAAAATTCCTGAGTTGGATGTTGGTATCAGTATTTCATGCAATGTGGTATGTTGAAAATGTAAGAAGATGTAGAAAAAGTACACTGGTAAATGGGAGTTTTTTGTTAAATTTCGTTAAGTTAAGGCTTTTCAGGTGTTCAACACTTTTAATAACGATGCTTATAGCCATTTAGTTCACTTTTAACCAAGTTTTCTATCATACAGGGTGGCGCACCAATTGTGCTACAATAAGAAATTCAAATAACTTTTTTTTTAATCGATGTATTTCATTAATTTTTTTTTTATTGGTTAGAAAATTAAATTTTATTTTAAATAGTTAGTTGTTTTAAAGATTATAGTCCGCAAATGACCTCCACGCTCTCCCACGCATATGCGGCACCTGATCAAAAAATTATTCATTGCGGCCTGAAGAGTTGAAGTTGGGATCGCCTCAATTATTGTCGTTATGGACTGCTTTAATCGAGTCAAATTCCTAGGCTTCGTTGTATACACCTCTTGTTTGACATAACCCCATAAAAAGAAGTCTGGTGCAGTCAGGTCAGGTGACCTTGGGGGCCAGCGAAGAGTGGAGTTCCTAGAAATTAATTTGCTTGCGAATTTTTTGTTTAGCTCCGCCATAACTGGTCTGGCTATATGTGCAGTTGCTCCATCTTGCTGAAACCAAACGCTGTTGAATGGTATACGTCTTCGGCGCAGTTCTGGGTAAAAAAAACTCCTTCAACATCTTTAAATAACGGTCCCCATTGACAGTAACGGTTACACCGTTTTCTTCAAAGAAGTACGGCCCGACAATGCACCTTGATGAAACTGCGCACCACACAGTGACTCAGTCTGGGTGCAGTTCCGTCTCATGGCGCATTTTTGGATTAGACTCATTCCATATACGACAATTTTGCTTGTTTACATTGCCGTTAAGATCAAAATGGGCCTCATCAGACATGAACAAACAATTGATCAATGTGTTGTCTTCTTCGGCCATTGATATCATTTTTTGGCAAAATTCCAGGCGAACAGGCAAATCCTGAGGGTTTAACTTGCTAGTAATTTGGACTTTGTACGGAAACAAGTTTAAATCGTCATGAAGTATCCGTTGTAATGACCGTCTACTAACTCCAATTTGCCCCGATAAGTTTCGGGTCGAAACGCTCGGATTGGCCTGTATTGCAGATGCTACTGCTGCGATTGTATCCTGAACCCGAACATTGGCATCTCGATGGTACGGCCTTCGTGCGATGCTTCCAGATTTGGCAAACATGTTTACAAACCTCATAATGGTCCATCTACTCGGGGGATTACCGCCAAACTCCCGCCTAAATTCCCTTTGGACGGAAATGACTTACTACAAAGCATGGTACCGTTGCACTATCCAAATTCTTTTCTCCGTATCCCAAGCATCCATTTTTATAAATCAAAATAGTAACCTACAAAGTAAAAAAAAATAAGCCGATTACTCACACAGAAAAAAAGTTATTTCGTTTAATTTTGATACTTTGATTCTTAAGTGGAATAGAGTTGTTTTGATTCAAAAGAGTCTGGGGAATACGTTGATTTTGATTCTTTCCCCCATATTCAAATAAAATAATTCTGGTATAAGATGACTTTTGAAACTTTCGAAATCAGCCAAAGATACATTTTTAAAAAATGAGTTAAACTGCATCGTTCACTAATTTTTTTTTTTTGAAGAGAATACGTTGCTTTCGATTCTAATAGACACATTTTGACCCATGAGAACTCATCTGATATTGTTAGGTTTGCTACTTACTACTAATGTGGCTTTATTACTGTGCTTTTATCAAATCTAAAAAAATCTTGTCTTTTGTAGTTTTATTAATTCATTTTGAAAAAAACTTAAAATACTCTTTGAGAAGCCCTAGTAGACTAACATTTACATTGATTTGAATATTACACAATTCCAAACTTATTACATTCATACTGGTCGCAATTATAACCTCATTTTTTTAAAGCCAGTTAAAAATCGAACTATCTCAGCAATGACATAATATGGCTTGTAAAATGTCCTTGCAATGGGCGGCTTATATTATATTTGCCCAGAGCGGCGAAAAAGCTGGATCGGGCCCTAGTGGACCCAGCCGATACGAGCGAATTAAAAATAATGCTCCATTCAATAGAGTCTTCGAATCCCAGCTCCCAGGACCCAGGTTTGAGGTGACAGGAAGACCAAACCTCTGTTTTAAAGAAAAATTAATCGGAGATACGAGTACTAGACTGCTAGGATATGATGGTTTTGAGATTCAGCATTCTCGTAACAATAGGAGAATGAAAATGGACAGACTATTTACCGGTCATGAAAAATAGTTGTGTTGGTTCGATGAATGTTTGACAAAAGTGATCATGCACTTCTTCTTCAATGTGTTTTGGGAATTCGTACCATGTTAACAAAAACGACAATGTTGACATCTAGTTTGACACATTTTTCCAAAGAATACCAACAAAAAAATAAATTGTATACCAAAACAACACTGGTCATTGCTCTGGCGAATTTTTGAGTTCCTCAATTTATTTCATTTGAACATGAAAGATGTCTCTATAAACTATAACTCCCAACACAACAAACAAGCTCAACGGTGTCCCTGCCTGCAGTACTGAAGGTACTCCATACATAAGTATATGTACATAATTCATATATACAAAGTACACAAACCGTTTCTTATGATAAAACGATGGAAATTGGAAAAGTTCTTTCTCTACTTCTGATGGTCAGTACCTACTCCCGGCCGGCAGCACCGGGTGGCGATGGATGTTGATGTCGATGTCGTGTCCTCCTATAGAGGTAGAATTCATTTTTCATGGCAAACTTCAGCATTGGGTTTGGGTAGTCGGACTCGGAATCCTGTTTGAATTTTTCGACCACCATCCAGCAAATTTTATTTTATTTTTTTTTTTCTTTAAATTTAATTTTAAAATTCATTCCCCTTCTTCTTCGTTCGTTTTGCTCTGAGTTGAGTGTCATGTTCAAGATAAAAACGTAATTTAATTTTTCACAATAATTTATTTTAACCGGACGACTTTTTTCTTCACATTTTGTGTTGAGACCTCCTTCGGAAATCGGAAAGGCGAGATCGTTTGTGGCAAAAAAAAAAAAATAACAGTAAAATGAAACTGAATAGTATGGAAAATGGAAGTAAAAAATACAAATACAAACATGAAAGACTACTCCTTTTAATTTCCGCAACGACAAATATTTACCACGACGAACATAGTCACTAGGAAAAGGGTTATTTTTTATTGCCTCTTCTTCGGTGGTGATGATTGGTATATAAGAATTTGTACCTTGCCTTAGACCTGACAACAAATCAACTACCTTCAATGCCTTCAGCATTATAGTATACATTGACATAAGGAACATAAATTTTCAATTTGCCATGAAGCCCTTTAAGTATTGCTCTAAGTACACAAGGCTGTTGCTGTCGGATATGAAAGGATTCCTCACACAATGCCTATTTAAAATGAGCTTTTGCTTGGCACCTCAAGTCATTTGCTTGAGGTGCTACGCAATTTCGTTTGTGTGTTTAGCTTGGAGTGCAAGATAAAGGGCATAGTTTCAGAAATTGATAATTGGATCATTTGAGAGTTTCTCTGCGTTGCAGTTGCTAATTCAAGGAGCAAGTTGTGGGAACTTTGAGGTGCAGTTCACTATTGCTTTATTTAAAAACCTACAATTTAAATCCAAAATTTCTGATTTTAAGATAAGGATTCACACATATCTGTATAATAATGATACCTCTAGTAGGTCTAATCGACGGCAACGACTTGTCTGAAGATATAACAAGTTACTACAAATTTTAACAAAATTTCTTCCAGACTTTTCAAATTATTAATAGTTTTGTTCCAAGGCAAATATAGAGAGCTCTCTCAAGAGAAAAATATATCTTCTTTTTAACTGGGAAGACATGAAATATTTAAAAAATTACGACTATTTTAACATCTCAATCCCAAATTCCATTGAAGGAAATAATAAAAAAAATAGCATAGGGGGGTTAAGTGGACATTTAATGCAACTATTTATTTTCATAATTAAAATATTTTGTTTTTACAATGAATAAGGAGTAAAATGTGTACCTTCCCTACAATTCGGTGGAACTTATATAATGTCCGATTTTATCTATTCTTCTAACTTGCTCTGATTTAAAATTAGAGAATGAAGTAACTAGCGCAACCAGTAGTTTATATTTTTTTTTAAATTTGAAGACCCCATTTTTAAATATATCTAGCACGTACCTTCTTTTTCAACTTCCTATTGGAATTGGAAGTTATTAATATTGGTTTTGTTTGTAAGATAGAAAAATTTCGAGATATCTTTACGTTTCAAGTTTTCTAGAATCCCAATCCATTGTTCTTAAGAGAGATGCTTGTATGTGTGTTCGCACCTAGGTTTGTTAATTTGTAAATGCCATAACGAACTAAAATGTCCGTTGACCCCTGACAAATATTGTGTGGAGCATAACAGAAGAAGGATTTAACTGCCTCTTCTCTGTTAAATTATTTAAAAAAAAATTGGCTCTAAGCTAGTTTTTTTTTAAATAAAGAAAATTCAAGAAGACCGTAATGAATTAAAATTTTTTTTCTTCATTAGAAATTTTCAGTTGTTAACGCAAAAATGTTCTAATCAAAAAACTTAAAGCTCTTATATCTCAAAACTATACAAATGTCACTTTCTACTAGGGTTACCAACAAGGGTATTTTGGCCCAGAGAATCCGGAAATTCACTCTGATCTCCGGGCTCTGGGTAAAGCCAAGATTTCTTCGGGTCTGCTACATTATTTGTTTGATACCTAATTATCAGCTATATTTTTAAAGGTATTACTGAAACCTAACAAATTTTCAGATCAAATATTAAGGAACAAATGGGAATATAGCTAGTTACAGCCTCCATTGAACATATTATTTTTCCATTTTGAGCTATTTAGAAAACAAAATCATTTACTTTTTGTATGAGCTTGTTTACACGGTTTGTTTTTTAGTTAGTTTCGGTTTTCATCTTTTTGACAAGTACATACCACGTACCTTCGGGATTATACACACAACCGAAAAAGTCTATTAACTTTTCTGACAAAAATATGAGGTTCATTTATTTTGCAAATAGACAGTAATACTAATTAACAATATTTTTAAATCACTTCTTTTTCAATTTTATATCTATTTAATCACGAAAAATAATTTTAAAGCTCATTATAGAAAGCTTACAAGCATCCCCCGACTCTACTTGTTTGTCAATTCATGAACGTCGAAGTTCAACCAGAAAAATCTTAAAGTTTTCATACGTGCTTTCGTTTCTTCATTCCCTCTACATTTGTACACCCCTCATTCACACGAAACACGAAACGACCGAAAAAACGAATCGTGTGATCAGGCTCCTTGAATAACTAAAGCTCAAGACTAAATTAATATTTCTAACAAATACAAAAATTAAATAGGCCCGAACTTCCACACAAAAAACCTTGAATATTTCAACTATCATTGGTAAGGTAGTTCTATCCTTGAAATACTCGTACTTTAAATCATTTCATGTAAAAAGCACGACAATTTTTTTGACTAGAAATAACAATTAAGGCAGGAGTTTTATTTTGGCATCAAAATAATTACTGATTTTGCTCTCTTGATGTCTCAAAATCAAAAATTATAAAATTTTTTGACAGCTGTAACCAGTGCTGCCACTTTACTCCTTTAACAGTAGATCTACTGCGTTTAGTCCCAAATGAAAACCTACTGCGCAGTGAAACGAATCTACTCCTCTTTTGAGAATTTCGAACATAATTCAAAGTTAACTGTGAACGCGTCCATCCCGACTTTTTCAATAAATTTAAATTCATAATTGGCGAATTTAAAGAAAGTTAGAAAATATTTTTATGAATTCTTTCAACAGAATGTAAATTTTTGTAAGTTTAGCCTATAAGACTTTTTTTTTTTTTTTTTTTTTGTTATTGCTGACTTGATTTCCTGTGAAATCAAACAAATTTTATTTTTTGTATTTGTATTGTATATATTGTAGGATCTACTGCGGCATATTGCAATCTACTGCGCTTTTTTCTCATATATACTGCGCTCAATCATCTATAGGGTGGCAGCGCTGGCTATAACTGGTGCCTTATTTGGTATACATACTCTCTATCCTTAACTCATTCTTGAAAAAAATAGCCCAAAATCCTTTTCTATTTTATAGCTATTGAAATTATGCTCAAGTCATTTAGTTAAATAATCGCTTCATAATAACGTGGGAGGACAGAAACGAAGTAGATTTTGGAAAACCTGCGGGCCTAGACTTTCTGAAGTTGGTAACTCTGCTACTTTATCAGAACGCTTCAATTGTTTGGGCAGAGTACGATAACTCAGTCCACAAAGTTGAATGATAGATTTGTGTAGAACAGTTAATTACAAGCATATTTTACTACGGGAGGGGGTCTATCTCGCCCCATTTGGACAGGAGGGGCGATTTTCTAAAAAAAAAACACTTATAAGGGGGGAAAAATAAAATAACCATAATACTTACAGTTAAGTATTGCATATTTTCATAAAGCTAAATGTCATTTCGGTTCTATCTTAAACTAAGTGATTTCCATGAATAGTTTTTGAAAAACTAAATTCAAACAAAATTTCGGGAAAAAAAATTTAAAAGACAAGTTTATATTGTCTTTATTCCAAATTGTATTATACTAATTTTTGAGATAAGGGTAGGCCAGAAAGTCCGTAAGATGTTTTGCAGACATCCATTGACGAACGTTTGATGCAGCTTTCTTGTGACAGTGGGCGCTATTTTCCAGGTGGATTCTAAATTGGAGCGCAACAGCCATAGCTTATGGCTTATAGAGTTGTTTCTCCATATTTTGGACAGTATTTCGAACGCCGCTTTTGCTTTCCAGTTTCGACTGGTTATATCTAGTTAAGTAGCGCCAGCAGTAGAGATAATACTCCCAAGGTTTTCCAGAAATATCTATTATAGTAGATGAAGAAGTTCCAAGCCTGATCCTCTTTGCTTTTTGCTGTATTGATCTTAAGCTTCAGCTTTCAGCTTCCCTCTACACACTTGTTATCATTTGATGAAGAATATTGAGACCCATGATTATATGAGAGAGTAAACATACGTCATCAGCATAGTCCATATGTTTCAGGTAGCAGATTCCACTGAATTCCTCCATTTACAGTTGATAAAGTTGCATGCAGCACATCACTTCTTTCCAACAGGAACCGTTTTGATGACACTATACAACCCTGTCTAACCCCACTTTGGATTTCAAGCTCCTCTTCATATGTAGCCTTAATAATAGCAATCAGTTCATCCGGGATGCCACTCCTGCGCTAGGCAAGCCAAATTAATTCTCTATTGACACGTCAAACGTCTTTTCAAAATCGATGAAGAGCAGGTTAAGTGGTTGGTGATCGATATTCAAGGCACTGTTCGATGATGATCCGCAAGGTGTTGATGTCATACACACAGGAAGATCCAATGCTTGTTAAGCGTCAAGCGTTTCTTCTAGATGGTCTTTTATTCGGATGATTCTTGCTATACCCTTTGCTTCAGCAGGCAGCACGCAAATTCCTCCCCAGTTTTCACACTGCGTAAGGTATCCTTTCTTTGGGATCCCTTTTTCTACTCCCCAGGAAAACTATCTGTTTCCCAAGCTCTTTCTATGAGTGGGTGCAGGTGCTCGTCGTAAAAGCTCTGCGGGGATACCATCAAGTCCAACCACTTTGTAGTTCTTCAGTAATCTGATTGTGGTTAAGATTTCTTCTCTACTGGGCGATACACTGCATATTCAGGAATTTTTTGGGACGGGTTATTGGGTGTTAGGTTGGCTTCGCTGGTGAAAACGCCCCAGAAAAGTGCTCCTTCCACCTTTTGAGCTGGTCCTCATCCCAAACTAGCAGTGATCCGTTTATGTCCTTTATCAGGTATTGCTTAGAGCTTTGGACATCTGCTAGCTCGTTGGTAATTCTGTAGACGGTTTTTCTATATAGTTACGCTTGTCAAGTCGTACGCTAAGGTGAACTTCTGTCATCTTCAAGCGGTACGTAGACTCTAGCTTATTTCAGGTTGTTGCTGAAGTTACTGTTTCGTTTCTTCGATCCTATAGCCCAAGTTTCCCCGGAAAGCCAGACACTATTCCTTTCTTGTGATCTTGTGATATTTTCAGCACCAGGTTTGAAAACATTTTTCACAGCACACCAATGGTTTTCGATGGAAGTGGGTTCCGTGCTATTATTTGCTCTCAATCCTTGTGAAAGATGGTTCCCTAGTTGCTGGCGGACTGCGGGATTCTTAAGTCTATCGGTATTGAACTTGGGCATTCGGGTGTATTCTTGGGATCTCCGAGCTGCAGCTGCTCGTAATCTTACGGTAGCAACGATTAAATTGTGGTAACGGGGCAATTCCTATGTCTACGCCTCTTCTGTTTCGAACGTTCTGGATACTGCTTCTAAATCGCTAATTGATCGCGATGCAATCAATTTGGTTGGAAGTTTCTTCTCTGTCCGTCGACACCCAACTAATTTTGTGGCACGTTTTGTGCTCAAACATGGACCCACCTATGACAAGGCGGTTGAGGTTACAAAAATCGACAAAACGTTTCCCATTGTCGTTGCGGCTTCCAACACCATACTTTCCCACAACATGCCTCAGCCCATTATTGTCATTGACAACCTTGGCATTCAAGTCTCCCATTACCATTATGATATCTCCACGAGGTGTACTATCATTAGCACTTAGCCGGTTATAAAAGGCCTTCTTCTCCTCGACAGAATAGAGCTCCGTTGGGTCTGAGCACTGTATGATGGTGATGCAACGTACTCTAGTCTGGAACCTAGCTTTTATGATCTTCTAAGAGCTCCCAGGAAATTAAGCTCTTGAGAGTTGTTTTAAAAAGCAGCATTTCAACGCAAAATTCAAGGTTACTTCCAGGTTCCTTTCCGGAGTAGAGTAGCACAGTATTGCGGGTTGGAGACTTATACTTCCCCGTGCCCAACCATTTAACTACACTAATGCCTAAGATGTCCATCTCATACCGCAAGAACTCATTATCTAGTTGGAAGAATCTGGAATTTTGAGGACGTTTACTTTCGCTGTCAAGAAGCGTCTCCGCATTCCAGAAACCAATCTTATAATTGCCAAAAGTCATCAACGTGTCATCGTTGATTATCCGAGGCGTAGTGTCGGTTTCGTTAGCGGGAAATTATTTCAGTTACGAAGAATGCTAACCTCCGTAACCTATCTTAGAAAGCTAGGCATTTCGCACTTGTAAATATACCCTATTAACGTATATAGGGATACGCAAATAGCTGCCCGGGGACCACCACGAGGAGGTAAAACAAGCACTTCACCACGATTGATTGTTGCGCTACCAGCCCAAACCAAGTTCTGAGCAGCCAATAGTTTCCCGATCAGATGCAGGTCGCGCAAAGAAGAAGGTACTTGCTTGTTGCTTGATATATTTAAGAAAATAGTCTTTAAATTTCAAAATTAGAAGCTACTTACTTCTTCGTTCTCTAATTTGAAATCAGAGCATGTCAGAAGAATAGTTAAAATCGGACAATATAAAAGTTCCAAAGTAGGTACGCAATGAGTTATTAGTAAAATAAAATGCACTACTGGATCGCACTTACTTGCTCTTATGTTCAAGTTGCTTAGAATTAAGACTTTTTAAAATATAAAAGTAATTAAAATTATTTAAAAATATATAAAAGCATTTAAATCGTTCTTTTAATTGTATAAGCAACAAGTTAAAAAACTTTGAGCTCAAAAACAAGTATGCCATTTTATTACTAGGAAAAATATGAATATGAGCAAAAAAAATTTAAATCGTTGGAGCGGTTTTCTTAAAAATTAAACTTTTATATATTAAATTAAAAAAAAAAAATTATAAAAAGTTTTGGTATGTCAATTTTGAGTATGTATTGAAATACATTTTTAAACAAAGTTTAAAAAGAATTCATCGACTCAATTTTGAAATATTGAATATTGAAAAAAAAAAATTAATATTTTTTTAAAAATCCAAAATTTATTTTTTTTCAAAATTTAGATATAAGATATTATAAAAATTATAAAAGGGCTTTTGCATGAAAATTTTGACTATAATCGTTTCAGCCGTTAACGAGAAAGTCGAAAATTTTTTTCTTATAAAAAAGTACAAAATACCTACAGTAATACACTTATTTTTTTTTTTCATCAAAATCATTACAGCCGTTTTTGAGATAGCTAAGTTTTTCATTTACGGTTGTAGGGCAGGTACTGTTATTTGTAGGTTCTAAAAAATTTCAATTCCCCCACTGGCGAGTTACGAAAAAGCCCTTAAGTTTATTAAATTTGAAGAAAATTGCTTCAGTAGGTTAGGCTGTAGGTCGATATACGCACAGACAGACAGACAGACAGATAGACAGAATTGTACCACCCACTTTTTTGGTGTTCTTTATTATCGTAATGTCATGTTTGATTGTTATCCCGAAATTTTTTTTTGCACGAATCCAAAACTTGCCCTATAGTACCTAAATAGCAATCGCAAGTAAAAATCAAACGAACCTTTTATTTCAAAAATCAGTTTTGTTTGTACGTGTACATATATTTAAATTTAATTATATAAATATTGTTAACTTTTTATTTTAAAACATTTTAATCCATTAAAGCATAAAATTTAGAATAAAGAATCTCAACCATATTTTTTTTTATCTGCACTCCTTCGTCACCACACTTACTGTCGGTTGCCATTGAAAATGGAATCTTAATAGCATTTTCAACATTCCCTGGAGTGCACTCGGTATTCTCTCTCTCCAAAAAGCAGCAACGTACCTCCAACAACCTTTTTCCAATTACTATAAGATACTTTTTCTTCTGCTGCTGCTGTTTCTGCTGCTTTTGCTGCTGTTGCTCCCGTTCAACATCAAAATAAGCTAAAAGATGAAAAAAACACAAGCTTCCATAAAGAAGATATATTGTTGTTACATTAGAAGAAAAATAAACAAAACAAAATAAAGAAAGAATAAAATTGTATCACGAAGGAATGAAAATTGTATCTTTATAGGTACAAAAAAATGAACAGGGCTAAAAGAAAAGATAAATATCTTTTAAGTCGACCTAGATTCCTAAGAAGAGAAATCTAAAGCTATATGATGCGCATTTCTTTACAATAAATTGTGTCCTCAAATTTCTGCACATAAAACAAAATATCTAGCTACCTACCTACCCTACATAATAAATACAGCTTCAATTGCTACGATTAAAAAAAGAAACAGAGGAAAATGGGGATTGAAAATATTTGCAAAGAGCATCACCTCCTGACATTGATTGAAGAATGCAAACAAGTGCACGGTATAATTTTTTGCTCTTGATATTTTCCTTTTTTTTTGTCACAAATGATGAGAATAAAAAACCCAATTTACTAGCTTAATTGATTCTCTTCAATTACAAAATTAGAAGATTAACTATTTCATCAACTTAAACTTGCTTCTATCCACAGTTTGAAAAATCAGTTCTTCGTCGTTAGGGGAAAAGTGGATCGTGTTATCTCATCACAGACAAGTTACATGAACATGAAAATTAACAATTAAACTATCAATCTGGCTCAAAACAAGCCCAAGCAAAGTCACGCGGAGAAAAATTTCAAGGCTACCGAACGAAGGGATTTATGGGTGTGCCTGTATGTGGCTTGGATGTCGTTAACGTTGAACGATAATCAAATTAATTTTCTCGATAAAGGTACCGGTACCGTATAAAGGGAAGCAGAGAATTGCCCTTGGTGTTACGTTCTCAACGCTACTTGGTACTTTCTTGTATAAGGTTTTGGTGAGGTTGTTAGCTGCTAAACCTAAGATTGAAAAATTAATTAAAATACTTTCAACACCAAATAAACCAAGCACCAAGTCGAAGACGACACTCAATCACTCACTGCATTTAGTGGGCAGGATTGACATTCTAGAAATACTCGTACATAATAATATGGTAGGTAAGGTACAGATAGGAACATACATATTAAAATACCAAACAATGAAAATAGAAGATATGCTTAGGTTCTATGCAATCAAAATTATCAGACTGCAACGTCTGTGAAGTTAGCAGAACAATTTTAAGCTAGACCAATGGGACTACGGCATGAATTTGCAGTTTTTTTTTTGGAATTTGAATGCTTTCTATTCCGGATTTTGCAGTTCACCAAAGAGTGGGTCTAACCCACTGCACTGCTAACTTCACTGTAAAGTAAGCAGTGCATGTCCTCTTCTCAGAAACCGGGCTAGTTATGAACCTGAAATAAGACTCTGAATTTGCAGTTTAATTTGCATGTCAAGAAAAGGATAACCCCAAATTTTGAAGTCCTTATACTTATAACGGGTGATTTTTTAAGAGGTTTAGAACTTTAAAAAAAAAAAAACACAAAAAAATCGAAAAAATGAATGAAATATTTATTTGAATCGATAGTTTGAACCTTGCAATTTAATGTTTAAAGATAATTTCATGCAAATGTTGACCGCGGCTGCGTCTCAGGTAGCCCATCCGCTGAGTCCAATTTTGGCATACTCTTTCACACATATCGGCCGGTATCTCACGAATGAATGCATGGATGTTGGCTTCCAGTGCATCAATCGAAGCGGGCTTGTCTCTATAGACATTAGCCTTGGCATACCCCCACAAAAAATAATCTAATGGTGTCAAATCGCACGATCTAGGCGGCCAATTGACCGGCCCGAAACGTGAAATTAACTGTTCACCAAACTCGCCTCGCAATTGCGCCATTGTTTCGCGTGCTGTGTGGCATGTGGAACCGTCTTGTTGAAACCACATATCATGTAAGTCAAGAACTTCCATTTCGGGCAAAAAAAGTTTGTTATAATCGCTCGGTAGCGTTCACCATCGACAGTAACGCTGCGATTCGCATCATCTTTGAAGAAATATGGCCCAATAATGCCGCCGGCCCATAAACCGCACCAAACAGTGGCTTTTTCGGGATGCATTGGTAGCTGTTGCAATGCTTCTGGCTGATCTTCACTCCAAATGCGGCAATTATGCTTATTTACGTACCCATCCAACCAAAAATGAGCCTCATCGCTGAACACAATTTTTCGATAAAAAAGCGGACTCTCGGCCAGCTTTCCAAGAGCCCATTCACCAAAAATTCGGCGTTGTGGTAGGTCGGCTGGCTTTAGTTCTTGCACCAGCTGTATCTTAAAAGGCTTTACGCCCAAATCCTTCCGCAAAATTTTCCACGTAGTGCTGTAACAAAGGCCTAACTGCTGGGAACGGCGCCGAATCGACATTTCGCGGTCTTCTGTCACACTAGCTGATACGGCCGCAATATTTTCTTCACTACGCACAGTACGTAAACGTGTTGGTGGTTTAATGTCCAACAAAGTAAATTTGGTGCGAAATTTGGTCACAATCTTCCGAATAGACTGCTCAGAAGGTCGAGAATGCCGACCATAAAATGGAAGCAGCGCGCGATGAACATTTCGAACCGAGCACGAATTTTGATAGTAAAATTCAATAATTTGCAAGCGTTGTTCATTTGTAATTGCAAACCAAACTGAAGCTGTTTGACAGTGACACAAGGTACTAGACACACGTCAGCTGTCAAAACCAGTGTTGCCAAAACCAAACCAGCTAAAAAATCACCCGTTACAAAAAATTTCGTACTGCACTGCTAGAGGGCGGGTCAATAAGTCCGTGACTTTTGGAATAAAACACAGATTGGAGAATAGGGTGGATGAGGGAGCAATTCATAGCCCAATTCATGGATTTTTGCCATGGCAACTGCACATGTGTGCACCCTTGCATTGGCTTGGTGGAAAAGAACTTTTTTCTTGGCCAAATGAGGTCGTTTTTTTTTTCAAATCGTCATTGAATCGGTCCAATAAGTTGGCATAATATTCTCCATTGATTGCTCTTCCCTTTTGAAGGTAGTCAATGTGGATTATCCCGCGTGCATCCCAAAAAACAGTCGCCATAACTTTATTGGCTGACAAACCCACCTTGGCCTTCTTTGGACCCGATTCACCCTTAGAAACCCACTGTTTTGACTGTTGTTTGGTCTCTGGTGTGTTGGGATGGATCCATGTTTCGTCCACGGTTACAAAACGGCGCAAAAACTCCTCCATATTGCGAATCTTTCGCACTTTCAATCTTCGGTCGGCCAACACCATATCGTGAATTTTTTCGATTGTTTCGGGTGTAGAGACCTCAACTGGGCGTCCAGGACGTTCGGCATCTTCAGTGCTTGTACGGCCACAACGAAATTCAGTAAACCACTTTTTTACCATTGAAATCGATGGTGCAGAGTCCCCATAGTATTTATCAAGCCTAGCCTTGGTCTCGGTAATGGTTTTTTTTCGCAAGAAATAATGCTTAATAAGCACACAAAATTCACTTTTTCCCATTTTCTCCTCAAATTAGTGAGTAGTCTGATAAAAATAGCTGTCATACACAAACTAACTGACGCAGCAAGTTTAAATTTTGACAGGAGTCAACTGACAGATGCCTGTTGACAGGAGCAGTGTTGCTGTTTCAGTTAAGAGGTCAGAAATTCAAAAAGTCACTTATTGACCCGCCCTTAACCTCACTTTTTTTTTCTCGGCACTGAATAATTTTTTCGTTATAATTTTTTTTATTATGGTAAATAAAAACTAAAAATGGCATATCCAGATTTTGTCGTGACAAATCGATTGCCATCTTAATTTTCAAAATCGATGCATTTTTACGGTGCTGGTGACATTCCAAAAATGTTCAACGTTTTTTTTTCGTGGAACTAAATACATTTTTCGTCATAACTTTTTATTACGGTAAATAAAAAAATTAAAAATGGTGTATCGAGATTCTGTCGTGACAAATCGATTGCCATCTTAATTTTTCAAATCTATGCATTGTAACGGGGCTGGTGATAGTCAAATTTTTTTCCTCGGCATTGAATAATTTTTTCGTCATAACTTTTTTATTACGCTAAATAAAAAAAATAAAATTTGTCGTGACAGTTCGATTGCCGTTACATTTTTACACCACGGGTGACAGTCCAAAACATGATATTCAAATCGTCTGCAAAGTTCTGGGTCATAAAAAATTGTATTCTTACTTTCGGTAAAAGCAAGTTTAAAAAGATACGGGGAGTAGAAATTTCAAAAATTTAAAAAACAGTGTTATTGGCTTAGGTAATTAATATTTTTTTATTAATTTTCCTGGATAAAACGGAAAAAGTTAGTAATGATTTATGGTCATTCCAGTGACATCGTGAGTGCAAGTTGGGGTGTGAAAGAGGTGGTTGTGTACAAATTGTCCATTTTTATTTTTTTTAATACATTGGTGCCTGTTTTTATACAAGAAACACTGCTTCTAATTACAAAGGTAAGAAGTACACAGGATATTTCCAAGTTACTGGCCAACACTTTATGAAAAAATTTTCGCACATGTTCTAAGAAAAATATTGTGTAAGAGGGGGGGTTTATTTCCCCCTCGTTTTTATACGGGAAGGATAAATTACTAAAACATTAAATTTGAGTAGATAAATTGCTATTGAAAATCAACGGAAATACCTACAATACCGTGCTATAGCTTTTTGTAATGCTTTAGCCAAACTAAAAGTTTCGAGCTTCCTAGAATCGAAATCCATCATTTTTAGAGAGATGTCTGTGTCTGTACGTAATTCGTACGTTTCTTAGCTTTTTTCATGCACCATATCTCAAGATATTGACTTCAAATAAATTTTATTTTGTAGATAGAAGTTTCAATACGTGCAGGAAGGACTTTCAAAAAAATGCAATTAGCTGTTGTTTACTTAAGCAATTTTAAGAAACCCTTGTTAAGTTTCTTTAGTCCCGAATATCACAAGAACAAATCATGCAAGCGATTTCGAGTTGATTTAATTCTACGCATATATTAACGCGATAAAGAATTAGTAAACATATTAAAAGATATCAACTTATAGGTTTTTTTAATAAAAAAAGTGGTTGAAAATTTTTGAAAAATTTTTTTTTCTCGAATACCTTCGGAGTAATTTTGCATTTGTTTATTAATGAAAATTGGTAATTTTTTTAAAAATATTGAATCAACAATTTTTTTAAGCAAAAAAAAAATTGCAAATAATTTTATCTATAATTGTTGAAAATTTTGTTTGTCTCAAATATCTTAAGAACAGACATAGATATTGGCTCCCAGTTAATTTAATCCTACATGCTAGTTAATAATTGATATTTGATAGAGTTTGTAACAAAATTCAATAAGTATTTTTTTTTAAACAAAAAAACTACAAGCAACTTATCTTTACCAATAATTGTTGAAAATTGTTTTTCGTCTCAAATATCTTGATAACAACAAATAATATTGGCTTTGGGTAAGTTTTATTCTTCTCACTAATCTTCACTTGACTGGATATTGAATACCAAAGAACCTTTTTCAAAGATCTTCAATAGGCGATTTCTTAAAAATAAAATAACGTCGGGCCTCTAGCTTCCAAGGGCACCAATGGGAAGTTACCAGTGTGTGTCGCACCTTTTTTTTTACTGTTGCTATTAGCTTTAAGTCGACTGCAAAAATTCAAAAGGTTAAGGGGATTTCGTTTTATAGGTAATTGAGAACTTTGAAAATAACTTTTGTGCTAAAAAATTATATTTGTTGGATAATAAGTACTAAGAGCTACTGGTGAAAACTTGAATAACAACATATTGTCCCCTGATTGAAAGAACTAGGTAATTCAATTTTAAAATTTTTGGAGATAGCGAGGTTCATAGATACCTAGCTACTAGAGAACGACTGAAAAATTAATTTTTATATTTCTCACACTTCATAAATATTTTATATTTTTATGGTAGACAAAAATTGAACTCAAAGTCTTAAAAGTTGCACAAAATACAGGGCGTCCGCAGGGAAGGTATACTACCTTGTTTGTTTATAATTTTAATTTTTGATTAAATGAAAGAGAATGGATCTTATATTGATATTTCTTTGTTGGTTTTCGGTCTCCAACTTGTGTTTATTTATATATGAAAATAAAAATAAAAGAAATTTTTTATAATTTATAATTTTTTTGTTTATTTATAACTGTTATCATAGCTTATTTGATTTTTATTTAATTGCAACACGTTTCGGAAATTAAATTTTCATCTTTCAGGCGAAATTTTTCTAAAAAAAATTCGCCTGAAGATGCAAATTAAATTTCCATCTTCAGGCGAAATTTTTCTGAGAAAAAATTCGCCTGAAGATGGAAATTTAATTTAATTTTATAGAATACAATATCAGTTAAATGTTCACCTCTGTTAGTCTTTGAAAGGTGTTAGCCCTTTTGAGCACATTGTTCATTACATTCTCACACATTTCACACGGTATTTTATTAATTTCACCACGAATATTTTGTTTGAGTTGCTCAAACGTTTCTGGTTTGTTTGCATAAACCTTGCTTTTCAGATATCCCCACAAAAAGAAGTCCAGAGCAGTGAAATCAGGTGACCGTGGAGGCCAATCAACATCACCATTTCTTGAAATATTGTTGTGGAAAGAGGTCTCGCAGAAATTCCATTATAATCCTGGCTGTATGTGATGTGGCACACCGTCACCGTGTTTTTCAAAGTTGTTCTTTTAAGACCAAGCTCCTGAGCACGGCGGCGTCGAATTGAGGTTGATGGAATGTTTTGAACACTTCCTTGAGCAACAGTATATTTTCAGCCGATTCTACAGTACGTTGTGTTCAATGCTTGAGCCTTTCACCATCACGATAAATAGTGCGTTTTGTTGTTTCTCCCAAAAATTTCACATAACTTTCTCATCGTCACAGTAATCGTTGATTGATTTTGATAAAATGTTTTAACGATTAAAACACGTTAGCTTATCGAATATTTGTCCATAATAAATTTGCCACGAGTCTACTTCACGACTGCCAAATATGAATTGTCAAGACTAATTTTTACCAAAATGGTGGCAAAACAAAGTAGTATACCTTCCCGGCGGACACCCTGTATTACCGTTTTTGAGAAGATATTGTAAAAATTGAAAATTAAGTTACCTTTTATAGTTCTTGCAATCAGAAGACGATATTATAGTAACAAATCAAGTTAACTTTCATTTTTTATAAAATAATTTTTAAGTTTACTTTCTGAACATACTCGTACTAAATAGTTACCAAACAAAAATGAGTTCCTAGCAAAAAATGATTTATATATAAAATTTTTAAAACATTTTTAAGGAAAGCTTTTGGTATGCAAATCTTAAGTATTTATTTATGTAATATACAAAAAAATTGAAAAAAAATTCTCAACCCGTTTTTTAAATATCGAAATTCCAAAAAAAAAGAAATTGAAACTGTTTTTTAAATTCGAAAACTTTTGGTTTTGAAAATTTTGATATGCAATATTATTTAATCTTATCTGAAATTTGTGTATACAAAAATTTATCTACTCGTAAATTCGTTGAGCCGATAGTGAAAAAAATTAAAATAAAAACACGTTCTATCACAGGTACTATTAATAGTTGGTAAATGCAAAATTGTATAACTTTATGTAGGAAATCGTATTAGTTTTTGTATATGGAAAAAGTTTAATAAAAATCGTAGGAGATATTTTTGAGAATTAAAATAATTTTCTTTTCGGTTTTATAACTTTTGTATGGAAGGTATCGTTATTTTTTCATATTATGTAAACATTTTTCAAAAATATATTTTAGAAAGTTCTTAAAAAATCTTAAATATCGGGGTTCAAGAAAATTGATCATATCGTTTTCAAAATATTTGATTTTCAAAACAAAAAATTTTGAAATTTTTTTTTAAAATTCAAAAAATATTTTGTATTAAATTTAAGTACCTACACAAAAATATTTATAGTTTTTGGAAGTCTCTTTATAAAAAATTATTGAAATCAGTCTCATACTGTTCTGAAGAAAATCGAATATTTAAAATATGTTTTTTTGGGGAAATACCATTAATAACCATTTTTAGAAAATGGTTTTCCACCCAATTGAAGCCTTTACTAAGAGTTATTTTTTGTGTTTTTTTTAAAGAAAAGTTGTTGAGCACTTTTTTGAGAAAATTACGATTATGTAAAATTGCTAACAAAATTTCTATGGCAGGTACTGTTATTTTTGGTTCTAAGAGAAATGAAAGAAGAGTGTGGGCATAATCACCAAAAACCATTATGAACCAAGTTTGAAAAATCGATCGGCCCGTTAAGGCTGTAGACGTGCAGACAGACAGAATTGTGCCGCTTTTTTGGTGTTCTCTATCATCGTAATGTTTGATTGTTATCTCAAATTTTTTTTTTGCACGAATCCAAAACTTGCCTTATAGTACCTAATCGCAAGTAAAAATTAGACTTGGTCAGTTATAATAAGGGGTCAAAGGTCACGAAAATGGGGTTTTGATAAATATCTCGAAAACAGTAAGTTTAAAAAAAATGCATATACCTACATTTTTTTCGTAACATTTTTTTTAATTCATTTTTATTTTTCATTTATCTTAAATTTTTCTTAAAACTAGACAAAAATTTGAAAAAAAAAGTATCATTCTTATCAATATCTTATAGGTTACTAATTTACTGGCCCCAATCGGGCGCTCTTAGTTAAACTAACTTAATGCTTATGCCTTTCGGCCTAAGAAATATCTTAATAAATATTAATATTCAGGTCGGTTTTTACATCCACTCACCTCTTATAGTTAGTAGGGTCGTGCAAGGAATAAAGGATACATTTTTCTTTTCATTACAATTAAAGCGACGGAGTAATGGACCGTTTTCTTTACAAAGATATTTTTTAGTCAGTTTTGCTTCAGTACCCTGAAGAAAAAAAGCCTATCCATTGGGTGTTCCATCAGAAAAATGATCCCAAGTTTTTTCACACTGTTAAAAAAGTGAATGTTACAAACAAAATATTTGCGTCTTGAAGTAACATTATTAATAAGCCGATAAACCCGATCCAGAACTTTTGATCGGCAGTTTGAGAAAAGTTAGTAGGGAAGAGAACAGACACGAGACAAGATCTCCGTTTGCAGCTTCATAGATTGAGCGGGAAAGTATTGCTGCTGCCTTTTTCGACAGTTCGATTACAACGGATTTAAATGCGAGTAACAAGGCAACGCGTACATAAACAGATCGACTAGGTTTTGAGAATGAGGAATCGGAAGAGGATGAGATGTTGTCAGGGTATATTGAGGAAGTTGTGACCGCAGCAATTGGACTCAATCGCGCCAAGGACATGGAGTTCCTAAGGGCAGAGGCGGAAAGAAGTAGGGCGTTCAAAAATCCGGTTAGTTTCGAACAACTAAAATTCAGTTTTTTTTTTCTAATTTTTATTATTTTTTCCTTTTTGATGGATAGTGATAGTTATTTTATTTAAATAGTCAATTGAATAATTAAATTGTTAAAAAAAGATTATAAAAAGACTATAATTTTTCAAACTTTACAAGCAAAACAACAATTAATGAAGTTGAAAAAAAAAGTCCGGAATATTTTTGTCAGTATAATTTAATAAAAAACCCCTTCCGTTACTTAAATTTTTAGCCAAAAAAAAGGAAACGCAGTTTAATTTATGTCATCGAACTTTTCGTAGTTTGATAAAAATCATTAGGTAAACCCGTTTGTGGTTGGAATATGGCAGCTAACAGTTCTTAATGACCTAAAACAATTACCTACTCCAATCTTTCCTCTAGCCCTTAGGTAGCAAATCACACATTAAGTACCTAGGTTCGGATTATCTGTACCAAATTTAAATCAAATTGTTCCACCTGTTTGTTATCTATATAGCTCGACCAACTGTTACAGTAAGGGAACGCACAAACGCAACGCAGAGAACGTAGATGGTATGACGAAAACCACCTTTTTTTTAAATTCTCCATCATCGTTGATTAAAACCTCAAAATTTTTTCTGGGTCCACACGAACCCATGTAATGTAACCAAGGATATAGGAAAGAAAGGATTAAAAAAACAAGGAAAACCGCATGACGAATAACCAGCTATGACATTATCGTGTGCCTCCCATTCTTATGCAGAAGTTGTTTGCTATCTCTGATTGAACTTTTTAAGCCACAAAAAATTAAATGGTAGGTATTAAAAGGAAGGGTGAAAATTATTATAAAAGGATGTCATGTGCCCGGTTGTGGTAATGGTGGGAATAATAGTACCAAAGTACCTACATCCTTGAACGAAGACCTTATGATTAATGATTAATTTTTCAAAAGAATTAAAATACCCACCGAAGGTAATTTACGACTTAAACACAAAAAATAAAAATGAAGTCCTTTTATAATATTTCACCTTGCCGCACAATGCGAATGCTTCCGTTCCATATACTAAGACCAAACCAATAAGTTTTAAGCATATTGCGGATGGGATTATGGATTTTATTGATTGCAAAAGGCAAGGTAAAAAGTTGGCACTCTGAGAACAAAAGAAAGTCCTTAACCACGACCAAGCAGAAACAGCACCATCAGTGATGCCACTACACACACACACACCGACTGCCATCAGACCACTCCATTAGTGCAATTTTTATGTGCGAAATTCCATTAATGCGAACAGTAAAAAACGGGACACACTCACACACATAAATTGAACAAAAATGAGACAGCTTAACAGTTTTACCGAGTTTCAGGGTAGGAGTTTGGGGTACGAATACTTAAATACCCAGGTCTCACACTGATGGATATGCCCTTTGCATTATTTTTAAAATTTAACTATTTTGGTTAAAAATGTTAAAAAAGATGGTTCATCAGAAGAGTAAAAGGCCACGGAATAAAAATTGCATTTAGTCGATTCCATTTGATGCCAATTACACATCCATGCAGACATCCTCAAAAACTATGTTTGTCTGTAGGAACGTATATACGTATCGCCTACAACAAGAGCAGTTTTGATAATTGGACCAAGTGAAAATAAAAATGGCTACAATTAAAGGGAATCCAAAAAAAAAATCCACAAAATAGATAATAACAACGAAATGAAGCTAGATGAAGGACGTGTGATTGAATTGACGTCGTACTATATATCATTGTTGCTGCATGCTGCATTAAATTGGAACGCGCAGGATCAAAATAGTGAAATATACTATTCAGACAATGAGAACCTACCTTTTGTTTTTTATGATGGAACTTTATTTCTTTTTTTGACATCTTAACTGGTGTACATTGGAACTAATCTTGCATGCAGAATAATTGAGCCACGTTAACTGCCTGACCAGAATAGAGTGCTGCAACTGGAATAGCTGTCAAAAAATGCTGTACGTACTTTTTTTACTCGCCCACATTGTGCTGTACAGCTTTTTGATATTTCGGGCATTTGAAGTCAGCTGTGCAAATTTAATTTAACACAGAAACAGAAAATAAAACAAAAATAAAAGTGGATAGTGATGAAATGGAAGCTAAAATTACTTTACGTCTTTATCAGAGATTAAAAAGAGTTTGAAACCCCATGTAAAGTCTTGGTTGCGCTCACAATTTTGAAACGTCAAAAAAGCTGCATCCAAAAGTTAAAAGTTGGCCAACTTGTCTAGCTGCGTCGCGTTTTGTTCGTAT
This sequence comes from Dasysyrphus albostriatus, assembly GCA_946251815.1. NCBI lineage: Eukaryota > Metazoa > Arthropoda > Insecta > Diptera > Syrphidae > Dasysyrphus > Dasysyrphus albostriatus. The sequence continues at coordinate 188,988,826 of OX276335.1, read as the reverse complement.
CTATTGATTTGTGTGTATTCAACATTTTGACAGCTATTCCAGTTGCAGCTCCGCCTCCATTCTGTTCAGGCAGAAAGGCGGGGCATGACAACATTCATGCTGCGTCCAAGCTCGTTTCTGATGTCTTATAGAACAAATCTAAAAAGCAATGTACGGGTACTTGTCTGGTTGATTTGGAGCAGGCCATCGACACCGTATGATTAGAGGGTCTCTGTCTAAAACTGACCAGACTTGGGATTAGTAAAACACTATTATACGTTTTTTATGATATGCTAAATGGTCAGAAGCTTGTTGTCCAAAGTGGCAATGTGACTTCTGCCACAACCTTTAATATTAAAAATTGTCTCCAGCAGGGAGCGGTCAACTCACCGATTCTATTCAGCATTTACACCAGCGATCTGATAAGTAGTCTAACTCAGGCAATTGCATATGCCGACGACCTGATTGCGTACAGAACAGCTGCAAAAATCGAGATCATCAGGATTCTTTTGCAGTGTGCCTTCGAGAAGATTAAGCAACACATAATGTGATGACTAGAAGTTGAAAATCAACTTTCAGAAATCAGAAACTGTCTTGTTTAGGACTCCATGCTTAGAGCCACAAAGGATACGAGAAAGAACTGGAGCAAGCTGGTGATATTAGGGCCAAATGGACACCCACTGGCGAGTAAAAATGTAGTAAAGTACCTTGATTGATCAGTATTTGTACTTTGGCACACATATAAATGCTGCTCTGGCCAGAGCTAGGGGAGCTTTTGTCCAGACAAAACGGTTGTTTTATAGCAGCCGGCTTGGCAGCAGGGGTGGTTTGCTACATTGCCCCTATCCGGTCACTGATTACCTATGGATGCCCGATTTGGCTGAACGTTGCCCCATCTCAAATGGAAAATATTCGGATGTTTGAGAGGCAGTGTCTTCGACGCTGCCTTGGATTGCACAGAACACCAGAGTCGGAGTACAAAAATTACTATTCCAACCTGGTTTTATACAAGGACGACAACATTAATAAAATATAATATTTCTTGCTGAAGCTTATTCACATTGAAAGAGCGACGTCCTCGAGCAACAGTTTAATTTCTGGGGTTTATTACCCAAAGTACGAATACAACAAGAGTGTGCGTCTAAGCAGCTTTATTCCGCCCGATGCATTCCTCCATCTAGACTGTCGTGGGCTGATACAGGATAGAGCGGCGATTCCGCTAATCTACCGGCCGTAGAACTGTAGATTGGTGACTCCTTTACAATCGGAACGTCCTCGTTCAAGATGGAACTGAGCACCTTCGGTTCCGGAGGGCTGTGTCCGAACGGGATCAAATAGAAAGGGTAAAGCAGGGGAACCAGTTCTGGTGGCTGAAAAATGAATATGAAGCTCTTTCAGACATTTAAAAGTGAACCTTGCTATTTTATTTTTCTGTTAGTCGACTTACAAGGTTTAGTTAGGTAGTTTTAAGCAGGCACAGTCAGGGTGACACACAAAAATATATATCTATATATCAGTGGCGATGGCGTGGCGTGAATAATTTGAAAAGGGAAGACGAAGCAAAAGTTAAACACCCGCAAACTAAAGAACCTTATCTCACTGTTTTTAAAACAGGATAGTACGCCTTTTTTCTACATTAAGTTATAGAAGTAGAAATTTTCAGTCGCTTTCCGTTTCAGATGCAATTTGGTAGATGGTTATTTGAGCTTCTTCAAGATATGATTAATATCTCAAAATATTAATACAGTACAAACTCGATTTACGCAACTAATTGAAATTGGGGCAGTTGCAATAACCGAGGTTGTTGCACTTACTGGGTTGTATTTTTTTGAACATACATACATATTTTTATAAAATACGAAAATTAAATGTTCGAAATTTATACAAAAATTAATATGTGATACATTCATAATATTATAGAGTCGAGGCGTGCTATAATCTATAAATTAAGTATTGCGAAAATCAACGTGGGTGGCGTAAATCGAGTTCATACTAATATGAATTTATATAAGATCGGTCCAATTTAAAATTCCTTTTTTAGAAGTGTGTTAGGATAAGAACTTTTTACAAAAAAATAAAGTATTATATTTTTTTGAATAGAAATATTACACAAAATGCAGCGTTTTATTTTCCCGTGATTTTAAGACCTTAATCTTGAAGATCCGACCATTAGAACTCAAGTTATGAGTTTATTACTGGAACAACACGGATATTTTGAACACAGCCACTTTAAATAAGACAAGAACAACCGTGTTATTTTTTTCATAAATGCAAACAAAAATTACACAGATATCCTTCCATATGACCTTGCTTTTTGCTATTATATGAATTCTCATAGCCCAGTCGGGATAGCATTTTAAATGCAAAAAATTTGATAGGGGTTTTTTATGATTTTAATCGGTAGAGGGAATCATTAAGAGTCTAAAAAAACGTTTTCGACTTCCTAGCTCCATTGCGTTAGCCGCCATCTTGATTTCAACGAAAATCGGTTTTTGTGAAATAACTCGCCTATTTCAAACTTTTGAGCAAAAATGAACTTAAGAAAAGTTGTTCAAAATTTACTAATCTACAACTTTGGTCATAATTTTTTTTTGGCTACGATTGATATTTTTCGACTAAATCAAAAACAACCCATTTTAAAATGTTGTTCTCGTTTAAAACGCATAATTAACATTTTTCAAGTAAAAAAGAAAAGGTAAAATTTTTTTTTTCAACTCATTAGAGGAGAATGACATAAGGAGTTTGAAAACAAGTTTTTGACCACCCACCTCTTTTAAGTTGGCCGCCAATTTGTTTTTTAAGAAAATCGATTTTTGTGGAATAACTCATCTAATTTTAACTTTTAAGTAAAAATTAACTCAACAGAAATTGTTAAAAATTCAATTATCTATTGTTATTTGTTTTGCATCCCTTTTTTTCTCTAGCAAATTGTTTTGTAGCTCTCTTTGTTCAACAATATAGTAAGCATTGGACAGAATAAGACGTTCATCTTCGTGTTATTTAGAGTGAATTTGTTCAAAACGACAATGAATACCTATGAGACAAAAGAAAAAACAGAAAAGAAAAGAAGAATCATTTGAACTTTTAGTTGAATTTCTTCAAATAAAATGTTTCAGGGGAAAGTGATTTCACTTAAATTCTTATAACTTGAGTTTTACTGGTCGGATCTTTAAAATTAAGGTCTCAAAATGACGGAAAAATAAAAGTCTTTATTTATATTTAATTGGTGCTGTTTGAAGGAAATTTCAAAGGGGAAGACGTAAGGAATCGTGTTATAGGACGCCACGCCACTGCTATATATAGATTTATAACTTACAAAATCACAAACAAAAAAATAAAACCAAAAAAAATCCAAAAACCTGCTAAGTTCACAGTTAAGTAATTTTACTGCAATAACTCCATTGATATAAATATAATTGTACTATGCCCTAAATTAGGTAGGAATGTACCAATTTCCAATTCTATGGAAATATACTCTGCGGGTTGTCAAATTTGGAAGTGACCGAAATACAAAATGGATCTGCCTGAGAAACAAAAACACAACAACCGAAGAGATAAAATATTTGCAACTTTTATGGGCAAACAATTATTTTGCGAAGTATAAGGTTAGCACCACCATTTTTGATTTTCAAAAAAGAGTTGCGTGCTGTTCTTGTGATTAACGTATGCCATAATTAGTAAAAAAAACATCGCACTTTTGCTAATTTTAAGAATGAAATAATTTTTCAATTTTTAATTTTCCAAAAATGAAAGTTGTGCTGTTTTGTGCTCTGATTGTGTTGCCATATGCCAAAGAGATTAAAAAAACGCATAAATATTTGCAACTTTAAACTTCATTAAAATAATAATATTTTTCTCAAGAAACCGTAATTTTCGATTTACAAAAAAAAATTATGCCATACTGGCCATGTGCCATTAATATTTAAAAAAAAAATTGTTATTTTTCAAATTACTTTTTTTTTTGCAAAAATTTGGAAAATTGTAAAAATGAAATTTGTGCTAAATTTAAAATAGATAGTTGAATTGTACTTGTGGCTAGCTTGTTTCGTAAATATTAGAAAAAAAAAAATCAAATTTTACGAATGAACTAGTTTGCATATTTTGCAATTTTGTACCAACTTAAGTTCATCCTTCGGCATATACGGCAGTACAAACTAAGCACAAAACAGCACTATTTGTCTTTTTAAGAAATTGCAATATTTCAAAAATATCATCCATTAAAATTTTGCATAAGTTGAGCAGAATACAGCACAACTTCTATTTTCATTTGATAAAAGTGGCCAATACCATTTTTTCCCTCGAATTTGGATCCGACACTTACTTGTGGGTAGGCCTGGCCATTATACCAAACCTAACGACACTTTTGTAACTCGGTATCGTCATAATCGAAAAATTTCAGTATCGTCTCCGTATCGGTAAAGGTCTCGTACAGCTCAATCTCGTCTGGTCTAGTATAACAAAGTCTCGTTTCGGTATCGGTATCGGTCTCGTCTAGTTTCGATCTGGTCTCAGTTACAAATGAATATAACATGTACGACTTGTATATTGTTCTCTATTTTGTAGTTGAACTCACTTGGTATTATTAAGATTTAATAAAAAATCTTTATATAAAATATGTGTAATTGCATAATTCATGAAAGACTATCTTTTCAGCTTGTTTCACAATGTCTAAGGTTCCGATTAGATATCCGAAATATAAATTCTGCGTCAAAATATCAAAGTAGGATAACAATGTTGTTACAAAATTATTGGAGCCATTTCTGAGAAACCAAGATAAAAAAATATGCGGAGCCATTTGGTTGTCACTTCCTCCAACTAAAAAAGATTAAGTCTGAACATTTCATCCAAATTATTGGTTTCAGAAAAACAAATCCAAAGAAAAATGGGCTCAGTATCGCTCTCGTATGACTCAGTTTCGTAATAGTGTTTCATCTTGGTATTGTCTCGTTGTCTTTCGGATGCTTTGGAGCTGGAATTGTTTCGGTATCGTTTAGGTTTCCGATACTGATACCAAACAATATGTTTGCTTCGTTTAAAAGCTGCACATTATCACATCTGTTTTTGTTGGCAAAATAATGACATTTCTTTCGAACTAGGATTCATCAATAATCAATAATCTCGAGCTGATTAAAACCTTTTTGGATACAAGGTTAGTATAGATTATTATTAATTATTTTCAAAAGAATTTATTTATTTGTTTTTAACCTGTTTATTTGAACAACTCAGAACTCACAGCTTATAAGTGAATTTCAATAAGAGCGCACTTTCTAAAAACTCAAATTTACGGGTATGGCAATGGGTTTTACTGATATCTACAGAATGTTGGTTCCTTTATATTTGAATTAGAATATGCAAATGCGAATGCTTAAATGAGTACAGTAGACTTTTTTTATAAGGAACACTCTCATAAGAAAAACCAACTGACTTTTGTACGTTCCCTATATAAGCATATATAAGCAGGTTGTACCGTCTAAAGTAAGTCGTTAGGTTTTTGTGAGATTTTGCACAATATAGCACGCTGGTAAGTATAGATTTTCTTAATTTTTCTAATAAGATTAGAATTACCATCAATTGATAAATAAAAAAATATTTCCAATAATTAAAAATATGTTTCCCATTGGATGTTATTGCAATTTGTTCGATTTGTCAAATCGAGAAATATCCTAAGAGTGTCCAAAACCTGCCATTTGCTTTTTTTTTTGCATGAATAACACAGGTTTTTTTCACTTTCATCAGAAACTTTTTATAAAACTTTGTATTTTACAAATTGCTCACTTGAAGGTGTATTATTTTACTAAAAAAAACCATTTTGTTCACTAAATGATTTAAACTTCCAAATTTACATGAATTTTCTGTCAAAACGTGCCTAGTGAATAATAAATATAATTTATATCCACCATAAAAAATTGACTATCAAAAATACGTTTTTTTTTAATTTACAAGCGTTTTTATTTTGTATCATTAAAATTTTTATTAGGAACAAAATTGAAAATTTTCTTCAATAGTGTCCTGAAAAAAATATGAAATTTTGTGCTGCTGTAAATTTTCTTACAAAAAATACTTAAGTGTCCCAACTAACAATTTAACTTGTATAAGGTTCTATACAAGCTATTTTCAGACTGCTATAGAAATAGTAAAAGGCCTTATCCAAGGCATTTTGGCGCATTTACCCAAGCTAATTAACTGCCATAAGATTTTTGTTGACAGGTCTTAAAGCAGCAAAAAGCTTTTTATGAATTGCTATTAGCTTGGCTGAACAAGATATAGCTTGCCTAGGATGTTTATAAAGGGTTTTTCAACAGAGACGCTACAAGAGAGCGACAGGGATAGCAAACGCCGCCATATTTCTTGCCGTTCTTTTGACATTTCTCTTCAGTAAGGTTTGCCATTTTATGATGGAAGGATATACGAGCCAACAACGAGTCGAAATTATTAAAATTTACTACCGAAATTCAGAGTCAGTGGCCTCAACGTTAAGAGCGCTACGTCAAATTTATGGTCGTCATAATCGTCCTAGCAGATCAACAATTGAGCGTCTAGTGGACAAATTTTAATCCACAGGCACAGTAAAAAATGTTCCCGTGCCAGTGAGACAAAGAAGTGCCCGTAGTGTCGAGAATATTGTGTGTCTCTCACACGTCGTTCTCAAGCGTTGGGCACCTCTGTGACCTCGTTGTGACAAATTTTGCGAAAAGATCTTAGCCTACATCCTTACAAGATTAAATTGACGCAAGAACTGAAGCCGCTTGACCACTAGAAGCTTCATATGTTCGTGAATTGGGCTGAGCAATAACTTGAAAATGAATCGGATTTTCATCGAAAAATCATCTTCCGCGATGAGGCTCATTTCTGGCTGAATGGCTTGGTCAATAAACAAAATATGCGGTTTTGGTCAGGCACACCACACTTACTCCATGAGTCATCATTGCATCCCGAAAAAATTACGGTTTGGTGTGGTTTATGGGCCGGCGGCGTCATTGGTCCGTTCTTCTTCCGTGATGATCAAGACCGACACCGATAACCGAATATTTTTGGCCCCAATTGGATGATATAGACTTGGAGGACATGTGGTTCCAACAGGATGGGCCCCACAAGCCACACAGCGAATGTCACAATCAATTTATTGGAAACCAAGTTTGGAGAACTTGTTATCTCACGAAATGGTCCAGTCGCTTGGCCGCCTCAATCGTGCGATTTGACGCCGTTAGACTATTTACTGTGGGGCTACGTCAAGTCTATGGTCTATGCCAACAAGCCAGCGACGATTTATGAATATCGAAGGTGAAATTGCAGCAGTATCGGCCGATTTATGCTTGAAAACCGTCGAAAATTGTGTTCAGCGTCTGGACTTCTGCAAGCGTGCCCGTGGTGGCCATGCAAAAGAAATCGAGTTTCATACATAATGGCATCAAACGTACTTTCGCAGGAATAAAGAATATTTCATTGATATCCGAAACCGTTTTTGTTTTATTTAAAAAAACTTTTGTAGTGCTCTTATTGAAAAACCCGATATTAGGCCTTATGAAAGCTATTTAGACAACTATTGCCAATAGCTTGCCTTGGATGTTTATATAAGGCCTTACCCAAATTTATTTTGCATAAGCAATCCATCGAGAGAAAAAATTTTTTTAGCAAAACTGATTCTGAACTAAAAAAATATATTTTTTTTTTATCGGCTTTTTATTTTATTTTTCTGATGTTGTCTCTTCAGTAAGCTTCCGAAACCTTTTTTTCTGTATTCTGTAATGAGTCAAATGTTAGTTTAATTATTAAAATGAAAAGTTTTTTTTACCTGGGGTTTGAACTCTATTCGTTCCTCGTTCCAGTGCCAATTTGCTGTTGAGGAAAACATAGTCAAAAGTGAATAAGTTGATACCATATACTTCACGTTCACGCAGAGGGAACAGTCAATAACTGTGCGCATCTAATATCTGTTCTTTGTTCTTCCAAACTTCTTGAATGTTCTCTGGCTGTTTTAAGAATTGCTTCTCTGTTTTTTCTTACCGCTCTTTGGTAGGTTCCAGATCTTTTAAATTTTTCCCATGAGTTATTCATTTCTAAGTTTAGCTAAAAAGTTTAATGTTACTGAAAGCACTTCTTTTCTGTTTTACGATGTTCAATGGGTACTTAACGTCCTTATTTAGTTTAATCTGATTTTTTTATAAGCACAATATTTTATAAGACACACTTGTTGATCTTCACTGAATTGATAGCAAAGAAAGGACTTCTATTGGTATCATGCCATGTATTTGGATTGGAACGTGCGCAAACTTGCGATATATGGGTCTGAAGAAATCAACAGTCGATTCAAGAGATCTGTACTTGTATTCAGTCTTGAATTTTTCCTTGTGAACATCTCTCTAAATTTTCTTGTTTCCTTATTACTAGCTTCTTTGCATATACTTCAGTGACTTCAATTTTTGTGAGATAACATTTCTTCTTTGTGTTTAGCACTTTTTCATAAGATGGGAAAATATCTTTGCACTTAGAGTTGATATTTTGGCGAATGACTTGATATTGATGTTTGGAAAGGTTGATGTCAATCAATAAAGCCAATGCTTCATCAGGAGATAGTGGTAATTGAGAACCATGATCAGAGCTGCGATTTTTGAACATTACCTCAGTACCTTTAGTAGATGAAGCTTCCGAAAGCACTTAAATAAAATTTGCTGGTCCCGTTTACCCATTTTTAGAAGCACAACTTCACTAGCTTTTATAATTTTTTTGATTTCTCACAACATTCATCACATCACAAGACTTTCTTGTTCTTCTGACCTTTTTTTCTTGAAATTTCTCTGTCCAAAATGTCGGGCAACGACTTGGAGATTAGGACACTGAAGTCGTCGATCAAAAACATCAACCAACTAATTAAAGAAAACTATCGGTTGTCAATTAATTTGTATTGGGACAGCAAAATTCGGGCCGTTAATGCTAGCGACCCGAGCATGTTTCCGCAAATTAACAAGATATTTAGAAGGAATGTTCAGAACGATCTTCCATGTCTCAAGCTTCAAAGAACGACAGACAACAGAGACGTACTTCTGACAGCAGGAATTAATCCAGAGGACGCCGTCTTGGAAGATGACCTCTTTATTGTCGAAGATCCGCAGGAGAAGGTGGAGGCCGTGGGGGCTGCTTTCCAGCAAGTGTACAAGGTGAATACGTGCATTCGCCCGAATCACGACCTGGAAAACAGAGCAAGAAGAAGAAGTCAGCAGGAGTCGATGGCATATCCAACGTTGTACTTCGACATTTACCTCAAGAAGCAGTAGAAATTTATACCACTCTGTTTAACAACGCTCTGAATAATACATATTATCCAGTGCGGTGGAAGACAGCTGTGGTGCATCCTCTCCCGAAAAAGGGAAAGGACAACTCCAATCCGGTGAATCTCCGGTGGTCTTCAGCAGGGAGCGGTCAACTCGCCGATTCTATTCAGCATTTACACCAGCGATCTGATAAGTAGTCTAACTCAGGCAATTGCGTATGCCGACGATCTAATTGCGTACAGAACAGCTCCAAAAGTCGAGGTCATCAGGATTCTTTTGCAGTGTGACTTCGAGAAGATTCAGCGATATTGCGATGACTGGAAGTTGAAAATCAACTTTCAGAAATCAGAAACTATCTTGTTTAGGACTCCGTTGCTTAGAGCCACAAGGGATACGAGAAAGAACTGGCGCAAGCTGGTGATCGTAGGACCAAATGGACATCCACTGGCGAGTAAAAGTGTAGTAAAGTACCTTGGCATCTGGATGGATCAGTATTTGTATTTCGACAGACATATAAATGCTGCTCTGGCCAGGGCTAGGGGAGCTTTTGCCCTGACGAAACGGTTGTTTTATAGCAGCTGGCTTGACAGCAGGGTGAAGGTGATTTGCTACATGGCCCTTATCCGGCCGATGATTGCCTATGGATGTCCGGTTTGGTTCAACGTTGCCCCATCTCAAATGGAAAAGATTCGGGTGTTTGAGAGGCAGTGTCTTCGACGCTGCCTTGGATTGCACAGAACACCAGAGTCGGAGTACAAACATTACTATTCCAACCTGGTTCTATACAACGGGGCCAACATAAATAGGATAGATAATTTCTTGCTGAAGCTTATTCGGGGTCACATTGCAAGAGCGATGTCCTCGTCCAACAGCTTAATTTTCGGGGCTTATTACCCTAAATACGAATACTATGAGAGTGTGCGTCTAAGCGGCTTTATTCCGCCCGATGCATTCCTCCACCTAGACAGTCGAGGGTTGATCCAGGATAGAGCGGCGGTTCCGCTAATCTACCACGTCGGCCGTAGAACTGTAGATCGGCGGCTCCTTTACAGTCGGGACGTCCTCGCACAAGACGGAGCTGAGCACCTTCGGTTCAGTAGGACTGTGTCCGAACGGGACCGAAGAGATAGGGTAAAGCAGGAGAATCAGTTCTGGTGGTTGAAAAACGAAGATGAAGTTCCTTCAGACATATAATAGTTGACCTTGCTATTTTCTTTAGTATGGCCGACTTACATAGGTTTAGGTAGTTAGTTTTAAGTAGGGACAGTCAGGGTGGCGCCAAAAAAAAAAAAAAAAAAAAAAAAATTATAAAATCCACAAAAATACAAAAAAATTATAAAACCGGAAAATGCTTGCTGTGGCTGTTCTAGTTTGTAAGTAGTCTGTAAGTAACTTATAAGTAGGTTGTAAATAGTTTTAAGTAGCTTTAAGTAGTTCTAATTAGTTTTAATTAGCTTTAATTTAGTTTTATGTAGTTTGTAAGTTTTATATAAAACCATAAAAAAATGAAGACAATGATACCGAGTTTTTTGTAAATTCTTCTCGGTAAAAAATAAAACCGACCTGGATTTAGTATTAAGATAGTTCTTAGGCCGAAAGGCATTAGCATTAAGTTATTATAGTTTAACTTAGAGCGCCCGACTGGGGCCAGTAAGTAAGTTTTTAAGATATTGATAAGTAGGCTAGTTTTTATGAATTTTTGTCTAGCTTTAAGATAATTTTAAGAAAATTGAAAAATAAAAATGAATTATAAAAAAAAAAAAAAAAAAATGTCGGGCAACGTATAATTGTCCCCTAACCTGGCTGAGTTTGCAGCTAAAAAAAGAAATAAAATGCCTGCCGCTTTTCACAAATTTTTCACCAATTTTGGACAGTAAATTTTAAATGGAAGTATTAAGTTTTTTTCTTAGAATTTTCAGACAACTCAAAGAGCTTAAATTTATCCATAATAATTGCTGTAACCACATCAACCCTTTTTGTTTAATCCGTTTGCCGCCACATTTCAAGAATTTGCTTCCGCGATATTAGGGAGGCCATTCTTAAAATTGTAAATAATTGTATGGGTATCGCAAAAATGCGCTAAAAATGTTTGTATTACATCAAAGCCAACACTCCACAGAATTACTTTTTATAGTTTTCAAGTCGGAACTCGGTGGAACTATATAGTTTAATTCCAGTTGAAAATTCGATTTAAAAAAATTAAGTCCAATTTTTCAATTTGAACTTAAAAAACTATAGAAAATTATTTAATAAACTAATTAATTTCTGGAATCGTTTTTGTATTATCTGCAAATAATCCTATTCAAGAAGAAAAAAAATTATTCCAAAAGACGCACCGTTACACTTTTTAAAGCTAAATGAAATCGCACAAAAAAACCTTTTGTCTGCTGTCGCTAAGTAACTTTAGTCAACTACTGCCTTCAAAGCTTAATATTTTCTTATCAGTGAAAGAGATCAAAAAACAAAATATGAATTGCAGTTTCCCATTGTATTGACAAGTAAGCCACATCATTTTGAACCGGGTCACTTAACTTTGATTTTTGTATTTTGTCCCGCTAGACTGGCAAATCCGACCACTGTGCTGCGGTGATTTTGGAAAGATTTCAAAACCATCAAATTACTGGAAGTATGGAAAACTTAAATGTAATTATCTCGATATTTCATTTCGCTTTATTTTCAATCCATTGACAGTGTTGCTACTTCGCTTCTTCTCAACCTCCATCTTCTGGAATTGTTTTCCTGTTTTTATAGCAATTTAGGACATTTCTGAATTTGCTAAAGTCCTTATTACAATATTCAAATTCGATGATCTAATATACCTTCGGGTATACCTGCCATTACCTGTCAAATATTGTCCATCAGCCACATAATATCTTCCTTCATATTTGAATTGAAACAATGGGTTAGACATTATGTATAGGTTTATGTATAAGAAGTTCTGATGGATCCCTAAGATTTAACACCGAATCAATCAATTTAAACAACAGATACAGATACGTATCTCTAGACAAAGTTGTTTAAACCCGAACAATATGAAACATTTACACGTGTTTGCTTTGCAAAAGTGTTATTGTAGGAATATCCTTCACCCTCTATACCTGCTCTATGTATACGAGTATGTATGAATGGAACGATGATTATATACATACATACATATTTACATAATAGGAAGGAAAAACCTTTGTATGCGGCGGTAAATCGATTTTAATTGGATCTCGATGGTCAATCGGAAATTTCAAAATTACATTGTTCAAAAAGTTTCTGTCTAATGTTACGTATCTGTGTTAACCATCAACAATAGAATCCTGGTATTGTGAAGTGTGAACAAAACGAACTTGGTGGAATACAGATACAAGCCCCTCGGGGTATGTGGGAATCAATTTATTTTGAATTTTAACCGCACTCCCACACACACACCCGCATTTTATAAAGCACTATAGCTTCCAGGGATGGATAGCAATTCACATAAACATTTTCCTGAAATTGTTTTATCTGAGAACTGATGGGTATGTAGTATGGGAGAGTTCGAGTTGGGCTTGGGATGCGTTAATGTGCGAGAGACCATCTAATTGCATATTTCCGATATAAATGTTGGCTCTTCCAATACCCATGTTGGTAGAAAAATAAAAAATAATAAAAAAAAATATTCACCACACCAAACCAACAATACCACACAAACTATTCTGCGTGCCACCCCGACACGCACTTGAAATAGATGCCTTTTGAGAGTGGGAATGGCAGGAAATAGGTACGGGTTTTTAGAGTTATATTAGAGCCTGTTGTGTTTATGATGTGCATTCGGGTTAGTAATCCTTTAATTATTATATTTTGAATTTCGAATATCATCAAATTGTGGTTGCGCGCAAAATGATTTTGAAAACTATATGTGACAGCATACAGCAACTCACTAATATGTGTGTATTGTTGAAAATGCATATGGACGGGGTGAAAACAAATTTATATATTAAATATATTCAAAATTATTAAAAAAAAATAGTATTTACTACTTTTTCTATTGAATTTGGTTAAACAAAACAAAAGGTTTTAATTAATTGATATAAGTTAATGAATTATTATTAAACACATTTATTTTACATCATTAAATAAATTATTTCCATGGTTTACAAAAACTTTATATTGAATTATGTGGTTTTCTCTCTAGTCTCTATACCTACTTAAAAATTGAGTAGGTAGCTATAAACGAATTTAACATTTAAATGAATTGGGTCACGTGTGTTTGACATATAAAATGTAATAGGTTTGTAGTTCAAGCAGCTTAAAATGAGAAAAAAATTGATAGTTAAAACATTTACATCCCTGGAAAATTTGAGCTTTATTTTGAAAAGATTACAACAAAGTTAAATTTTGGCGGTGCAATATGTAGGAAACGGTCTTACCCTCCAACCGATACGCAATATTTTTTTTGCTTAACTAAAAGAAGTCCATTATACTGGCGCTAAAATACAATGCAGATTTTCATTTCAATTTTATAACAAAAGTCTTTCCAAATAACTAATTTATTTCATATAAAATTGAAAATTAACATTTATACAAAAAAAAAAAAAAAATAATAATAACACCATTCGAAGTAAAACAAGAATAAATTTTCTCATTGGAAATCCCACCGGTGTGAACACTAACACCTAGACCTCAAAAAAAAACTCGCATGCGCATTAAGCTTAAAACCCTGTGTAGGAGGTGAAAAGTTTCGGCAGGCGATAAGTTCAGGAATGCCAACCCTATGTTCCGAGCCGTCCCGTACCGATTCGTCTTTGATATCCGTTCTTGTTTCTATTCCTCCGGTTCCAAAGAAAAGAGAATTGAAAGTGCTCGTCCTCGTGGTGTGAATGAATTCTTTTCATCATCTAATCGTTGGCCCAGTAGGTTGTCATTTCTAAACGACCAAGTAATTAGTCAAACGAAACAAACGAAAAATAGAAAACAAAAAAAAAAAACCTTGAATAAAAAAGAAAAAAGTAAAGTTAAAAAAAGAAAAAAATAAAAAGAACATTAAACCGGTGGGGAATCCGACATCAAGTCAATCGGGGATTTCTACCAAGGAGTTTACAAATCCAAAAAAAGTAGGTACTATTTCTCGTACATACATAATCTCTTACGGTTAGTAAAGATTATATAAATTCACCAATTTCTTTTTTATTAGAAAAAAGGAAATTCCCAGCCATCCGAGCCTTTTCCTTGCTGCCCATCACGATAATTTCCACGTGATAGGAAGATTAAGTTTTCCCTCCCAAGAGCATCGAAGTTTTTTTTTTGCTCAGGACTCTAGACAGGAGCATTTCAGGAAATCAAAAAAAAAAAAAAAACAATTTGTTGCGAAAGGTCATTCTTTATTTAGGAATCTGAAGGAGGAAGTGAAATTGTTCTGTCTATGAGAATAAAGAGAAAAGATCCAAGGCGATCAGGGCTTCAAGCCAGGAAAGATTCCTAAAATTTACTTTAAAATTAAAGGTAAGAATTATGATGCATAATTTCCAATTGAAGCACTAATCGATCAGTGAACATTCTCTTCACATTTGGATTTAATCTTAGCGAAGAATTATCGTCTATTTGGCCTCAAAAAGATGCCCCATCCTTGGCCATTCAAGCTCTAGACCAAAGAGTAAAATCTAGGAGACTTAGCTGATCAAAAGAAGTCATATCATCGGTGTGTCTCTGGAGTTAAACTCCAGCAGTCCATAAGAGACCCTTCTCCAGAACTCGGTCGAGGATAATTAGGTTGCCCAAAAGAGACTAGTTCACATAATTCTCGAATAGGTAAAAATAAAATTCCATTTTAAATGAGGTATAGGGTTTAACTCCCAAATTTCATCCCTTAAAAATTCTCGAATAGGAAAAGTCAGCTGTTGCCTAGGAGAAACGAAGCTGTACCGTCGATTGCTCTTGGTGTTATCAAGTGACATCGGCGTAGGAGGATCACTTCCAGAAGGGAAACAAATTTCTTTGGTGCCTGTAAAAGAAAAAGGAAACAAGAGGATATCAGTGAGAAATTTCATATAAGCAGTGTTAAAAGAAAAAATAAGAGAAAAAAAGTTAAATTTAAAGAATAATTAAACCCTGGATAGGAAATTTAAAGACGTGATGGTGATTATTTTTAAGTAAAAGTAAAAAGTGCTAAAAGGAAAAAAAAGTAATTAGTTGAACAAAACGAAAAGTTAATAAGAATCTTAAATTGAAGCTGAGGGCCTAGAAAGAAGAAAAGAAATTATAAGTTAAATAATGCTGGAAAGAAATTTTAGTAAAGATGAAAACAGATAGTTAAAGCTGAAAAGAGTGATAAATCTATAACAAAAAAAAAAAAATTAGAAACGAACTGAAACTGTCCGCTAACTTACCTATAAATAAGGGAAAAGAAATATTATTAAAGAAAAGATAAGTTATTTTTTTTTTAATGACAAAAAAAAAAAGTAATAAAAAGGAAAACCTACTTACACATGTGAATACCTAGAAGGGAGAATTTAAAATTTTATATTTGTTTTGGAGACACAGATTGGACTGAAGTATAAAAACAAACTAAATCAAAATTTGATTTATAAACGAAAGAAAAAACTAAATAACGTAATTTATTGATTAACAAAAAACTCAATGAAAGTCAATGAAATTTAAAGCAAATTTTTTTTTAGTAGATTTATCGGCAAGTGAGTGCATAGCAAAGATTTGATAGTTCACTTTTAGGGTAAGAGCTTTAAGTTCAAAGCCTTATAAAAAAAAAAAGGAAAAGGAAAATAGGCATAAGTTCGGCCCAAATTAAAAAGAAGTGTTAAGTCATAGTTGGTAAGATAGAAAGAAGTGTAACATCCCATCCATCGCGATCGCGTATTCATTTTTCAAATTTCGGTTTTTTAAAAGAAAAAAAGAAGAAAAGATAGAGAATAAGAAAAAGAAATACGATCTTTAAACTGAACTGTCTGTCCGAACATTAAAAACCTTGTGTCCTATCTCAAAATTACTTCAGTGCTTTTAATCAAACTACGTTTAGCAACATATGTACATCCTCGATCTCATCAGAATGCTGTGCACATCATCTGGGAGATTCGGTAAGTGGTTTATTTTATTACCTTCTATAAAAAATTGATTTTTTTTAAATGAATAATTACTTAATTAAATGAAAATGATTATTAGTAAACGGAAGAAGCTTATTTAGCCAAAAGTTGGGAAGCTTCAAAAAAAAAAAAAAAAAAAAAAAAAGAAAAATAAAAAGTAAAGGAGAACTTAAAAGTATTAAAGTAAAACATATTTGAATTGAAGTGAAAAGAGTGTAGGCACCGGAAAAATATTTAATGAGGATCGAATCAATCTTTAAGAAATTTTTGTTTGGTCTTTCGTTGTTGTTGGGGTGGTACCCCTTTTATTTAACTTTTATATACTTACCTATGTATATATATATCGATTCTATTCCGATGTATGGAGATGCTTTTTTTGTTTTTTTTTTTTTTTTTTGTAAAATTATTCATATGATGATTTTATTCGAAATCAAATTACACACTTGAAGAGAACTATTAAAAATTATAACAATAAAAATATTACCGATTTATTTTTTTTTTTTGTTTGTTCACTTCCTGTTTCCAGCTGCAGAGGGGTATTGGAATATTAGACGTAGAGACTAATTATATTCATTATTTCTTTTATCATTTCCTATGATAGTTTCGTTTCGTACAAAAATAATTTTTTTTAAATTTATATTTGTTTATGGAATTGAATAGTTTCAATATGGAAGGTTAAAAAGGGGTAGTTTGGGAAATGAATGAGGGAGAGAAGGAAAGGAAGAGTAAATGTTTAACTGAATTTTGAGGAGAAGTAAATAACTTCTCCTTTGTGAATAAGGGCTGTTGCATACAGAATTTTTTTTGAGCTATAAGAGCAATGGCGTTGGAGTATTCCAAGATTTTTTTTTTGGATGCTATAAAGGGAGGGTAGAGAAGCTCAGAGGACACGACCATCTACATATGTCCTCACATCAGTAACGTTTGTCAAAAAAAAAAAAAAAAAAAATCCAAAATATAAAACAAGAAATGGAAACTAATTTCGGGTCCCGCCACAAGATGGAAATATGTCCAGTCGAACTTCATCAGAGACTTAGGCCTGAAAAAGGTAACACCGTCCGTTTCGCTTGTATCAACGACCCCCCCCATCGACGAGCTAAGCATGGCAAATATCAGGCCTTCGGATACCAACGCGAGCGGACACCCTTTTCGACTCCTGCCTGGACGGGCCGATGGTTCTGTAGACATCGGTCCTAAAGGTGGGACAGGTCGTTAGGGGAGGTAATTTGAGAAGGAAAGAGAATGTGTTTAATTAATTAGTTTATCTTTTCTGGTCCTACATCTGAGAGAAATTTGGTCGGGTTGTTGACGAGTTTCAATATTCTCTTCTTTTTCAAATAGTGGATAAAAGGGAGATAAAGTTATTTTCTTTGAAAATAAATGTTTCTTTTAGTTTTTTTTTACCAAAAGGGGTGTAGTTTATGCTAGTGGGCATACAAAAAAAAAAATAAAACCCATGCTAGGATTCTCAAATTCCACTAATTTAACGTTACAAATAGCTGAAGCAAAGCCTTAAAAAATATTTTCATACTCAATCTTTCATAATGCGGTTTAAAAAGGTCAACCAAGTCAAGAAAATTGTCAGTTCTAGACAACTTGTAATCAAGGCTTACAGTTTTTCAAAGTCACGTACAATTTTTGTTACCTCATTTGAAGAAAATTTGTAAAAAATGTTTACTATCCCAGTCATGAGTCGGTAATGAGGGGTTGCTTAGCTTGACTAGATGAGGTATATCCCCTATGCAAGATGGCTCAGCTGGTATCCATATGCGGTCTCTAGGTCTGCACAGGAAGTCTTCCCTATAGCAACAACTTCGAGCTTCGCACCTGGCCAGACCTTCCCTAACCTGCTGACAGCAAGCTTATAAAGATCACACGATCTCTGATCATCAGAGACAATGAGTTTGACATGATGCTTAAAAAGCCTGCCGAGAGCTTCACTCTTACCACCTGCCAT
Organism: Dasysyrphus albostriatus; assembly: GCA_946251815.1. Taxonomy (NCBI): domain Eukaryota; kingdom Metazoa; phylum Arthropoda; class Insecta; order Diptera; family Syrphidae; genus Dasysyrphus; species Dasysyrphus albostriatus. Next base: position 188,970,560 of record OX276335.1, on the reverse strand, counting down.
TGATCAGGATAAATCGAGTCATCGATATTGCTCGCTAAATTCTCTGAGCCCATTTAATCCTGGGGTCCAGCGCAGGCATTCTATCGACCTTCAGTTTATAACCAAATGTCTTGAGGATCCTGCCACCCTTCTACGGTCTATTACGCAAACTTTCACGTGACAGCCCTGGGAGGGATCCCATCCCAGTGGTGGAAGGACCATGGTTCACAACCCTGACACCTCTGAGTTGAATTTCCCCCCCTGACATACTCGGGAGATTTTCACTCGCTCTAGTAGTGGAAGGATCGTTATTCACGACCCCACCACTACTGACACTAGGTTTTGCTACCACCTTACTTCGCTCGCTGTAATCTGTGTCGGATGGGGGACTATGATTAGCCATAACCACACCACCGACGACAACGGAATAACGGCAATAGCTTTTTTTCTGTCATTGTTTTTGTTTTTTTTTTGACATAAAGGACCCACAAGTAACGAATAAAGGGTGGTCACTCTACACAAGGATTCGATATGTAGAGAAGGCAAGCTGATCCGAACAAGTGCCCAAAGTAAGATACTCCGTTAACGACTGAGCTAGTATTTTTAATTCGGCCCCTAGCCAGGCTGATTATCGGCACGGGTCGTATAACACCTTAGATTCGGCCCAGAAAATTTGTGTTGTTGAGAAAGGGAATATGATAAGATACGAGTGGCAGACAGCTATTCGCCGTACTGTCAAGGAATGGAATAGTGTATTTAGGAAAACACGCCAAACAACCATACGCCGGCCGTCGTACCAACATAGCGGAGAATTCATTAAACAGCTTTTTTCGCCGTATCACCGAGGTGGATATCGTGGGACAGCCATTCGCCGTGTCGAAGAAGGACGGGGATGGGTGTGTTATTTAGTTGTGACAATTTTTGAATTCATCGTTCTATGTTTTCTGTGTTTTTTTTTTTTTTTTAAGAGTATTAAAAACTTCAATATTTTAATACTAATAAATAATAATCCGGCATTAATTAGTTAAGTTGTGAAATTAGTTATATGCGATGTTTTCTTTATGTTTTTGGGTTATTTGTTTTCTTTGAAAGTCATGTTAGCAAAGCAACTTTGACGAGCCAAAAAATAAGTAGGTGGATAATTTGCCATTAATAAGTAGTAAATTAGTTGTGATAATTTTGATTTTGTCATTGAATATTTTCTATGTTTTTTTGGTTTGCTAATTTGACAAATCTCGAAAAGCGGTTAAAACTTCTTATAAAGGGTGATTTTTTAGCTGGTTTGGTTTTGGCAACACTGGTTTTGACAGCTGACGTGTGTTTAGTACCTTGTGTCACTGTCAAACAGCTTCAGTTTGGTTTGCAATTTAACCATGGATCGTCTTACAAATGAACAACGCTTGCAAATTATTGAATTTTGGGCTCTTGGAAAGCTGGCCGAGGATCCGCTTTTTTATCGAAAAATTGTGTTCAGCGATGAGGCTCATTTACGTAAATAAGCATGATTGCCGCATTTGGAGTAAAGATCCGCCAGAAGCATTGCAACAGTTACCAATGCATCCCGAAAAAGCCACTGTTTGGTGCGGTTTATGGGCCGGCGGCATTATTGGGCCATATTTCTTCAAAGATGATGCGAATCGCAGCGTTACTGTCAATGGTGAACGCTACCGAGCAATGATAACAAACTTTTTTTTGTCCGAAATGGAAGTTCTTGACTTGCATGATATGTGGTTTCAACAAGACGGTGCCACATGCCACACAGCACGCGAAACAATGGCGCAATTGCGAGGCGAGTTTGGTGAACAGTTAATTTCACGTTTCGGGCCGGTCAATTGGCCGCCTAGATCGTGCGATTTGACACCATTAGATTATTTTTTGTGGGGGTATGTCAAAGCTAATGTCTATAGGGACAAGTCCGCTTCGATTGACACACTGGAAGCCAACATCCATGCATTCATTCGTGAGATACCGGCCGATATGTGTGAAAGAGTATGCCAAAATTGGACTCAGCGGATGGGCTACCTGAGACGCAGCCGCGATCATTATTTGCATGAAATTATCTTTAAACATTAAATTGCAAGGTTCAAACTATCGATTCAAATAAATATTTCATTAATTTTTTCGAATTTTTGTGTCTTTTTTTTTTTTAAAGTTCTAAACCTCTTAAAAAATCACCCGTTACTTAATGTCTTATGACTTAATAATTTGCCGTTAGTTAGTCTTTTATTAGTTGCTAACATTTTAATTTAATCGTGCAATTTTTTCTAGTTTTTGTGTGCGTCCTTTGCTAGCTTGATATCAAGTGAGCAAAGTTTCACCTTAAAAAGGGGTAAAAACTGCTAATACCGAATTGTTTGGGCTTAATAATTGATCGTTAACTAGTTTTGATTATTTCAAACTTATCGTGCAATATTTTCTATGTTTGTTTTTTTGCATTCTTTGTAATTTCATATCAAGTAAGTACAACGCTGCCTCAAAAAGTGGCAAAAACTATTTAAAATAATGTGTTATGGCTAAATAATTAATTTGTATTTAGTTGTAAATAAGAAATAAACATCGCACAAATAATAACGACTAATTAAAAGCAAGTTATTAAATAATTAAATGTTATTAAAACATAGAAAATATAGGACAACAAATTTGGAAGTGTCATAAGTGATTAAAAGATAAATAACCATTAAACATTGATTATTTAGCCATAAAACATTGGTTTAAACAGTTTTTTTTTAATTAATTAATATTTGAGCTAGTGTTATGATAACTGGATGTGAATTTAACAAAGAATGCAAAAAAAACATAGAAAACATTGCACGAAATTGTCACAACTAATTCAAGACTGGTTAATCACAAATTATAAAGCCTAAACCATTTGATATCAGGAATTTTTAAACTTTTTATAGGTGAAATTTTGCTTACTTGATATCAAGGTAGCAAAGGACGAAAAAAAAAACGTAGAAAACAGTGCCCGATTAAATTAAATCTTTCGCAACTAATTAAATGTTAACTAAATCACTAAGCCATAAGACATTGAGTATAAGAAATTTGTACGAAGTAAGAGATTTCTCAGGTCAATAAAGCACCAAAAAAACATAGAAAACATTCAACGTCAAATTCAATATTGTCACACCAATTAACAACTAATTAACGGCAAATTATCCACGTACCCATTTTTTTATTCGTCAAAGTTGCTTCGTTGACTTGGCACTCATACAAACCAAATAGCTCAAAAACACATAGAAAACATCGCTTAGCATAATTGATTTTTTCACAACTAAATACCGACTAACTAACGGCAGATTATCAAGTACTAAAATATTAAAATTAAGAAGTTTTTATCACTTTTCAAATAAAAACATAGAAAACATCGAATTGAAATTTCTGTGAACTCTAAATAATTTCCTTCTTTCAATACAATATTTTCTTAATATGGTATAATCCCTGATCCTTAAACCTAGTGAAGTAAATAATCACAACTGAAATGAAGTTGTTGAATCTAAAATTCAAATTTAAAACTTTCAAATATAAAACTTAAGAGGATTTACAGGGATACATTTTTCTAAATCCTCACATACACTTACATTTAAGTTATATTTTTATGAGATTAAGAAATATTTTATGTCTGACAGATGAATTTTAAATTTTCTTCACGTGAAAATAAAAATAAATCCAAAACGAATATTAAACCTTTCAGAGTAAGATACTCATATATAATATATAACTAAGCGCATGGCAAGAAAAAATTAAAATGTTTTTCATATATACTCCTTGGCTTCTTCCGAAAAAAAAAAAAAAACAAAATGGCATTATGAACAATGCGTTTAAGCTGGTTATCTTTATCCTGTAACTGTCCGAGTATATATGAACTGAACACTAACAGAGTTAAGAGCTCTAAAGATGAAGTGGGTACCGTAACTCTGTATAAAGATTAGGAAAAGGTACCCATAGTCACGTAACTTAACATGAATGCTACGTGAGGTCGATGTGGCAATTTAACACCTTATCTTCATTCCAAACGTTTAGTTCTGTCGTACTTATTTGTATAGCAAAATGAACAACTCAACAAACAGTTGGTTCTATTTTCTGCTGAAACACCATCAATAGAGGGTAGGTTATTCTGCGGGAAAAAAAGAAAAAGAAATTCCTGAGGAAAAAAACTTTCTTCTTAAAACCAAATTAACATCAAATTGCTGAATTTTCTGCTATATTGCTTCTAATTACTTCAATCATTTGGATAATTAAAAAACATAGGATCATATACGAAGATAGCAATGTATTCAAGGCAAGGCCAACCAACTCACTTGATCCTGAAAGCAAGCAAGCTTAAAATGTAAAGAAAAGTTTAAGTTTATTTTATTTTTTTTTTTTTAGAGAGAAAAAGAAGACTATATTATAATAAGGGGGGGGGGGGCAAGCGGGAACCATAAAAACGACTGAGATGGAAAAAACACAGCGTGATGGAGATGATTACTTCTTTTTTATGCAAATTTATTAAATTAAGTGCTGACTCAATGTGTTGTTCTAAAAGAAATATGAAAATGAAAATATATATCCTGACATCATTTCATCCCTTGTGGGTTAGACAGATAGCGAAAACTCATTGGGAGGGGCAAGGGACGTGCAGAGGGTGATGGTGGAGGGGAAGAAACTGTATGTTGGCATTGGCATTAATATAAACTCCTGGCCCTGAAAGCCAACCACAGATATGGCGAATATGACGAAGTCAATAAAATTTAAGAAGAATAATGGAACGACGCAAGGCAAACGTATAACGAAACCAAAGTAGCTGTAATAAATATAGTAAATTACTTCATCTGGACACTTCAAAACGCGTTTTATTGCATTAACTAATACAAATATATGCATAAACATAGTCTGTTTCGTAGGTGTTTTTCGCTAAACAATACAATCATAAAGATTGAGATATATGTATAGGATTGTAGGTAGGTAGGTTAGGTACCTAACTATTTATAATAATTATTACGAGGAAAGGTAGTCTTCTATAGGTAAGGTACCTATCTAAATATTTAATATGGACATTGAAGACTTGCAGCAAGTCAAATTGTGCGCTGTGCATATTAAAAATTCATAAATTAATTTGAATAAATCCAGGTTTTGAAGGAACAGCATTCACAGAAAATCGATACCTAGAACCTTTAAGTTTACTTATTCCTTTAAGGCTTAAAAAGTTTGAATTGGGGTGGTCCTTAAATTAGAGATAGTCTTTGATAGCTCTTATATGATTTACAAAATTGAAAAATAATTTCCCTAATTTTTTTTCAGATTTTTATTTCACCCCCTGGTCTCCCTCTTTTCACTTTGAGGTACTAATTATGGGGTAAGGGCTATTCTTACAACTCGCAAAACAAATTCCGAATGTATAGATCAGATTCAGGCGGGACAAACATTTTAGTGGAGGGTCTATTTCCCCCGGTTTAGAAGGGAGGAGTAGTTTTTTTAGAAATTCGGCTCAAAACAGATACAAAATATTTAAAAAAATAAACCGGGACACTAACAATGCCACCCTATAACTTTTTTAAAGCCACAAATTATTCTATGATATGCTTTTTGAATAAAGTTTTTATTATTTAATAGGTAGTTTTTGAAAAAATAATTTTCAAACTTAAAATTTAAAAAAAAATATATTTTTTTAAGATTAAAATTATTTTTTCAAAAACTATTTACACCGAAAAATTTAATTAAAAAAAATTATAATTTGTTTCTGTTTTGAGCCAAATTTTTAGAAAACTACCCCTACCACCTAAGGGGGGAAATGGAACACCTGATAAAATTTGTTTCTTGCCTGAATCTAATCTTTACATTCTGATTTTTTTTGCGCGTTATAAGAATAACCCTAACCCCATAGTAAAATTTACCGTGACAAAAACTATTCCTTCCATATTCAGAATCCATATCCCTATCGTTCAATTAATTTTTTTTTCTACAGGTGTTTCCTTCAATTTACTAGGAGAGACTAGGGCAGCCATTGGCCATCAGCTATTGGCACTCTCTCACAGTTTATTGAAGAAACAAAAATTGGTGTAAACAGCGCTTCAAGTCGATGAGCGCAATAATACACGGTGGGGCAGAATGACCTAAAACGTGGCATCAAATCAACCGTTAGAGCTAGAAAGCAGAAATTTTGCATGATGACTTCTGAGCCCAAACAAAAAATATTTTAAGACTTGTGTCCCAGCCACACCCACTAAAACGTCTCCTTTTCTTAAATGTGCCAATTTGTATTTTTTTGTACTTAAAGAATTTTTTTAAGATCTATTTTTTATCAACTAGACTTACCATACTCACCAACTTGTGCCTCTCTAAAAAAAAATAAAAAAAAGTAAAGATTGGAATTTTTGTTTGCCATTTTAGCTGGGAAGTAATAATTGTATCGGAGAATTGGCTAGATTTTCTTAAGAAGTTCTCAAGAAAATTTTTGAAATTTCTTGCGCTTCTTCCGAAAGTTGTCCGACAGGCAGAAGTGCAGACGATACAATTTCTGGGCCATGAATAAAATATTTATGTAAAGTTGGAGGCATACGATACCAGGGATATTTATTGACGAAGTACCTCGCTGTCTCATACGTAAATTCCATGTACTTTTCAATATCAATCTCATATCCACTGGCAACAACGATCATAATTGTGTGCACTTTTTTAATGAGTTCAATGTCTAATTTAGTTATTTCAGCTGTTCAGGGTTTTAAAAAATTAAGAACGAACGTGGTATGAGACAGAATTTCTTTTAAGTTTTCGGAAACCTTTCTTTTCTTATTCGAAAAGTTGGAATTTATGGCTGGATACGCTCATCGGATTCGGCGCATTTGGATGTAGAACTAGCGATCGGTGATTTTCATGATGACAATGCAAAAACCAGAGAGATAGTGCGTTGGCTCTTGCTAGCAAAAATGGCGGAGAGTAGCTGAATGATGAGCCGACCGAAAACCATGGCCGCTGATTGGCTGAAAGCACTGGGCTTGACAAAAAGAAGAGAGATAATGGAAAACCTAGAAGGGCACATCTACTGTGAGTCTTGAAGAAACCAGAGGCTTTATAGAAAAATAGAGAAAAAGTTTAAAAAAGTTATCGTAGAAAAAAGCAGAAATTCAAAGAGAAAATAGTTGTGAAGAGAGGAATGTCAAGGGTTGAAGAGGGCAAATCGTTTATGAAAAATTGGCGAAAGGAGTTCCCAAAATTGGTATTTTGTCTTGGGAAGAGATTGGCTGATGAAAAATTTGGAAGCTTAGTATTTCTTTCTTGATGTGAATTTTGTGTTGAATAGAGGTATACATTCTGCGATTCAATTTTCGAGTTATTAAACTCATTTAGAAATTCTCGTTTGGATTTTGTTCCGTAAAAATTCCGAAAAATCGCAACTCGTGACCAGGGATGAGAATGCTGATCCAAGAAAGTGAACCAAATTGCCTAAAAAACGAGGTAGTTTCGTAAAAATTGTAGCAGATAATGAAAAAACAAATATTGATTGCAGTTATTTGCTTAAGAACTATTGCTATTTAAGAAATGAGTTTCAAAATTCGATACTTTAGTTTATTTGTTATATATATTTTTTAAAGAAATAGGTGTTTTAAATTCAATCAGTTTCTGCTAGAAATAAAAAAATTACACAAATTCATACAATACTTTACTTAATATTATGAAAATTGTGAAATGTGATCAATATTTTAATCATTTTTTAAGTAAAACTTCATTAGTTAAACGAAAGAGAAATAAGTTGCTACGTAGTTGCTAATAAATTAGTGAAGTAGATCTACTACATATAAAGTAAATACTCATCTCTGCTCGTCACTCGTATTTCAACTTCTTTGTTCTTTCGGCACCGAGCGCTAACGGTCCATATTCCTTTACCATTCAAAATCATTGTTCCATTGTGTTGTTTAAAACATTTTGGGTTTTACTCCTATATTGAGAGATTTCTCAAATAAAACTGATAGTCTATACCTAAACTACATTTTGTGTCTTTATAATTAATTCAAAATCAATTTGATCTATTTCATTTTCTTTCACCGTCGCCCTCCGCTTGTAATTTCCTTTATACAAAAAAACTGCTAGCGCCCTTTCTATTTTATCATTTTCAGCATCTACGCCCCTGTGACAATCAAAATATTATTATTTGATCATTAATTAATTATTTTGATCAATCACCGATTAATTTGATTAGGTGAACCCACCACTTATGAGCATAGCTGTGGTGGCAGGACTTTCATCGTCGCTGCAAATTGCAATTTTAATCCGCCTAGAACAGTCCAATTTCGCACCAATTGTCATTCTTCTAAAGTCGGTCGCGTTGCCTCGTGTTTTCTTTTTATTTAAATTAAAAAGTAAATTCGCGAAGAAAAATTATAATACCTTGTTAAAAAAGGGTGACCAGGGAGGGGCGAAATAAAAATCTGAAAAAATTAAGGAAATCGTTTTTTTAATGTTTTTAATTGAATGAGGGCTATCTAAGACTACGGGGGAAATAGACCCCCTTTGTATCCACCCCATAATTGGTTAAGTGAAAAGGGGAGACCAGGGGCGTGAAATGAAGATCTGACAAAAATTGAATTTGTTTTCTATGTAGAGCCATTTGATTCCTATCCATTTCGGAATTTAAAAACAAAAAAACAATATAAGGACCAGTCTGATAAGCATAATGTACCTCGGCATTATATACCGAAAAATGAATAAAATTAATAAACAAATTTAGTGGTGCAACAGCTCATGGAGAACCAGGGCCTAGTAACTTACAACTCTCAACCAATCCTGTGTGCGTGTTGTTGGAAGGAATGGAGAGGACCTTCAATCTTTTACCGAGTCCGAACGGCTAGATGAGAAGCCCTTATTCATATAATAAGTATACTCTTGGAGGATTTGCCAGTTTCTTGCAAGAGGCAGTACCTCGAAAAAAACATTTCTGTTTTTATTTGGCAGCGGCTGGGAATCGAACCCAGACCTTCTGTATGACAATCCAACACACTAACCATCAGAACACGAGGTACTACAAAATGTATTATATACCAACTTATTGTTGTTTTTTTTAAGTGGACAAATTATAAGAAAGCAAACAAAAGCTGAAAATATCGATTTGCTTGTATTCTTATAGGTACCTAACGTAGTCTATTGAATAGACCGGAAATGACCAAATGAGGGGTATAAAGGAACAATTACGTGCTAGGGTTTTTATTTTTGAATATGTTTGTTTGGCCCGTAAGCAAACTTATAACCGAAAATGGTACTTAATTCACCCATGTGTTTCTAAGAGAATAATCACACTGGCCGCTTTTCAATATTTTTGGTATAATTCGAAAACTATGGCAAATTTGAAAATTGTCAGATGTTTAAAAATTTAAAAATACAAATATTAAAGCAAAAAAAGTTAACAAAAACCAACATAAAGGTTTTTTGAATGTTTTTCTGATTGCACATAATTTTTTTTTATTTAAATTTGGGTTAAGTTTTGCGTAGACAAAATAAAGTAAGAACTAAAAGCTTTTTATCATCATCATCATCATCGGCTCGACAACCGGGGTCCGGTCCTGGCCTCTTTCAACAAGTCTCTGCACCTATCCCGGTCTCGAGCCGACGCCATCCAGTTGCGCACCCCAAGGCTTCGGGCGTCCTGGTCTACGCCATCTCTCCAGCGCAAACATGGTCTACCACGCTGCCGTCTACCATAGAATGTACCACAAAAGACTTTCCGAGCAGGTTCCTCTTCGCTCATTCGAGCTAGGTGCCCTGCCCACCGGAGTCTACCGAGCTTAATTTTTGTCACTATGTCTGCTTCAAGGTAGATTGCGTACAACTCATGGTTGTACCGTCTCCGGAATCGTCCTTCCTCACATATGGGGCCAACAATTCTCCGTAAGACTTTTCTCTCGAACGCGGCTAAGAGGTCACAGTGCCTTTTGCTAAGCACCCAAGTCTCGGATCCATACATGAGTACTGGCAGGACCATGGTCCTGTACAGCAGCAGTTTTGAAGTTATGGTTAGATTTCTAGATTTGAATAGCTTTGACAGACTGTAGTAGGCTCTGTTGGATTTGAGAAGCCGCCCGCGTATTTCTTCTTCTATATTGTTATCGGCTGCTACTGTTGACCCAAGGTATTTAAAGGATTGCACCACTTCAAATTCGTGCTCCGCTACCTTGATTGTTTGACCAACTGTTCTTCTCGCATCCGACGCCAACATGTACTTTGTTTTACTTTCACTAATGTGCAGCCCCAGATTTTGTGCCGCCTGCTCGATCTGGATGAAGGAATCGTGTACAGCTTGTTCGGTTCTTCCGATGATGTCGATGTCGTCTGCGTAAGCCAGTATCTGGCTGGACCTGTTGACGATGGTCCCTTTTGTTGCCTTGCCAGAGTCACGGATTGCTTTCTCCAACGCCAGGTTGAAGAGGAGGCAGGCCAAACCATCCCCTTGTCGGAGTCCATTAAAGATGTTGATTGGTCTGGATAGCAATCCGGCTATTTTTACTTGGCTTGTTACGTTGGTCATGGTCAACCTACATAGTCGTGTCAATTTATTTGGGATGCCGAATTCTCTCATGGCTTTGTAAAGTTCTACCCAGGCAATGCTATCATAGGCGGCCTTAAAGTCTATAAACAGATGGTATGTTGGAATGTTGAATTCAAGACTTTTTTCCATCGCCTGCCTAAGGGTAAAGATCTGATAAGTTGTTGATTTGCCTGGAATGAAACCACACTGATATTGGCCGATGATTGTTTTAGCGTATGGGGTTATCCGGTCTTGTAGGATAGAGGAGAGTATCTTATAGGCGGTACTCAACAACGTGATACCTCTATAATTTCTGCACGTTGTGACATCTCCCTTCTTATGTATGGGGCATATGATACCTTTTCGCCAGTCTTCTGGCATTTCTTCATGCTCCCATACGTGCACTATGATATCATGAATTGCTTGACGTAAGGCTGGCCCGCCGTGGTGGAATAATTCGGCTGGTATGCCATCGGCTCCCGGGGCTTTGTTTCGTTTGAGCCGTTTTATAGCCTTCTCAACCTTTGGTGGCGGTAGCATAGGGTGTTCATCTTGAAGTAGTGGAGCCTCCACTTCTGCTGTGAGCTCACCACTTAGCAATTCATTAAAGTACACTTCCCATCGCTCCAGTATGCTTTGTAGATCGGTGATCAGATTTCCCTCTCCGTCCTTGCAGTATGTGCAGCGTGGTGTGTACTGCGTCATGTTTCGGACGGATTGGTAGAACTTTCGCGCCTGGTGCGGACCTCGCTCTCGGCTGTTCTCTATTTCACAGATTAGATTCTTCTACCAGGCTGATTTTTTCTGTCTGTGAAGCCGTTTTTCTGTTCTTCTGAGCTCTTTATATTCCTCTTCGCGTGCCCGCGTTCTATGAGATTGTTGCATTGCTCGGTACGCAACATTCTTACGTTCAGTCGCTAGCTTGCATTCATCATCAAACCAGTCGTTCCGATTTCTACGACTGCTGCCTAAGATGGAGTTGGCAGTACTAATGACAGTATTCTTAAGGCGTGTCCACTTCTCATCTACGCCCAGCATACTGGCTCCAGGACTTACTCTCCCTAAATCGAGTGATTCTAGGGCGAGTCCTAACGCATTACCAAAGATGTTACTGGTGTTTTCATTGCGTAGGGCAGCCGTGTTGATTCGAACCTGATCGGCGGATGCAATGCGTCTCCGCAAGGCAATCCGCCCTCGGAAAACCATACCAACAAGATAGTGATCCGAGTCGATATTGGCACCTCAGTACGTACGTACCGTCATCAGGTTCGAGTAGTGGCGACGGTCTATCAACACGTGGTCTATTTGGTTACGAGTGACTCCATCAGGTGATATCCAGGTGGCTTTGTAGATATCTTTACGCGGGAACCTGGTACTCGCAACGACCATGTTTTTCGATGCTGCCAATTCTAAGACTCGAAGTCCATTGTCATTAGTGTTCTCATGCAAACTATGGGTGCCTGCGTAATGCCTGAATACCGGCTCCCGACCTATTTTTGCGTTCAAATCCCCAAGGATGATTTTGACGTCATACCTTGGGCAGGCATTGAGGGTCCTTTCGACTTGTTCGTAGTAAGTCTCTTTTTCTTCGTCTGAGGACTCCTCCGTAGGTCCGTGAACGTTAATGAGGCTGATGTTTGTAAATTTGCCTCGCACGCGGAGAGTGCATAGCCTTTCACTTATAGCGTTAAAGCCGATGATGGTAGACTTCAGGCTTTTTATGGCATGATAAAATTAATTTTTTGTTAAAATTTCGCAGTTCTTATAATTTTTGACAGTTTTGGCCCGAATGAAAATATGACAACTTTCACTTTCTTCAAAATATAAGAACTCAAGATTGTGATGAAACATGAAATTGTGATTATGAAGGATATTTAAAAAGTAATTTAATTCTCAACTTTGTTTTCCGGTTCTTTTTAATTGCAAGTAGACCTACAGACTAAACGACTGGTCAGATTTATATATAAGACTTGATACTAGGTGCAAGACATGTTTAATTTGTTATGTGGTACCCAAAAATAGGATTTCTGGCAAGAAATGCGTAAAATGATAACAAATGGTAAAATGGCTGAAAATCTGACAGTTTTAAAATAATATGGCTTTTTTAACATGTCATATTAAGGCCTTAAGATTCTACTTTATTTTGTTTCAGATTTTCCTGAACGTATCTTTGCTCCGAAACAGGTTCTTGCACAGTTTTGAAAAAAAAAAATTAATATTTCATTTTTCGATTTTCTTAGGTTGGATTTGGATAACTTTTCCAGCTTAATTTTTAAATAAAATTTTTATACTAGCCATTTCGATGGAAAATTTAGTTTTGAATAAAACCTTTTAAGTGTAAAATTGTCAAATTCGGCTTAGTTTCGGATTTATACCGAAAATATTGAAATGTGGCCAGTGTGGCCATTCTCTGAGAAATTGAAGCGTTAATTTAGTGGCTTTAGATAAAGAGATGGAACACTTAGAAAGTGATAGTTTGGTGGATTAACAATCGGGCTACAAAATGAAAATACAGTCGACTCCCTCTTATTTGAATTTTCACGAGATATCAAAATCAGTTCGAGCATGAGAGAGTTTTAAAACAAATCAATTTAGAAGGAAATATGTAAATACAGTTTGGAAATTTGAAATTCAATTTAAAACAAGTTTGGCTTACAAGGGGAAGCTACGATCCATGGTTCACCGGTTCGATCCTTTTTTGGTACACGTGTTGGTCATAACTAGGAGTATAAATGGTGCTAGTAGTAAAGTGCGCTTTTCAGCCGTTTCCGAGAAATTAATTAATTAAAATTTGGCACTGGTGTAGTAATTTTTACGTTAATCTAAAAAAATTAGTTAGCTAAGCAAAAGAAAGAGTATCGCTTCTTAACCGAGGGATCGCTGGTCCGAGTCTTACTGGTATGGTTATGTAATTATTTTTATTTATATCTCACAGTTTGCTTAGGCGTCTGCAATAATGTCTGTTTTAGAATTTAAATTGAATCCCTATCTTAAGTTTGCAAATTAATTCTGGGATTAATCAGGAATTTGATAAATTAACTTAGGTATAGTTTAATAAATTTTTATAAAGGTATAACTAATATTTTAATAATTTTGTCGTAAAACGCTACATCAAATTTTTTCCGGCATTGGATGGTGTATGAATGATTAAATTTCGATGAAAATTGATTTTCTATAATTGATTGCATCAAAATTCATTCTCTCGGTTTACGGTCAAATTTTGTGAAAAGAAAGAAATCTTTAAAAAAAAAAAGACATATGAGTGCAAGAACACGGCATTAATCATTTTTGCTAAAGATGCAGTAAGACAACCAGCTCGTTTTTCTATCACCGCTATCAACCTTGTTCCTGATGCAGTGATTCGTCACTCGAGCAGTGACTAGACATAGAAAAAAAGGGTAAAATTAAAAGGTAGTTGAATAAAGTAAATGCTTTCATAAAAGTGTTAGTAAGTTCATCAAACTCCTCAATAATCCCGAGATTTCTTTGCAAAATTAAAAAAAAAATTTAAAGAAAATTTTTGTAGAGCCGTTTTTGAGAAAAATACGATTATGTAAAATTACTAGAAAAAGATTGTATGCCAAGTTACGTTATTTTTGGTTCTAAAAAAATTAAAAAACGTGTGGACATAACCACCAAAAACTTCTATTTACCAAGTTTGAAGAAAATCGATAGGGCCATTTAGGCTGTAGACGAATAGATAGACTTACTTACTAACTTACTTACTTATCCGGCTCCCGATCCATGGAGGGTCTCTGCCTGAGATATTGCGGTCTTCCATCGGTTGCGGTCCCTCGCACGCTCCCTCCAATCGTCGAGACCAAGCGCTCTTGCGTCAGAAACCGCCTGATCCCTGTAGCGGAGGTTCGGTCTTCCTGGTCGTCTCGAACCTGGGGGCTGGGATTCGAAGATTTTTTCGGCTGGAGCATTGTTGTCCATTCGCTCGATATGGCCGAGCCAGTGTAGTCGACGTGTTTTGGCTCTTTGGACTACATCCACATCTTGGTACAGCTCGTATAATTCACGATTAAATCTTCTCCTCCATTCGCCCTCCTCGCATATGGGACCAAATATCCGCTGAAGAATTTTTCTCTCGAAAGTGCCCAGTATCAATTCCCCTTTTTTACTTATCGTCCAGCACTCGGCGCCGGAGAGTAGAACTGGTAAAATTAGCGTTTTGTATAGCGTGCACTTTGTCTTCCGGGAGAGGAGTTTTGAACCCATTTGTTTGGCTAAACCAAAGTAGCAGCGGTTCGCTAGGGTAATTCTTCGTCGTTTCGCCTGTTCATCAATAGCTGTGAATGCTTCTAGTACAGCTCGCTTGGAGCGGCCGATGATGTCGATGTCGTCCGCATAGCCAAGCAGTTGCGAAGACCTGTTGAAGATATGCCTTCCAGGTAAACACCACTCTTGCGAACTATCTGCTCCAGGACTAGGTTAAAGAAGTCACATGATAAGGCATCTCCTTGTCTGAACCCTGTACATGTCTGGAATAGCTCGGATGAGCTGTTACCCATTTGCATGTTGCACCGCGTTTTTGGTAATGTCATGCGGCATACGTAGTACGTCATGGCATAATGGTTAGTGCGTAGGACTGTCATGCCAAAGGTCTGGGTTCGATTCCCGGCCACTGCCACCGAAAAACAAATGTTTTTTTCCGAGGAACTGCCTCTTGCGAGGGACTGACAAATCCTCCAAGAGTATACTTGTCATGAATAAGTGCTTCTCAACTAGCCATTCGGACTCGGCAAAAAATTGTAGGTCCCCTCCATTCCATTCCTGACAACAACACGCACACAGGAATGGTTGAGAGTTGTTAGTCACTAGGCCCTGGTTTTCCATGAGCTGTTGCGCCACAAAATTTATTTTTTTTTATGCGGTATAGCTGGATCAGTTTTTCTGGGATCCCGAGTTCGGACATCGTCAAAAGAAGCTCTTGGCGACTAATGCTATCATATGCGGCTTTGAAGTCGATGAAAAGATGGTGGGTCTCGACTTGAAATTCGTTGGTCTTTTCCAGGATTTGCCTCAATGTGAAGATTTGGTGTATCGTTGATCTGCCTGGCCTGAAGCCACACTGGTACGTGCCGATCATATTGTTGCAGAAAGGTTTGAGATACTCACATAGTATGTTGGATAGGATCTTGTATGCAACATTAAGTAGGGATATACCTCTGTAGTTTTTGCAGGGCATAGGATCGCATTTTTTGTAGATTGGACATATGGAGCTAATTGACCAGTCGTCGGCCATACTTTCCTCCTCCTATACTTGGTTGATGAGCTGGTGTATGCACCCTACCAGGACATCTCCTCCACACTTGAAGAGTTCCGCAGGTAGGCCATCCGAGCCGGCGGATTTGTTGTTCTTAAGCTTGTGGATGGCTTTCTTAATCTCTTCAGTACGCTGGGGACTCGGACTGGATCTTCATTCACTGGTCTTATGCTTCTTTGTTCTACTGTCGCTTCCTCTACAGAATGCCCATTGAGCAGCTGCTAGAAATGCTGTTTAAACACGTCTACAATTCCCTGTGCTTCGTTGACTAGGTTCCCTTCGCTGTTTCGAAGAGCTTGCGTACCGGTTTTATAACCACATGGTAGTTGCTTGGCTGTTTTGTAGAACCGGCGGGTGTTGGTGGCAGTGCTAGACTCCTCGAGATACCTGAGCTGAGAGGCTGCGGATGCTCTTTTCTTTCTACGCAGGGTTTTCTTCTCTTTCCTTCTCTTTTTACGGTACTCCTCTCTTGCTGCTCTTGTTTTCCGTTGCAGCATTTGCATTCGTGCATTTTCCGTCCCCTGCTTCAATAATGCGCATTCTTCATCATACCACGGGTTCTTTTTTTTAAATGGTTGATAGCCTATGGTGGTCTCGGCTGTCTCCTTAATGACGTCGCGATACAAGTTCCACTGGTTGTTGACACTTGTGGGTGGGGGTACTGCAGAGAGTTTCCCGGTTAATTGCTCACTGTAGTCTCTGGCTTTCTCAGATGTGCTAAGGCATGCAATGTTGAATTTCTTCATTTGGGCGGTCTTTGCTTTCTTTTCATTGGACAGTCGGGCTCTGAATTTTGTCACAACAAGAAAGTGGTCAGAGTCCACATTTGCACCTCGGAAAGTTCGCACGTCCAAGATGTTCGATGCGTGCCTTGCGCCAATTAGCACATGGTCGATTTGGTTGGCGGTTCGACCATCTGGGGATCGCCAGGTTGCTGTATGTGTATCCTTCACCTGGGGAACCTAGTGCTACTTGTCACCGTATTACGAGCTGCAGCAAAGTCGATTAGTCGAAAGCCGTTGTCTGTTGTCGTTTCATGGAGGCTGTGCTCGCCAACTAATCCGCCAAAGATATTTTCCTTTCCGATTTTAGCATTGAAGTCTCCAAGCACGACTTTGACATCGTACTCCAGACAGGCTCCATAGGCTTCGTCCAGGAGGTCGTAAAAATCCTCCTTGTTAGACTCCTCCGCTTCATCGGTAGGGGCGTGTACACATATTAGGCTGATGTTTTGGAAGGTAGCTTTTAAGGTGATCGCTGATCGGCTTAAAATCGATGACTCTCGATCTAAGTCGTTTCCCACGATGAATCCGCATCCTAACATGTGCAATCTTTGATGACAGCTGTAATAAATGTCGCAATCTTTTCTTTTCATAATCCCTGATCCTATCCATCGTATCTCCTTGATCGCGGTAATATCTGCCTTGTACCGCGTGAGGACAGATTCAAGTTTTTGAGTAGCACCTGGCGTATAGAGTGTCCTTACATTCCAGGTGCATACTCGCAGGTCGTATTCCATTTTCGTTCCGGGTCGGGTTGCCATTTGAGGGGGGTTGTTATCCGAGGCTTCTCTTTCATAACAATTGGTTTTTTATTGTGGCCGGGTCGTTAGCCCAACGCACTAACTTCCAATCTGTAGGGCCATGGGTTTGGTGTTGCAATTCTTTCCTTGATCAACAATCGCACTTACAAGTTTAGCAAGTCATGACATAAAGCCAAGACCAGTATCCGGCGGTTACCAACTTGGAGGTAATATAATCACTTGATGTGTAGGAAAAGATACAGCCCGAGGCCCCCAGTTTCTAGAACATTCAACCACCGGAATAGATAGACAGATAGACAGAATTGTGCCACCCACTTTTTTTGTGTTCTCTATCATCGTAGTGTCATGTTTGATTGTTATCTCAACATTTTTTTCACGAATCCAAAACGTACAGTAAAAAGAATTCAATTTTAACTCCTAAACAAACCTTATTGCATGTACAAACTTTGAAATACACAACAAAAAACATGAACGGTAGGACTCGAACTAGTGACCCCTCGGTTATGAACCGACACACTTTCTTGGTGCTGCGAGCTACTTATTTGAAGGTATAATATACATGACAGCAGTGACAAATTTAAATTAATTAATTTCTAACTGCTTACCTTACTACTTACTACTTGCATCATTTATAACCTACATGTGCATCAAAAATTAATCAAATCGGTTATCCATGCATCGAGCCGCCCCTTGTTAGAGGAATTCGACTGTAGTTACATGAAATCGGTAGCCAATTAAATTATCTACAAGATTGAATGTAAATAATTTTGCTCTTACCTTGATGTTTAAGGAGATTTTGCACTATAAAGAGGGAGAGAACTAAAAATCTTAGTAAATACGAATTTTTAGCCTTTTTTGCGAGCTCCATTCATAGGAAATTTTGTTTACTACAATGCATACTTTTTTTAGAATGTACCGGAAAGAAATTATAGACCAAAATTTGAAAAAAGCGCGGATTGATTGTCTTTCTTCGAGGATTTTGAAGGGGGTGGAGGGGGCGTGGTTGTTGAAATTTTGAATTTCCATCTACCATACCAAATGACATATCAACAATTTAGAACTACTTGAACTTTTGCTGGGTAACCCCCCTTGTTTTACCTCTATTTACTAGACTAAAAACCACTTTACTTAATAATAAGTTAATTCTTAAATTCACCCTAATTGTCCATGCAGTGCCTAAATCCCCCCCCCCCCTTTCGATCCGATTCTAAGCTGCTACTTCTTATTCCATTTGTTTTTGTATATTATTTTGTTTGTTTTTATCACGTAGGCGGTAAGCTTGTAGGAAGGTACATCAAAGTCCAATGTTACGCCTAATCAACAGCAGAAGCACAATATTTCGAACTTGATACAAATACATAAATAAGAATTTCAACATGATTTGAGTGGAATTCTATGTGAAGTTAAAATACTCACTTCAGGAATAAATATACATGGATAAACAGTTTTTTTTTTTCTTCTTTATATTGGTTCTACTTCTCATTAGAGTTATTCTCTTCCCTAGGATAAGGATGTATGAAGAATAATAATTTATGTTCGACTATACGAAAGGACCGAAGCTACTTAACAAAAATGGATGGACCAGTCGGTCGGTAGGAAGGTTGAGCACTTTGAAATATCAGCTGAGACTATATGTATGTTAAGGAAGGAGCAATGTTTACACACAGGTATTGTGGCTATGTAAGCTAGTCACGTGCTGCGATTGGATACTTTGTTTGGTAACTACTTTTACATTTTGTTTAACACAACATTTTGCTGAAACTCTCTCTTGTAATAGATCGATGGTAAACATTTTACTTTTTCTAAATGTTTTTTTTTTTTCTTCAATTCTTCAATTAGAACTATTGAGAATAAAGTGAATCAGGCAGGTCCAAAAAGTTGGGCTAAGGAATATGAAAGTAGTTTCTCCGGTTAAATTATGTTCAATATTCAGCCTTATTAAATTCATTAGAATTTTCGGGAGAAAAAAGAAAGATAACAAGAAATGAGAGAAATCATTCGTTTTTAAAGTGAACAGCAGGCATTTCGCCAAGAACTCGAATAAAGGGTTTTTCAAACGGGACGCTACAAAAGTAGAGCGACGGGGACAGCAACCGATGCCATGTTTCTTACCGCTCTTTTGACATTTCTCTTCAGTAAGGTTTGCCATTTTATGATGGAAATACATACGAGTCGAAATTATTAAAATTTACTACCGTAATTCGAAGTCAGTGGCCTCAACGTTAAGAACGCTGCGTCCAATTTATGGTCGTCATAATCGTCCTAGCAGATCAACAATTAAGCGTCTAGTGGAAAAATTTTAATCCACAGGCACAGTACAAAATGTTCCCATGACAGTGAGACAAAGAAGTGCCCGTCGTGTCGAGAATATTGCTGCCGCTGAGTTGTAGTTGCAGAAAGCCCAAATGTGTCTCTCACACGTCGTTCTCAAGCGTTGGGCATCTCTGTGACGTCGTTGTGGCGAGTTTTGCGAAAAGATCTTGGTCTACATCCATACAAGATTAAATTGACGCAAGAACTGAAGCCGCTTGACCACCAGAAACGTCGTATGTTCGTGAATTGGGCTGAGCAACAACTTGAAAATGATTCGGATTTTCATCGAAAAATCATCTTCAGCGATGGCGCTCATTTCTGGCTGAATGGCTTCGTCAATAAACAAAATATGCGATATTGGTCAGGCAGCAATCCACACGTCATCATTGCATCCCGAAAAAATTAAGGTTTGGTGTGGTTTATGGGCCGGCGGGTGGCGTCATTGGGCCGTACTTCTTCCGTGATGATCAAGACCGGCACGTTACTGTGAATGGGGATTGCTACCGTTCAATGATAACCGAATATTTTTGGCCCCAATTGGATGATGTGAACTTGGAGGACATGTGGTTCCAACAGGACGGCGCCACAAGCCACACAGCGAATGCAAAAATCAATTTATTAGAAACCATGTTTGGAGAACGTGTTATCTCACGAAATGGTCCAGTCGCTTGGCCGCCTCGGTCGTGCGATTTGACGCCGTTAGACTATTTTCTGTGGAGCTATGTCAAGTCTATGGCCTATGCCAACAAGCCAGCGACGATTGATGAACTTCGTACGAATATCGAACGTGAAAGTGCAGCAATATCGGCCGATTTATGTTTGAAAACCGTCGAAAATTGGGTTTAGCGTCTGGACTTCTGCAAGCGTGCCCGTGGTAGCCATGCTAAAGAAATCGAGTTTCATTCATAATGGCATTAAACGAACTTTCACAGAAATAAAGACTTTCATTGAAATCCAAAACCATTTTTGTTTTTTTTTGAAAAAAACCTTTGTAGCGCTCTTATTGAAAAACAATGTTTCTGGTAACCAAAAAAATAAGGTTACTAGAAACATAACATTTTGTAGTGAACATTAAATCAAATTTTTAAACGTATTTTTTCAATAAAAGAATGAATGCATTCAGTGGACAAATATACACAAAAAAACTTTAAATTTATTTTTTTATGTGAAATAAAAGAAACTTCAGGAAATGTGCAAATACGGGGCAAACGAATGACAAATAACTAGGCCCTTGTATGTCTTGGGGTTAAAAAAAAATAAATGCGACAGGCTATAGAAATACAGGACAGTCCCGGGAAATCCGGAACGGATGGTCACCGTATCTATAGCGTATCCAAACTTAAGTTTAGTTGATTATATGCAAAAAATTAGAAGACTTCATTGATTACTTGATAATAATAAACAAAGTTCCCCAAAATCCTCGCATTGGCTTTATGTGTGCATTTGAAGAGGTGGAGACAGGGGGAAGTTGGAAGTCTATCAAACTGAAATATTTGTTTTGATACAAAAGTAGAGCTTCGGCGTATCCGAATCTTGAAACTATGATACTTATGAATGAGACAGTTAGGATCCGACTCTATCCGGATAGTTTCGGATATCCGGATAGTTAAATGAGACAGTTAAGATCCGACGCTTATTTTACCTGAGATCAGGTTTTTTTAAAACTACTTATTATGAATTTCCATTTTACCACAAATCAGGTTGAAGTAACATTTTATACGGTTATTTTTACAATGTTTACCTGTTGAATTTAACCTCATCTGATAGTTAATTTTAACGTGTCACCAGTGTTAAAACACACACACACAGACCGTCCGAATAAAATTATTTAAATTTAACCTGGCCGCCTGTTAAACTAGTCCTTTACCAGCGTTGAAACACACTCACAAGCCATGGTTAAGGAAACACTCTGCCAGGTTATTTCAACGTGACACTAGTGTTAAGGCATATACAAACACAAGCAATCCAAACAAGGTAAGTTTCAACTTATTGATATTTGGCACAAGTTACTTATGCAGCGAAGTTGCCCAGAGGATGCGTAATATCTCCATGTGTGAGAGGTTCCCAGTTAAAAACTAGGTAAGTATTTTTGTAATAAAATAATATACATAGTAATAAATTTCTATACTTTCAAAATATTTGCAAAATGAATTGGACGGAAAGCAGTGTTAGAGATGAGACCTACAAGTATGGATCAAACACATACAAATTACCGGATACAGAGTTAATTCAATATTGAATAATGTTAAATTACCTAGGTCTTCATGTTAAATTTACAGGACGTTGAACATTGTATTCATGTTTTTGAACTAGATTTTCATGTTTAGTATACTAGATTTACAGGTAAAAATAGCAAGATTCTCAGGTAAAATTTTCAGTTTTACTTTTTTAAGGCAATGTTAACTTAACCTGAAACCAACGTTGATTTAACACGACATTAAAATCAGGTATCAGGTAAAGCCGTTAACCTGATCTACCGAGTTGAAAAATAACAACCTGAAAATCAGGTAAAATAAACCAGAAATTGGTTGGTTATACCAGCTTTTTTCTCTGAGTGTATAGATCCGGATCCAGTTTGATGAGCTTTGACGTGTATAGAACAGGTAGATCAGAGAATATAAATAAAAAATATACGTTACCTTCATGAAACTTACCAAAATACATTCCAAAAAAAAAACAAAAACATTCTAGGTTAGTGAATTACTTTTTTTTGATGTTGGAGGGGGTAAAGCGATAGGGGGAATTGTATAAAACTAATTTGCTTTTGTACAATGTAAACATATGGCACATGATTTCAAGGTAATTTTTAATGCTAAATCCAATAAAATAAAAATCAAGGCATTCCTAAAAAAGGAAACAGTCTTTCATTTTCTTTGTAAATGTCCTTCACTGACCAGAACGAGAGCACAATCGTTTGGAATGGCATTTTTTGACGATCTCAACTAACTTTCTGAAATGAAAATCAAAAATTTGATTTTCTTTCTTAACGTGACGAAATGAATCAAAGAAAAAATCGGTTGATTATGTACCTATCATGTTCCCACCCAGATTCCGAAGACCGTGAGCAATTGGAATATGGAATTATGCTGAGTTTCATGATGATCAATGACAACGAAGATCGGTTGGATAGTTCACACTTCGGTGCCGTTCTGCTTCTGCATATCAGAGCTGATTTTGGGCGAGATGCGATCCAATCGAGTGAGTGTCTTATGTCCCTCCTCTTGACGTTGGTGTGGGCTCACAATGTACTACAACCATAGGTTCTTCATATCTGTTTTAATTCAAACCAAGGAACTCTGGTCTCATGGTGGATGCTGATCTTCACTGAAAACCTCCCGTCATGCTGAGTGGGCAGATGGAGGCCCAGTAAGAAATCTCATATCCAAACATGAGCCTGGAAGACCCCCGGAGGAATCATGTGTGCCGATTTGTACAAGCCTTTGCTGTCAACTGCGATGCATTGAAGATGATTCTTAGAGGTTTTCCAAAAATCCACTTTATTCCACTTTCACCAACAGGTCAAACGAGTAACGGTATGAAAACGGTGAACTCAGCACTATTTGGGCACCGAGCAAGTGTTTAGCCCGTGCCACCATTTCTACCTACCTACCTTGGAAAAACGAAATTTCTTCCAGCTTGATAATATAGTGCAGCAATCAGCTATCTGACTGTCTTGAAAATGAGTTAAAATTCGGTGGCGCAACAGCTCATGGAGATCCCGGGCCTAGTGACTTACAACTCTCAACCATCCCTGTGTCCGTGTTATTGGCAGAAATGAAAGGGGACCTTCAATTTTTTGCCCAGTCCGAACTACTAGATGAGAAGCACTTATTCATGACAAGTATACTCTTAGAGGATTAACTTTACAATTTTTATATTAACACAGGTGGTCATAGCCATATGATTTTTTTGGTGATTTTAATCCCGAAAGGAATTAAAAATGACTTCATACACCTATTACATCATATCATTAAGGAAATAGAAACAATATAGATATTACTTTTGTAGGTAATCTCACTCACTCACAAAAGTTATGTATCCTACTAATCCGTCCAATTTATTTCACCACAAGTCATCAGCATAGTAAATACCAACCAAATTGCTATCATATATTCTTCTATCAAAGTTAAGTTCTTTCGCTTTGTAACATCTGTTTTCAAAATCAAAAGTAATCCTAAGGCCGAACAAAAAAAAAACTAGCTACCTTAATGTATATAAAATACTTTACATCCATCTTAATAGGGTTCGTCACATCTCACATATCCTTTTTATTTTGCCAAAAAAAAAACTTCAATAAACCCACACAAACCATTTTAAGCAACCGCAAAGGCTTGCCTTTTTAAACAACAGAAAAAAAAAAAGTTCAAACTAATCCGAATGTCCGTCCCTTTTAACATTAAATAATAATGATTGTCCTTTGAAATACAAAAAAGAAACTTCAGCCTGATATATGAGCCTTATCAATATCCTGCCAAAAAATATACCAAAGGTTATAATGGAATAGTTTTTTTTTTTTTTTTAAATGTGAGGGAAAGTTTTTCATCAAAGTTTTTCATCATTTTTTGTTGCCTATTAACTTCACTTATCCCATCACCACTACTAAACGGTGCTGCTTGAGCTTGGTGATGCTATATTTAAAGTGCTTTTTTGCCCTTAGTCACATATATAGGGCAGCACACTACCAACAACAAAAAACTTATCAAAGGGTTCATACTTAAGACTGGGCGATTCAAAAGGTTGACTGCTTAATGGATATCTTTCCACGCATTCATTCATTTTAAAGCAAAACGAAATATTTATATCCCTTAAAGTAAATACAGTGCTGTGGAAAATTAAAAATATTTAACGCCTGTCGTTGTTAAGAAATGTTCAAAAGACGGACATTCTAAGAAAAATGAATGAATGAATGAATGCAAATATAAATGTAGAGTATTAGGTACCTCGTGGCATAATGGTTAGTTCGTTGGACAATCATGCCAAAGGTCTGGGTTCGATTCCCATCCGCTGCCACCCAAAACTTCTTCCTCTTGCGAGGAACTGACAAATTCTCCAAGGGTATATTTGTCATGAATAACTGCTTGAACAGAATAGGAGACGGAGCTGCAATAGATGTCAAAAATGCTGCAATGAAAGTTAAAATTCGTTCAACTCTTGCAGCTGCGGCTGCAGCATTTTTGACATCTATTCCAGCTCCGTCTCCCATTCTGTTCAGGCAGTAAGTGCATCCCATCTAGTCGTTTGGACTTGGCAAGAAATTGTAGGTCCCATCCCTTCCTGCCAACAACACGCACACAAGAATGGCTGAGAGTTGTAAGTCACTAGGCCTTGGTTCTCCACGAGCTGTTCCGCCACCAAATAATTTTTAATTTAATTTAAATAGAAATGTAAAGACAACAGAATTGTATACAAAAGAAATAAAAAGTACGACTAAGTACTAAGTAAAAAAAAAAAATTGCTTAAAAAAATGCATATGAAGACATGGGAGAAAAATGCTAATACAATAATTAAATTAGCTAAAAAAAACTATTTTACACTTTAATAGTTTAAAAATTTCGTCTGTGAAAATTTTGATATGGAGTATTATTGGAGCATATTAAAAATCTGTACATATCTAAGAAAATCGATCTTAATCCGTTCAGCTGATAATAAGGAAATTTAAGCTGAAAAAAATCGTTTTAATAGAAGTACCTTCTATTCAAAGTTGCTTAGACTATTTTTTTTATAATTTTTGGTACTAGATTGGAGTTGTAGTATTTTCCTTAACGTTTTTTTAATGTTTTAATGGAAGGTATACTGTTATCATTTCACCAAAGTAAAGTTTTTCTTTAAAGTGTTAAAAATCCAAAAATACCGAGTTACAAAAAAAGATCAAACATGACGTTTTCGGAATATTTGATTTTTAAACAAAAATTTTGTAATTTTTTTTTTAAATTCGCAAAATATTTTTTCTTTTATTGTTTTGGTACACAATTCTTTCTATATCTTTCATAAGCTGCTGTATGTAAAGAAAAATCAAATAAACGACTAGGTCGCACGTACTTGCTGTGTTCAAGGTGCTGAGGGCTTAAGACAATTAGAGATAGAAGCTTAAGAGAAAAATGTCCAAAAGTATGAAATACGATATTTAAATAAGATAAAAAAACTTCTTTTAAAGTTTGAGATAAAAAAAAAGAACGCCATCTTAATTCTTTATTGAATATGATTGTATGGACAGAAAAATTTTAAATCGTTGGAACGGTTTTTTTTAAAAGTATCTTTTTATATATAAATTTCTTAAAACATTTTTAAGGAAACCTTTTGGTATGCAAATCTTAAGTACTTAATATTAAATTTGAAAAAAAATTGTCATCTCGTTTTTGAAATATCGAATTTTCAAAAAAAAAGTTTGAAACTATTTTTTAATAATTAATTAATTAAATTAATACATAGTTACTATTTCAAAAATTGTATATTTTATGGTAGTAGATCAAACTGATTATAGCATACAGATATAGTCTTATAAGAACCGTAGGAGCCATTTTTAAGAAAAAAAATATTTAAATATTTTTCTAAACGTTTTTTTAACATTTATACTGTATAATATTTAGAAAATATTAAAAAACCTTTTGATGTAGAGATTTATAAAAATCGATTATATCGTTTTCGAAATATATGATTTTCAAAAAATACTCGTATGTTTGAACATTTCTTAAAAATCCAAAAAATGTTTTTTTTTTGAAAATTTTGGCTAAGTATAAATATATATATATGTATAAGAAAACTATTGGAATCTAAATTACCGTTTTGAAAAAAATCGAAAGAAAAAAATAGTTCCTTGGGAGGTACCTACCATTAATAATTTTGAAAAATGGTTTCCCGTCCAAAGATAGCTTTTTTCCAAAAAGAATTGTATTGAATTTTTTTTTAGAAAAGTTGTGCACCCGTTTTTGAGAAAAATAGGATTTTGTAAATTTGGGAAAGCAAATTGTATGGCAAGTGCGTTTTTTTTTTTTTAATTCTAAAAAAAAAAAAATTAAAAAAACGAGTGGGCAGAATCACCAAAAACCGCTATATACCAAGTTATAAGAAAATCTATCCAGCCGTTTAGGCTGTAGCCGAACAGACAGACAGACAGACTTGAATGACAACTCTGATCAAAGTTTCGAGTTCAATTATTTTACGAATGCATAACTTGCCATATAGAAGTTATATATCGCCAGTAAAATTAGTTAAAATCATACCGTTTTCAGGAATATTGATGAAAAAAGATGGCTCTTTTGGCAAGAAGCTAGCATTAATAACCATTTTTTGAAAATTAGCTGAACAATCAAAGGTAGCCTTTGCTAAAATTAATAGATGTTTTAATTTTTTTTTTAAGTCTTGAAGCTGTTTTTTGAGAAAGGTGCGATTATGCGAAAATATCTTTTTGGTTAAAACTAAAAATTGAATAAAAGTGTGGGGCATTCAGCAAAAAACTTATAGTACCAAGTTTAAAGGAAATCAATGTAGCAGTTTCGGCTATTGCTCAACGAACAGACGGCTATAGAATTTTCAGACCAACTTATTTCGTTTTCTCTGTTCTCTATCATTGTTATAACATGTTTGATCAAAATTTCAAATACTGTATATTAACAACCTACATCGAAAGCAAATAAAATAAAGAACTTAAATTGTTAGTCAAATTGGACACCAAATTTAGTTTTTGAATGTGTATTAATAAGTTCTTAAATTGGTATACCATTATTTTTTTAATGTTACCAAAATTTAAGAAAACCGCTTCAACAACTTAAACTTTTTTTACATGTGTTCATATTTTTTTAAATAATCAAATTGCATATTTAATTTGGTAACATTTAAAAACATTTTTAGTACTTATCAATGCACATTCAAAACCCAAATTTGAAAAAAAAAAATCATCAACCCGTTTTTCAAACATTGAACAAAATTTGAAGAAATTGTGTCGACAATTTTGTTGGTCTCCCAACTCGGCATATAATGATTTGAGAAAACTTTGCATTGAAGAGTAAAACAGACAAAATCAGTATTATTTCTTTTAATAAATTTTTTAAATTAATTTGAATGGTAAATTTTTGGAAACAAAATAGTTTTATTTGTATGACGTAATCTACAAACTTTGCATAAATTACTTTTTGATTAAATTCATAGTTTGAATAATATTCACGCAAAACCAATATTTTTGGCATTTGGCCCTTTTAAAATGGCTATATCTGTGGACCAACTACTCGTATGGGACAAAATTTGACTACCTACTTGATAGCACATTTCAACTTCTTCAAGCTAATAGCCTTTTCACAGTCAAAGTCCCAGGACACAACTGCATTAGGTGTGAAAAGGCTATAAGCATTATTTTTTTTTTATAGACTTCGGAACTTAAAAGTAAAATTCAAGACAACCGTTATTTTTGACTTTGAACCAAACTCCTAGAATATTTATATCTTTTGAATGGTCAACTTTAGAATAAATTTTTTTTTTTTTGAGTTTCACAGAATCTACAAATTTGCATAAAATACTTTTCCATAACATCAATTGCTTAAGAGTTGCAGTTGACAGTTCGATATGAAATGAAATCGCGATATCTTATAACTGACCACTCGTATGGGAAAAACCGTTATGACTTTTTAAGTAGTACATTTTGCCATCTACAAAGTGACATACATTTTCTTTAAAAACCTTTGACATTTATGAGAAAAAAACAAAAAACCCTTATTTTTGGTTTTTGACAAAATTCTATAAATAATTATGCTCTTAAGTGGTTAACCTTAGGACTAATTTTTTTAGCATCTTCGCTTTAGGGATCAAAATACGAGTAACTACAAATATTTCTTAAATCACCTTCTGATAAAATTTACCGTTAAGGAGCTACTCCCGAAAAACCGATATTTTCGTCAAATAACCATTTTTGAAATAACTATATTTCGTTAAAGAATGGTCTTACCAAAAAACAGTTTTAAATTTTTTTTATAGAAAATTGCATGATCTTTAAGTGCTATAGGCCAAAAACCAACTTTTTCGACACTTGACATTGAATAAGTTTTTATGCTCGACTGGGATTGACGATTACTTTTGGCAGTTGATTTGTTATGCCAAAAGTAAGGTCTATACTAATTCTTAGTCTTATCGGAATTTTGGCTAAGTCAAATGACTATTTTGACTGGACCATCAAGACTATTATTTAAGTAAATTAAAGAATCTCTGGCTTTATACGTAGAACAGGATAAAGTCCAATTTAGATGTCGAAGCGAAAATCTTGTGAATCGTTTTTGAATTTTCTCAATTCTAGCCGAAGCATTTTTGTAAAATGGCTACCAAACAACATGGCAATACTTTAAAACAGGACGAGCGCAACTTACAAAAAGAGACTTCAGTGTAAAAGGACATTTAAAGTCTTCTGGATTTTTCCTAATCAGGAAACCAAGCATGGAGTCAGGACCGGCAGATAATATGGGTATTGTGGGTAACACTACCCACTCGAAATTTTTTGAAAAGAAAAAAATTTAAATAATGTACTATAACAATAACTATAAAAACGGTATTATATATAATTTTCAATATTTCCCGTTCAATTTTTGTATTATAGTCAAATATAGGAAATCTTGTAAATTTGTTTTTGCAACACAATATTTTCAATCTTCATTTTCACGATGAATTTGATCTTTAAAAAGTGCCGAAGTCGAAGAAGTCTTGGAAAATCATTTTTCTTTGCATAAATACGGTTGTAACTGAAATAGCCCTACCAAATAAAGCCAGTTATTGGAATGATAAAAATATATCTATTCAATTATTTTTGCCTTTCAGATTTCGGTAGGCTTTACTAAGGCATTTCACAAATAAACTTGTTTTGCCAATTTTTTTCATAGATGTTAATTTTTTTTTGTCATAATTAAAAAAAAAAATCATTGGAGATTTAAGAAATTGTACTCAGGCCCTCAGAGGCAGCTGGATTGTATTCACAGCAAAACTCATAAATTGCGGGCAATGACAAATATTGTGTTAAATTATTTGTAAGAAGTGCCTACTAGTAGTAAAGAGTCACTTTCATTTCGTATACGGGAAAGTTTTTTTTAAGGGCTTTCACAGCATTCGAAACACTTCCAGATATTTTTTCATTAGAAATACCTACCTTCTACCGATCACTTTGTGTGAATTTGTAATATGTACATAGCTATAAATTCTTTTCCTGAAATGAGTGAACAGAGCAAAAAGTGTGGATACGCTATCTGATGAACGAAATGTTATCACGAATTCTTCAAAATTATTCGTCATGAAGTTGGTGAAACGGTTGAAATTCCAATAAACTTTTGAGTAAAATCGATTGATCTATTGTGATAATTTCGTTCATCTTCTGACGAACCGAACGCATTTACTGTAACTGCTTTCGTAGTAACCGCTATGTGAGTTCTGACGTAAAATTCAAAACCTTAAGAATACGCATCCACTGCAGCCATAGCCTGAGGCGATTTTGATTTTCACTTCAAGGTTCTGCGTTATGTAACATTCCCATCTGAACAAGGTAATCATCACGTGAATTTAAATTCAAACTTATTTCTAAAACCTTTATATTAGAAGCCATTGGATGGCTTGAAATTAGGACAAAATCATTTGAATTGAAGTTAAACAAGTATTGTTCCGGAGTAACATTTCCATAAAAATATGAAAACAATATGGGTGTTTATGTAACAGCGTACGGTCGTCGTAAACACAGTTAAGTTGTAAATTACGTAAATCTGTCAAATTTCAATAAAAATAGCAACCTAGTTCATAAATCACATAAATGGCTTAACATGCAATTCATAATAATTCTTTAGTCAGTAACTTAGCGTACTATTTCCTCTCAAAAACACTTAAGTTCATTGCAAATTCCTCCATTCATTCGAGAGACCAGCTTAAGTCCATTTAATTCCAGTTTGTAGAAATTTTCAATTTGCAATAGTAGCTTAAGTAACATAAGATTTCTCAAAATATAAATAAAAATTTGCAAAAAATAACTTAATTCACTTTAGTAACGACGAAAATATTTTGTTCATTTTGCAATAAGTGCTTAAATCGGAATAAGTTGTTATCTAATCCGGCTTAAGTCGGTATAAGCCATTATTTAAAACTGCATTATATTATTTTAGAATTCTTATTTAGAGTTAAGCGTTTATTGAATATGTTTCTTAGAGTGAAAATGACTTAAGTGGTTTGTTCATTTTGTTTTTTTTTTTTACTGAAAAAGTGTTTAAACTGCAGGGGATTTTTTTTTCAACTGTGCAATGAAGCATGGAGAACATGATGAAACGAAAAACTGACTTTTGTCTTAAATCGACTTAAGCAGTTATTACTTGTGACCACAAATTTATTGATTTTTTTTAAGGATAGTTTATAGGATAGTCTTATCATAAATTAATTTTGTTCAATTACAAAAAAAAAATGTTACCTACCATACATTTTTTTTTGTAATTGAACAAAATTAATTTATCTCATATTTATTTTTGGTTCCAAAAAAAAAAAAAATATTCTAATATCACTATGTACCTATACCAAATTTGCAATGGGGTCAGAAAAGTCGCACAATTTTTAAAAAAGGTTAAAAAGTGCCAGTTTTTAAAAAAGTGGTCTCATGGTCGTATGAGGAAATTTGCAATAAGTGCTTAAATCGGAATAAGTTGTTATCTAATCCGGCTTAAGTCGGTATAAGCCATTATTTAAAACTGCATTATATTATTTTAGAATTCTTATTTAGAGTTAAGCGTTTATTGAATATGTTTCTTAGAGTGAAAATGACTTAAGTGGTTTGTTCATTTTGTTTTTTTTTTTTACTGAAAAAGTGTTTAAACTGCAGGGGATTTTTTTTTTCAACTGTGCAATGAAGCATGGAGAACATGATGAAACGAAAAACTGACTTTTGTCTTAAATCGACTTAAGCAGTTATTACTTGTGACCACAAATTTATTGATTTTTTTTAAGGATAGTTTATAGGATAGTCTTATCATAAATTAATTTTGTTCAATTACAAAAAAAAAATGTTACCTACCATACATTTTTTTTTGTAATTGAACAAAATTAATTTATCTCATATTTATTTTTGGTTCCAAAAAAAAAAAAAATATTCTAATATCACTATGTACCTATACCAAATTTGCAATGGGGTCAGAAAAGTCGCACAATTTTTAAAAAAGGTTAAAAAGTGCCAGTTTTTAAAAAAGTGGTCTCATGGTCGTATGAGGAAAAAAAAGGAGTAAAAATGCGACTAAAGTCGCCCAGTGGCAACCGTGCATGGTACTAATGTTTTCTCCGTGGTAGATGAACTCCTTTACTACTTCGAAGTTGTTGCTATCAACAGTGACGTTTTGTCCAAGTCCAAGTATAAGTTTGACATTGTTTGTTCATAGCATGACCAACAAGTTTCACCTGTTCTTCAATTGCTATAAAAGCCTATAACGGCCTGTTGGGAAGTTGATATGTTATCGATACATCATTCAAAACGAGATTGAAGAAATCACATGGTAGCGATTGTGCATGCTTGGAATAGTTCGGAGAAGCTTTTTCCTAGTTTCACATTGCATCGCCTATTTCCCAAAGTCACTGTGACAGAACTGGATGAGTTTCCCCATCAGGATCCTAGGTTCAACCATCACCTAGCTAGCTGGATTTGTTTTCTTGTGATCCCAAGTTTAGCTATTGCCATACAGAGCTCCTGACGATGAATGAAATCATATGCGACCTCAACATCAACGAATAAATGGTGAGTCTCGACTTGAAATTCATTGGTATTTTCTAGAATTTACCTGAGAGTGAATTTTGGTCTATGGTCGATCTATCTGTCTGGAAGCCACACTGGTACTAGCCAAATATGAACAAATCTTTTCACATCTCTGTGTTCTTCATCTTTAATATGTTTAGTGTCGTTTGTAAGTTATTGAAGCATCAAAATGTTTTTGGAAATGAATCTCAGTTATTTTATTGTAAACCAACAAAGATGATATAGACCAACGGAGAGAAAAGAGAACGGTTATGAAAGGAAGACGACGAGTGCTTAATGTCCTGTCATCTTTGGTGTCATGAGCTATAAAATTGATTATTAATTTGGGTCTTTTGATTTAAATTCAATTAGTCGTTGGGTTAAGCTTTTCTCTCTGCTCGGGATATGGTGTGTTTGTTTGACAGATACATCCAAAACGTGTGTCGTTGTCGTCAGAGTGATTGTATCTCTATGGTGCTAACTTTAGGTACGTAACTTCTTTTGTATATTTAGATATATAATAAAACAATATAGCTATATACAAATGTGTACGTTAATGTATGTACAGTGCGTACACAATATAAATTTGTTATGAGTTATAATGTGAATCGAATCTTAAACTGAAAAATATGTAGTTTTGTTGTCATTCTAATTACTTTTTCATTATGTCAAATGATGAGGTAGGAAATTATTATAATTTAAACCCTTTTGCATTCAATTAGATATACCCTTGGGAAAACGTTTGGTTGAATTTTAAATTTGATTAGCCATGATAAGAACACATACATACACATAGGTATACAATTCATACTTTTAGCTTAAAGGCAAAACGAAATAGCTTTAACTCAAAACCTTTATTTGAGAAAAATTGATTTGTATATTTACAGCACGGATTGTTTTTTATTGATTTATCAGTACTTTTGTTCTTTTATCGTCGTACAACCATCTCTCATTCCCAGCTAAGATTCCAATTTTGCTCTGTAACACCATGTTTTTATTTTTATGATTTAGATTGAATGTCAAGTTCCACTCGGAGCAATAGCCCCGCAATCTGTTGAACTTCATCTTCTTCTTCATAAGGACCTTAACGTATTAAGCAAATGCTGGTAGACTCAAATTTAAGTTATTTCCAAACCAACATAAAGTCAGACTTATAAAAAAAATAGACCAAACAAAGTTTAAGGTCGAAATGAATGACGAAGTTAAATAAATCGCATTGCTTTTAATTACACCGTTATTAAAATGTATGCAAAAAGGTTATTTCACCGTATGTAAGACGGACCAATACAAGGGTATAGGAAGGTTAAATTAGCGCATGCAAAAGCATATTGAAAAAAATGCCCCTTAAGTGGGTTTTGAAATGCCCGATTTCAGTTGCATCCTTCTGTAGAAATGACACAGTCAAGGAGAATTTCCCTACCTATTGTGTTCCATGTGAAAATTGAAAAAAATTTAAGCTGCTAAAAAAATCGTATGACTGGTACCGTTTTTTTTTTGGTTCCGAGTGGTTTTTATTCAGAATGGCAGAGCAATCTACCAAAAACTAGTATTTACAAAGCTTAAATAAAGAAGAGATCTAGCCGTTTAGACTGTAGTCAAATAGACAGAATTTTTCATCTTTCCTATCATCGACAAGTTTTATCAAAATCCCTAAGTGATAGGGTTTCAAAAGCAGTTGCCTCTGCATTTCCATTGTTGCACCTTTTATTTACGAAAACGAAATTACTTGAAATTAAATTTGAAATTAAAAAAACACGACCGGTGGCCAACAAACAAAACGAAACGTTTAACAACAAAAAAGAGAAGAAGAAGTCCAACTGTCAAATAGTCGGCGAAGAAGGCGATAAAAATCGAGCGAATAAAAGATGCAACACATAAAAGTGCTGCCACCACGACTATGCCCAGCAAGGGGGTGGGTTCACGAAGTTGCTTTTTTTTATGGACAGTAAAAAATTGATCGATAAAAACAAAAATGATTAAATGAATTAATTGAACTTACTTATCACAGGAGCGTTCCTGTTGGAAGAGAGAAATTAGGGCGCCAGTGGTTTTTCTTGAATGAAAAGGAAATCATAAACCTTCAGAGCGAAGACGACGATAAGAATATATCAAATAAAGGGATAGAATTTTGTATTTAGAATTAAGAATTTTTAATGACTTCAATTAGCTTGGGAAACCTTTTGAATAGGATAAGAACCCAAGATCTATTAAACAAAGAAACAAAGAAGTTTGCAGCCAAGAAGATGGACTGTTAACACCTGGTCCCGATAGAACAAAAAGGTTTTGGAAACGGGTCGCGAGATCCGCTTTACCAGAATGAAGCGTATGGAAAACCCAACCGAATTAAATGACGATTCTTACGTCTTAGAAAAATTCAATCAAAAATTAAGAAACACTCCATTCAATACAAATATATAAAACACTTTACTAAGCTTTTTTTCTTTTATTTCTGCCAACTTTTCCGTTGTGAAAATTCCCCAAGTTCCTGCAATCCGCTACTTAGCTTTCTACAAAATTCCACTTTTCCTTTCAACTTTTAAATTTTCTTTTTTCAAATTTCAATCGCAATTAAATTTCGTTTCCTATTTTCTCCAAAACTTTCGGTTCTTCAATTCTCTTCTGGAACCTCTGGTTCGTTCCAAAGACGGGTAAGAAGTGCCCTTCCAAGCTTTGACATTGCCTGGATGACCTCTTCTTTTTCCAATACCCAATGCTTTTGCCCAATCAGTAACCGTGGATTTCGGTCGCATCATTCAGCAACAAACAAGAGCAAACGCAGTTGAAACCCAGCGGCCTTTCCCAATCGCACTTTAACCCCAGCTTTATGCACAGTCATCGTCATTGAATTCGCCGATCTCTGGTAAGACTTCAAGTGGAAGGCAATCCAATGGGTGATTCAGCCACCAAATCAACTCAACTCACTATCGAAAAGAAAGTTTCAGATAACTGAAAAGAAACTCAATTTACTATCGCGTGCATTTTTCCCCTCCAATTGAAAAAAAAAAAAAACAATGTAGTGGGATTCGATATTAAGCCCGCAGTAACAATTATTTTGAGTTGAAGAGGAGAAGTTGGCAGACTTTTCTCACTTCACGAATTTACTCTACTTCGTTGGGATTTTGGGCAAGTTTGGGGGTGGGGACATTATGAAATAGGTTGGGCACGCAGCCACTCTCAATACGATTAACATCACCATTTGGGAACCAATTATCACCCATGCTTTTCTGGTATTTAGGTTTGATCAGACCACCACCCGTCTGTCAAATTTGGTACATGGATTAGGGGACTAACCGTCACCCGCACTTTTGGATAAATCAGATCTCTTATCTGTCAATGAGTGGAACACATCCACTTTTGGTGTCAACTTTGACACATCGATTTTGTTTCTCAAGATACTAAGAGAGTGAATCAATGGCTGATGGGCCATGGCTGCCCTTCTCTCTCTGTAGGTTGAAAGAAACAACTGAAAAAACGAAAATTGGGAAGAAAGGAACCGGGAATCGAAAAGGACTAGTTTTTGTTGCGGTAAATTTTACCGTAACACTATAATGGTTATCGAGCCTTGCGCAGAATATAAGGTACGATAGGTCAGTTTTGTATCTTATTATTATTATTGTATTATATCGAATCCAAAAGACTAACTTCAATAACTGTTGGACGAAATTTCTACTTTTTAAAATGTCGACTTTAAAAATGATAACAGTTACCGAAATTTTATGAATTGAGATTTTTATAGAAATGCGCAGTTAAAGTACTGTTTCTACTAGAAAAAAATAAAAAAATTAACAACAGGTTAACTATTGAAATTGGTTGTTCTTGGTTTTGTTGTTAACCCAAAGTTAACTCAAAAACGGTTTTTCAGTTGAGCATTAACTTTATCTTTCAGCTGTCAAAAATTTTGGCCATCAAGGTGCGCCACTCTGGATATCACCCTTTTATGCCATTCTCGCATGAGAATAGGGATAGCACCATAACGGAATTGCACTGCACTGCACTGACAATAACTTTCACTATCAAAATCTAGATGGCTCTACAACTGAAAAGACACTCAATTTGGTCCCTGAGTTAACTCACCAAAGTGGGTGAGTTAACTCGGAGTTAACTTTAAACTTAAAAACACGTTTTTGGAGTTAACTAAGGATTAACCCCGAGACTAGGAGGATCCCGCAGCGAAAAGCTGGTCCTAAGAGATTTACCCTTTGTCTTTTCTCATTTTTCGACTTTCACAGTCTATAGTCACTTTTCTTTATTATTTTCAGTAAACACACAAAAAAATTATCTGAATGTACAGGTAAAAAAAATTAATTTCATTTCTAACACCAATAAAATATTTTCTCAGGTTCGTTCATAAAATGTATTCACTTTATTCAAATTCCCCACTTATTTACTGCACTAAATAAAACAATTTACTTTTCTTACAATTTATTGTTTACCACTGAAATTAGTTTGCCAACTTTACATATTAACTTTATTATTACAATCAACTTTATTAATTCACGATTAGGGATGACTTTTGTTTCGATACCAAGTTATTTTCAAATCGATGTTTTTAGTTGGGAATTGTGGTACCAAGTAAGTAACGAATAAAAGTACTTGAATCAAATGGAAGTTTATAACTTACCAAAGCTTATATTTTTGGTTGGTGCAACAACTGAATGAACTCTGTACTACGATTTTCTGAAATACATTTTTCATTTGAAAAAGAACCACTGCATGGTTTTATTTAAAAAAAATGTTGGTTATTAAAAACACAACAAGATATATTTTCAAACAGTTTCATTTACATTGAATTATTTTTCGGCAAATGGAATAAAAATAAAAGGCAAGAAAATAGACTGCGTTTTTCGCCATCAACTCGGAAATTTTGAGGCTGTGTTGAAATATTAAAGTTGTAGATTTTTGGGTGGTCTACAATTTTTTTTTTGAAAACTTTTTCTTTTGGAGTAAACTTTAGTAAAAAAAAAACTCTTTCCAACTCCGCTCCTGGGAAATAGATTTATTTAACATTCCTTTGCACCCCTTCATTTTTTACAATTGTCAAACAGCTGTTAAAAAATTTCTTCGAGTAAAAACATGTTCATCAGCCTGCGCTATAGGTATATCCAAAGAACATATTTATTACAACTCGTAAAGGGGAGCGGGTCGGAATTCAGTTTTTCAAAATTCTGTATGTTGTAAAAGAGAAATCGTTTTGATAACGTAAAAATGTGCGCACTTTTTTTCATTATCAAAACGATTTCTCTTTAACAACATACAGAGCTTTGAAAAACAGAATTTTGAAATACAGGATTTTGAACAAACAGAATTTTGGAATACAGAATCTTAAAAACATAATTTTGGTCATGCAGAATTTTTTACAACCAGAATTTTGAAAAACAGAATTTGGACATGCAGAATTTTGAAAGCAGAATATTTACTCTACAAAATTTTGACCCCAAGCCTTTGTAAAGTTTAGTTTTATAGTAAAGTTCTAGGTTTGACATTTCAAAAAACAATAAATTGCCTGATTCAAATTTTTGATCAATGAATGCTGTTGTAGTTTACTGTATACAATACCTCTTGTGTCTTTTGATAGTACCCAAAAGATTTAAAATTGAAGGAAAATAAACGTCACTCAGACAGCTTTGTTGCAGAACCAAAAACTATCTACATTAAGGTGGTCCTTAAATTGATCATAGTCTTGGATAGCCCTCAATCAATTCAAAACATTGAAAAACAATTTATCTAATTTTTTTTTCAGATTTTAATTTGACCCTTCTGGTCACCCTCCTTAAGGTACTAATTATGGTGGGGGTATAGGGTTATTCTTATAACACGCGAACAAAAATCAAAATAAATAGACTAAATTGATACGATAAAAAAATTGTATTGAAACGGGGTCTATTTCCCTCCGTTCAGGCGGGTGGGTAATTTTATAGAAATTTGGCTCAAAACAGAATAAAAATATTAAGAAAAAACGGGAACACTTACAATACCATGTTATAACTTTTATTTAAAGCCACAAATTCATTCTATAATACGCTTTCTAAATAAAGTTTTTACAGTAAACAGTTTTTGAAAAAATATTTTTTCAAACTCAAAATAAATAAAATGCATGACTGGATCGTACGTACTTGCTCTTATGCTCAAGGAATTAAGAACTTTTAAAATATGAAAATAATTATAAAAAAATATTAAAATAATAAAAAAAACATTTAAATCATTCTTTTAATTGCATAAACAACTTGTTAAAAAAGTTAGAAATCAAAAACAAGTATGCTATTTGATTGCTTCAAAATATATAAATATGTGCAGAAAAAAATTTAAAATCGTTGGAGCGGGTTTCACAAAAATAAATTTTTTTAAAATATAAAATTTTAATAACATTTTTTAAAAAAAGTTTTGGTATGCCAATTTTGAGTA
The DNA here is from genome assembly GCA_946251815.1 of Dasysyrphus albostriatus. Classification (NCBI taxonomy): domain Eukaryota; kingdom Metazoa; phylum Arthropoda; class Insecta; order Diptera; family Syrphidae; genus Dasysyrphus; species Dasysyrphus albostriatus. The sequence continues at coordinate 188,931,835 of OX276335.1, read as the reverse complement.
TGTATTAAAATACATTTTTAAACCTGGTTTCAAAAAAAATCATCAGGTCATTTTTGAAATATTGAATTTTCAATAAAAATTTTTTTTTTTTTAAATTTTGATATGCAACCTTTTAAACATTTTAAAAAAGATTTTTGCATAAAAATTTTTATTGAAATCGTTGAAGCCGTTAACGAAAAAATTAACCAAAAAGTAGACCATACCTACGATAATACATTCATTTTTTTAAATCAAATTCGTTAGACCCACTTTTGAGATAAATAAGCTTTTCATTTACGGTTGCAGGGCAAGTACCGTTATTTTTGGTGCTATAAAAATTTCAATTTCGCTCCTGCAGGGTTATAAAAAAACCTTAAGCTCAAAGTTTGAAGAAAATTGCTTCAGTGGCTTAGGCAGCAGGTCAATATACGGGCAGACAGACAGACAGAATTGTGCCACCCACTTTATTCGTGTTGATTCTTTTTTTTTTTTTTATTCAATTTTCCTGTGTGTTAAGGATTTTTGCCATTTGATCCCCCCATTTTTGCCATTTCCCCTCCCATTCCAAACTATTTTTTCACTATTTCTATATTACTATATATGTAGGTACTAGCTAAAGTAAAGTGTTATAGCTTTTCTAAAATTTTTTTAATAGTTACAGGTAGAGAGTTCCATAACTTTGTTGCATGAACTAAAAAGAGTCTTGAGGAATTCAAAAACTTGTAAGAAGCTGTTAAAATATTGAGGATTCTGTATGATTGTGAGAATTGAAGTTTTTCATAAATGTGTGATGGTTTTCTATTTTGAATTATTTTATGCATAAACATAGAGCATCTTGCATTCAGAAAGTGTTGAAAAGAAGACCCAAGAACCAGTTTATGTAAATGTGATATGTGCTCAAATCTCCGAAGTCCATAAATGTATCTTAACATGTCTTAACATTGAATGACACAAGAAGTTTATGTTGAGAATAAGAATCAAGCTTACAATATATTACATTGGAATAATCAATGAGAGGAATTAGCAGTGTTTTAACAAGTCTTAATTTTGTGTTAATATGAGTTATATTTGAAAATAGCCAAAGCTTACGTAACCCACCGTAAATTCTTCCAATGGTATGGTTAACTTGATTTTCAGTAGAAAGAGAAGTGTTGATTCTTAAACCAAGACAATTCACAGTACTCACGAACTTAAGTTGTACTTGTGAAAAAGATGTACCGGAGGTAAACGTAAAGTATAAATCTTGTTTTTAGATATCGCTATGAATTGGGACTTTGATGGGTTGAGGGTTAGGCCGTTGTTAAGGGACCAATCACAGATCTTTTGAAGGTCATCATTCATTCTACAAATAAGATCCTCTTGAAAGCCGATTGGACGATACAAATAAATTTGTACAGCATCAGCATACAAGTGAATTGATACATTGGAACAACTTTTTGGTAAATCGTTGATAAAAAGGCAAAATAAGATAGGTCACAAAATAGAGCCCTGTGGAACACCCATTCGCAAACTCATATATTCAGAAACCATAAGATTAACATTTACTCCATGGCACCTATTAGTCAAATAGTTTTTAATAAGATTCACCGCTCTATCATGAAAGCCAAAGTAGCGCTTCAACTTCAAGCAGAGAACTTTATGATTAACTCTGTCAACTGAAAAATCTAGCAAGCAGAGATCAGTCACATTGCCCAGGTCATATTGGACCCGTATATCATCAAGCACCTTAATCATTGCAGTGTGGCAACTGTGGTGAGCACAGAATCCAATAAACTAAACCTATCAAGGTGACTAGAGATCTGAGCTGCCAGAATTTTTTCAAAAACCTTTGATAGACAGAGGGTAGGATATTAATCGGACGGGTTGGGTTAGTGTTTTTGGCAATGGGGATAACCTTAGCTGATTTCCAGCAATCGGGAAAAGATGAGGAGACAATAGAAAAACTTATCAGATGAGTGAAATATGGTAAAATATGACACATATTCATTTTTATGAAACTAAGAGGCACCCCATATTCTCCAACAGCATCAGACTTAATTGATTTTAAGCATTCAAACACCTTATATAGAGATACAACTTCAAATTCAAGCTCCGTTGTTACGACGTTAAGTGCTTCATGGTTAGGTATAAATACTTCTTGGGGTAAATCACTTGGTATAAAACTCCGATTAAGCGTTTCAGAAAAAGAATGAACTACTTGCTTTTTCCCTATACCAATAGAGCGAAGGTTATTCCAGAGCCAACGAGAAAAAAAAAAAAAAGAGTCGACGAGAAGGTTGGTTTATATCAAGCTTTGACATAAAAATCTTTTTTTTGGCTCTGCGGGTAATATACGTTGCTTAATTCCGAGAACGGAAAAAGAGCTCCCAATTAAAATTCGATGGGCTATTTTTTCCATTTTTCGTAACTTTTTCTTCGATTTTTGATCGCAGAATTTTTGCACGAATGCAAAATTTGCCCTACAGTACCTATGTATAATGTATATAGCAAGTAAAAAATATAATACGCATTTTATTTGAAAAGCATATTCTAGAATTGAGTCGGGGCTTTAAAAAAAGATGAAGAGTAGCGTTTTAAGTGTTCCCGTTTAAAAAAAAAAAAATTCTGTTTTGAGCCAAATTATAAGAAAACTACCCCTTCCCAGCTGGATGGGGAGAAATTAACCTCCCCTCCAATACCATTTTTTCTCGTCTGAATCTAATCCATACCCTCCGATTGTTTTTTGTTCGCGTTTTATAAGAATCATCCTAACCCCATAATCAGTAGGTACCTTAGTATTAAAAGAGGGAGACCCAGGGGGGTGATATAAAAATCTGAAAAAATTAGGATTTTTTCTATGTAGAGCTATTTGGAAATTCAAAGTAGCCCAATAAAAGGACTGAACTTGAGATCGCGAATTCACTCTGAAGTACTGGGCATTAAGATTTTTGCTGGGAAAAATAATCCAGGGTCAAGTTTGACTTCGAAGCTTGAAAGAGTATCATAATAATAAACTATCTTGTTTAGGACTCCGTTGCTTAGAGCCACAAGGGATACGAGAAAGAACTGGCGCAAGCTGGTGATCGTAGGGCCAAATGGACATCCACTGGCGAGTAAAAGTGTAGTAAAGTACCTTGGCATCTGGATGGATCAGTATTTGTATTTCGACAGACATATAAATGCTGCTCTGGCCAGGGCTAGGTGAGCCTTTGCCCTGACGAAACGGTTGTTTTATAGCAGCCGGCTTGATAGCAGTGTGAAGGTGATTTGCTACATGGCCCTTATCCGGCCGATGATTGCCTATGGATGTCCGGTTTGGTTCAACGTTGGCCCATCTCAAATGGAAAAGATTCGGTTGTTTGAGAGGAAGTGTCTTCGACGCTGCCTTGGATTGCACAGAACACCAGAGTCGGAGTACAAACACTACTATTCCAACCTGGCTCTATACAACGGGGCCAACATAAACAGGATAGATAATTTCTTGCTGAAGCTTATTCGAGGTCACATTGCAAGAGCGATGTCCTCGACTAACAGCTTAATTGTCGGGGCTTATTACCCCAACAACGAATACCACGAGAGTGTGCGTCTAAGCGGCTTTATTCCGCCCGATGCGTTCCTCTATCTAGACAGTCGAGGGTTGATCCAGGATAGAGCGGCGGTTCCGCTAATCTACCACGTCGGCCGTAGAACTGTAGATCGGCGGCTCCTGTACAGTCGGGACGTCTTCGTGCAAGACGGAGCTGAGCACCTTCGGTTCAGTAGGATTGTGTCCGAACGGGACCGAAGAGATAGGGTAAAGTAGGAGAACCAGTTCTGGTGGTTGAAAAACGAAGATGAAGTTCCTTCAGATATTTAATAGTTGACCTTGCTATTTTCTCTTGTATGGCCGACTTACATGGGTTTAGGTAGTTAGTTTTAAGTAGGGACAGTCAGGGTGGCACCAAAAAAAAAAAAAAATTATAAAATCAACAAAAATACAAAAAAAAATATATAAAAACCGGAAAATGCTTGCTGTGGCTGTTCTAGTTTGTAAGTAGCTTATAAGTAGGTTGTAATTAGTTTAAAATTAGTTGTAAGTAGTTTTATAGTTTTAATTAGCTTTAATTTAGTTTTATTTAGTTTGTAAGTTTTATATAAAACCAAAAAATAAAGACATAGATACCGAGTTTTTTTGTGAAATTCTTCTCGGTAAAAAATAAAACCGACCTGGATTTAGTATTAAGATAGTTCTTAGGCCGAAAGGCATTAGCATTAAGTTATTCTAGTTTAACTTAGAGCGCCCGACTGGGGCCAGTAAGTTAGTTTTAAGATATTGATAAGTAGGCTAGTTTTTGTGAATTTTTGTCTAGCTTTAAGATAGTTCTAAGATAATTGAAAAATAAAAATGAATTAAAAAAAAAAAAAAAAAAAAAAAAAAAAAAAAAAAAGTATCATAATAAGCCGAGCCAAAGCCACATTTTGCACAACAACACCTTTTGGAATATAGCCACCATCTTGTTTCCAAAGGCGACCAACCAAATTACCGTTAAAAACAAAATGGCGGCTATATGAGAACAGGTGCAATGCAAAATGTGGTTTTAAGTTCGGGTTATGATACTCTTTCAAGCAAAAGTCTAAATGTCCATAATACAGTATTTGTTCGCGAGCAAGTTCAGGTTTTTTTTTCAAAAATTTCAAGGTGACCCCATCAGGACGACTTCATGCTTCATCAAATCAAAATAATATAACCACTTTACATCTACCCGGTGACACTTTAAACAATGAAGTTACATTTGTCGTGGCAACTTTGTCGAATCAATTCTTTTTGCGACAAGACTCTCCCAATAAAGCCCAAATTCCCGAATTTAGTTTCTGGTGCCAAGAAGAACACTTGATATTGGTAAGTCTACATTCATCAACACTTACATTTATTGTTATGCATAAAATCTTTCAATTAACTTAAAATTTTTTTCATTTTTATGATAAAAGATGATTTCTAAAATTATTTCTTGGAAAGGGGAACGCCATAAAAGAAAAATGGAAAAACTTTATAGTTTTGTAATGTGTACCTACATATTTCATCTAAAATTTTACAAAATCGTTCCTGTTTTTATAGCTTTTTTATTAAAACCTTCCAATTTACTATCTTTGTCTTCCCAACAAAAAGATGTGATTTTTTTTTTTCTCGAAAGGATTTGCTTTCAAAATATTCAATATTGCTTGACTTTTAAGTCCAATAGAAATCGATTTAAAATTCACGTACAAAGTGCCCTCCGTACCACCTTTATATTTATCGAGGTAGAAGGACCATCTTTTCTGCTTCGGTATTTCAACTTGCTTACAAATTCTTCTTGCAAGTGACAGAAATGGAATTAGGCTTGAGCAGAAGGTATAGTTCTTATGTTACTGTTGTAGTAGTAGGAGCATATAGGCAGTCGGACTCTACGAGTCAAGTCAAGGAGGTTGAAATAATATAAAAAAGGACGACGCATGATAAATTTATAGCATATTGGCGAAAGAGATATTAAGAAAATGATTTACGGCTTAACAATGCGTGTGGAAAAGACGCCGCACCCGGATTTCATCGTGACATCCTTATTTCCTGCAAAATTTCATCTTTGCTATGCTACAGCAACAGTAGGAAAGTTCGGTGGTGGGGTGAAGTGAAGGAGGATATCTCTTCCTCTAAAGGAGTATCATTTGCTTTCTTTTATGTTTTTTTCTTGTTGTGCTGTCTGCTGAATGACGGGTACACAAACTTCCTTAGCCCGAGGAACTATATACATATATAAGTTATGGTTAAGAATAAAATGTAGTTATTTGGTGCCCTGATCCTGTTTATAGCTGATTTTTTTTTGTAGTATTTTACTGGCAAAAACTCCTCGCCCAAGGAATGCCAAACGACAGTTTATGTGAGCGGGAATGGCCGTTAAAATGAAAGGCGCTCATGATATTTATATTAAAATTATACATATTTCTATACTATACACACCATACGCCTTGTTTCTTAAGTATGAAGAAGGAGATGCGGTGAATTCTTTATAAACTGGCAATCTATCCTGAGAGCCTTGCTATTGCCATCATCGCATCGCATCGTCTTGAATTTTTGTTCCTTTCAAGGGGATGATGCTGAAAGCATGAAATGGGAAACTTTCAGATCTGGGCTGGGCTGAATTTTTGTGTATTGTATTCTTAATCAAAAAATTAATCACTATCGTTGCTCTCATGCACGCAGTGATTATTATAAGGTTGTGTATAGGTCTTCAGAATATACTACAACACATTTTATATAGGTACCTACAAACATAATCGTTTTCCTTCTTTTTTATAAGGCTTATTTTATTTCGTTAGCTTATGATGTTACGTTCAAAGAAGGACGAGCTTGTATTAGTTCGAAGGCTGTTAAGTGACTTTTTTGTGAGGCAGAGTTTATAGTAAATCCATTTATGTATATAGATTACATAAATCATTTTACGTGGATAATCATAGGCAGTATGGTTGGTAACGAAATGATTTGTCATAATAAATTGACTCAATATTCAATGAATGAGTAGTCATTTCACTATACATAGGTTTAATTGAAACCTCGTAGTGACCTATTTTCGACATATTGTAAACAATTTGGACATATAAACCTCTTTGTGAAGTGGTAAGGAGTTGGATTGTCACTCCAGAAGTGTTGGATCGATCACCCAGTCTTTGCCACCATAAATATTTTGTTTGTCAGTGGTAGCGCCTATCTTGCAAGGAAGTGCCAAATGAAAAGTTAATCTCATCATAGCCGTCTTACTCAACTTTAGCAGAAAATGGCAGGTCATCTACTTCATTTCTTTCAACTAAAAATACTCACACAATAATGTGGTGGAGACTTGGGAGCTGAAAATCTGTAAGTCCTGGTTCTCTACGAGCTGTCACACAAATAAATTTATTAATTTTTTGTTTTTAAAGCACCTTTTTTTAGGCAACTTGTAGACTGTAGAGAATTTATATTAAGTACGAGTATTATTATGCCATTATTGACTTGTACTTTTAAATACTGTACTATATTGGATGTTGACAAAAAAAACAGGAAAGTTAGGTTAGGTTTGGTTAGGTTAGAAGGGGTGATAATACGGCGAGCCGCATCATCCCACTCGGATCTCAGTGGATCCATTGCGCTCCCCAGAGTGAAAGGTGGGTAGTGAGGAGGGATAGGGAGGGGGTTAAGGGAAAGTTTTAGCTATGGGGGGACTCCCTGAACCATCCTGAGTTCTGAATGAATTTTAGGATGTTTTTTAGTGGCAAGACAGAGATGTCACTCAGTTCGTCGAAGAAATATTCTCCTAGGGCTGCTTTTCTGGTTCTAGCTAGGCTAAGGCATTCAAACAAGAAGTTAGGGAAGCCCTCTTCTGCCTCTTCATCATGACACCCCCTACATAAGTCCGATTAGCTGATGCACATTCTTTTCATGTGGGTTCCCACAGAGTTGTGGCCCGTTAGGACGCTTACTATGAGTGATAACCGATGACACCGATAGGTGTCGATAGATGACCATCTGACATTTGCAGCTTCCAAGAAACTCTGGTATATTCTACCTTTTTTCTTGCTCCAGTGGCATGAGCAAAGAGGCTTTGATTTGACTCAGATCAAGAGATGATCCGCTTTTGGCCAGTTCATCTGCCATTTCGTTTCCGTGAATATCCCTATGTTATGGGATCCATTTTAGGCGTTGAGTACTCTTAACTCATTTCGGCAACGATCGATTAATTTGGACTTTATGGTAATTGAGGAAATGGCTTTAATTGCCGCCTGGCTAACTATGAAATTAACAATATTATTGTTGACTAATTCACGTGAGGCAAGATGCTTCGCGGCTTCACAAACTGCCAGCACTTCCACTTCGACACTGCAAAAGTTCCAGACTTTCGGCGTATGCAACGACCTTGATGCCACTCAGATTAAGTTTCACCAATATCTGGTTGACTACAAGGAGCCAAAGCAGAGGAGATAGAACTCCACCTTGCTGTGTCCCCCTGCATGTTCTAACTTTTAACTATGTATCACCCATTTCTACATCTATGAGTCTTGTTTGAAGAATAGAGTCAATCCAGTTTATCAGTAACGGATCGATGCTGATCGAGTTCAGGGCTTGTCGAATTGTACTACTGCCAACATTGTTAAAGGCCCCTTCTATCTCAAGAAATGCTACCAGGGTGAATTCCTTAAATTGGATCGACTTTTTTTTCGATTGTGCCGACCACTTCATGAAGCACTGTTTCTACAGATTTACCCTTCATATATGCATATTGGGCCTGAGAGAGCACGCCATCATTAAGTTTTAGGCGAATATGAGTCTCCGCTAGTCTTTCTTAAGTCCTGAGATGAAAAGAGAATAGACTTATAGGCCTAAAATCCTTAGGTTCGGTGTGGGTGGGCTTGACACCTTTCGGAATTAAAATGATATTGACTTCTTTCCAGCTAGAAGGAACGTAGGTGATGTTAATACAACCCTTAAAAATGTCCACTAGAATTGGAACAATTACGTCTTAGGACTTTGGGGCTAAATATGAATTATTCCATCAGGCCCTGCAGTATGTATACTGAGAATGAGTCTATAGGCCAAATTACCTTTCTGTTATCTACGATTTGGTTACCTATGTCAGGGATTACACTTATATGTCGAGGCCTCTGCCCGCAGAAGATGTATCAGTGTATATCCTGAGAAGTGAGTGCTCAAAAGTGACTCTAACAGCTCAGAGCAAGAATCTGTCCAGGTTTTATCAGGTCTTTTTAGAAAACCCGGAGGAGTGTAAGCCTTTAACATAACTTTCCTGAGCCTAGCAACGTCATTTGTTGACTCAATGTCTGTGCGAAATTTTTGCCAGGCTGCCTTTTTCGCGTAAGTTGTTCGGTTTTTGTACATATTTTTGCTGATCTTCTTCTTGCTGATTTTCATATTGACCCAAAGATGTGGCCATTCTTATCTTCAAGGCGTACCAGTTTGTCTTTCTGGGGTTTCTGTAGGGTTTTGGATTTTCTGTTTTGTGTTCGATATGGAATGTTATCATTCTATGGTCAGAGAATGTTACATTACCTGAGACCTTCCAGTCACTGACTACGATAAAGTCGGAGTTAGTGGAAAGCGTCACATCGAGCACTTCTCTTCTGCTACTAGTAACGAAGGTTGGCTCGTTACCTTTATTAAAAATCAAAAAGAAATGATCTCTATAATATATTCGAAAAGTGACTCATCTCTTTTATTTATGTCTGAGCTCAAAAAAAAAAAAAAACACACGAAAGTGGATCGAATCAACTTTAAAATTAAGAAAGATACATATTGAGCCACCTCTAATGTCAAGCAATTGACTTACATATGTAAAGAGTAGGGCATCTTTTAGTTTTTTCCTTAAATAAGTTTAACAAAATACTATATTTAATTTTTTTCAAAGTGTGTTGATACTTTCTTAGTACGAGCATATGGAATATAATTTCATTCAAATGATTAATTAAACTAGCTTTTTGAGGAAGCTCATCGTTTCAGTCTAATTTTCGTCACATTTCTAATGTTTTTGGTCTATATATCCTGGAAAGCATGATCTAAAGGCCATTTGCTGATACGAAACTTAGATACTTAAATAGAACAAAAGCGCTTATGTTACAGTTTACGTGGGGGGGGGGGGGAGTAGAATATAAACTTTTGAATAGAACATAAATGCTTAAGTTTCGTATCATCAAACGGGTCTTAATCACTACACAGTAAAAGAAGAGGTAGGGTCAGCTTAAAAACAACAATACCACGGGATTTAATATTTTACCAATGGAACCCTTCAAACACAGAGGGGATGTGGCGTCTTGAAAGGGCATGCATCAACTTCCATCTCATCAACGTTTGGATCGAAGGAGGCATGCCCGATGACTGGTCTATCAACTCCATATGTCCCAAGTATAAAAAAGCCATCCTACGTCGTGCAAGAATTATCGAGGCATATCCCTGATAAACGTTGTATACCATCATCAGCCAGTATCAGTGTGACAAAATATTCACTTTCAGACAAATCCTGAAAAAGGCCATCGATTTTCAAGTCGAGTCATCTAAAACTAAAACTAAATGTGCAACTAGGAAAATGCTCTTCCAAACTACTCCAACGAGATGCAATTCAACTAGGAAAAAATTTTTCCAAACTATTTCAAACAAATGCGAAGTTTCCGCTTGGAGAGTGAGTCACTCGTTCTGGAGAAAATAGAGCGCAAGGCAGGCACACTATTTTGTCGGATCTAACCACCTTCTTCCGATGATAACGACATCATTGGCAGCTCCCATAGGGTCGTTATAGAGTATTTTAGTTGAAAAATAGGCTCAGCTTGGTAATCATCAAGTAAATGAAGACAAGAACAAATATATGTCAACCAATCAGGACTCACTGTTCATAGCAACAATTTCGAATTAGAAGGATGATTTACCTACCTTGGAGTAAACATTAGAGGAATTACCCTAGCACACCGGTGTTTCTTCAGTTTGGTTCAAAACCCCTCACAAGACGAAATGCTCGGTTCTTTAAAACCATTACACAGCCAGATCTGTTTAATGGTGTCGAGTGTTGGGCGATAAGCAAAAGTTAAGAGCTGATGCTGAGTATCTTGGAAAAAATTTTTGGGCGAGTATTTGGTCCTGTGTGCGAGGAGGGTGAATGGAGGAGAAAAAGCTGTACGAGCTGTCAAGATGTTGATGTAATCCAGAAAATAAAACCAAGTCAAAGCGAATGGACAATAATGATGCAACCAAAAGACTCTTTGAATTTCAGCCTCCAATAAGGCTGGCCACGATACCAGAAACGTCTCGGTATTATTTGCTATCGGTTTCGGAAAACGAAACGATACCGAGACGATACCACCTCCAAGACGGTATCGAGATGAAACTTTGTTAAACGAGACTAAACGAGTCTTAGTTATACGAGATCAATATCGAGTCCATTTTTCGTTTGTTTTGTTTTTTTGAAACAAATTAATAGGATGAAATTTTCAGATTTGGTTCTTTTTAGGTGAAGGAAGTGACTTTTGTGAAATCCAATAACTGCCTCACATATTTTTTCTTATATCTTGGTTTCTCCAAAAATTTCGTAACAGCATTGTTTTCCTGCCATGATATTTTGACACAGAAGTTATGTCTCGCGGAAAACTAATTTGGATTTATTTAGACATGGTGAAACAAGTCGTTTAAATTTTTTAATAAAAAAACATTAAATATAAAGATTGTCGTTCATTTATTATTATAATACTAAGCAAGTTCAACTACAAGATCGAGAATATGAAACCAAGTCGTCAATTTTATTTTCGTTTATGACTGAGACCATACTGAAACTAGACGAGACCGATACCGATACCGAGACTAGACTTTGTTATATGAGGCAAAACGGGACTGAGTTATACGAGACCTATACCGAGACGATACTCACAATTTTCAATTTTGACGATACTGAGACGATACTTTCAAAAGTATCGTTTGGTTTGGTATCGTGGCCACCCCTAGCATCTGAATTTCAAAAAAATTAATATTAAATAATAAGACTTTAATATTAAAACCAAAAATTGTGTAAATTTAATTCATAGAGCTATCAGCTAAGTATATTTTATAGAAAGACAACATTCGAAATTAGTATAAGGAACGACCTGGGAAGCCTTGGGTTATCATCGATTTCAGCATTTTTTTCATTCATTGGTAAAATGTCAAATTCATGGACAAGGGCTAGCTTTTTCGACTCAATATTATGGTGTTGATTAGAGTAGGCTATTTCCTTTTAAATGAACCACAGTTTAAAATTTGATGGGCTGAGGTCTAGACCTACTCGGTGTCCAATCATCCCATGAAATGAAGCTCGGAACATTATTTTTCAGCAGCTTTTGTGTGGTTTGGAATTTTAACTGCATCTTGGCGAATAGTTTTTGATTTAGGGGCTTGACAACGTCTCCAAAACAGTTGTTTGATAACCTTCCACCAAAGTTTTGGCTCCTTTCTCACAAAGTGAAGGTCAGAGTATTACATTTGTGAGATGGTGGCTTCTTAACCCCTTGAAAAAAGATGTTTTCCATGATGCCTGAGCATGCATTCGGGTTCGATTGTTCGGCTTGTTAAAACGTTTTTTTTATGACCATTTTCCGCATACTGGAATATCATTTGATTTTGGTTGAGTGACTGAGAGCAGGTGTCAAGTGAGTCTTTTGTATGCTTTGATTCCCAAATCTTTTTAGTGATGCGAATCATGGAAAAACTCATTTTCCACCACAAGATTTTCTGTTTTCTTTCACCAATTTTATTCTGAATTGAGCCTAGACAGCTTTTATGGCCCTGGCAGTGGGAGTCTGAGTGGCCACAAGGTCTGAAAGATAGAACACTTTTCCATATCTCACTTGTAAAACCAAACTTGAACAATACAGTTTCTGATATGACCCAATGTCATGATTATAAGGGATTGAAAATAAAAATTTTTAACGATAGTGAAGCGTAAAACCAACAGGCTTAATAAGTGTTAACATAAAGGGTGTACAAAAAATACTTAATCAAAGATTCTTGTCTAAACTTGGATAAGTATTTATGCCACGACTAGGTAAATAATTGGCAGCAGCGTTCTCAGGGTCATAGTGGATGAAAGGATGCAACCCGTCATGGACTTGGAGCCAGGAGTCTACATCATTCGTGGATTGTTCGCATACTATCAATCTTTAATGATACTTCACAAAAATAATCAAATGGCATCAAATCGAAATTGTTGCAAACATCACCAAAGCGACTGCTTGCACGATTAGTAAATTAAGTGTACAATGAATTAATAGTCGGATTCGTTAAGTTCTTAGACTCATCTTGCTGGAATAGTGAAATCATACATCTGCCAAGTACAAATCCTCAAATTTTGGTCACAAAATATCGTTTATCACGCCTATGTACCACTATTCGTGGACCAAATGGACCAACATTAGCATCACACCAAAACTACAGCCACAGTTCTGAAAATTTCAATACAAAAAAATGCATTTGCATTAAAAAAATTTGGCTCTGGACTTTTGGCACCTCATATATGGGAAATTTGATGTCTGAAAATGCCATCTTATTTTGGTGAGTATTTGATCAGAAAAGGTGAACTAGTCCTAGAAATTGGTCAGCCCTAGATAACTTGTAATAAAGGCTTAAAGTTTCTCAAGGTCACTCAAGGTAACGTGCGGTTTCTGGAACCTCATTTAAGGGAAATTTACAAAAAAAAAGTGTAAACTCCGAAGGATCTCTAGATCATGACAAAAGGTCAACTGCTTACAGTAATTGGTTAGCCATAGTTCTTTTTTAAGAATTTTCAAAATTCGTTTCAAGGTCACAAAAAAACTTTTAGCACGTCAATTGGGTCATTCCCAAAAAAAATAAGTATGCTACTGGGTGATTCCAAAAAACTAAGTATGCCATTTAAAACGCCACTTCATGGTCATAAAAGGTCAGCTATTTTCAGTAATTGGTCATCCATGATATTTTTTAATAAATTGAAAAAAATTCAAGGCCATTGCAATTTTTAGCACCTGATTTATGGGAAATTTGCAAAAATTGTTTACCATCTGAAAGATCTCTAGATCTTTATAAAAGGTCAGCTAGTTCCAGTAATTGGTCAGCCATTGATTTTTTTTAAATGAATTTTTATGTTTCTGTTCAAGGTCATTGCGATTTTTGGCACCTAATTTATGGGAAATTTGCAAGAATTAATAACACTTGAAAGTCCTTAAGATCTATATGAAAGGTCAGATAGTTTCAGAAACTGGTCAGCTATAGATTCTTTTTTGCGATTTCTTAAAGTTTTTTTTTTCATGGTCACAAACGATTTTTGGCACCTCATTTGGGTTATTTCAAAACAAAAATTATACTTTCTGATAGATTACTAGATTATTATGAAAGGTCAATAAGTTTCAGTAATTGGTCAGCCATAGATTTGTTGTTATGAATTTTCTTCATTATTCCAAGAAACGTTCGTGACATCGAAAAAAAAACTTTAAAAATCGTTAAAAAGAATCTACAGCTGACCAATTACTGAAACTGTCTGACCTTTTATATTGATCTTAAGACCTTTCAAGTGTTATTAATTTTTTGCTAATTTCCCATAAATGAGGTGCCAAAAATCGCAATGACATTGATTTTTTTTTTTTAAATTCAATAATAATTCATTAAAAAATATGGTCATGAGATTTCATGACCATGAAATGGCCTTTCAAAAGGCATACTTATTTTTTGGAATGACCCAAATGAGATGCAAATTGCTTTTTTTTGTGACCTTGAAACGAATTTTGAAGATTCATAGAAAAAATAAACTATGACCAAAACTGACCAATTACTGCAAATAGTTGACCTCCCAACTAACAATTTAGCTTGTATAAGGTAAAATTTTTCGAATTTGGCAAGTAATAGCTTATATAGGGCTTGTATAAGGCAATCTTGAGCATGCCAAGAATTTTCCATCTGAAATTTAAACAAATAGCTGCTATAACACTTCAAATATAAATTATACCAGCTCTATACAAGGCTTGTAAATATAAGTTATAAATGGCTTGTATAAGGCCTTCCAAAGTTGTTAACTGAAAATGTTTAAAAAAATAGCTGATATAAGGCTCTCCACGACAAATCATTGCAAACAATTTGTATACTGCTTATTTGTAAAGGCCTTATACAAATTAAAATAATCAGTGAAGATCAACAAATGTGTCTTATAAAATATTGTGCTTATAAAAAAATCAGATTTAAATAAATAAAAACGGTAACATTGAACTTTTTAGCAAAACTTAAAAATGAATAACTAATTGCAAAAATTTAAAAGATCTGGAACCTACCAAAGACAAGTGAGAAAAAACAGAGAAGCAATTCTAAAAATAGGCAGAGAAAATTCAAAAAGTTTTGAAGAACAAAGAACAGATATTAGATGCGTACATGTTACTGACTGTTCCCTCTGCGTGAACGTGAAGTATATGGTATCAAATTATTCACTTTTGATTATGTTTTCCTCAACGAGAAATTGGCATAGTGGTAGAGTGCTAAGCTGGAACGAGGAAGGAATCGAGTTCAAATCCCAGGTAAAAAAAAATGTTCATTTTTACAACTAAACTAACATTTAACTCATAACAGAATACAGAAAAAAAAGTTTCGGAAGCTGACGGAGGAAAAAAAAATACAATAAAATAAAATGCAATAAAAAATACAACATCAGAAAAATAAAATAAAAATCGATGAAAAATATATATTTTTTTTTTATTTCAGAATCAGCTTTGCTAAAACAATTTTTTTCTCTCGATGGGTTGCTTATGCTAAATAAATTTAGGTAAGGCCTTATTTAAACATCCAAGGCAAGCTATAGCTTGTTCAGCCAAGCTAAAAGCACTTCATGAAAAGCTATTTGCTGCTATGAGACCTGTCAACAAAAGTCTTATGGCAGTTAATTAGCTTGGGAAAATGCACCAAAATGACTCGCATAAGGCCTTTTACTATTTCTATAGCAGTCTGAAAATAGCTTGTATAGAACCTTATACAAGTTAAATTGTTAGTTGGGCTTTTATCACGATCTGGAGATCTTTCGGATGATATACTTTTTTTTTGAAAATTTCCCTTAAATGAGGTGCCAGAAATAGCCCGTGACCTTGAGTGATAAGCCTTAAGCCTTAATTCCAAGTTATCTAAAGCTGACCAATTTCTAGGACACATTGACCTTTTCTGACCAATAAGATGGCCTTCTCAAATATAAAATTTCCTATATATGGGGTGCCAAAGGTCCGGAGCGAAAAATGTTAGTCTGATCTCGAAAATGTTAAAAATGTCTTCATTTAAAAATTATTAACGCAATATAAAAACTTTTTGCTTAAAAAATTGTGAGTACATAAAATTTGAAAATTTCTTGCATTAAAAAAATGTATGAAAATTTTTCCCTAAAATGCAAGAAATATTGAATATTTAAAATTCACGAAAGCATGTACAATAATGTGCTATAGCTTTTAAAAACTAATGCTCAATTCTTTTATATGATTTTTCAATCAAGTTGTTTAATACGTTTTCATTACACAAAATGAGGTAATTCCGTTGTCACAATTAAGTGCTTCACAATTAGCCGTTTGGATTCGGCAAAAAATTGTAGGTCCCTTCCATTCATGCTAATAACAAACGCACGCACACAGGAATGGTTGAGAGTTGTAAGTCACTAGGCCTTGATTCTTCATGAGCTGTTGCGCCACTAAACTTATTTATTTTAAAGAACGAACACAGGAATATATTCGGTTCTATCTTATTTTAATAATGTTTCAAAAACTTACATAGGTAGAACAGCTACAATTGGTTATTATTTTGACTAAAATTTCTATTCAATATTCGATTTAATTTAGAAACAAAGCACTTTGGAAGCGACTTTTTATATTGTTTCATTTTGCACTGCGAAAATATATTTTATTAAGTTTCTATTAGTTTTTGGAGCTTATGATAAATGTTAATGACAATTGAACATATGACTCGAAAAGAAACTAAAGAAGAACTGACTCTTAACCTAGGCTTAAACCTGTTCTATCTTGAGAACAAAATTAAACACGAACTTTAAATTCAGTAAATTCAATTTTATTAAATATAATTAAGGTTATTATAACGTATGTTGATGTTGACTGGAGGACGACTTAAGCTTGAGTGCCCAGTTGACAGTATGTACTTGATAACGAGTACATGTATATAGTCAACAGTTAAGTGACGTGATGTTAACGTTATAGAAGGTATATACAAAATATAAAAGAAACAGTAAAATACATAGCACTCTCCACCACTCAAATTTAAGTAACCTCGTACATAAGGTTTAAAATAATAATACATTTGTTTCAACATTTGTAATTCTTTACAATTTTTGTAGCAGCTCGTTGAGCTTTTCTTGCAGCTATTGGTTTATGACCAGTTTCATTTTTATTAGATTTATTATCATCTACTAATTCTTTTGTGACATGATTTTTATCAAATAATTCTTCATTTACAGAAACTTTATCATCGTCATGCATATCAGCAGTTGATTTTGAGTTGTCATTATTTAAAAGATAAGTGTTAATTTTAAAATTCGAGTTTGAATATTTTTTTAACTGATTTTGATGAGCATACCGAATTTTTGAATTTAACTCAACAAGATATGTTAAACTACTAATAACTTTTTTGACAACTGCTGGTATCCATTTAATGATGTTCTTTAATTCGCTTCTATATAATACCTTCTCCCCTACGGAAAAAATATTAAATTCATTATGTTTGTTTTTAACTAGTTGTACATCTTCTTTTTGATTTTTACATGAATTTTTAGTTTCTTTTTCAATGATATTATTTTTATTGTTGTTGATATTTACATTTATCTTAGGATTTAACATGTCTAATGGTTTAAGAGGTTTAAACGAGAACATGAGTTCCGAAGGTGACTTGCCAGTTGAAGTGCAGGGGGTATTATTGTATACCATTAAAAAATCAAAAATATTATTCTCCAAATTTGAGCTATTATTTTTATCTAACGCGAATTTTCCCAAGGATGACTTTGCCGTTTGAACGCCCCGTTCTGCCAAACCATTACTTTGGCTGTGATACGGCGGAGTCGGCTTATAATCGATTTTTTTTTCTTGACAGTAACGCCTAAAAAGAGATGCGCTGAAGGGAGGCCCATTATCCGTGACTATGCATTTCGGATAACCGAAAATGACGAAAATATCTTTTAGTTTAATAAGTAAGGCAGACAATGTGGTTGAATTCATGACTTTGACTACGAAATACTTACTATAAGCATCAACCACTATGAGACACGTTTTACCAAGGATGTGAAAAAAATCAAGATGAATTCTATCAAACGGTTGAAAGACTTTAGGCCATGAAGTTAAGTTTTCTTTAGGCACATTTTCCGTTATCTTACACACATTACACAACCCGACAAACATCTCAATGTCTTTGTCGACATTAGACCACCAAATATATGACCTACTCAACATCTTCATACGAACGATGCCGACGTGACCATTGTGTAAGACTTCAAGTACGGAGTGACGCAATGATTGTGGGATGACTAATCGGTGATTATAAAATACACACTGATCCTCTAAACAAAGTTGATCCCTCTTCAAGAAAAAAAGGACGAATATCATCTTTTATAAATTTTGGCCAACCACAACGAAGGAAATTTGAAACTGACTGTAAAACAGAATCCCTGAGGGTTTCTTTTTGTACCAAAGAAAAATCAAGTAAATTTTCAGAACCAAAGTAGTTTATAGGAACGTATTCTATTTCTGACTCCAGGTTTAAAGGATGACGTGAAAGAAAATCGACATGACACATACTAGAACCTCTCTTGTAAACTATTTTGTATTGGTATTGAGACAAAATTATTGCCCAACGTTGTAGTCTTGCAGACGCAACCGCAGAATTATGCTTACCAGGGCTAAAAATTTCCTTGATGGCCAAATTGTCAGTGCACAAAACAAATTCATGCCCGTAAATATATGAATGAATCTTCCTGATTGCGAAAATGACCGCGAGACCTTCTCTATGCAATTGAGAATAGTTGCGCTCTGATGCATTCAAAGTGCAGCAGGAAAAAAACTGGCTTTTCGACTCCTTGCACAACATGTGCTAAGATTGCACCGACCCCAACAGGGCTGGCATCAGTAGAGACAACGATTTCTTTGTCCGGATCGTAAAGCTCTAATAGACTATTGTTAACTAAGGATTCTTTACACTTCTTGAATGCACTTTCACATTCGACTGACCATACGAATCTTTGACCTTTACGCTTAAGACAGTTCAACGGATAACTATCCGTCGCAAAATTTAGGAGAAATTGATGATAAAAATTCAACAACCCTATAAAAGACTCCAGCTGCTGAATATTAGTAGGAGCAGGTGCTTCAATTATGGCTTTGACTTTTTCTTCGTTTGGTCTTAACCCTTCTCCAGAAATATTGTGACCCAAAAAATTTACAGACGGTTCCAGGAATTTGCATTTTTGCAAATTAATTCGAACATTATGCAATGAAAGCCGGCGAAGAACTTCAAATAAGGTTGCCTTACATTCATCAACTGATGACGCTCCAACCAAAATATCATCCACATAGCACTTAACTCTCTTTAAGCCTAACAAAATCCTGTCCATGATTGACTGAAAAATGCCAGGTGCACTACTTATACCGAGAACAAGACGAGTGTAAGCAAACAGACCTAAAAAGGTGTTGATGACTAACAATTCTCTAGATTACTCACTGACTTTTACTTGCAAGTATGCTCCTGTCAAATCAATCACACAGAAAAATGAACAACCTGAAAGTTCGGCAAAAATTTCCTGGATTTTTGGAAAAGGGTGGTGCATTGTGTATATACATTTGTTTAAAGTGAACTTGCAGTCAACGCAAATTCTTATTGTGCCATCCTTTTTTGGTACAATTACAATTGGACTTGCCCAACGACTTACTGGCATTTTAACTAAAATACCTTCACTAATCAAACGGTCTATTTCAGCTTTGACCTTGTCTCGGAGCTTAAAAGGAACACTATAAGCTGAATGGAATATAGGCACTGCATCTTCCTTTAGGACTATATCTGCCTCAAAACCGATTATAGGCGACTTTAAATTTGAATTCGCGACATTTGGAAATCTAGACTTTAATTCGGAGACAATATTTACTTCATTTTTGATTTGACTTACTGCGAAAAAATTTTGGATATTATTTCTCCAATGAGGAAATATTTGATCTATCCAATCACGACCCATTAAACACAATTTCGGCTTGTCTCCTTTGACTACAACAACTGACAAATTAAACTTTTGACCGGCAAGCACAACTTCGGACTCCATGACTCCTAGTTCCTCGATTTTATTACCTGTAACAGACACAAGATTAGCAAAATTTTTAACAAGACTATAGTTAGAAAAACTTAAATGATATAACTCTTCACTCATTATAGATGTTGCAGCTCCCGTGTCGATTTCCATTAAGACATCTTTTTTGTTGATTGAGACTACGCATTGCTGAGGCTGACTGACTGCATTGACACTGTTTACCACTTTTATGCTCGTACTCCCTTTTGCTCGGCACATGGTAGAGATACGACCTTTTTTATTGCAGACAAAGCATTCCCAATTGACAGCTGGACAATTTCGATGTGCTTATCCAATAAATAAAAGAAACAGTAAAATACATAGCAATACCTATACCAAAATAAAATTGTTTTTTTTTCATTTAAATTTAGACTAATCATTCACAAAATCATTAGAAAACTGCTTGACTGAGTTGAACCTGTATTCACGTACCTAAACATATGTGTATATGTTTTTATGCATCAAAGCTTAATTCACATCACATACGTTATTGCTTTGGAGTACAGCACTAATTTACAACTCAAGTCTTTTGACATTTATATTTAGAAAATACTTTTTATGGTACCAACACCAACCTCCCAACTTTACGACAATTTTAGGGATTGCCACTCCTCTTGTTGTCATACGAATATTTTCTACCTAAGCTGCATTAAGACTGCCTGAACCATCATGTTACCACCATCATGATTATTCGAGCAACCAAATTCTATTAGCATCATGCTCGAATATTTGAATACAACCATCAGAGCCATCCTCGTGAAACTCTCACATGAAATGTTCAAATCAAACCTCTCATACTTGTGAGTGACATTAAACTAAGGTGATGTGAACTTAAGAACTGGAATAAGAGGCTCAGTTTGACCGTATCAACTTTTATTGCAGAAACGTATGATGCTCGATGGAAACCATCTGGGAACTGGGATAGCAAACACCAAAATAGACGGCAATAGTATCTGCTTTTATCCTCTTTGAAGGTTTAACAATAGAAAAGGAGAGTTTGTAAATAACTATATCTTTTAAAGCATCTAAGGTTCACATACTTTTTTTTCTGTTTTTTGTGATTTTATTATTGATGTTCAACCTACACAAACAAAGATCAATTCATCTTACTGAAGACTCTATTGATGGTTGCCAAACCTTTTCCAACCAGATGCCCAACTAACTCATTTCTAAAGTTTTGTAATTCAACGTCAATTCCTCAATTGTCGTTTAAAGCAAAATGCTTATGAGTACAATATAATCACGTCAACATTAATACTCTCTTATTTGAGAATGTTTTTTCTTTCAGTAGCTGATAACTGCTCCAAAATGCAAAACCAGCTTAATACTACTACTACTAACTATGTTGTTCACTATTAAGAGTGTTCATAAGCAATATTTTTTGTTTTGCTTCCCGTTAGCTTTAACGACTTTTGTTAATGAAATAATTAACTTTTTTTAACAATAACAAACGAACCTACAAAACCTTCAAAATAGCTAACGAAAAAAACATATTGAAAAAAAGTACGTATACGCCACGGTGTACACCTTTTTTGCAATGACACTTCTTGATTATAATATTTAATAAAGGGTTTTTCAACTGGGACACTACAAAAGTAGAGCGACAAGGACAGCAAACGACGCCATATTTCTTGCCGCTCTTTTAACATTTCTCTTCAGTAAGGTTTGCCATTTCATGATGGAAAGATTTACGAGCCAACAACGAGTCGAAATTATTAAAATTTACTACCAAAATTCGGAGTCAGTGGCCTCAAAGTTAAGAGCGCTATGTCCAATTTATGGTCGTCATAATCGTCCTAGCAGATCAACAATTGAGCGTCTAGTGGAAAAATTTGAATCCACAGGCACAGTACAAAATATTCCCGTGCCAGTGAGACAATGAAATGCCCGTAGTTTCGAGAATATTGCTGCCGCTGAGGCTTCAGTTGCAGAAAGCCCAAATGTGTCTCTCACACGTCGTTCTCAAGCGTTGGGCATCTCTGTGATGTCGTTGTGGCGAATTTTGCGAAAAGATCTTGGCCTACATCCTTACAAGATTAATTTGACGCAAGGACTGAAGCCGCTTGACCACCAGAAGTGTCGTATGTTCGTGAATTGGGCTGAGCAACAACTTGAAAATGATTCGGATTTTCATCGAAAAATCATCTTCAGCGATGAGACTCATTTCTGGCTGAATGCCTTCGTCAATAAACAAAATATGCGGTATTGGTCAGGCAGCAATCCACACGTACTCCATGAGTCATCATTATATCCCGAAAAAATTACGGTTTGGAGTGGTTTATGGGCCGGCGGCGTCATTGGGCCGTACTTCTTCCGTGATGATCAAGACCGGCACGTTACTGTGAATGGGGATCGCTACCGTTCAATGATAACCGAATATTTTTGGCCCCAATTGGATGATATGGACTTGGAAGACATGTGGTTCCAACAGGACGGCGCCACAAGCCACATAGCGAATGTCACAATCAATTTATTGGAAACCAAGTTTGGAGAACGTGTTATCTCACGAAATGGTCAAGTCGCTTGGTCGCCTCGGTCGTGCAATTTGACGCCGTTAGACTATTTCCTATGGGGCTACGTCAAGTCTATGGTCTTATCCAACAAGCCAGCGACAATTGATGAACTTCGTACAAATATCGAACGTGAAATTGCAGCGGTATCAGTCGATTTATGCTTGAAAACCGTTGAAAATTAGGTTCAGGGTCTGAACTTCTGCAAGCGTGCCCGTGATGGCCATGCAAAAGAAATCGAGTTCCATACATAATGGCATCGAACGTACTTTCATAGGAATAAAGAATTTCATTGATATCCAAAACCGTTTTTGTTTTATTTAAAAAAAAACTTTTGTACCGCTTTTATGGAAAAACCCGATATAACAAGCAATGAAATAAAAATAAATATTCCTTAAAAACTATTTCAAGATTCTTTCAAATAACTTTTATAAAATCAATTAAGGTTTTCCACTCAAAGTGAGTATTAAAAATTTAGATTTATTCACGTGAAAAAAAAAATAGTGTTACTTTCATAATAATTATAATTCACGTGTATTTGAAACCAATTTAAAATTTTTAGCGTGAAATTAGCACCGCAATTATTGTGCCCAAATTCTGCTGGCTTATTCCATAAATATTTTTTTAAAAAATCGAAAATTTGCCAATTTTACGGATGAACATTTTTCAAATTTTGCAATTTTGTAAAAAATTAAAACTGTGCTGTTTTGTGTTCACTTTGTGCTGCCATATTCCGAAAAGATAAAAAATAAAATTCGCATATTTGTAATTTTTAAAATGGTGGTGCAAACTTCACGCACATCCTTTCGAATAATATCCAAATAAACAGAATATCAAACTCTTCAAATCTAGTACAAAAAGTGAAAGAGACAAAGAAAACAATAAATTTGTTCCGGAATTTACCTCGATCATCTAAAAAAGGATTTTTTGCTTGAATTAATAAGTTAAAGTTATGTTCAAAAGTTCTGTCATTTTTAATAACTTTTAAATTACCGATTTAAAAAATACAATAATGTACTCAAGAATTGAAGTGCTTACCTTTAATTTCGCACATCAAATACTCTTTACAAAAGATGAAAGGAAAATTGTTTGTAAATTTAATGTTATCAAAACCTTAGACGGCATCCACCCCTTGTTAAATAACTTTTCAAGTATTCTTATGAAATTGAACTAAAATGAAAAAAAAAAAAAAAAATTAAGAAAACCAACTTTACTGATTCAGTAATTAATATTTATTATCAAAGATCAAAGGTTTGGAAATTAAGTACTTTCACGTTGGATATTTTCTTTTTGACATAATTTTAGAAAGGGCGGCGCGCTTAAAGAGAAATTTTAATTTCGATAAATTAACATCTTAAAGAAATAGCCTACATCTGGTTATGGCATTTCCTTGCTCTATTGAACTTACGCCCAACTCATATCGGCATTTATGTGGTAAAATGACGATGAAAAGTGTCACGAAATGTATTATCGCACAAATATGTACATAGTAGGTACTATACACTCGACATACATATATGTATAAACATAGGCTCGTGTGTAATTTGAGGCCCATTAAAAGGCAAATTGCCTGTTACAAATGTTTTTTATTAGCCTAGAAGCCTGCTGGCAATCTTTATTCGCTGTGCATTTGATAGAGCACCGGATGGTTTTGGGCTAAAACACGTTCCTTGAAAGAGAACTGACAACAACCAGAAACGGCACATTTTGCTATGCCAAATATGTGTAATATGAAAGCCAAACGTTAAGAAGGGCTTAAGTGTGCTTAAATTGCCGCTTAAATTAAGAAATGAAGGTTAACCCAACGCAAATATCCTCGAATTTATTTATGTATCTACTCACACTATCATACCCACATGTGTCCTTTTATGAATGTGATTTTCCATTCAATATATTATAAGTAGTAGAATGTAGAGGATGTATTATATTATTTTGTATCTATAAAAAGAGCACTCTTTGAGATCTGGGGAGTTATTGTTTGATAATTTCTTGCAAAGTCGTTAAGAAACATTTTTTATGGCATAATGAAGACGTTATTTTATGAGTATAAACACAAACACGTATTCAATAGCTTAAGCTGTATATATGCAAAGAGATTCTCTTGTTAGAAACTTGAAAAAGATGGATTGTGGTGACATTAACAGCCAAACAAAAACAAGACACTCGAAAATGCTGTCACGCTGACTGCGCCGTCAAAGACACATGACAAATACGTGTTGTTTGAAAACATCTTGTTTCTTTTAAGTTTATTTATAAATGCTTGCTTAATGGTGTCATGTGAAGATTGTCTTAGAAATAAAAATCGTTATACTTATCTATGTTAATTTCTATTGAGAATTTATAATTACACCATTTGAATTATTGTACATATATGTTACGTGTTAATTACTGTTTGCTGGAAGGAAATATTATTTGATAAATATTTAGCTCATTATAAGTCATAAGATCCTGGTTTCCACTACGAGCTGTCGTGACATCAATTTTACTTTATTTATTTAAATAATTTAAAATGGAATTTTCATATTAGAAAAAATTAAATATAATTAGACACTTTTATTGGAATATAATTAGGTGAAGTGTAGTACCTCGTAGCATGATGGTTAGTGCGTTGAACTGTCATGCCGAAGGTCTGGGTTCGATTCCCAGTCACTGCCATTTAAAAACAGAAATGTTTGTGAATAAGTGCTTCTCATCTACCTGTTCGGACTTGGCAAAAAATTGTAGGTCCCCTCAATTCGTGCCAACAACACGCACTGACGCACACAGGAATGGTTGAGAGTTGTAAGTCACTAGGCCCTGGTTCTAGGAGCTGTTGCGCCACCAAATTTATTTATTTTTTTAATTAGGGGAAATACGTACAAAATGACATTTATGTACAGGGTGGTGCACGAATCGTGCTACAAAAATAAAACGTAATAACTTTTTTTCTGTGTGAGTAATCGGCTTATTTTTTTTATTTTGTAGGTTACTATTTAGATTTATAAAAATGGATGCTTGGGATACGGAGAAAAGAATTTGGATAGTGCAACGGTACCATGCTTTGCAGTCCGTCATTTCCGTCCAAAGGGAATTTAGGCGGGAGTTTGGCGGTAATCCCCCGAGTAGATGGACCATTATGAGGTTTGTAAACATGTTTGCCGAATCTGGAAGCATCGCACGAAGGCCGTACCATCGAGATGCCAATGTTCTGGTTCAGGGTACAATCGCAGCAGTAGCATCTGCAATACAGGCCAATCCGAGCGTTTCGACCCGAAACTTATCTGGGCAAATTGGAGTTAGTAGACGGTTATTACAACGGATACTTCATGACGATTTAAACTTGTTTCCGTACAAAGTCAAAATTACTAGCAAGTTAAACCCTCAGGATTTGCCTGTTCGCCTGGAATTTTGCCAAAAAATGATATCAATGGCCGAAGAAGACAACACATTGATCAATTGTTTGTTCATGTCTGATGAGGCCCATTTTGATCTTAACGGCAATGTAAACAAGCAAAATTGCCGTATATGGAATGAGTCTAATCCAGAAATGCTCCATGAGACGGAACTGCACCCAGAACGAGTCACTATGTGGTGCGCAGTTTCATCAAGGTGTATTGTCGGGCCGTACTTCTTTGACGAAAACGGTGTAACCGTTACTGTCAATGGGGACCGTTATTTAAAAATGTTGAAGGAGTTTTTTTTACCCAGAACTGCGCCGAAGACGTATACCATTCAACAGCGTTTGGTTTCAGCAAGATGGAGCAACTGCACATATAGCCAGACCAGTTATGGTGGAGCTAAACAAAAAATTCGCAAACAAATTAATTTCTAGGAACTCCACTCTTCGCTGGCCCCCAAGGTTACCTGACCTGACTGCACCAGACTTCTTTTTATGAGGTTATGTCAAGCAAGAGGTGTATAAAACGAAGCCCAGGAATTTAACTGAATTAAAGCAGTCCATAACGACAATAATTGAGGCGATCCCAACTTCAACTCTTCAGGCCGCAATGAATAATTTTTTGATCAGGTGCCGCATATGCGTGGGAGAGCGTGGAGGTCATTTGCGGTCTATAATCTTTAAAAAAAACTAACTATTTAAAATAAAATTTAATTTTCTAACCAATAACAAAAAAATAAATGAAATACATCGATTAAAAAAAAAATTATTTGAATTTCTTATTGTAGCACAATTGGTGCGCCACCCTGTACAAAAGACATAAAGTCATTTCTTAACATCTGCTGCACTCACAGTACTCAATGCAATTGTATTAGTTGGTTTGGATGATTTTTGAAATCCTGTGAGAATAATGACTCATTTCATTACCATCGGATGTTACTAAAAATAAAAACTTTTTACGAAGAAAATATATTTTTTTTTGAAACTGGACTGTTTTTTTTGTGTTTGGTAGTTTTATACCGTTTTATTTTACTGTTTTTAATTTAATTTTTAGTTCATGGCAAAATAAATAAAACAAACCAAATACTAGCTATTTCAGTAGATTTGTGTGTAATTTATTGATAAAATTTTGTTTTTTTTTTAATTCATTTTTATTTTGCAATTTTCTTAAAACTAACTTAAAGCTAGACAAAAGTTCATAAAAACTAGCCTACTTATCAATATCTTCAAAATTAATTACTGGCCCCAGTCGGGCGCTCTAAGTTAAACTATAATAACTTAATGCTAATGCCTTTCGGCCTAAGAACTATCTTAATACTAAATCCAGGTCAGTTTTACTTTTTACCGAGAAGAATTAACAAAAAACTCGGTATCATTGTCTTTATTTATTTTTTTTTTTTTTTATATATAAAACTTACAGACTACATAAAACGAAATTAAAGCTAATTAGAACTAATTTAAACTAATTAAAACTACTTAAAGCTACTTAAAACTATTTACAAAATTGTAAACTAGTTACAACCTACTTATAGGCTACTTACAGACTACTTACAAACTAGAACAGCCACAGCAAGCATTTTCCGGTTTTATGATTTTTTGTATTTTTGTGGATTTTTTAATTTTTTTTGTGTTTTTGTATGTTTTATATATTTTTTTTTTTTTTTTTTTTTTTGTGCCACCCTGACTGTCAATACTTAAAACTAACTTACCTAATTCTATGTAAGTCGGCCATACAAAATGTTGTATATTGAATTCATTTGACAGCTACTCTCTTTTTACCATATGTACATTATACACCTTTTATGTAGGTATACATAATATAAGATTCATTCCGTTACATTGTATCAACCAAGTCACACGTTCTTTTAATTAATTAAAATAAAGTAATTTAATTCTTGTCAAAACCAAGTTAATTGTTTTATTTTATATTGAAGCAACAATATAAAAATTGGCGACGAGGACGGTTAATAAAAAAAATAAATTGTTTGAGAACAAAATTGCAATCGTGTTCATTACATAAAAAAAAAAACCACGAGGTGTTGAGATTTGCTTGGTTAAGTACACAGATCGGAATCATGCCAAATGAAGGGCAACATGCTGCTCAGGTGCAAAGAACAACGATGGTACAGAGTTTACAAACGGCTTTTGCAATTGAATCATTCGATCCCCAAAATATTAAATGGACACGATGGGTTGATAGATTCGAGACAGCAATCGCTCTGTTTGATAATGTAGCAGATAAGAAGGTCCATCTCATTCTACATTATATGGGGGGCGAGGCATACAACACATTGTGCGACAAACTTTCACCCGTGAAACCATCGGAGAAAACATATGCAGAGATCGTGTCAACGTTGACCTCATTTTATGATCCGGAGCCGAATGAAATAATGGAGAATTATAGATTTCATTTGCGAAAACAAAAAGACAGCGAGACAGTGGATGAGTTTGTAATCGCATTAAGAAGATTATCAACGAAGTGCAAGTTCGGAGCGTATTTAGACACAGCATTGCGTAATCAATTTGTGTTTGGGTTACGTAACCAACGAAGCCAGAATCGCTGCTTGGAAAAGAAAACTCTGACATTAGATGTAGCACTGGAGCTGGCCAAAGCCATTGAATTATCCGAGAGTGGTGGTGCTGAAATTCAGAAGGTGAAGGAGGCCGAAGTCAATTTCGTCAAGGAAAAAACCCAAAAGAAAATTTCCAAATTTACACCATCAAATGCCAAAAAGTGTTATCGATGTGGCGACATTAGTCACATGGCGAATAAATGTCGATTTGTGGATGCAGTCTGTTACCGCTGTGGACAAAAGGGACACCTGAAAAGAATTTGTTTAAAATCAAAGAGGTTGAATGTTGGAAATACGAATCAATTGGAAGAGGAGGACGAGACTGTACAGCTTGACGAATTGTCCCACCTGGAAGAAATTCATCAAATCGGGGATACTTCCACGGTAACGTTTCGTTCCAAAGTTCTTTGTAAACTGTTTATTAATGACTTTCCTTTTACTTTTGAAATAGATACCGGATCACCCGTAACTGTGGTTGGCTTGAAGGATGTCCAGACGCATTTTGGTAGTCTTCGAGTTGAGAAAAGCGATATTGAACTGGTCAGCTATTGTGGCAACAAACTGGAATGTCTGGGATGCGTACAGGTTCTAGTCAAGACGAATGGAGGTGGTGATTCAAAACGTCTAAAAATGTACATTACCCGATCGAACCGAAATCCACTGCTGGGACGTGAGTGGTTACGACAAATTCGCCTGGATTGGAAAAATCTTCTAGATGGTCAGCTGAACGAAGTGATGCAGATAAAAACAACTCCAGCAATGAAACCCAACGTTAAGGTAGAAATTAACAAATTGCTACAAAAATACGAGAAAGTTTTTTCCGGGACAACGGGAAAGATAACCGAATTACAAGCTCGATTGCATGTTAAGAAGAATGTGAAACCAGTTTTTTTCAAAGCTCGCCGTGTACCTTTTCCGCTGATGAAAGCCGTGGAAGACGAATTGGACAAATTGGTCCAAGAGGATGTTTTGGAGAGAGTTGAAACGAGTGAATGGGCAACGCCAATTGTTGCCGTACGGAAAAGCAATAATAAAATTCGAATTTGCGGGGACTACAAGGTAACGGTGAATCCTAGTCTATTTATCGACGAGTACCCCTTACCATCGATCGATGAATTATTTGCTTCAATGGCTGGAGGCAAAAAATTCACAAAAATAGATCTTTCAAAGGCGTATTTGCAATTGGAAATCCATCCGGACGACCGGGACTTAATAACCTTGAACACCCACAAAGGATTGTATAGACCGAAGCGAATGATGTTTGGAATTGCATCCGCACCTGCAAAGTGGCAACGTTTAATGGAACAGGTATTGAGTGACATAGAGGGAGTTCAAGTCTTCTTGGATGATATCAAGATTACAGCACCTGATGATGCCATACATTTGAGACGGTTGGATGAAGTCTTACGACGGTTACATCGGTATAATATGCGAGTGAACCTGGACAAATCCGAATTCATGAAGGATCAGATACAATATTGTGGTTATGTCATCGATCGTCACGGAGTTAAAAAGATGAAAAAAAAAATAGAAGCAATAGAAGACATGAAAAAACCTGAAAACAGAGATGAAGTACGTTCGTTTATTGGACTTGTTAATTATTACGGTCGGTTTTTACAAAATTTGAGTACGATTTTGTATCCCATAAATAATCTTCTCAAAAATGAAACAAAATTTATCTGGTGCAGCAAATGTGAATACTCATTTTTAGAAGTGAAGCGACAAATGCAGTCCGAGGTGGTGCTGGCACATTATGATCCGAAGCTACAGTTGGTTCTCGCAACGGATGCGAGTCCGTATGGAGTGGGGGCGGTCTTGAGCCACATTTATCCCGACGGATTGGAACGTCCAATACAATACGCGTCACAAACATTGTCAGAAGTCCAACAGCGATACAGTCAAATTGACCGTGAAGCTTATGCCATTATCTTCGGAGTCAGAAAATTTTATCAGTACGTGTGTGGGCGTAAGTTCATTTTAGTGACAGACAACAAACCGATTTCGCAAATCTTTTCACCAACTAAAGGGCTTCCAACTTTGTCCGCAACACGTATGCAGCACTATGCAATATTTTTGGAATCCTTCGACTATGAAGTACGCTGTAAGAGATCGAAAGAAAATGCAAATGCGGATGCTATGTCTAGATTGCCAATCCAACGAATTTCAAATTGTGTTGAGGAAGTTGACCAGCTGGAAGTGAATGCAATTGAAAACTTGCCGGTGACTGTGGTGGAATTAGCTGAGGCTACCCTGAAAGACGAAACTGTTCGAACTTTGATACAAGCATTAAAATTTGGCCGAGAATGTGAATCGAGAGATCGTTTTGGAGTCGAACAAACTGAGTTTGCATTACAGCGTGGCTGTTTGATGAGAAATATACGAGTTTACATTCCACCCACTTTGAGGAATCGAGTGCTGAACGAGTTACATTCTGCTCACTTTGGGATGACCAAGATGAAATCACTGGCTCGTGGATATTGTTGGTGGAATAATATGGACAAAGAAATTGAGACGATGGTGATGAATTGCTCAAACTGTCAATCAACAAGACCCGAGGCTAAGGGAGTACAACCAACACACTGCTGGGAAATGCCATGTAAACCATTTGATCGAGTACATGTGGATTTTGCTGGCCCATTTATCGGTCAATATTTCTTCATTTTAGTAGACGCTTTTTCAAAGTGGCCAGAAGTGCACATGCTTCCAAACATCACTGCTGAAACCACGATTCGGAAATGTCGGGAGATATTTGCGACTTTTGGACTACCAAATACATTGGTTAGTGACTGGGGGCCTCAATTCATGTCATCAGAATTCCAACAATTTATGAAACAAAATGGAATACATCATAAACGAGGAGCACCTTACCATCCAGCGACAAATGGCCAGGCGGAAAGGTACGTTCAGACAGTGAAAAATAAATTGAAGGCGATAAAGTGTAATCGTAGTGAAATGGGTAAGGCGTTGAGCAACATATTGATGTCGTACCGTCGAGCTATACACACAGAAACAGGTAAATCTCCAGCTATGATAATATTTGGGCGTCAAATCAGATCAAAACTTGATTTGATGCTGCCAACGGAACTAAAGAAAGAAGAACATAAAGATCTAGGAGTACCGAAGTTTGCTTTAAATAAGCGAGTGGCAGTGCGTGATTATTTATCGGGAGAAAAGTGGAAATTTGGTCGAGTGATAGAAATTATCGGTAAGTTACATTATAACATTCAATTAGACGATGGTCGGATATGGAAGAGACACGTTGACCAAATCAGAAAAATTGGAGAAAACGTTGTAAAAGATCCAGTATTGCAAGATCCAACAGATATTGAAGGAGACAACATAGGCGAAGAAATAGAACCAGAAGAAACTTGTAACAAAAGTTCCACCTCAACAACTACATCGGACTCAGTCGTGATGCCAAAACTAGCCGAATCAATTGTCAAGCCCACTACAGTTACGGATGATTCAGGTAATTTGAACAAAAGTAATACAACTTCCACATCATTGAGACGTACTGAAAGAACACGTCAGGCTCCAGATCGTTATGGTTTCGGAAGAATTTAACTTTTATAAATGATTCAATTTAAAGTTTTTGTATTGGTTTTCTATTGCTCAACTTTATTTAACTATGTATAACATTTACTTTTAAATTTTTGAAGTTTGGCCTTTAAGATTTTATCTATTTGCACTCATTATCTTAATTATTTTATAATATGTATACAACATTTTATTACGAGGGAAGAGCTGTTGTATATTGAATTCATTTGACAGCTACTCTCTTTTTACCATATGTACATTATACACCTTTTATGTAGGTATACATAATATAAGATTCATTCCGTTACATTGTATCAACCAAGTCACACGTTCTTTTAATTAATTAAAATAAAGTAATTTAATTCTTGTCAAAACCAAGTTAATTGTTTTATTTTATATTGAAGCAACAATATAAAACAAAAGAATATAGCAAGGTCAACTATTAAATGTCTGAAGGAACTTTATCTTCGTTTTTCAACCACCAGAACTGGTTCTCCTGCCTTACCCTATCTCTTCGGTCCCGTTCGGACACAGTCCTACTGAACCGAAGGTGCTCAGCTCCGTCTTGTGCGAGGACGTCTCGACTGTAAACTAGCCGCCGATCCACAGTTCTACGGCCGACGTGGTAGATTAGCGGAACCGCCGCTCTATCCTGGATCAGCCCTCGACTGTCTAGGTGGAGAAATGCATCGGGCGAAATAAAGCCACTTAGACGCACCCTCTCGTAGTATTCGTTTTTAGGGTAATAAGCCCCGAAAATTAAGCTGTTAGACGAGGACATCGCTCTTGCAATGTGACCTCGAATAAGCTTCAGCAAGAAATTATCTATCCTGTTTATGTTGGCCCCGTTGTATAGAGCCAGATTGGAATAGTAGTGTTTGTACTCCGACTCTCGTGTTCTGTGCAATCCAAGGCAGCGTCGAAGACACTGCCTCTCAAACACCCGAATCTTTTCCATTTGAGATGGGGCAACGTTGAACCAAACCGATAAAATTTTGTCATAACTATTAGGGGGCCAAAATGACATACCTAACTTTAAAGTATGGACAAATCGACATACCTATATATTTCTAACAATATTTTAATTTTAGCAATAAACATGTCTCATAAATGCAATTGGTCAGTATATCGTCAATCCTGTAGATTTAAAGCGTAATGTGCAACCTTTAATATTGTGGTTTAGTGTCAAAAACATAGAACAAGTAATTTGCTATCTCTGTATCTTATATGAACCTGAAGGCGTAATTTGTCGAAAAAAAGGTTTCCGTGAAGTTGGCATATCAAATGTCAGCATATCAATTTTTTTTTTTGAGTTCTTGCCGCATGCGCCCGAGTTCTATAGTTCCTCATAGTTTTTCAAAATAGTTCTGTTCGATTTCACCAAAAAATTGATTTTGAAAAATGGGATGCTAGCTTCACGCAGCATATCAATTATCGAAATATGATTGAAAAATATTTTTTTGGTAGATACGACAACCCCTAGGAGTTCCTCTACATAAAAATAATAAATAGTTCTGCTTCCTTCACGCATAGAAAAAATAAAACCGTTAGTAAAGCGCTAGATAAAAAACTGAAACTAGTCCTGGAAAAACTCTGAATTTCTAATAAATTCGAAAGTTTTAGATTTTGAAAGACCTAAACAGATACAAATAATATGTATTACATATTCCGAGGAAATACCATTTCTAACACTTTTCTAACAAACATTATGATTTTTTTTTTTTATAATTAGAGGGATATTTCACTAATTTTGGTAAGCGACCTTGATATGCTGGCAGATTTTGGGAGTTCCAGCCCTGTTATGGATCTCAAGATATAGATGTGAAGTGCTTACAATATAATCCGAGGATAATTGCAGATTTTAATCATAGTACACAAATAAAAGGTATTGGCGCAAAATTTTAAACATTGCTCGTTTAAGGAAAAGAACTGGCTCTAGTTAACGTAGTCGCTTAACTGCGAGCCGTTGTTAAACTATTTCTAAATTTTAAACGCACTAAACAACTCTTCTAACTAGATTGAATTCCGTAACGTAACATAAGCAATATTATGTTGAACAAGCCAATCTGACAGATAAAGAAAGAGACATAGCTACACACCAGAAGCAAATTAAAATGAACACAAAAAAAAAATACTTCGAAATATACAATTTCTCGCTTTGGAAGGATAATTTTTTTAAATATACAGTAAAAGTGCCAATAGGTACTTTAAGAGATTTAATTTAAATTGTGATTGCTTAGATATCATTGTACTTTATTTTATTCTAGGAGACATAACTTATATCTTTTGCTTAGTTGAATTGTTGTCGTAAGTAGGTAGGGGTACAGTGTATATGTGTTTATCGCCACAATATTTCTAAATTAAAGATTATTGAAATGAAATCCTATATTTTTTTGCTTATTAATAAGTCAAGAATCTTCAAAATTCGTTTGAATACATTTCCCTCCATTTCAAATTTTTAGGAAATAACTTTTCTGTGTGGTTAAAGTATACTTTTTATGAGATAAAGAATGGTTTTGCTGCTTTTAAAGTTAGACGAGTGCTTTAGCGATAAAGTATACTTTATGTCATTTAAAACTGCAATTAGCAATTTAGAGTAGACTTCCATTTTATGAGTGATTTAGAGTTGGTTTTAATTGTTTAAAATTTTGTGCCATTATTATTACACAAGTTATCTTAAATGAGAACTGCCAGAAAGAATTCAAGATGGCCGTCATTTGTCCGCCGTATTACAACAACAACAAACACGAAAAATAATTTAAATAACACTAAAAACCAATTTCTTTACTGTCAAAGTAATAAAATAATAACTATAAACATTTAATAGCTCGAAACAGTTTTATTTTCTTATCAAATAACAAAGTAACACACACATAACATACAAGAAATTTCAGGCACACAACACCAGATCCACAATTTTCACTGACTTTGATTTATGCGCAGAACTGAAGAAAAATGAAAACGCTAATGATATTACCGTCAGTATGTGTACTCTGGGTTTTAATCAAGTTTATTATGTGCGGGAGTAATAAACCTACATAGAAGCCATTGAACATTTTTATAGATTTTGAGAAGTTTGATTATTTTGAAGCCAAAATATATCTCCTGTCCTAATTTTTGTATCCATAATTAAGGTAATTGTGGCCTTTTCTCCAATGAATGCGTTTCACCCAGGCATGGTGGTTGGCTCATCAATTAGATGCCACCATACCCAATCTAAGACGCACTGAGAGTTTCGACTGGGTGAAACGCATTCATTGGAGTAAGGGCCATTTGGGAATTTTTCCTCTTTCTATCTTTTAATGGACAAACTATTCAGAGCTTATCTAATAATTCACATACACCAATATGTATTTAAATTAATCGATTTTAAAAATAGAGGCGGCTTAATGGGTGGGAAGCGCTGGGATGGGGAAGACGCCAATGTTTTTACTATGCTTTAGGCCTTGAGGAATAATAAAATAAAAAGTCCAACATGTAACTAACTTTTGTGATGCCAAAACCTGGTTTGACTGTGCTATTAGTGAAATATACTATACGCTTAAATGTTTCTTTTTCTAAACCTTCTGATCGTAATATTCTGTATATACTTGCATTTATGGATCTTCCAAATCAGATGGTTTTACAGTGTTAAACATAACAACTATCGGATTTTGAAATTTCTGCAGTTTTTTTTTTAAAATAACGGTGTAAAATGTGAGTTAATAAATCTGGTTTCATGTGAAACCTAATATTATTTGGAATAAGTCATTCAAACTTGAGCTAATTAGGCACAAAAGTTTTATTTTTTAACCAGGTCAATCTAATCTAACAGGGTTCTATTCTTCAAATCAATCATATTCTACAAAAATTAATTTAAAAAAAACAGAAACAAGTTTTAAATTTCAAAAGTCAAATCTGTCAATTTAAAAAAAAAATGCAAATCATTCACACAAGTTTATTTTTGCCAATGTAATTATAGCAGATTACACGGAAAGAATTGAAAAATCGCCAATTGCAATATTTGCATTCGCAATTTACGAATCAAGTTTTATCCGTAAATCAAGGCATTTTGGTCCCAAATGAATACAAGAAATGGTAATTTAACGTAGCAATTTACAAAATTTGTTTTTTCGTGATTTGCATTTAGAATTCATGATTCAAGCTTGTACTTTTCATGGAAAAATACAACTTTTTTGGCGTAATTTACTCTCCAAAAGAATAATTTCACAAACACAATTTAAAAATATTGATTTGCGATAAATACTTTGTAATTTACATTGCTCAATTACAGATTTACGTTTTTTTTGTCGCAATTTGCAACTCAATGAGAATAACTGCAAATCACCAACAAAAAATTCTTAAATCACGACTTTCTTATCGCAATTTACTTCTCGAAGAGGTAAAGCACCACAACATGGTATGTATCCAAGTAGAGTCAAGCGTAAAGTATTTATTTCAAATGAAATGAATTAAATGTTGTAAACCTGCAGAATGGGGTTAGAGTTTGAGTTTGAGTTTGATCTTTCAAAGTCGCAATATCAAGAAATAAAAGTGGTGATCACAAATCTTTTTTTCAAATTTACAAATTGTGCGATTGAGAAATATTTGAGTCAAATTGCGATTTGTTGTTCGCAATTTTTGATACTTAAGAGTGTTGATTTACGATTTTTGAGTATCAATATCTTCATTTTGCTCAGTTTTGCAAATTGCAAACAAATAGTCGTAAATTGCGAAATCTGGAGCCAAGGTATAAATCGGGATTCATTTTTCGTAATTTGCAGCTCATTTTTCGTGATCTGATCTAGCAATTCTTTCCGTGTATTTGGTTAAGTCAGGTTAGGTACAGCCTACACTCCAAGCTTTGAAACGAATTGCCCCAAAATTTCATATTTGTGTTCGTTGTTGAATTGGAGACACTAGAAACGAGAAAAAACTGTGTTGGGGGGCTGCTCATCTCTCTTAAGGCAAGGGTTAAATTATTAAAAAAAATGATTTGAAATAGAAACTTTTAGAAAAAGAAACTGTTGTTGTTTCTTTTTTAAAAAAATACCATGAAATAGCTGTTTTTTTTATTTTTTTGACTAACAGCTTTGAGCTATATGTAAATAAAAAACTATAACTTATTATTTATAATATTTTATATACCAACTACCCACTCGGGCTGAACATGATCTGCCGGGCCTGATTTCTGGTGAAAAGCAATTCTTCTTTACCCAGTTATGGTAGTTATTGTAATTGTTTCGATTTGTCGAATCAAAAACTTTGACATATCTTCACGTATTAACGTGATAAAAATTGGTAGAAATATAAACACGTACCAACTTACAGTTTTTTTTTTTGATTAATAATAAGTTACTGAAATTTTTTGAAAAAAGTGGTTTTTCTCATATATTTTCAAAACAAACAATGATATTGACTTCGAGCTAATTTTATTTTATGCACTAGCTTAGGAGTCAAAAATAAGTTATAAGTTTATAAGTCAATACTGATAAATTTTTAAAAATATTGAATGAACAATTGCAATAATTGTTAAAAAAAATTTTTGTACCTCAAATATCTTGAGAATAGAAAACGATATTGCCTCTCGGTTATATCAAGAACTCAATCAAGAAAGAAATAATCCTACATATTAGTTTATAATTGATATTAAATAGAGTTTGTAAAAAAAGATTCAATAAATAGTTTTTTCTTTAAATGAAAAAAACTACAAGCAACTTTACCAATAATTGTTGAAATTTGTTTTTCGTCTCAAATGTCTTAAGGACAGACAATGATATTGGCTTCCGGTAAATTTGCACACATTAGTTTATTATTGATATTTTATAGGGTTTGTAAGAAAATTCAACAAATTGATTTTTTTAAAAGCGAAAAAACTAAAAAAAAACTATATCAAATATTGTTGAAATTTTATTTGCGTCTCAAATTTCTTGAAAGGAAGCTGATGGTGGCCTTGGGTTAATTTAATTTTACACACTAGTTTATAATTAATAATTGATAAGATTTGCAATTTGACATGTAGTTTGTTTGTACCAAAATCGTTGAAATTTGTATTTCCCCCAAATATCCTGAGGTCACACAAATTGTTATTTCTATAAACTAGTTCATAATTGAAATTTTTACAAGTTTTGAAAAATAATTCAACCAACATTGTTTTTTTAAGTGAATAAACTACAAGAAACTTTACCTAAAAATTTTTAAACTATTTTTTTTTCTCAAATAGCTTGAGAACAACCAATGGTATTGGCTTCGAGTTATTTTTCTTCTACTCACTAAGCTTCACTAGATTGCATATTAAATACCTAAAAACGTTTTCGAAAATCTTGATTTGATGATTTTTAAAAAAATAAAATAGCATCGGACCTCTGGCTTCCGAAGGCACCAATTGCAAGTTATCAGTGTGCGTCTAACCCAGCCTCTTTTAAGTTGTGATATGTTCTTGAAATAGCAAGTTAAGCTTTCAAAAAAAAATTGAACACCGGATTTTAATCATAGCGATGATAGGGAAGATGAAAAAAAAGGGTCTCGCAATTCTGTCTGTTTGTAGTCTTTCTGTCTGTCTTTTAGGCTACCAGCTTTAACGGCTTAATCGATTTTCTTAAAACTTGGTACATAGTATTTTTGGTGGTTTTTTGTTCACTAAAAATAAGATACAATTTTCTTTAGCAATTTTACAAAATCCTATTTTTTTTCAAAAACGGCCCACAACTTTTCTTAAAACAAAAAATCAATAAATTTCTTTTGGTAAAAGGTACCTTTATGTGGGAAACCATTTTTCAAAAAATGGTTATTAATGGTACCTCCTAAAAAATATTTTTTTTATATTTTCAATTTAATGAAGAATAAAAACGTAAATAATAGAAAAAAAATTTCTGATTTCAATATTTGTTTTTATACAGAAGCTTCTAAATAATATATGTAGATATTTTTTCTTAGCAAAACTTTAAAAAAAAATGTTTTTTAGTATGTATTTCGAAAACTAAATTTTCTTAAGACTCGGTATTTGAGAGTTTTTTTTACTCTCTGAAGTACTTTAGGAAAAAATTTAGTTTTTATGAAGAATTAACGGTGCCTTCTATACAAATGTTAAAAAACGGTTAAGAAAAATATTTTTTTCTTTACAAATAACGGGTGATTTTTTAGCTGGTTTGGTTTTGCCAACACTGGTTTTGACAGCTGACGTGTGTTTAGTACCTTGTGTCATTGT
Organism: Dasysyrphus albostriatus; assembly: GCA_946251815.1. NCBI lineage: Eukaryota > Metazoa > Arthropoda > Insecta > Diptera > Syrphidae > Dasysyrphus > Dasysyrphus albostriatus. The sequence goes on along the minus strand of OX276335.1, from coordinate 188,892,854 downwards.
CAAACAGCTTCAGTTTGGTTTGCAATTTAACCATGGATCGTCTTACAAATGAACAACGCTTGCAAATTATTGAATTTAACTATCAAAATTCGTGCTCGGTTCGAAATGTTCATCGCGCGCTGCTTCCATTTTATGGTCGGCATTCTCGACCTTCTGAGCAGTCTATTCGGAAGATTGTGACCAAATTTCGCACCAAATTTACTTTGTTGGACATTAAACCACCAACACGTTAACGTACTGTGCGTAGTGAAGAAAATATTGCGGCCGTATCAGCTAGTGTGACAGAAGACCGCGAAATGTCGATTCGGCGTCGTTCCCAGCAGTTAGGCCTTTGTTACAGCACTACGTGGAAAATTTTGCGGAAGGATTTGGGCGTAAAGCCTTTTAAGATACAGCTGGTGCAAGAACTAAAGCCAGCCGACCTACCACAACGCCGAATTTTTGGTGAATGGGCTCTTGGAATGCTGGCCGAGGATCCGCTTTTTTATCGAAAAATTGTGTTCAGCGATGAGGCTCATTTTTGGTTGAATGGGTACGTAAATAAGCATAATTGCCGCATTTGGAGTGAAGATCAGCCAGAAGCATTGCAACAGCTACCAATGCATCCCGAAAAAGCCACTTTGGTGCGGTTTATGGGCCGGCGGCATTATTGGGCCATATTTCTTCAAAGATGATGCGAATCGCAGCGTTACTGTCAATGGTGAACGCTACCGAGCGATGATAACAAACTTTTTTTTGCCCGAAAGGGAAGTTCTTGACTTGCATGATATGTGGTTTCAACAAGACGGTGCCACATGCCACACAGCACGCGAAACAATGGCGCAATTGCGAGGCGAGTTTGGTGAACAGTTAATTTCACGATTCGGGCCGGTCAATTGGCCGCCTAGATCGTGCGATTTGACACCATTAGATTATTTTTTGTGGGGGTATGTCAAGGTTAATGTCTATAGGGACAAGCCCGCTTCGATTGACGCACTGGAAGCCAACATCCATGCATTCATTCGTGAGATACCGGCCGATATGTGTGAAAGAGTATGCCAAAATTGGACTCAGCGGATGGGCTACCTGAGACGCAGCCGCGGTCAACATTTGCATGAAATTATCTTTAAACATTAAATTGCAAGGTTCAAACTATCGATTCAAATAAGTATTTCATTCATTTTTTCGAATTTTTTGTGTTTTTTTTTTTTTTTTTTAAAGTTCTAAACCTCTTAAAAAATCACCCGTTAATAACCTTAAAGCAAGTACGTGTGACCCAGTCGTGCATTTTATTTTATTTAGTGCTCAAACACCTTACGTCCCGTAGCTCGTTTTGTGGGAACAATTAGTATTTAATTGTGCAACATACATTTTTTTTTTCATCAAAAAACAATTTCTAGTACTTCCAAATAAATATATGTATGACCTGGTGGAGGAGCAATTCAGATTTGAATTTATTACAACAAAACCCTACAAAAAAGAAGGTAGGACCAGCCTTGTCCCTGTTTTTCCTATGTCAGATAAAAAAAGTTTAAAATTTAGATCTCTGTAACATGATGTTTTTCTTTTGCATTTAAACTTTGCTGACGGTTTGGAGATAATAAGTGTTAAATTTCCTTAGGAAAAAGGTTGCAAAATGCTGTATCGAATATACTCGTAGATATAGAAATTAAAATACCTCCCTAAACCTCTATAAAACATTCAAACATAAAATACAGCATGTTTTCCGTTTAATGGATTATAAGTGAAGATTGCTTATGTTAAGCCTTTTCCCTGGGTTTCTGGCCCGGACCCCCCATGACCTTCCAATAAATTCATGTTTGGATGTGCCTATGGTGTCTTAAAATAAATAACTCCAAGGCATTGATGCGTCACTTCGTTTTGGTTTAACGAATACAAAAAATAATGTTCAAAATTGAATTTTGCTCTGAAGGACATCTTTTCGGATAATTTAATGCTGCTTTCCTCGCTGGCATAAATTTACCGAGTGGAGTGCGATTAATAAATTTTAATGATCCCATATCCCCATTACCTTGTAAGTTATCGAATGTTCATATATGTACACCGTGGGGGAGAAGAACACAACTTTTTTTTGCTCTGCCAAAAGTTCACCATTTAAGAGCGTTTTATGCAGGGGAGTATGGCTCGTTAAATTCCAAGCAGTACAATCCCTAGGAGGTTTTGTTAAATGTAGAAAACTTCATGCAGCCTGTCCCTGGAGATGATTGGTTTTTCTTATAAAATTTTGTACGTGCTTGTGAAGTTTTGCAACAACGAACATTTTGAGAGTTTCTTTGAACATGCCCTTGGGACAGTCAAGAACGGTGATGGTGGTCGTGGTTGTTAAGAGGGGATGTTAAGCAGGTATCAATTATTTTACCCATCTATTTTTCCGTCCAGTCGTGGGATAGTCATTAGGGCGAAAAAGATGTTAAGAAAATTAGAAACAAGACACAAAAAAAAAGGGAAAAAATAGGTTCATATAATTTTTCATTCTTAGGCATTCGCGCTAGATAAATTTATACTGATGGTCTGTCTTCCCTTTGGAAGAGGTTGAAGATGCGGAGGGTAGTGGCAGTCGAATTGGCCTTTCGGGAGAAATAAGATCCACGTCTGAAAGTTTTACCAAAAATACTGATAGGCTTTTTTTCGAATTTGTTTATCTCTGGAAAAGACGTTAATGAATGTTTGTTTTTTTTTTTAAGATATAATCTCTCAGGGAGAAATGGGATTTCCGTTGGAATTTGTTTTCATTGGAGTGTGAGAAAATATTTCCTCTCTTTTTTTTTTGTTTTAGGCCAGGAAAAATTCTTCTACGAAACAAAAAAAAACTTTTATAGAATCATAAGAAAAGTTAAAAGAACTTTTCTGAGAAATATGGATGCTAATAGGAGTTATGGAGTATTGAAGTCAATTATTGTTGGGTTAGGGTTAAGTAGATTGAAAAATTGACTAGGCTTTATTTTGAGATGGCAAAATATTAATAAGCAAATTTGTTTATTTGGTAAATGGTAATCAGTTTCACTTAAAAATTGCCTTTCAATAAGGACGTTCGATTTTTGAATGTTGATAAGAAACTGGTGGTGCGTGAGACATTCAGTTATTTTGTGTTTTTATTTAAATGAACATTAATTGGGATTAAGTGTGAAATATGATCGTGCTGCCGCATCACGCTGTAGCTTTGTTTGGTAGCACGTGTTTGGGAGGGTCTTTATTTTCGATGACTCTGAAGCATAAATGAGGAAAATTCTTTCCGGTTTATTAAAATAAACTTGAAATTTATAGCCCCAAAGAAAAGTTTCTAATAGCCCGTGAGCTTGTGACATCAAAAGTCCCGTCATCACGGAAATTGCCATACCTAATACATATCTGTGTTATTCAGGAGAAACATGAAAACCCCATAGTGAAATTTGTGCCTTTACGTCCACTTTATATTGAGCTAGAGCCTAAACGAGTTAACCGATTTCAAATTTCAAGCTTAGAATTTATATTCATCGAAGAATGTTTCAAATTTGAAGAAATTTGGTTAACCCGTTTATGCTCTAGCTTGATGTGAAGTGAACTTTTAGACGAAAATTTTAAAATGAAGTTATCACGTCTCTCCCAAACACCACAGATACAATCATTGAAAAGATGATTTTATGCTCTTTCAGAAAAACTCTGCATGAAAGGCACTAGCCTGCCGAAAGCATCGGTCATACCTGTTTAAGCAAAGTGACATCTGCTTTTTATAAAATGAATTGTACCTATGTTTGTGTGCTATTCATTTATGCGTGTCAATTAAGCAAATTAACTTTTGAAAAATCGAATTTATCATTCAATGTTTTCTATGTAACTTTTGGTGCTTTGCTAACTTGATATCAAGCTAGCAAAGCATCTCTCACACATCGAAAAATGGGTAGGTGCATAGTTTGTCGTTAATTAGTCGTTAGTTAGTTGTTGTTGTTTTGAATTTGTAGTTCTATGTTTTCTATGATTTTTTGTTTGAAAAGTGGTAAAAACTTCTAAATTTGAATATTTTATTACTTATTAATTTCCCATTAATAAACAGTTAATTACTTGTGAAGAAATTAATTTGTCATGCGATGTTTTCTATGTATGCATTTTTCGACAAAACCTCATTTCTCAGTGAAAGCGTTATAAAGCAATAAGCAATTCAATATATTCAATTTAAAAGCCTTTTAGAATATTACCTAATATGAATTGAAACTTAAACAAGAAACATAGAAAACATTGGATGACAACGATAAAATTGTTACATGTAATGTATGACCAACTGAAAACAAATTATAACTCGATAAAAATATATTAATTTGTAAAAACTTTTCTGGAGCTCTTTGCTGATGTCATATGAATTTAGAAAAAAAAAACATAGACCACATTGCACGAAAAATTAATTTTGTCACACCTAATGACGTAGTCTATAAGTTTGTGGCATTTTTCGGATATAGAAAACATAGAATGACAAATTCGAAATCGGCAAAACTTATTAACGATTAAATAACCATGAATTATTAACCCATTAATCATTCGGTTAAAAAAGTTCTTACTACTTTTTGAGGTAGTGATATGCTAACTTGATGAGTAGTTGACAAAGAATGCAAGAAAACATAGAAAACATTGCAGCACAAATTCGAAGCTGTCGCAACTAATTCAAGACTTATTAACGACAAAATATTAAGCAATAAACCATTAGGAATCAGCAGTTTTTACCACTTTTTTAGGTGCTACTTTGTTAGTTTGCTTTTAAACTAGCAAAGGACGCATAAAAGCATAGAAAACATTGCTCATTTAGACTACATTTTTCACAACAAATTGAAGACTATCTTATGAGAAATCATTTCACTATAAAACATTAAGTAAAGGAAGTTTTTACCGCTTTCCAAAATTTGTCAAGTTAGCAAAACACCCAAAAAAATAGAAAACATTGAACGACAAACTTGAAACTGTCACAACTATCTAACAACTAATTAACGGCAAATTATCCACCTACCAATTTTTCGATTCGTCAAAGTTGTTTTGCCAACTTCATACTCATAGAAGACAAATAACCCAAAAACACATAGAAAACATCGCATGACAAAAGGATTTTTTCACAGCTAAATAGCACGACTTATTATAAGCAAATTATTGAGTACTTAAATATAAAAATTTTGAAATTTTTACCAATTTTCCAAAAAAAAGAACATAGAAAATAGAACGACAAATTCGAAATTGTTACAACTAAATTACGCCAAATTACGTACCTATCCATTTTTCGATATGTGAGAGTTGCTTTGCTAACTTGATATCAAGTTAGCAAAGTACCCGAAATTACATAGAAAACATTGAATGACACCCAAAAAAACATACAAAACATTGCACAATCATATTGAATTTGCCACAATTAACTAACGACTAATTAACGGCAAGTTATTTAGCCATCAACCATCAGGTATGAGAAGATTTGACTGATTTTTGACAGGGTGCTTTGCTAACTCGATATTAAATTAGCAAAGCACCCAAGAAAACATAGAAGACTAGACTGTCACGACTTATTAACGACTAGTGAAAAATATGAACTTTTGAACCTAACCAATTTGATTTTAATTAAAAACGTAAAAATCATTATTTGCTTTTTACAAAATTTTTTCTTTATTTTTATTATATATTTTTTATTGAAAAGTATGAATCACATTACTTTTACAGTCTCAGAACTACCAAAAAGCCTGACCTGATAGTACATTCGAGTCCGCTTATTTCAATTACATTTTTTTTCTTCAAATTTGATTTTTTTATTTTTATTTAGTACGTTGGTCAGGCCTTTTAAGTTCAAGAAAAAAATCGAAATAACTAAAGTCAACAAATATATGACCTAACGATGATAGAGAACACAAAAAAAGTGAGTGTCAAAAATCTCCCTGTCTGTATATTTATACCTCAGCCTAGAGCTTAAGCCACCGAAACGATTTTCTTTAAATTTTAAAATGATTTTTTTTGTAATTCCTGGGAGGGTAAATCGACTTTTATTTTTAGCTCCAAAGCTGATGGTACTTTTAGGGATGGATGTGTTAGGAAAAAAACTATCAGAAACTGTTATTTAACTGTACCTGCCATACAACGGTTTATTTTATTTTCGATTTTCTCTATAACGGCCCTACCGATTTCAATCAAATTTTTTTGCAGAAGCTTCTTTATAATGTCAATAATATGCTCATCAAAATTTTGGAAAAAATTTCTTTAGGATTTCTTTAAATAGATTAAATTGTTTTTTTTTTGAAAACAAAAACTAATATTTCAAAAATGGGTTACTATTTTTGTTGTTCAAACTTGATTTTTCAATGTTTCATATAATAAAACGGCAAACACGAGTTTTGTGGTTTACAAAGGCCGAACCATATAAATTATATATCGTTGGAACGGTTTTTTTGCACAGAAGTGCAAAATGTAAAAATTTATTAAAAAGCTGCACCACAAAAACTAAAAAACAATAAAATAAAATTGAGTAATAAGTGCGAGCAAGAGCAAGACCGAAACCGAGCAATTATTTGTTTTAATTGTCGTAACCTAAATGTGACGTTTCGATTTTTTCCACCCTCTAACCAACCAATTTTCCAGCACTGATTGGAAAGATTACTGAAATGTCTTATGGCAGCGTTCAGTGCTGCAGAAAATAATAATAAGCAGCTCATTCCACGTTTACATGAGTGGATCGAAGGATCGGATTCAATCTGGATCGGAATTTCGACACAGGTTTAAGACAATTCCAGATCGAAAGAATGAATTTAAATGGAATTGAAGTTTTGCTTTCATTGTTAGGGTGCAACGTTGCTAGTAGATTCATAGACCCAAATTCTGCTTCAATTCGGATTCAATTCTCCATGAAAAAGAGGTATCAGGTTTTCTCTACGCAAAAGACAGTTTCTATTGACAAATAATGTTATAAGCTCTCGAGTTTCGAGGGCTGGACGTACTTGTATCAATAAATATTCAAAACAAGATAACCAATTTTTTTAATGTAATAAGAATTTTATTTATAAAAAAAATTTTTTTTTTTAGGAATCCATTCCAACGATTTAAACATTTTTTTCCATGTATTATATTTTTTCAAGTAATTAGATGGCATTCTAACTTTTGAGCTCAATTCTATTTGAATGAACGAGTTTCACGTTTTTTTGAATTTTCAATAACTTCTTGCATATTTTTAAAAGATTTCAAGTAAGATTTCCAAGAAACTAGACCTATAAGGGGAAGTTTGTGCGATCCATTTGTGCATTTTATTTGTTTAAATAATTGAAGTTTGATAATGAGTAGTTATAAAATAATTTTTTTTATGTGATGGAAATCTTCAAAAAGACACTCGGTAAAAATCGGTACCGAGTAGTGTGGGAATCTTACCGCACTAAAACCAACGGTGAATCAGGACCTATCTATGAAAGATCGAGATTCATTTCTTAATTTATAAATCACATTATGGGAAGTTTAAAGTTATAACACTTTCCCATAGCTTTTAGACCATCAGCTTATGAGGCTTGGTTCTTCTTAGTCTCTGAACATTGTCTCGTACATTTAAGACGGTCTCCATTTCGGAGTTGGTATGACTTTACCGTCACTGATTATGTGATGCAGCGTGTTTTTTAACCACTTCTGTAACCATTTCAATTTGAAAGGCTAAATAATTTGCCGTTAGTTAGTCTTTAATTAGTTGTGAAAAATATATGTTTTTTTGCGTCTTTTGCTAGCTTGATAACAAGTAAGCAAAGTATCACCTAAAAGAGGCTTAAAAACTGCTAATACCAAATGGTTTATTTCTAAATAATTTTAAAAAAAACATAGAAAACATAGAACGACAAATTAAAAATCGTAAAAACTTATTAGCGACTTAATAATCATAAATTATTAAGCCATTAATCATTCGGTGTAAACAGTTTTTACCACTTTTTGGGTTAGTGATATGCTTACTTGATGTGAAGTTAAAAAAGAGTGCAAATAACGTAGAAAACATTGCACTTCAAATTCTAAATTGCTCACTTGTTATCAAGTTGATAAAGCATCCAAAAAACATAGAAAACCTTGAACGACAAGTTCTATATTGTCACAACTAATTAACGACTAATAACAGGCAAATTATCCACCTATTCATTTTTCGATCCGTCAAAGTTGCCTTCCTAACTTGACACTCATGTACAAACGGGTTTCAATACTTGCTTTGTAACACTTGTTTGTTCTGGATAGATAGATCAGAGTTCTTTCCTAGTAACCAGTACATTTTTCTGCACCTCAAGTTTAGTTCGTCTCTTTTCTTTTTCATGTGCTCTTTCCATTTAAGCTATGCATCCAAAGTCATTCCAAGGTATTTGGCAGTATTGGAGTAAGATACTGCTGTACTGTTTATAAGAATTGGAACATTGTTTATTTGTTTGTTTGTAAAGTTTCGATTTCGTCGATTTTGTTTCATTTAGTTTGAATCGCCATTTTTGCGTCCAATCACTAACTTTATCGACTGCATTTAGCAGTTTTTGTGTAGCCTTCGTAACGGATTTATCTGGCACCATTATTGCAGTATCATCAGCAAAGAAGACTATGACGGCGTTGATATCCATTGGAATATCTCTTTCGTATAACAGATACAAAGTTGGTCCTCGAACACTTCCTTGTGGTACACTGGCTTCAATTTTCTTTAGTTCCGAGTAATTTTAGTCAAACGAGACTCTTAAGAGTCGCTTCATGACGTAGGATTTCAGTAATTCGTAGTAGTGCCTGGGAAGAGCCCTATGCTGTTTGTGCTCAAGTCCCAAGTGCCAAATCTTATTAAAGGCTTGAGGAATATCTAAGAATATAGCCAAGCATACTTGTTTTTCTTCAAGCGCCTTTTCCACAACATCCGTAATCCGATACACTTGGTCTATAGTGGAATGTTTATTTCTAAATCCAAACTGATAGCTCGGAATTAGTCTTCTTTCTTCGATTATTTTGCTAAGTGCTAAGCCTTTTCAGAAGCAGTTTTTCGAAAACTTTTGCCATGATTGGTATAAGCGAAATAGGTCTGTAAGATGTTACTTCTGTTGGTGGCTTACCTTGTTTAGGTATAACAATGACTTCTCCAATTTTACAATGATGTGGCACATATCTTAGTTGAAAGTATGCATTTATTATAAATTGAACTTTTTTGAATGCTATTGAAAGCATTTCTTTCAAAACCTGAGCAGTTATTAGATCGTACCCTGGTGATTTTTCGTTAGACAACTGATGTTGACAAATGCTTCTTACTTCTTAAAGCGTGACAATTTGTCGTTTCTTTCAGCAAACTGAAAGGGATCTGTAGCTATATTTGCTGAAAATTGCTTAAGAACATTCGCGAGATGTTCAGCGAAGATGTCAGCCTTTTGTTTAGGGTTTCTGATCCATTTACCATCTTGAGATTTTACTGGCGGGTTTTGTGTCTGTTAGGGCTGTCCCCGTTTCCAGAAAAGTCTCGGTATCGTTAAGTATCGGTATCGAAAACCGAAACGATACCGAGACGATACCAGCTCCAACACGATACCGGGGCGATACCAAACGATGCCGCATTTTTGTACTGAAATTTACCGATACTCTCGGTAGTATCGTTTGGTATCGGCAACAAATTTGTATATTATTATTAATTTATTACAAACAATCAATGTTTGTAATTGGTTTCTCGGAAAAGGCTTTTATGATTTAGATGACATTTTCAGAGCTTTTTTCCTTAGCAGGGAGAAGGTTAAGCAGTAATTTTAATTAAAACTGCTCACTGCCACGCCCATCTAACTTATGCTAAAGCCCACAATTTGGATTAAATTTTCAGACTTGGTTATCTTAAGTGATGACCACGCGTCAAAATTAGACATTGTTAAACAAGCGTTTAAAACATTGTTAAGTCAACATAATAAGCTTCAGTTAAAAAAATTGTCTTTTATAGTAACGAATTTTGTCTTAAATCTTAGAAATACCAAGCAAGTTTAACTACTACATCAAGAACATGTAACCAAGTCGTGCATTTTATTCAGGCTTGTGACTCAGACTAGACTAAAACCAGACGAGACCGATACCGAGACTTTGTTATACGACACAAAACGAGACTGAGTTATACGAGACCGAGACCGATACCGAAAATTTTTTTTTGATTTTGACGATACCGAGACGATACTTACAAAAGTAAGTAAGTATCATTTGGTTTGGTATCGTGGCCAGCCCTAGTGTCAGTGGTCTTTTTAGGCGCTTAGCTGGTTTTCATAAGGAGTATTCGTTAGAAGTATCCGCCGCCTTCAGACTATTCACGAATCAACTAAGTGAATCACCACAATGACTGATGTCACTGGCTCCCGGGCTATTGAGAGAGAACTACTGCAAAGAAATCTCTTCGTCTTATAGATACTAGCTGAAATCAGGTGGCTGCATCAACTTTAAAGTTTAACACTCAAGAGCTGCTTGAGAGTTGCTCGCAGTCCTTTTACTCTCAAAGTGGTACGCACTTTTAGTCTTGGTTTGATACCTAGAATTCTACTTACCACCGTATTACAGAAAATTATAATAAAAATAAATAAATAAATAATAATAAATCAAAATAAATACCAAAATTCCATTTTTCCACTAAGCAGTTTGTATGTGCAATAAAATACTACACTTATCAACTTTGAACGATTGAGAATGTATCAAGAAAACTGTCTTACTTATTATGTTGTGCCTCAAACTTAAGTAAAATAAAATTCTTGTTACTAAAATCGCATATTTAACTAAAAAAAATCACTTCCATTTTTAAAGTCGCATAAATCTAATATCAAAAAAAAATGTTCTTGTTCTTGTTTTGAAACATTTTCAGGTATTTTAGTAGATACACGTTGCTATAGAAGCAACGTAAGAAAAAGTTACTTGAATCAACTTAAACACGTCTTCATTTTCAGGAAGCAAATCCTATTACGGTTTTCCCTTAAATTATGCGAAACAACGCCAAGCTTCTCCTTCTGCAACCTTAAGAGAATAATAAAGCATATTTTATTAAGCTCCTAAATGTGTTGTCGCACCAACATAAAAAGTTGTATAAAGTAGGAGAAGGAGATAGAAGTGCCAACATAATTTCTTTATCATTTTGAATTTCAGTTTTTTTTTTGTATCCAGCAAATGTTGGTCAAATTACCCTAACCGCATACCTCTGTTGTTATTGCTGCAGGGCATTTATTAAACGTGCCACTGAAATGGATAATGGTAATACCGCAACATGGAATGTATTCCATTTTAATCTTTCCGTTAGATTTTTTAAACTCCCGAAATTGCTTCCTGTTACGTGAATTGTTTTTTAAAATTTCACCCCATTTCGAGTGCACACAATTTCCTTCCGAAAATGGTAATTTTTTATATATTCAGGACGAAACACGATAGCACACTCCGTTCCAAACTCGAACTCCGAGAGCGACGACGACAGTGACAACAACGCCAACGACCACGACAGGCGACAGGAACACTGAACACTATATAAAAACCGTTAGTATTTTAGCAAAATGGAAATGTGAAAGGAAACCTCTTCTTCTATATATGATGGGTTTTTCTTGCTTCACTTTACAATCGTGAGTCAGTGTCAGGGGAAGCAGATAAGTGAACTAAATATTTGCAAGACCTTGCACACAAATTGTAAACAAAGTTGTTTCTCCATCAAGACCAAGAATCGAGAGTTGGAGTAGCTACATATACAGGAATAGCTATGTCTATATGAAAAACTTCGGAGTTCGTTCTATGTTCCCATCTACTTCCGCCCACCGCCACTATTCACCATCATAACTGTCTTCCAGTGACATTTTCAATTACCATGCAATGGCATTTTAATGCACAACGCACACATATTTTTCCGAAGTTGACACTCAAACTTGAAGCTCGGCGTCGGCACAACCCAGAGGTGGCATCCGAAGCGAGGCCCACTCAAAGTGCACCAACGAAAGTATAACGTCCCAAAGTGCACGAAGGTTTGTCAACAGGAAGACATTGGAAGTAACACTGACTGCCATACGTAGGAAATGGAAATCGGTTTGGTGGCAGTAGGAAAAGTAGAAGATGATGATGTTTTGAACCTTGCACGCCTTTAAGACAGCATCGAAAATGCAGGCAACTTTCTTTGAAGAAGCGACCTCTGGAAATGAGTCAAGGCATGATAACATTTTCTATGAAACAAAAAAAAATATCTCTTTTACTATTAAAGAATTCTCTTGTCATGACCAAAAAACAAACATCCTTTAAAGCAAGGACAGTCAATAATTGTATATTCTCCTCCATTCGCATCTTCCCTCTTGTTTCTGAAGATCCCAGTAGCAATTCTCACTTTCTGCTTACTAATGGTGATGACCAACATTTAAAGCGTTAAGCAGGCCTGGCAGTATTAGAGCATTTCGACTAGCATTTCGACTAACGCACGAGGAGTTTTGGGACACTTGTTTTACCGACCCGATGTTGCAGGAAATTCCTAGGGAAATTCTTTGTTGGACCTTCCCTAAGGTGTCATTCATGGAGCTTGTGGTTACCGGGAGTAGGATGAACTCTCTAACAATCTCAAAGTTACTGCTTTCAATACAGTGATGTTCCTTCCTAGCCACTGATTGGGCAGATGTTTGTTTGTTATATGGAAAAATCATTTCTGCCAATTGTATAACGGCGATGACGAACTGAATCCCACTGCCATGCAGATAGCACGAATCAACCTGGATGACGTAGGCCAACAATTCCGTCCACCTGATTTCGACAAAGTGAGGATAGCTATATCTGGACTTATGTCCAATTAAGCTGCTGGAGTTGATTGCTGAGCTATTCAAAGTGGCTGGCGATGAATTGTTTAGGAGTATCCACCATCTCATTTGCAAAACATGGTCGGAGGAAAGCATGCCCGATGAATGGAACTTCAGCATTGTGTGCCCGATCCTTCAAAAAAGATGATCCTCTGGACTGCACCAACTACAGAGGAATCAGTCTTCTTAACATCGTGTACAAGATCTTCTCTGCCGTACTTTGTGAACGCCTGAAGCCATTTGTCAACAATTTGATAGGTTTATATCAGTGTGGCTTTAGACCGGGGAAGTCCACCATCGACCAAATATTCGCACTACGGCAGATCTTGGAAAAACCCAGAAGTTTCAAATCGATACCCACCACGTTTTTATCGATTTCAAGGCCGCATATGACACCATCTATAGAGACGAGCTATATAGAGCAATGTCTAGTTTTGGCATACCTTCCAAACTAGTCCGTTTGTGTAGAATGACGATGGAGAATGCACGCTGTTCCAACAAGATCGGCAAAGACCTCACCGATGCTTTTGATGTCAAAAAAGGTTTTTGACAAGACGACGCGCTGTCATGCAACTTCTTCAACATCGCTCTTGAAAGAATTGTGCAAAACACTCACGTCAACACTAGAGGCACAATTTTTCAAAAGTCCGTCCAACGGTCCAACTATCGCTTGCGCCGATGATATTGACATGATTGGACGAACAAAGCGTGAAGAAGAAGGTGGGTTAAACGGTGAATGAAAGGAAGACCAAATATTTGCTGTCAGCAAGAAAGGACACCAAACGCCGACGTCTTGGCCAGAACGTCACTATAGACAGCTATAATTTTGAGTTGGTCAGAAACTTTGTCTTCCTAGGCTCCGCTATAAGCTCAGCGAACAATATCAGTGCTGAGATCAAACGAAGAATTACTCTTGCCAATCGCTGTTTCTTTGGGCTTAGAGCAAAGCCCTCTCTCGAGCAACTAAATTGTCCCTATATAAGACGCTTATCATCCCGGTCCTGATGTATGGTGCAGAGACATGGACGCTATTAACGGTAGATGAGAACGATTTAGACTGTTTTAAGAGGGAAATTCTCCGGGTTATTTTTGGTCCCGTCTGCATATATGGGGAATGGAGAAGAAGAAACAGCCACGAACTGTACGGCCTGTACAGCGACAGACACCAACCTAGCAAGTAAAGTGAAAAGCAAACGACTGAGATGGCTGGGTCACCTAGAGCGAATGGACAACAATGCTCCAGCCCGAAAAGTCTTAAAATCCAACCCCGTGGGACGGCGCAGTAGAGGAAGACAGCGGAACAGGTGGCACACGTAAGTGGAAGAGGACCTCAACCAATTTGGCGTGTGAAACTCGAGACAGCTAACTAGAAACCAAGCCAGCTGGAAGAAGCTTGTTGGTTGAGACATTGGTCAGCCAAGCCATGCTTCTTTCCACCCACGCTTAGTTATAGCGATTTATGTCAACTCCTGTGTTGGAAAGGAAACACATCATTTTCATGTTTGAAGAGCTACGCTGGTAAATCAAACAAATCCGCTCTAAACTGCTGCACCTAACAAAGTGTCACTCGGGGCTTATGCCCCCCCGTCGCTACACCACTGCTGGTGTGCCATGTTCTTTTAATATTAAAAATTGGCAATTTTAAAAATTTGATATTTTTTAAATATGAAAAGTTGTGCTCTTTTGTGATCAGTTTGTGCTGACAAATACCGAAGAGATACAAAATTCGCATATTTACAACTTTTACGGCAAACAAAATTGTGAAGCGTATGAAGGAATAGTCCAGTCATATTACATTTTTATTATATAAATTGTGGAGTAGTTTTGATTTTGTCCCTCTTTTATGTTTTTGAGGCTGCTGAATCCGAATCTAAGGTTTCCGACCAAAATTTTGTGACGCAACATGTGTACACAATTTCCAATAAATCTCTGTTCAAGGTTTTTTTCCTGCGATAATCCATTTGGGCTTAAGCGCTAGTTGAAAACTGACTTATTTTTACTGTTTTCGAAAATCCACTCGAAAGCACTAGGTAACTTCTATTTATATGTGAAAATTTTTAATTTCTGTCTATGACACATGACCCAAGGTATATTTTTTGCGTCTTTGATGTGCTGAGTTCAAATCTGGTCTTGAAATTGAATTGAAGCATGTCACGCTTTTGAGATATTTGAATTTGATATAAAAAAAACTGCGTTTTTAATGCAAATGTGGGGTTTTATTTTTTGTCGAGATAATTTTTTTGAAAAAAATGTGAAGGGTCATTCTAATGGATGAATATTTTACTTCAAAATCCTTATTGAATTTTGCAAATACCTTCATTCCTCTTCGAGAGGAAACCTCCGATTTGGATTCAGCACGCTTTTAAACATTAAATATGGGAAACATCAAAAATACCCCATAATTTGCTCTCTAAGAGCCATTTTGAGGTCAAATTTACTGGACTAGAAGTTAGTGCTACCATTTTTGATTTTCAACTAAAAATTGTGTGCTGAATAATGCTTAACTATTTTTTTTTCCAAATTTTTCGGATGCAATTTTTTTGAAATTCTACAATTTCGTGAATGAAAGTTTCACTGTTTTGTGCACAGTTTGTTCTGCCAAATGCCGAAGAAAATTATTTTTCGCAACGTGAAGTTAGAAATATCATTCTGGATTTTCCAACATAAAAAAAAAGTTGACTTAAAGTAGCAGATGCCTATTTATTCTTATCGCTCCAGCATATTTATGGGAGCACCAACTGAGCACAGAACAGCACTACTTTCATACTAAAAAAAAATATTAAAATTTTAAAATTTGTTTGCCAATTTCCGATATTTTTTAAATACTTACGGAGCATGGCAGCACAAACAGTGGCGTATCGAAGGGAGCTAGGGAGGCATAGGTCCGGTGAGACACTTTGCCAGACGCAGCAATTAAGAGCTGTTAAAATTTTTACTAAATAATTCCTTTTTAAGTCTATTGAATTTATTAGAAAAGTGTAATAATAAGAATAAAAAGAGATTTTAGCCTGTGATAAGAAGGAAAATAAAATTTTATATAAGTTTTTTGTAAATAAATATAAAAACTTTCTTGAAAAGTAAAAAATAATGACATATATACCTGCATTATGTACCTACTTGTGCTTATAACTTTTTTATTTTACTCAAAACTTATATTATTTAGTCGTCAATAAGTTTTGACAGTTTCAAATTCGTCGTTATTTTTGGAGGTAGTCCTCTGCTAACTTGATGTGAAGTTAACAAAGACTGTTTAAAAACGTAAAAAAACTTTCACAACTAATTCAAGACAAGTTAACGACAAATTATTAAGCCGTAAGCTATTTGGTACTAGCAGTTTTTACACATTTTTATGTAATACTTTGCATACTTGATATCAAGCTAGCAAAGGACGCAAAAAAACATAGAAATCATTGCGCGATTAGATTAAATTTTTCACAACAAATTACCTTAAGTCTAACTGATAGTAAATTATTAAGCCATAAGAGATTAAGTAAAGGGTGATTTTTTTGAGGTTAGGATTTTCATGCATTAGTATTTGACAGATCACGCGGGATTTCAGACATGTGTCAAAGAGAAAGATGCTCAGTATGCTTTGACATTTCATCATGAATAGACTTACTAACGAGCAACGCTTGCAAATCATTGAATTTTATTACCAAAATCAGTGTTCGGTTCGAAATGTGTTTCGCGCTTTACGTCCGATTTATGGTCTACATAATCGACCAAGTGAGCAAACAATTAATGCGATTGTGACCAAGTTTCGCACTCAGTTTACTTTATTGGACATTAAACCAACCACACGAATGCGTACAGTGCGTACAGAAGAGAATATTGCGTCTGTTTCTGAGAGTGTTGCTGAAGACCGTGAAATGTCGATTCGTCGCCGTTCGCAGCAATTGGGTTTGTGTTATTCGACCACATGGAAGATTTTACGCAAAGATCTTGGTGTAAGACCGTATAAAATACAGCTCGTGCAAGAACTGAAGCCGAACGATCTGCCACAACGTCGAATTTTCAGTGAATGGGCCCTAGAAAAGTTGGCAGAAAATCCGCTTTTTTATCGACAAATTTTGTTCAGCGATGAGGCTCATTTCTGGTTGAATGGCTACGTAAATAAGCAAAATTGCCGCATTTGGAGTGAAGAGCAACCAGAAGCCGTTCAAGAACTGCCCATGCATCCCGAAAAATGCACTGTTTGGTGTGGTTTGTACGCTGGTGGAATCATTGGACCGTATTTTTTCAAAGATGCTGTTGGACGCAACGTTACGGTGAATGGCGATCGCTATCGTTCAATGCTAACAAGCTTTTTGTTGCCAAAAATGGAAGAACTGAACTTGGTTGACATGTGGTTTCAACAAGATGGCGCTACATGCCACACAGCTCGCGATTCTATGGCCATTTTGAGGGAAAACTTCGGAGAACAATTCATCTCAAGGAATGGACCGGTAAGTTGGCCACCAAGATCATGCGATTTGACGCCTTTAGACTATTTTTTGTGGGGCTACGTCAAGTCTAAAGTCTACACAAATAAGCCAGCAACTATTCCAGCTTTGGAAGACAACATTTCCGAAGAAATTCGGGCTATTCCGGCCGAAATGCTCGAAAAAGTTACCCAAAATTGGACTTTCCGAATGGACCACCTAAGACGCAGCCGCGGTCAACATTTAAATGAAATTATCTTCAAAAAGTAAATGTCATGGACCAATCTAACGTTTCAAATAAAGAATCGATGAGATTTTGCAAATTTTATGCGTTTTTTTTTTTTTAAAGTTCTCAAGCTCTTAAAAAATCACCCATTATAAGTTGTTTTTACCACTTTTTCGAGATTTTCCAAGTTAGCACAGCCAGGGCCCGATCTATGGGGGGGCGAGCCAGGCATTTTGTGTCGGGCAGTAATATTTAGGGCGGCAAAATTGGTATACATTTGGTATCACCCTGTTACGTGTTTACCCAAAAGCTTTCTTAAAAAGCCAAAACCACACATGATGATGATAACGACGAAAGAAACAGATGCCCATATGAGGATGACAAGAAGCTTAGCCACCAAGACGTCCGTATCACTCCAACTTAAATAATAATAATAATTGAATTAACTTTCTAAATTAACTTTTTGAATTCTTAGATATTAAAGTAAATAAAATTGTCTCATTTTGCTTTGAAATAAATTGAATTTAATTAAAAATCCTACATACATAAATCATAATTATTCTGGTATAGCTAATAATAAAAAGACTCTTTAAGAAACTATTTATTAAAAAAAACTATATGCCAACACCTCAACTGTTCATGAAGCTGAAACATGAAAGAACAAAAATTTAAAAACTTATTTTGATAATTATTGTTAAAAAATTGTTATCTCGGGATTATTTTAACCCACTATACGACTCATCTGACATACATGGATTTGAACTTTCAGATGGGTTGTTAGTATTATGTTTTTTTATAGTAATTTTTGTCCTCCAATTGTTTAAACATTTATAGAAGAATTAAGATTTGGTTCATACATCAGTATTGGGTTCCAGATCCTCTTGAATTTACCAGTAAAAGTTTGAAAGATCTTTTCTAAATATTATCCTCGGTCTTCTTGAGTCATGTTCAAAGATAATATGGATTGGCTATGATTTTTATAGAACACAAGGTTTGGGCTGCTATGCACCTATACGTAAATTTATTTAAAATAATTAAAAATTTTGCTGAAAAAAGTGCTAAGAAAACTATTATATACTCGTAGGTAGTCACTAGGCTTGAATATTCTCGGGAATGGTTTGATTTATGTTTCGTATTCGTAAGAAAGACTTGTTCGTTTGTGGCCTTATATAATTACTGTGTATTTGTTTTTAAATAAAAAAAATTATATCTTGTGTAATAAATTTTATTCATTAATTTTAAACTGAAGGCAACAATTATTTTAAGAAAGTCGAAATTGCAAAATAAAATATAATCTGAATTATAAAACATTTTGGTCTTATCTTTTAAGCTACTGAGCCGATTTTGACACATTTTTGTATGCCAAAACCCGAAACTTTATTTCAATGCCATCAGTCGTTTCAAAGAAATTTTAAACTAAAATAACATACACTCATAAAATTTGATATTCGCTTAGAAGCCCTTGGATAGACTACCTTATGGATGTGAATACTACACAATTCCAACCATATCACATTCATACCGGTCACAATGATAACCTTCTTTTTTTAAGAACAGTTAAAAAATCGAGCCATTTCTGCACTGATATATGACTTATAAGGTGCCCATGCAAAGGGTGGCTTAAATTTATTATTTTTGACCAGGGCGGCATAAAAACTGGATCGGGCCCTGAGCACAGCACCCAAAAAAACATCGAAAACATTGAACGACAAACTCAAAATTGCTACAAATAATTAACGACTAGTTAATTGAAAACTATCCACCTAGTCTTTTTCGATTCATCAAAGTTGCTTTGCTTACTTAACAGTCATAGAAAACAGATAAGCCACATAGAAAACATCGCATGATAAAATGATTTTTTCACAACTTAATAACGACAAATTAACGGCAAATTATTAAGTACTAAAATATTAAAATTAAGAAGTTCTTATCACTTTTCCAAAAAAAAACATAGAAGACATAGAATGACAAATTCAAAATGGTCACAACTAATCAACAACAAATTATTCTCCTTTCGCTTCTTAGATCCATGACGGTTGCTAAACTTAATATCAACCTAAACGTAGCCAATTGTTGAATTGCAGAAAAAACTGCAAATTTGGAGCCTTATTACAAGTTCCTAGCATGCTTGGTTCCAGAGATACATTATGTGACCTGCTAACTTCACTGTGAAGTTTGATAGGTCACTATTGATTACACCCTTATTTGCCGAACTTCAAAATTGGGAATTGAAATGCAAAAGAAATGCAAATTCCTGTCAATTCTCATTTGCGTGGGTGAAAGTTGCCCTGCTAACTTCACAGACTTACATTGATGAGCTATTGAACCAAAGTGCCTCATTAGTTGGACCCCATTTTCTTACTACATTTAGGTCTCTTTTAAAATATTTACAAAAAAATGTGCGTTTACATCAAAACAAAGCCCTTCACCAAAATTAAATTTTGTGACATTTTTTTTAACTTAAGATACTTTGCTGTGTATTTTTTTCGAGTCTATTACTTAGCTCCTATGTCAATATTATTTATTTCGTCTATCAACATACATATGAGCTTTTATAAAATACAGCTTGTAATAAAACCATTTTTCAAACAATGCAAATAAAGACAAATGTTTACATTTCAATTTTAAAACAGACTTTAATATATTCCCTTAATGAATTTATTTCTTTATAAAGTCTCACAAGTAAAAAACCCTCAACTCCTGACGTTTCAGTTGGTAACGGTAGCTGAATATTTCTTTGTCTTAGACAGCACCCCCATTTTAATGTCAATTGATAACTTATGTACTGACTTCAAAGCTGATGATTCCTGGAGGTTTCCCTTCAAGAAGTTAGGTATACGTTTACTTACTTTTTACCTAACCTACATTATACCATATTTCAATATGCTTTAAAGAATATAAATAAAACTTCATCCGGTAGAAGGAAGTTACTCGTATATAGGTAAAACAGGTGCTTTAAGAATATTTGCAGCACTTTCGTCTTTTACGATACTTAAATATACATAACAATGTCCTGAATTGAAAAGACGCAGATGAGATATTTGTCCCTGCTTTGTTTTGAAATTTTTCACAGTACCATCAGGACCAACATTTACATACTTTCGTGGTTAAAGCCAGGGCTTTAGGGGGTACAAAGCCATCTATTTATGCTTTTTTTGAGATGTTTATATGTAAATGGTGGCACTAATATTATTTATATATGTTTGAGTAGTTATAAATTAGTTATGTTTAAATTAAATATTAATATTATTATGTCTAAGTTAATAATTTGTAAAGTTGTCTGAGGTTCTTTATACTTTTACTGTTTGCTCTTTACTTTCACCTAGAAAGTGAGGTCTTGTGAATATAATATTTATTTAAAAATTCCAATTTTTTTTATTGTGTCTACTCAAATACTGACACCATTTTATTTAAACCAAGATGACATTATGTCTTGATATCGAAGAGAAAGGTTAAAATCCCACAATCCATAAACCAAACCAATCTCACAAATTAACAGTCCTGCAATTTATAATCTCGCAATTGAAAAATCTTGTTCTTAAAAATTTCGCACTGCTTTACAACTGTGGCCAAAAAATCTTGCATATTTACACCAAAGTCCCACAATAAGGACTGACGACGATACCAAAAAAGTCTCCGTATCGTTTGGTATCGGTATCGGAAACCGTAGCGATACCAGCTCCAAAGCATCCGAAACGATATCGAGACCAAACCGGACTTTTGGAGCTGTGTTCAATTGGCCCGCAAAAGTGTTTCATTTTTTTTTTTTGAAGAGATGACTATTTAAATGACCACTTTGGACCATACTTTAACTTTTTTTTTGATCACCCCTACAAATATTTTTGTTTGATTTTTGAAATTTTTATTTCGATTTTTTTTTTTTTTGATAGAATTCTTTTAATTTTCGAAATTTGAAAGATTGCCATTGCGAAAAACTCTATTATTAAAAAAAAAAAAAAAATTGGCTACGTTAGAGGAAATTTAAAGGGTGTTTATTTTAGATAAATGAGTTTTTCAAAATGGTCATCTTTAAAAATTAAAAAAAATATTTTTACCTAAGTTAGAGGAATTTTAGAGGGTGTTCATTTAAGATAATAGAGTTTTTTCGAAATAGTCATCTTTCAAAAATAATAAAATTATTTTTAGTTAAGTTAGAGGAATTTAAAAGGGTGGTCATTTTAGATCAAAGAGTTTTTCCCAATTAAAAAACTAAAAGGAAATCTATACAAAAATCGAAATAAAAATTTCAAAAATCAAAAGAAAATATTTCTAGGGCTGGGTCAAAAAAAGTTAAAGGGTGGTGATTGATGTCCAAAAAACATCTATCGAAAACATTAAACAAAAAATTAGACACTTTTGCGGGCCAAGTGAACACAGCTGACTTTTGGCACCGAAATTACTTTCGGTAGAATCGTTTGGTATCGGCAGAAAAAGTAGATTTTTGAATTTTATAATTAAATTATTATATGCATGCATACCTACTAACGCAAAATGTATGTAATTCATTTCTTGGAAATGGTTTTATCGGTTTGAATGACATTTTCACAATTTTTTCTCTTTACTATGGAGAAGGTTTAAGCAATTATTTAAATTAAAGGGTGATTTTTTAAGAGGTTTAGAACTTTAAAAAAAAAAAAAACACAAAAAATTCGAAAAAATTAATGAAATATTTATTTGAATCGATAGTTTGAACCTTGCAATTTAATGTTTAAAGATAATTTCATGCAAATGTTGACCGCGGCTGCGTCTCAGGTAGCCCATCCGCTGAGTCCAATTTTGGCATACTCTTTCACACATATCGGCCGGTATCTCACGAATGAATGCATGGATGTTGGCTTTTAGTGCGTCAATCGAAGCGGGCTTGTCCCTATAGACATTCGCCTTGACATACCCCCACAAAAAATAATCTAATGGTGTCAAATCGCACGATCTAGGCGGCCAATTGACCGGCCCGAAACGTGAAATTAACTGTTCACCAAACTCGCCTCGCAATTGCGCCATTGTTTCGCGTGCTGTGTGGCATGTGGCACCGTCTTGTTGAAACCACATATCATGCAAGTCAAGAACTTCCATTTCGGGCAAAAAAAAGTTTGTTATCATCGCTCGGTAGCGTTCACCATTGACAGTAACGCTGCGATTCGCATCATCTTTGAAGAAATATGGCCCAATAATGCCGCCGGCCCATAAACCGCACCAAACAGTGGCTTTTTCGGGATACATTGGTAGCTGTTGCAATGCTTCTGGCTGATCTTCACTCCAAATGCGGCAATTATGCTTATTTACGTACCCATTCAACCAAAAATAAGCCTCATCGCTGAACACAATTTTTCGATAAAAAAGCGGATCCTCGGCCAGCTTTCCAAGAGCCCATTCACCAAAAATTCGGCGTTGTGGTAGGTCGGCTGGCTTTAGTTCTTGCACCAGCTGTATCTTAAAAGGCTTTACGCCCAAATCCTTCCGCAAAATTTTCCACGTAGTGCTGTAACAAAGGCCTAACTGCTGGGAACGGCGCCGAATCGACATTTCGCGGTCTTCTGTCACACTAGCTGATACGGCCGCAATATTTTCTTCACTACGCACAGTACGTAAACGTGTTGGTGGTTTAATGTCCAACAAAGTAAATTTGGTGCGAAATTTGGTCACAATCTTCCGAATAGACTGCTCAGAAGGTCGAGAATGCCGACCATAAAATGGAAGTAGCGCACGATGAACATTTCGAACCAAGCACGAATTTTGATAGTAAAATTCAATAATTTGCAAGCGTTGTTCATTTGTAAGACGATCCATGGTTAAATTGCAAACCAAACTGAAGCTGTTTGACAGTGACACAAGGTACTAAACACACGTCAGCTGTCAAAACCAGTATTGCCAAAACCAAACCAGCTAAAAAATCACCCGTTAGAACCACCCACTTCCACACCCATTTTTTTTAATTTCTTGTGGCTGTGCTATCTTGACGTCAAGATAGCACCGCCACAAGCTCCACAAGTTCTAGGCATTTAGGCATTTTCGAATTTTGAAATGCATTTCGAGATTAAGATTGCAGCACTTAATTAGCACCTAACTATTGCATCATTAGATTTTGGAATTTCGTTTGTGGCGGTGCTATCTTGACGTACCTCAAAATATCTGGGAATGACTCTAGACGCGAAATTAAAATGGAAGTCGAATGTTAAAAAGAAATGCGAAGAATTAAAAAATTAAATACATGACTGGGTTGCACGTACTTGCTCTTATGTTCAAGATGCTGAAGGCTTAAGAAAATTAAATGCAAAGACATGGATATTTTGAGGCAAAAATGTTTAAAAGCATGAAATACGATATTGAAATTAGCTAAAAAAAACTTCGTAGAGAGTTTCAGATGAAAAAAAGAACGCCATCTTTATTCTTAACTGAATAATGATTGCAGGGACAGAAACAAATGTTAATCGTTGTAGCAGTTTTCTTAAAAAAAATTTTTTTATATACAAATTCTTAAAATATTTTTGAGGGAAATTTTTGGAATGCAAAACTTTTTTTGTGGAAATTTTGATATGCAATATTATTTAATCATATCTGAAATTTGTAAACACAAAAATTATCTAACTTCCTTCAGCCAATAATGAGAAAATTCAAAATAAAAAACACGTTCTATGACAAGTAGGTTCTATTAATAGTTGCTAAGTGCAAAATTTTATAATTTTTTGTGCCAGATCGTATAATTTTAGCATATGGAAAAAGTTTAATCAAAAACGTAAGAGTCGTTTTTGAGAAAAAAATATTTTCCTTTCCGGTTTCTTGACTTTTGTGTGGAAGGTACTGTTATTTTTTCATATATGTAAAATTGTTTCTAAAAATATTTCAGAAAGTACTAACAAAATCTTAGGTATCGTGTTTCAAAAAAATCGATTATATCGTTTTCTCTAAATATTCGATTTTCAAAAAAAGAAATTTGAAACATTTTTTAAAAATCCAAAAAATGTTTTTTTTAAAATTAAAGTACACAAAAATATTTAAAGTTCTTGGTAGCTTCTGTGTAGAAAAATTTATTGAAATCAGTCATACCGTTTTGAAGAAAATCTAAAATTAAAAAATGGTTCTTTAATATGGTTATAAATAACCATTTTTTAAAAATGGTTTTTCACCCAAATGCGTGGGCTTATTATCGAAAAACCAGAAACAAAAATGGTACCATCATGAAACTTGGTTAAAATGTATCCTTAACTATTAGAATGAAGAATCAAAATAATCTATAAAAATATCGAGACTGAAAGGGTGTTTTTTTGAAGGAGGACGAAATATGGGATTATTGTTAAAAAACATTTGATAAAAATGGTACCCTCATGAATCTTGGTAAAAATGTTTTATTTGCTATGAGAATGAAGAATCAAAAGAGTCTATAAAAATATTTATAGTAAAGGGTTTGTCTTCGGTGGCAAAGGAAAGTAAATACTGTTACAGAAAAACACCTAGGAAAATGGTACATAGATAAAACTTGGCGAAAATGAAGGGTTTGCCATATCATGAGAATGAAAAGGGTCCAGAAAATACTCTATAGACAAAGGGTGTTTGTTATAGTAAGTAAAAATGTACATTTTCAACAAAATGTTGTTCTAATCGATCTATACATAATGTAAATGGTATGTTTACAAGTTCTTTCAAAATAAGGGTTTGTTATTATATTTATACGTCAAGTAAAATGTAACCAAAAGCTGTACAAAAAAATGCTCATATAAAATCATGAATAATGAAGCAAAAAATGTCTTATGATTAAGATATTAAGTATGGCCTTTAATGCTATCCAACCTTCATATATGTATTTAATTGAATGCAATATAAGACCAACAAGTAAAAAAAAATTCGTTTAAATCATGGTCTTTTTAATTTTTAAAATAAAACAAGAATATAACTATACAAACATGAGTTCTAAAAACAAAAACCCAACTCAAGTAACAAAAATTAACTAAAGTATGCTATAGAATATGAAAAGATTATAAGCGATTAAATTTTCTATAGCCCATCGATGAATATCTACAAGTAATAAATAATAAGTTGAAAAAAGGAATAAAATTAACTTTACTGACTACAAAAATAGAACGATATTAACCATCATCTTCAATCAGGTCTTCGGGCTCGAAATCCACCGGTTCTTCTTGTTTATATACGAGGGCAGGTCAATAAGTCCGTGACTTTTGGAATAAAACACAGATTTTTTGATAAAAAAATAATTTTATTTTTTAACGTAGTCTCCCTTGAGCTCTATACACTTTGTCCAACGCTTCTCCAATTTTTGTATCCCTTCCAAAAAAAATGATTTGTCGAGGTCCTCAAAATAGGCCATTGTTTGCGAGATGACTTCATCATTGGAGTCAAATCTTTTTCCACCAAGCCATTTCTTCAGGTTTGGGAACAAGAAGTAGTCGCTCGGAGCCAAATCTGGAGAATAGGGTGGATGAGGGAGCAATTCATAGCCCAATTCATGGATTTTTGCCACGGCAACTGCACATGTGTGCACCCTTGCATTGTCTTGGTGGAAAAGAACTTTTTTCTTGGCCAAATGAGGTCGGTTTTTTTTTTCAAATCGTCATTGATTGTTCTTCCTTTTGAAGGTAGTCAATGTGGATTATCCCGCGTGCATCCCAAATAACAGTCGCCATAACTTTATTGGCTGACAAACCCACCTTGGCCTTCTTTGGACCCGATTCACCCATAAAAACCCACTGTTTTGACTGTTGTTTGGTCTCTGGTGTGTTGTGATGGATCCATGTTTCGTCCACGGTTACAAAACGGCGCAAAAACTCCTCCATATTGCGATTAAGCAACGCCAAACCTTCCTGTGAAGTTGTTACACGATTGCGTTTGTGGTCGACTGTGAGCAAACGCGGCACCCATCTTGCGGAAAGCTTTCTCATGCCCAAGTGATCATTCAAAATTGAAACCACTGAGCCATGCGAGATCCCTACGGCTTCCACAATCTCTCGCACTTTCAATCTTCGGTCGGCCAACACCATATTGTGAATTTTTTCGATTGTTTCGGGTGTAGAGACCTCAACTGGGCGTCCAGGACGTTCGGCATCTTCAGTGCTTGTACGGCCACAACGAAATTCAGTAAACCACTTTTTTACCATTGAAATCGATGGTGCAGAGTCCCCATAGTATTTATCAAGCCTAGCCTTGGTCTCGGTAATGGTTTTTTTTCGCAAGAAATAATGCTTAATAAGCACACGAAGTTCACTTTTTTCCATTTTCTCCTCAAATTAGTGAGTAGTCTGACAAAAATAGCTGTCAAACACAAACTAACTGACGCAGCAAGTTTAAATTTTGACAGGAGTCAACTGACAAATGCCTGTTGACAGGAGCAGTGTTGCTGTTTCAGTAAAGAGGTCAAAAATTCAAAAAGTCACGGACTTATTGACCCGCCCTATTACGTTAGATTTATTATAAGCAATTTAAAAATGTTAAATAAGTAAACAAAAACAACTTTTGTTTAGAAGATTGTCTTTTATTCATTATGCATATTTTATCCATTGATTCTAACAAATAACCAAAAGTCTTGCGTTTTATTTTTGTTTATGACTGATACCAGACCAAAACCAGACGATACCGATACCGATACCAGCTAACTGCATATATAGATTGTGTCTACTAAGTTTAAATTTAAGAATTGGAAATTATTGCAGCAACAAACCTTTTATAAACTTTGAACAACAGTTGGTTTATTTGCCTCCAAAGACGCCTTGCGCTGCGCTGCTGCACAACTTAAAATTGTATATTTATTGCCATTATTACAATATTCGAGCCAAATTCGAAAATGGCTGACAAAAGAAAATCCATTCACTTTTATTACTCTTAACAGCAAACAAATAACTCTCCTTCCTTCTTCGAGCAACTGGGATTAAGTTTAACTTAAGCTGAAAAGTATGAAAGGGAATCAGAAGAAAAAAAAAATGTACACAAAAAAACTTTGCAAATTAAATTGAAGGAAAGTTTTTTAAAAAATAAAATAAAATAAAGTTATACTCCCAGACAAGAAGAGAAGAAAAATTCAATGCACTTTTTGTTCCTTCTTTATCTTTAGTTTTTCGTGCTTACAAAATAAAAAATGCTGATGCGAGATTTTTCTGTCGCGCTTGTCCTTACAAAACATTTATTCCTTTTTTTCATGTTTTTTTTTCTTGCATTTAACTACATATTCACCATAAAAGAACGACTTCGGTGGTCTTCCTTGTCTACTTTTTTTTTTACTTTTTCGTCATCGTCATCAATAAGGACACGAATAATTGCCTTAATTTCCCAGCCCACTCGTACTTGAAAGCTAATGCAAGATTTATCCTTGGCCAGCAGTAGCAAACATTATTATCCTTGGCATTTTCCAAATTGATTCACCATTTATAATAGTTGTTGTTGAAAATTCGTTTTAACAATATTCCTTTTTCCTGGGCTCTGAATGGTATTCAAAAACACTCCGAGTCATTTTAGTTTTGCCATATTCGGCCATATTTTATGTAACTCTGTCTAAAGCTTTTGGAATATTTAATCAATACATAATTGATTTCAGATGACAAAAAAATTTATTAACTTGGAGTAATTTGTACTTCTGTAAAAAAAATCGTTTAGATTCGTTGGATTTAAATTTTTTAAATTTGTTAATATAAAAACTGAGTTCCCAAAAAAAGTCATATTTTCAGAAAATAATTCTGATTTTTTAAAACATAAACAATTTTAAAAGTACGGCGTGTTTTTTTTGTTTGCAAGTGTAGGAAAATTGGAGAAAAAAAAAGACATCGAGGCTTACCGTGCTATCTCAGAAATTAAAAATGAAGTTTTCATACAAACTATCGACAGCAAGTATGAATGAAATTCAGGTTGGTAAGGCAGTTTTTCTGCGAACTTTTATAAATCGTTTAGGGATTAGAATTCCAAAGGGACTACGATGTTATTGTCTACCGGTTTCAAGAAAGAATAACACTTGGCTTTTTAAAGAAACTTAGGCAAGGATCAAACAAAGAAAGCACCTTAAGGCTTGCATTGCATCTACTCCAGCTTTTCGGGGAAAAGGGCCTGAGTTTAAGAATAACTTGAAGATAAGAGAACAGAAGAGGCCGCATGTAGGTGTAGGTGTAATAGTATAGCACCATTGCCTTGACAGAATTACCAAAGAGCACATAGATATCAACATCTTCTTAAACAACACTTGGAAAAAGATACAGGTGGATTTCTGCTATTCTCGGACTAGGACCAGCTCAAAAGGTGGAAGAAGTATTTTTCTACGGGTTAAAATTAGCCTAGGAAAAGTAGACTTTCACTTCGAAAAACTTCCGAAGCATTTTTAAGCATTTCATGAAAAGTTCCGTCAATTTGGGCTGAGGCTTAATTTTCTAGAAATGTATAAGTTTTTTTTTTTTTGAAATGTGAAGGTACAAATTGTAGCTTATGTAATTCTACACAAAAAATACGCACATTTCTTATGAAAAAAAAATGTGTTACAATTTCTTGTCCAGAATTTTATGTGCTTTAATACAAATTCAAAAATTTTTTGAAAAAATTATATGTGTTGAGATATTAACAAAAAATCATTATTCGTCCACAACTGAATTTTACCCCCATTCAAGGCCAGTTCAAATTTAGGGAACTTTTCAGGAAATGATTAAGACGTCAAAACAAAGCTCTAAACCAAAATTCTGCTTTGTCAAAATTTTTTGTAGACTTGCCATTTTGTTTGTATAATTTTCCTAAGGTTGATCACGTTTTCACCAGCGAAGTTAACCCAACGCCAATGAGCCGTCCGTTGTGACAAACTCTAGAGAAGCAATCTTTACAGCAATCAAATCACTGAAGAACAAATAAGTGAGGACGATACTCCCACAGAGCTCTTACGAGCATTGCCAACCAATTGAGAGACCTTAGGAAACAGAGTTTTCCTGAAGTGAAAAAGTGAAGTCAAAGAGTTCAATCCACTGCCACTTAAGAAAAAAAATAAATTTTGTGGCGCAGCAGCTCGTGGAGAACCAAGGCCTAGTGACTTACAACTCTCAACCATTCCTGTCTGCAAGTTATTGGCAGGAATGGAGTGGACCGAGTAAGAAACGGCTAGATGAAAAGCACTTATTCATGACAAGTATACTAATGGAGGATTTGTCAGTTCCTCGCAAGAGGCAGTACCTCTGAAAAAACATTTCTGTTTTTAGGTGTCAGTGGCCGAGAATCGAACCCAGACCTTCGGCATGACAGTCCAACGCACTAACCATCATGCCACAAGGTACTGCCACTGCCACTTACGTTTTTGTATTATAGAGTCGATGGTTTCCTGACCTGTCCTCGCGTGAATTTCATCGTTGGAGATACGGTTGGGCCAGAAAACCTTCAAGAAGTTTCCCAGAATATTTATTCACGAACTATTGCTGCTTTCTTGTGACAGCGAATGTTAATTTCCAAGTGCTGCACCCATAAAGAAGCACGGACTCAACATTGGAGCGCAATGTGTTGCAGCTTGGTCTTAAGGCTTATAGAGTTGAACGCTTTCTTAAGCCCAACGATTTCAGCTTCTGTCTCCGGCCTTATTGTCATTTGATGGAGATCCATGATCATATGAGAGAGTAAGCATACGTCATCTGCGTAGTCAAGATATTTAAGGTGTGATTGCAGATTCCACTGAATTCCTTCATTAGCAGTCGACAAAGTTCCATGTGATGGTATTGTATTGGTGACAGTATCAGAACAACAATTATTTTTTGAGTTTTTTTTTCAAATGGACTCCAAAAAAAAGTATTTCAAGAAATAAAAAACATTAACAATACCTATTGATTTTTTTATACCAATGACAGATGGAACCCACTCGCAACTTATACCACCACAAAGAATCTGTGGCCTACCTTCAATGACATAAAAAAAAGGACGATATCCTAAACTTGAAAAAGAGATCTCTGAATCTTTTTCTTAACAGGACATTTCTAAGGGTTCATAATAAAGAAATGAGACTAAGTACTGTAGACCAGTGCAGAGGCAGTGGTGATGAAGAAGTAAAGGAGACAAAAAATTTCAATACCTAGGTCACTGTCCGGCACTCTGTAATTAAGCTACGCATTTTTGGGTAGCTATTTCTTTAACGATCAAGCAGAAATCTCGAAGTCAACAGGTTCTAACATGTCAAATTTAATTAACTTCATCAACGCCTCAAAATAGCTCGATGATCGGTGCATAGGATATGTTATATTTTTAAAGGGGTAGTCCAATCCATCAGGAAAGCACAATGGATCAACATTGATCTAAGTGTTACGGGTACACGATCTTCCGTGAGCCCATCTACCTAACTTAACCTAATCTAATGGAAATAAACTTTGAAATATTATCAAAACCATTTGAGATGTTTCGAGAAATAAAACAAATAAAACTCGTTTCGAAATATACCATCAGGAGGCAAAACAAAATTCTACAAAATGGTTAGGTTTTTTCTCCTTTATCAGATAAACACCTTAAAATGTCATCCAAATTGTTAGAAGTGACTCCAAAACTTGAGAATTTGGGCGTAGTAGTAGGCGAATTTCAAAAATATCAATCGCTTGTGATTTTTTAATTATACAAACTATTTCTGAAAACTTAAAGTTAATTGTTAAGGCTCTTCCAATAAACCAAGAAATAATAAAAGTAGACGTCTCGCTTGGCCGATAATCCTGAAAATATTATTCAAATTATTTCAGTGGTTTCTGAAAGATAGAGCAAATAAAGCCTTTTTCTTAAGACCAGGAACTAAAATAGTGGGTGTGGCGGATTTTACATAAATTATTTTTTCATAAGAACAAACCTTTAAAAATTGTACCCTAATCGTTAGAGCTATTTTTGAGAAAAACAAACAAAAAAGTGGGAGTAGGATAGTTTCACGAACTTCAATTCTTATAGCTTTTCCCATAAAGTGCACTTAAATAATCTTCGAAAATTTAACCCAAATCATTAAATATATTCATTTTATAGATATCAAGAAAACAGTGGGCATCATGTCAGTGTGTAGATTCTGCAAAAACTAATTTTTGTATTTTTTGTTGATCATTGAAACAAACTCTGAAAAATTCACCAAAATCCTCATATCAGTTTTGTATATAATAAAAAAAAAGTGGACGTGCCGCAGAAACTTTGAAATTCTTACTTTTTAAATTATTTTTTGTTTAAAAAAGTTTTCTAAACATTGTTCCAAAAAATTAAAGTTGTAGACTTAATATTTAAGAAGATATAGTCTTTCAAACTTTTTTTGAAAATGTTTTTTTTTTTAAGTCTTTATTTTCAATACTAAATAACATACACATGTTTTGAGGAATTATGGTGTCCTTACAGAAGCTAAAACTGCCTAAAACCGAGCTTTAAAAAAACATCTTCACGCTTTTGAATTTTTAAAAAAACTTTATGGCTCCCCTTTTACAAAATTCAAAAATCCAAAAAAAAAAAAAGAATAATCTGGAACAATTTTCAAAATTTCGATTTTTGAAAAAAGAGGGGCCAGGTCAAAAACGGTTTTTGGGTCTAATTCCATTTCCTATTTTTGAATATTTTTCAAAAAAATTTGGAACAATCCGGAACAAACTGGGAACAATCTGTAACAAATTTCAAAAATAATAGATTCCAAAAAAGGGGGGCTAACTTCACACACTCTACTTACTTACTTATCCAGCTCCCGATCCATGGAGGGTCTCTGCCTGAGATATTGTGGTCTTCTTGCATCGGAAACTGCCTGGTCCCTGTAGTGAAGGTTCGGTCTCCCTGGTTGTCTCGAACCTGGGGGCTGGGATTCGAAGATAGTTTTGGCTGGAGCGTTGTTGTCCATTTGTTCGATGTGGCCGAGCCAGTGTAGTCGACGTGTTTTGGCTCTTTGGACTACATCCACATCTTGGTACAGCTCGTATAATTTACGATTAAATCTTCTCCTTCATTCACCCTCCTCGCATATTCGACCAAATATCCAACGAAGAATTTTTCTGTAGAAAGTTCCCAGTATCAATTCCCCTTTTTTACTTTATCGTCCAGCACTCGGCACCGTAGAGTAGAACTGGTAAAATTACCGTTTTGAATAGCGTGCACTTTGTCTTTCGGGAAAGGAGTTTTGAACCCATTTGTTTGGCCAAACTGAAGTAGCAGCGGTTCGCTTGGGTAATTCTTTGTCGGATTTCCACTAAGGTGTCATTCGTAGGGTTGATGTTTGTTCCGAGGTAGGTGAACTCCTTGGCTACCTCGAAATTACTGCTACCAACAGTGACGTTTTGTCCTAGGCGATGGTAAGATGAAACTTTGTTTGTTGATAGCATATACTTTGTTTTGTCCTCATTCACTTCAAGACCAACGTGTTTCGCCTGTTCATCAATATCTGTGAATGCTTCTAGTACAGCTGGCTTGGAGCGGCCGATGATGTCGATGTCTTCCGCATAGCCAAGCAGTTGCGAAGACCTGTTGAAGATAGTCCCTTCCAGGTTGACACTACTTTCTGCTCCAGGACAAGATTGAAGAAGTCACATGATAGGGCATCCCCTTGTCTGAACCCTGTACATGTTTGGAATAGCTCGGATGAGCTGTTACCCATTTGCACGTTGCACCACATATTTTGTAAGGTCATGCGGCATAGCTGGATCAGTTTTTTTTTTTTTGGGATCCCAAGTTCCGACATCGCCAATAGAAGCACTTGGCGACTAATGCTATCATATGCGGCTTTGAAGTCGATGAAAAGATGGTGGGTCTCGACTTGAAATTCGTTGGTCTTTTCTAGGATTTGACTCAATGTGAAGATTTGGTCTATCGTCTATCTGGCTTGAAGCTGCACTGGTACTTGCCGATCATAATGTTGCACAAAGGATTAAGACGCTCACATAGGAAATGCTGCTGGAAATGCTGCTTAAATACGTCTACAATTCCCTGTGCTTCGGTGACTAGGTTCCCTTCGCTGTTTGGAAGAGCTTGCGTGCTGGTTTTACAACCACATGCCAGTTGCTTGGCTGTTTTGTAGAACCGGTGGATGTTGGTGACGGTGCTAGGCTCCTCGAGATACCTGAGCTGAGAGGCTGCGGATGCTCTTTTCTTTCTACGCAGGGTTTTCTTCTCTTTCCTTCTCTTTTCACGGTACTCCTCTCTTGGTGCACTTGTTTTCCGTTGCAGCATTTGCATTCGTGCATTTTCCGTCTCCTGCTTCAATAGCGCGCATTCCTCATCATACCACGGGTTCTTTTTTCGGGGTGGTTGATAGCCTATGGTGATCTCGGCTGTCTCTTTAATGATGTTGTGGTACAGGTTCCACTGGTTATTGACGCATGTGGGTGGGGGTACGGCAGAGAGTTTCCCGGTTAATTGCTCGTTGTAGTCTCTGGCCATCTCAGATGTGCTTAGGGATGCTATGTTTAATTTTTTGCTTTGGGTGGTCTTCGCTTTCTTTTCGTTGGACAGTCGAGCTCTGAACTTTGTCACAGCAAGAAAGTGGTCAGAGTCCACATTTGCACTTCGGAAAATTCGCACGTCCAAGAGCGCCAATTAGCACAGGAGTAAGTCTGTTTATTGTGAAATAGCAAACCAAACTGAGCATATATCAAGTGATAGTGTCAAAAAGACAAACTCCGAAAAAAGTATTACCAGATTGAAAACCACACGTCTAATAAAACACCCGTTTTAAACAGGGAAAAAATCAAAACTACCCCATAATTTGCTCACTAAGGGCCCTTTTGAGCACAGATTGTCTGGACTAACTGCAGTTACCATTAACACATACAAAATTAATTAGTGTCAGTTCTCTACGCAGCTTATTTGTTCTCTTACGCAAAAAAACTGTGTTTCTTATGTAAGCTACAAGCCCATTAAACCGATGCCTTCTTCCACATCTTAATATTTTTTTAGGAAAGTCTGAGCACATCAAACTAAGTCATTCAATTTAAATCCAGTTAAGTCGGAATTTCTTAGAGGTAAGGTTATTTTGTGGAATTTGACTTGAATTTTTCAGTTGCTGGAACAATAAATTCAGATATAAAAAACAACTGTTAGCTGTAATTCAAATCATACAAAAGTATCTGACCTTAATCAAATGCTGCAGGACGTTATGGTATTAACATATATACCTATAGTGATGTTTACCGGCTATCGATGAAGTTCAGTAAACCCTTAAGCTTTTCCAACATTTCCAAAGTTTATCCTTTTTAAGTGACAGTGAGAGCAAAATCACATTTTGAATGGGAAACGTATTCGTATAATATGCATTAGGCGGTTCACCTTTTTTCTTTGTATGTACATAAATGTATAACCTCAGGAATATATATGTTTGCGTGTTCGAAGTTTGTTGATATAATTTTTCATTACAAGGGATTTCCTTATGCACAATCTCTGTATATTTGAGTTCCTACATTTATATAAAGTTTATATACATATGTATGGAAGGGTGCATGGGTAACTATAGTTTATATCTACTGCTAGAGACATAGATGATAATCCTGCAGAAATTTATCTGCAGCTCGTCCGCTAATCGTAAACAACCCCGGGCAATGAATCTTAAGAATGCCAACTTCGTTTCAGCTTACCATCATGCAGGAGACGTTTCTCTCTCCCAACCTTCGAACTTAGCCGCACTGTTTCAACGTTATATATGGCAAATTGATATTAAACTTATAGTCGTGAATCGTGATACTGGGATGCTCACATTTCACATTTAGGTTTCCATATTCTTTAATTAGTGCTCTGGTATGTTATACCTATGAGCAAGAATGCATAAGAAGCCTGAAAAACACGAAATCGCAACCATCCGCTTTACGCTGTACATTTATACATGTGTGTATATGAAACGCGTAGGATATACCACCCTTCATCCAGCGCCAAGCTAATGCAACACGTGCATTCGTTGAAATGAAACCTTAGAATTGGATTAACATTTTACTCAATCCCACCGTGCGGCTTACAGTGGAACGTTACCCACAATTATGTGGAAATTGGATTATTCTTATAGTTTTAATGTTCAAATTCCATAATTAAAAAAAATTCTTAGGTAATGTCACTTTATATTTCTTCATACAAGTTATCGTAGGAACAGACTTAACGTTAATATGTATTAGAGGCAGTGGCTTAGCGTGTGGGGCACATGCTCCGGGTAGTCATTAATAAAGACCAAGAAAGTTTAGATATATACATACATTATATACCTTCACTATGTAATTTTTTTTTAATTAATTTAAAGTAAGTTAAATACTAAACTTAACAAAAAATTATTTTTATATAGAAAAATGTATCTATTTAATTAAAATAGCTTTAATTTAATTTATAATCAAAATCACTTTAAAATAGAAAAGAACATCTGTTCGACAGTATTTTTGGACGTGTCGCAGGTGTTTGACAAAATGTGACACGAAGGCCTCAAATGAATCAAGACAAGTTCTGCCTGAAGGACTTTTTAACATTCTTAACGGATGTCTAGGTAACAAACTTTTTCTTGTAAGACACGGAAGTGACTATTCTCATTTCAAAGAAATAGTGGCTGGGGTACCACAAGGAAGTGTATTAGGTCCAGTTCTGTACCCTTTATTTACACACAATACACCTGAAACAGAACACACTATCGTAGCCACGTTTGCTCATGATACTGCAATACCAGCCGTAGGCAAAGCAATTAGCGAAGCTACCATTAAATTACAAAATGCCCTTAATAATGTCAACGAGTGGACACAAAAATGGCGAATAGCGCTCAATGAACAAAAGTCAGTTCACGTGGATTTTACGTATAAACAAAATAAGTAGATTACCCGTCTTTCTTAATACCACTCGTGTTGCATTTGCAAATAAGGCAATGTACATATCTGGGAATGACTGTAGACACGAAATTAAAATGGAAGCCGCACGTAAAAATAAATGCGAAGAACTCAAAAGTAAATTAAGAGATGTAAACTGGTTACTGGGTAAATATTTAAAGCATTCATCTCCCAAATAAAATTTTTCCCAAGTAAGTCTCCACTACATTTTGCGGGGAAAAAGAATGCTCGAAGCATTATTTTTCCGGACAAATTGTGACATTTTATGTTTATTTCACTTTTTATGAACTAAAATTATCTTCTTGTTTCAGAGTTCCCATTATTAAGACGTTTTGAGGTCGCATGAAGAAATAACTATAATATAAAATGCGTAAGGAAAACGATGACATCAGATTTGAGAATATAATATATAAAACACCTGTTTTAAATCAGTCAGTGGCATAGCTAATGGAAAAGGGTAATTAACGGGCCACATACAGATTCGGAAAATATTTTCTTCTAATCAAAACTTAAATTTATTTCCCAACCGTGTTAAACCAAGTTGGAATCAGCAAACTGATCTGGCAAAAATCAAGTGGATTTCTGGAGCAGAAGAAAACTCTTAGTTTCGCAGGAGCCATTCCTTAAACGAATTTGGAAGTGAATAGCTTGACAGATAGGGGGGAAACTATGTTTTGACGGAAAAAGTTCATTTTAATCCAAATGTCAACAAATTGCTCTGTAATCACTTTTTTGCAGAGAAGTAAAAAACAATCTAAAAAAGACCGTAATTTGTTTTTAATCCATCGATATCTGTCAATTTAATTCTCAGTTGATAGTTTGAAAAATGGAGGACAAACTATATTTTTACGAAAAAAGTTTATATCAACCAGTTGCCCCAAAATCGCCTTTCTAGAGAAATAATATAAATAAAAATTTCAGACTTTTTAAAGTATTTTCATCCATCCCCATTATATGTTACCCAAAAAGCGCAGGGACTCAATTTTTCTTTCTCTGAAAATGCTTTGAAAGAATCTGATTTATACATGAAATTTTTAGATTTGTGAATTGAAGCAAATTTCTAGTCACGCTACTGTTCTCATTTGACTTTTGTTTTATCTCTACACCTTCAAAATTTGTCTTGAGAAAAAGATGTGGAAATAAAATTTGTCTTTACTCGATCTGCGTACTAGGCTTTAGTATTAAAAATCCATTGATTTTATACAGGCAGGTACTAAATCACTTTGTACGTATGGCAAAATTTTGCTTAAAAATTCAAATTTATATTATATATTTTTAGCAGACTACATCACATCGCACGTAGATTTCAACCCAGTAGCGATGACAGAAATCCCAACAAGGGAATTCTGGAATGAAAACAGGGTCATTAATGCGAATCATGTTTCGGTGTTTATTGACGGTTCCAAAACAAACGAAGGGGTAGGGTCAGGTATCTACTAGGAAAACCCACCTGTCAATAGATCAATAAAGCTTCCAAACTTTTGCAGTGTATACCAAGCGGAGGTGCTTGCAGTTTGCGAAGCCGCGAAATATCTTATATCTCATGAATTAGTCAATAGTAATATCAACATTTTCATAGACAGCCAGGCGGCAATCAAGGCTATTTCCTTAATCACTATAAAGTCCAAACTGGTAGAACTTTCTCGAGTAGAGCTGAGATCTCTAGTTGCAACAAATACTGTTACCCTTAAATGGGTCCCAGGACATAGTGATATTTTTGGGAACGAATTAGCGGATGAACTGGCCAAAAGCGGATCATCTCTTGATCCGAACCAGATTGAACCCTCGATACTTGTGCCGCTGGAGCAAGAAAAAAGTAGAATTCACCAGAATTTCCTCGAAGCTGCAGACGTTAGATGGCCATCAATTTACACTTGCCAGGTTTCAAGAAATTTGTGGCCGAACATTTCAAAGAACCGAACTGAATATATACTAAAGATAAGCAGGCCTCAACTATCACTTCTGGTTAGAGTCCTAACGGGCCACAACTCAACACATGAGGAAAGTGGGCACCAGCCCATCGGACTTATGTAGGGGGTCAAGATGAAGAGGCAGTGGAGGGCTCATCACATTTTCTTTGTGAATGCCCCAGCTTGGCTAGAACCAGAAAAGAAGCCCTCGGAGAATACTTTTTCGACGAATTGGGCGACAGCTCTTCCTTGCCACTAAAGAATATCTTGAAATTCATTCAGAATTCAGGATGGTTCAAGGAGGCATCCCATACCTAAGCTCCCCTCAATCTCCCTACCTTCCTCATACCTATACCTACCCTAACCCTGGGGAGCGCAATGGATCCACAGAGATTCGAGTGAGATGATGCAGCTTGCCTTATCATCACCCATTCTAGCCTAACCTAACCTATTATATATTTGCTGTGAAAATAGATACAAAAATATTGCTCCATTAAAAAGATAAAAATAAAAAAGTGTCGAAAATTTATCAAAAAAAGTATGTTTTCCAAAAATCAAGAAAAAATCGAAGAAAAATGGTGTCAAAATTTCCTGAGACATGGTTAATTTTTTTTTTTTTTTTTTGTATCAACTTTCTAATAATACAAATTGATTCAAAATCGGTTCGAATCCTGATTTTCGGTGAATTATTTTAGTTTTTCATTTTCATTTTTTAAGGACTCGTAACTTCTTAAATAATTTTTTTTAGAACTTTAAAATATATGCATGACTTTTTATATTTCAAAAATCAAAAAAAATTACCTTCTAGCAACTCCCGTTAAGTATTTAGTTTTTCGACCCTTTTACAGTTTTACACAATTTTACCCTAGATGGCGTTACAAATTTTATTCTAAGACTGTGGTTTTATATTTTTCTCTTTAAGTGGAACCAAACTGCATCAAAACATTTCATACTTCAATTAACTTTGAAAGAATTTCTAGATTTATCGATCTAAAACGTCATGTGAAAGGTTCTGTGTAGAATGCATACGCCACTGTTCATTCGCACAGATTTACACCGTGAAAAAACATTCGGTCCATTGCCGTGTGAACCAGGGCTTAGCCTTTTGATTTTTAACATTATACTTTGTTCGTGAATTTTTGAGGGAATTTCTTGTGCAGGTATTTCTTAAAAAAAAAGTATTGCACTGCGAGCTCCTATGGGTAGATTGATCATAATTTGTTTTGGTTCATTGTGATTTCAAGTTTGTGTCATGCGGATATTTTGTTAGAGTATTTGTGTTACAGATTCGTAATGCTTGCCATTCTTCTTTAAGACCCGATCCCTGGGGAAAAACCGTGCAGACGTAAACTTCTTCAACGCAACTCTCGGTACTCTAACAATTTTGATCTTCTTTCAAAATTTTCATTTTAAAATTACTTTTTTTCGAATCTATTTTTAAAAACCATTTTATTTTAAAAGTAAGTTGGAAAATGGATTTGTGCTTTAAAAAACCTTAAGCATGCCATTGTAAGGGTTACTATTGATTTTTAAATATAGGTACATATTGACGGTTAATGTGCAGAATCTCGTTGGTCAGTTTTTGTAATTTTTCAGAATTAAAAAAAAAAAACACTAACAGTGAAAAAATATAAAAAAAAATGGTTTGAGCTACTATTTACAAATATATAAACTATATTTTATGAAATGTTGAAATAATGCGTCGTTTATTGTTGTATTAACGATATTTTTGTTAAATTTTTGGACTTATGGCGTCCTTTACTTTAACCGCGTCGATAGCTATGTGTTTTCTATTTAATGCTAGTTTTTTTGAAAATTGGTCTTCCCGCCTAATTGGGGGGAAATATACCCTCAACTAATGTAAGTTTGGGTAGACATGGATTAATTAAATCAAACTTTAACTAAAGTAATCTTTACGCCCAATTTAAAAATTCCTACTCCGGTTCCTTCTTCAAAATAGCAATTGATTTGGTAATAATATTTTTAATTATTAATTAAATTTTTTAATAAATAATTTGGGTGTAGCAGATAATTATCTTCTTGTACAAAAAAATTCAAACCAGTTGTTAATAAAATTTGCAAACTAGTAAAAATATAAAATTTACAAACTTCACTATAATATTTTTGCTTACAGTAAATTTGATAATAAAAATTGAAGTCCAGCCATTTCTTTCCGTTTTCTGAGCTCCTCGTTGGTTCTACTGTGCGATGAGGATATTGGGGTTAAGAGATTGGATGGTGTTTCCCGGGAGTGCAAAACCGAATGACGGATGGAAAAAAATTCATTTGCACACTGCTTATTCTTGTTGTAAGAAGACGATGCAGATGCACAAAAAGTTTTCATCTATCTCATCCTCTCTCGGGCGCCAGTTAAATTAATGCAACCTCATTTTTCACAAAAGAAAATCCTATCCTTTTTCTTTTGCTTTCTTCACATTATTTTGATCTTAATGGTTGCAACTCTAGTCGTTCACTTGGATGTCCTTCAACCCAAAGGATGCATATCCCGACGATCCAGTTCAGTGTAAAAATGGAAAGATTTTTCTGTTGGTTTAAATACTTACTTTGAGCAAGCCGCGTCTGGCTATTCAAAGGTATCCATCCCATCCCTATATCGTATATGAATTTATATTAATAGATACATCTTTCCACCCTAACACCATCCAATAACATCTTTGAATGGCTTGTTTCGTCCTCCTCGGGAAGAACAAAAGTGAGACATAATAGTATATCCGCTTCGTTCCAGTAGTGAATATTCACCGTACTTAATCGTGATCCTATAACAAGCGTTAATTACGAAATTTTATCTTTATGAGCTAAGACGATGGATTGAAGATGGGGGTCTGGCAAGGACGAATTTAATAACAAAAAAAATCTCTCAGGCTTGGTATATGTATAGGTTATATACCGTGAAAAGTATCATAAATAATATCACTATCTACGGATCTGAGTCTGGAAAAGAGGAATAAGAAGGATCCTTTTCATTCTTATATCATACATGAGAAAGGCAATCATAAATCTTGTCGAAGGCAAATTTTTTGTTCCTCGTCATTTATATTCAAACACACCATCACCATACCCCAACACCTACAACTTACATATATATGTATGTCCTTTTGTTCTTCCTCATTGTCATCCCTCATATTCTTTGCACTTAAGTAGAGGAAAAACTGTAATGTGTCTTTATTCTTTCTTCTTGAATGCTTGAAAAGAATGTGCGTTGTCGGTCTTTTATGGTGGTCCTTTTCTGGCGAAAACTGGCAAAAAGATATATCCTCTCATGTGCAAGGAAGCGAGTGTTGGCCGGAACATAAGAAGTCACCAATTGATTGCTGCCCATTTGTTTCCGTTCAATTTTGAGGGAGTTTTGCTACAAGTGGGTATTCGGGAATTTTTTGTTTGTTTTTTTTTTTTTGCAAAGTAAAGGAGGCAAATGAGAAAACAGGATGATTTGTGCTCCATTGGACAGTGGTATCATAAGGCAATATAAGGCAATATGTTAAGGTAAATTGGGGGAAACAAAGTTGTTTGTTAGCTGACCTTATAAAACACACATACCTATTCCGATGTAGGTTAGGGTGATTTCAAATTAAACAAACTTGTTTCAATATTTTGGAAACCAAGACTCAAGCTTGGGGCTTTGAAAAAGGCTGTACAAATTTAAGGTTCAAGGTTTATGTCTTTCCTAAGAAAATGGAAAAAGAAGTGGGAAAACAAAAAAAAACATAATGCCTTACTTTTTTACAGTCTTTTCTTAGAGCCCCAAGCAAACAACTTTTCACGGTTTAAAGGTAAGAACTTCAAAGTAACTTCCTTTAATTTGACCCACCTTAATATATTTGTGAACATTAAAGTCTACCTGCTACAACAAATGGATTCGAAGAAGGAAAACAAAAAAAAAAAGAAAGTCAAAACATTATGTGCAGAGAGAGTGAAGGAAGATTAGTCTGTAGGTACCTAAGAATATTTAAGTTTTTGTCGGATGGAGATTAAAATGAACTTTGAATGTGAAGGCTAGATTAACATATTACAATGATTATTCCAAGGAGAAATTAAATTCTTAATTTTGTTAAGAAATAGGACGTTCCAGCTCACTTTAGAAAATACCCTTATCAATTAGCGAACCTAACGTAAGGGACTTAAAAAAGACATTTTGATTATAAATATAATTAGTAATTATTACTAATTGGAAAATATATACATTTTTAAAAATTCCAGCCTGCTGTCGTTGTGTTAAGTAAGGTTTCGAGACTCTGGTTTTGGG
Source organism: Dasysyrphus albostriatus (assembly GCA_946251815.1). Classification (NCBI taxonomy): domain Eukaryota; kingdom Metazoa; phylum Arthropoda; class Insecta; order Diptera; family Syrphidae; genus Dasysyrphus; species Dasysyrphus albostriatus. Next base: position 188,850,556 of record OX276335.1, on the reverse strand, counting down.
GGCTGTGCCTTTTCGTTAGCTCCCTTGCCACGTAAAAAAGCGTGGTTATTAGAGAAACACGAGTAGCGTGAGACCTGGAAAGTCATCAGATAACAACTTAAGAGCATGCACCTGGAAAGTGAGAAGATTTTACACACCAGTGACTACTCGAAAGCTTGAGTCTCACGCAATGGGTAGGATCATGGTATCATGGAAAGAAAAAAATCTAAAATTTATAACAGCTGCTATAAAAGATAGTGAATGTTCTTCTTAGAGAACCAGCTAAGAAGCAAACCGCTTGACCTCTCTTTCCAAATTATAAGCCTTACGTCTGTATAAATTACATGCCCTTGCCAATTAATTTGAGGATCCTCTCTAGAAACAGTTTAATGACCTCGAGTATGGAGTCTCATTGAAGTACAATGTTAAAGTTGTACTCTAGGACTTCAACGCTAAGCAAAACTACTGAAAAATGACAAAATGTTCATTATCATGGATGGTTCCGGTTTTAAAGTCATCAGCCATTAGTTGTTTATACTGATTGATGGCTGTAAAACCGGAACGCAAGCTCTTCGAAACACCGAAGCACATCGACTAGTAGATGAATCCAAGCAGCATTTCCAGCAACTGGCCAGATGGGTATCAAGAGGAAAACCCACTCCAGTCAATGACGTCCCAGTGCCACAACCCAGTAGGTATAGAAGAGATAAATTTAACTTTAAATAAATAAATAAAAATATAAAATATGCAACAGCTCGTACAGAAGCAGGGCCTAGTGACTTCCAACTCTCAACCATTCATGTGTGCGTGTTGCTGGCAGCAATGGGATAGGGACCTACAACTTTTTGTGGAGCCCAAACGGCTAGACGAGAAGCACTTATTCATGACAAGTAATACTCATTGAGCATTTTTCAGTTCTTTTAAAGAGTCAGTACCTCGGGAAAAACATTTCTGTTTTTAGGTAACATTAGCTGGAAATCGAACCCAGACCTTTGGCATGACAGTTCAAAGCACCTAACCATTGTGCCGCGATTTACTACTAGATTTGACTATAAAAAAGCTTAAGAACAAAAATTTTGCGGGATCTGATAGTTTACCACAGCTCTTCTCTTCAAGAACGAAGGAGATGTGTTGGAAGGGTTAATGCATCAGGCAAGTTTGGGTGGAAGGAAACATGATCGATGACTATCAGCTCCATATGTCCCATCCACAAAAAAGCTTTCCTGTGTCCTGTAAGAAACATCGAGGCATATCCGTTATGTTTCTATGTATCGACTTCAAAGACACTTATAAAGGAATTCATCATCAGAAGCTCTACGAGTATGCGGTGATGGCTGAACTTGGTATCCTAATGGCAACAACTGATTTAGTTGTGTCGCATGACATTGGAAAAAACGTGCTACAACTATACACGATACTGAGCTATTCCTAGCATGAAAAGAGGTGCACTATTTTGTTCGGAAGCAAATAGAATGCAGGATTGGTGCTAGCGTTAAAAGTCCCATATTAGACGATGATTCTTTGAATATGACTCTTTATTAGAATTTCTCTTTGAAAATAATTCTGTGAGGCCCAAACTCTTTGAAGCTTGATGCAAAGTTGATAGGTTTTTCTTATTTCGAAGCCCGCTTAGACAGTTTGTACAGTGTTTGTATAGGAAAAATAAGAAAATACGAAAAATGCAAAAAAGAAACGACTTGGAAAACTTGGCCCACGACTCACGCACATACCAACTTGTCTTCCATCTCATCTTTTTTCTCTTTTGCACTCATTATGTTTGGAAAGAGTCAGATGCAAGGAATCATTGTGTAATAGGGGACACACTGACATCACTATTTTCAGTAGATCAGTTCAACTTCTAGGGTGTGCCGCTGATGAACCGATGAATCTCACCCTTCCCAGCTGTGCCTATCTTTGAAATACGTTTCTGGTGGTAATATTCTTGAGGATTTCGTCACTTTCGTGGATGTTTGTTTGAAACTTCCATATTTAATTAAACTGACAAAGAACATTGCTTCTCTGGTTTTTGAAATTCAAGGTGGTGTTACGAAGATCCAGAGGGAATTCAAAAACGCTGTAATAACACCTTGCTACAGCCACAAACTGCATAACTTCATTTCGACAGCTATGAAAAAGGTAATTGCTTTCTTCAAATTTCAAAATCGTCCACGCACATTACTTTGTGGGTGATCAGGTGTGTAGAGCTGTATGCAGGGTCGTGCCTAGAGGTGGGGCAATTGCCCCAGGCGCCTAACCATGAAAGGCGCCTTGCCATGAAAGGCGCCTTGCCGTGAAAGGTGCCTTGCGATGAAAGCCGCCTTGCCATGAAAGGTGCCTTGCCATCAAAGGCGCCGTACCGCACATGGCATGACACGTTCCGTGAAAGGCGCCACCACGTCGCGTCGTAAAGGCGATCTTATGTTGGAAAAATTGTGCAATTATTATTGACTGACCAAACTGAAATGAATTGGGTGCAATACTATGATGGAAAGCATCATCTCCGGTGCAGCTGAACAGTAAAAATCGAGTTGATGAACAAAATACTAAAACGCTAGAGGGCATGGTTGTAAACGTCAAACTCATATGCAAGTAAATTGACTGACCTTGACCAAACCAGTTGTTTTCTACAAACAGGACAATTTCATACTAGACGTAAGCAAAATCCACTTCAAAACACAGTGGTCATTTAACGTGTCGTTGACAAATTGACTTTTGTTTTGCACCTATCCAAGAATTTATGATTTGAGCTTGTGCTGCTTTCGTGCAAAAATTCCAAGCAGAGCGTTGTATTTAAAGTATCGTAAGAATGAACGTCAAGAAAAAGTTGAATTGTTAAAATATCGAAAGGTTAAAACATTGATTTATATTGACTTTTTGTGTATACTAGAGATGGTGTTCATTTTTTGCGTCTCTTTTTTTTACCACTCTCTCATTACCTGGGAAAAAATGGGATGGCCAAGTGAGGCAGAAGATTTTTTTTTTTTGAAAATTTCTGTCTCATTTCTCGATCTCTTTTTTTTAAAGAAATTGGAATGAGATTCAAAAGAGAGACGTCAAAATGAGTTGCCTCACATGAAGCTGGTATGAATACCGCCAAGTGTTGGGAAAAAATTGTGACAAGTCGATAAAAGTCGATCCTTTTCTCGACTTTTTTTCAACGCAGCTGATTTTATTGTCAAGTCGTGATTTCAAAAGGTCAATGTCTAGTGAATTAGCAAGAAAACTAGGTATTTTGACTTGGAAGAAATTCAGTATAAATCGATATTTAAAATGTTTTTTTTTGTCGGTTATACGTACGCAACCCACTTAAATACTTGGTACTGGGTGGAGTCCAGAATTAGTATCATTGTATCAGTATCTTTAAACCTCATCATTGACGATTTTGATCTTTACTTTTGAGGCATTAAGAAAGCACAATCATTTATTATTTTGATTGAAAAAGTTTCAGACTTCATTAATATTTCTAAATTGAAGATGATAAGTTTCAATGAGAGCTATGACAGGCGACTAAATAACTTAAGTGACACGATTTTCTATTCGATTTTTTTTATTAACTCTGTATAAAATGTTTTATAGCAAAAAACAGCGGAATCTGTGCGCCTGCCCCAGGTGCTCTAAGGACTGGGAACGGCCCTGGCTATATGAATAGTACTCCAATTTTCTGTAGACCTCATCAAGATCATAAAAACTTTAGAAACAATTCCCTAGGGGCTTGACCCCATCATAGATGATAGATGGCAAGGCTACATGAAAATTCTCCCCTGAACAAAATCCTGGGTCCACACTTCTTTAAGATTGCTACCCTTCTTGGACTGGATTAAGAAACTAAGTTCATTATCCAAGTCCAGTCATATTGTTTTTTTACTATGCAAACGGTAGTGTCAGGTAGCTGAATCCGAACCTGAGGATTGCGACTAAAATTTCGTGACGGAACCTGGCAAAAAATGCAGAAAAATGATACAAAATTTTTTGGGAATTTTTCACTAATAGCTCGATAACTACCAATTATTCGAAAATTATCAAAGTACCATTGAAAGTATACACAATGTCTGTTTAAGGCTTTTTTCTGCCACAATTTATTTGGACTTACGCGCTGCGGGATTGAAAATTGAAGTGTTTTTTAGTGTTTCACATATCCACTCGAAACAGGCGCGGATCCACGATTTCATTCAGGGGGGGGGGGTAAATTTTGGTGTATTTTTGGTCACACTAATGCGAAATTGTTTCTAGAGTTTCCATAATCTTAAAAAGATCTACAGACAATTGGAGTAATAAGATTTTGTAGACAAATACAAGTTAAAGCCCGTCATCTGATTCAGAAATGCATTTGCAGAATATTCCATGAAAAAGTCTTCTATTCAAAAAAGCAAATAAAATGTTTACTGCAATAGCTCTGTGTTCAATAATACAGTTTGCTAAAGTCACATGTTTGAAAATATCATCTACAGTGCAATTTCATCGCACCGTAAGAAAATCGAGTTTATGGAACAAATAAGCATTCAGAAGCCAGAGAATGTGTGTGTTAACGTCAAATGTGTTTGCAAGCAAAATTGACTGGCACCGTGTCGTTAACAATCAAGGAGAGGTAACAAAAAAATGAAAATGTAAACAAGTAAAAGACCCTAAAATTGGGGTGAAATCGGCTTAGGTGATTTTTGATAGTTGACAGTCTCAGCACAATAGAGATGCTATGGCGTTGTGACTGTCAATTATCACAAATCACCTTAGCCGATTCAACCCCTGTAGTTTTTAAAACAATCAAGATAATTCGATGCAGTTAATTTTGTTTGATTTGTTGATGAATAGTACGGAAATTCCCACAACTCATCCATGAAAGTGAAAAAAATCTTCACGAATACAGTAGACGCTCGATTTAGTGAACCCCAAAATAGTTAACTATCCATAATAGTAAACACACGAAATTTTCTACAAAATTGGATTTTTTATAAAAATAACTCGCAAGCATTTAACATTACTTGAGAATAGTGGGGAATTTTATCGGTTTTTCTTAACTTATAAATATAAAAACCATTCACATCGAACAAAATTTGCATTTTGGATCAAAGTCGTCCTTAGAACGCCTTTGAAAACTTCCGCTTGAAAAAGTGAACAATCTTGAAAGAATGAACACTGAACAGGTCTGGTTTCTATTTCTTCACTATTTCGAACGTCTACTGTGTTACCATTAGAAACGTATGTTATGGCTAAAAAAGATGTGCAACATAGTTGAATACTGAACCGAACTCGAAATACATAAGACAGTTAAAAGATGGGGACAAGCTCTAGAGTGTTAAACTCGCAAGTGACACATTCATGAAATTAGCTCTCCAGAGGGGAAGATATCCGAGTTACTCTCGAGAGTTTTCTAGTGAAAATACAGTCAGATGGATACGCATCTTTTTAGTGTGAAATTTTTTTGTACCTTTTTCTAAATAATTTTTATACAAAAAGTAGTTTGTCATTTTAAAGTTATTCTAATATTTAAATATATATAAAACTAATTAAATTATCCTTTTTTTTTGAAAATGTAGATAAGTGCCTCTGCTGCCTTCCGCGTTACTTTTAACTAACGGGTGATTTTTTAGCTGGTTTGGTTTTGGCAACACTGGTTTTGACAGCTGACGTGTGTTTAGTACCTTGTGTCACTGTCAAACAGCTTCAGTTTGGTTTGCAATTTAACCATGGATCGTCTTACAAATGAACAACGCTTGCAAATTATTGAATTTTACTATCAAAATTCGTGCTCGGTTCGAAATGTTCATCGCGCGCTGCTTCCATTTTATGGTCGGCATTCTCGACCTTCTGAGCAGTCTATTCGGAAGATTGTGACCAAATTTCGCACCAAATTTACTTTGTTGGACATTAAACCACCAACACGTTTACGTACTGTGCGTAGTGAAGAAAATATTGCGGCCGTATCAGCTAGTGTGACAGAAGACCGCGAAATGTCGATTCGGCGCCGTTCCCAGCAGTTAGGCCTTTGTTACAGCACTACGTGGAAAATTTTGCGGAAGGATTTGGGCGTAAAGCCTTTTAAGATACAGCTGGTGCAAGAACTAAAGCCAGCCGACCTACCACAACGCCGAAGCTGGCCGAGGATCCGCTTTTTTATCGAAAAATTGTGTTCAGCGATGAGGCTCATTTTTGGTTGAATGGGTACGTAAATAAGCATAATTGCCGCATTTGGAGTGAAGATCAGCCAGAAGCATTGCAACAGCTACCAATGGATCCCGAAAAAGCCACTGTTTGGTGCGTTTTATGGGCCGGAGGCATTATTGGGCCATATTTCTTCAAAGATGATGCGAATCACAGCGTTACTGTCAATGATGAACGCTACCGAGCGATGATAACAAACTTTTTTTTGCCCGAAATGGAAGTTCTTGACTTGCATGATATGTGGTTTCAACAAGACGGTGCCACATGCCACACAGCACGCGAAACAATGGCGCAATTGCGAGGCGAGTTTGGTGAACAGTTAATTTCACGTTTCGGGCCGGTCAATTGGCCGCCTAGATCGTGCGATTTGACACCATTAGATTATTTTTTGTGGGGGTATGTCAAGGCTTATGTCTATAGGGACAAGCCCGCTTCGATTGACGCACTGGAAGCCAACATCCATGCATTCATTCGTGAGATACCGGCCGATATGTGTGAAAGAGTATGCCAAAATTGGACTCAGCGGATGGGCTACCTGAGACGCAGCCGCGGTCAACATTTGCATGAAATTATCTTTAAACATTAAATTGCAAGGTTCAAACTATCGATTCAAATAAATATTTCATTAATTTTTTCGAATTTTTTGTGTTTTTTTTTTTTTAAGTTCTAAACCTCTTAAAAAATCACCCGTTATAAAAAAAACACTTACATATTTGTGGAGGAGGGTTGGGGCATTAACTTTTTGGAACATTGTCGAAACTGTGTCATTTTTCATTCACATTTGCATTTTGAAAAGTGAAATCAGATTGATCTGGGACTCAATCTGCTCTCTAGTAGACATAATTTGACTATTCTCAAAAAAAATATTACATAGAAATGTAGCCTGACATTAATCTTTTAATTAAAGACCTTAAATTTCAAGATTGGACGTTATAAAACCTTCGTTATAAGCTTAACAATCGCTCGACGCTATTTTTGCATATCGGAATTTTTTTCCACTTCTCATCTGGAAGAGGCGAGATAAATCGTTTGTTTTAGTATCTTTGAATAATTTCGTGAAATGAAAAATCAGGAAAATAAAAACGTATTTTTCTTTTCACTGCCAAGGAAAAATTTTATAAACGTAGAACGAAAAATCATTTTTTGAAGACATTTTAATGAATTAATATTTTATACTTGCTCAGGGGGGGCAATTGCACCCATTGCCCTCCCCCTGTACCCGCGCCAGACTCGAAAGCACTAAGTAACTATTTTATGTGAAAATTTTTAGTGTTTATCTATAACATGAACCAAGATATACTTTTCTCATGGCCTTTGAAGCGTTGAGTTCTTCTTGGTCTTGAAATTACTCTAGCTTGTCACGATTTTGAGATATTTGGATCTAGAGGTTTTTTAAAAAATACGTTTTTCTAAACAAATTTTGGGTAATATTTTTTGTCGAGATTATTATTTCTTTCGGAAAAATGTTTATGGTCGTTCTAAAGTATGAAAATTTTACTTTGAAATTCCTTTTGAATATTTCAAATAATATCATACGTCTTCGAGAAATCGTTGGCTTCGTCTTAAGCTATACGTAATTCGAAAACTCCAGTCAATTTGTGCTCAAAAGGGCACATAGTGAGAAAATCGTTAGATAGTTTTAATATTCCTTCTGTTTTATGTTTATACTAGAGTGCTGAACCCGATAATTCGCAAAAAGTACTACAAAACTGCATGTTGACCGGACTTGTCAAATAACGTAGTCTAAGACAAAGGCTAGCGATTTCTCGAAGATGAATTATGGTATTTGAAAAATTGCAAAAAGAATTTAAAAGTAAAGTGTTTATACTTTAGAATGACCAAAAAAAAATTGTTTGAAAAAAAATTCCTCAACAAAATATAATCCCAAATTTGCATAAGAAAAGGCATTTTTTGTAAAACTTTTAAATTCGAATATCTTATAAACGTAAAATGCTAGAGCGATTTCTAAACTAGAATTGAACTCAACGCATCAAAGACCATCCAGAAAATTATATTTTAAGTTATTATTTTTCAAATAAAGTATTTAGATATACTACTCGAGTGGGTTTTCGAAAACAATAAAAATACGTCAATTGGCTTAACTTTCCTTTACGACATCCCGCATTTTGACAGGCGGATGGTCTCGTTCGCTAGATATTCACTTAAAAACACCTAATATAACAATTTTAGGGTGAGGAAACATTTATAAGTATTTTTAATTAATTTTTAAACTTTCGCTTATTCCATAAAAAACGCATGGAAAATAAATAAAGACTCAAATGTCATTGCATGCTTAGTACTGCCAGATGTACACTTTGGTTTTAGGATGTTTTCTTTTAATCCGGATTTTTTAAATACAAAAGAAACTTTGCATACACCAAACCTTGACCCATCCCAAATCCTATAATGAGCCTAAGCAGGGGGGTTGCAGCATTCACCCCCATTCATACCTCACTGTTTATACGCAGTAATGCTGTATGCTAGCACTGTATTTATATAAACAGGTTTAAAATTTCCCAAAATAAAAATACAAGGAAAAAAAACACGTGTCTGGCAATACTAAACAGACCATTTGACATTTCTTTGATTTGTAATAGAAATGCAGAATTATTTTCACATCCATTTTTTTTTTTTTTTTTTGCAAAACAAAAAGTTCTAAAATTAATTAAAAATACTTATAAATGTTGCCTATTCTTAAAATTGTGATATTTTGAGTTTTCTAGTGATAATCTATCGAATGATGAAATCCGCGTTTCCAAATTCCTGGTGTAATACCCGATTTTCAAAATTTTAAACATTTCCAATTGCATTTAGGGGGGTTTCCTCACCTTGGGATTTGGAAAATTTTTATATTGAGATACCAACCTAACCCTAAAAAAAAATCAACTTTGAAATCGGTATGTCGTAAAGGAAAGTCGCCCCGTCACTTTTCAACTAGCGCTTGAGTCCAAATGAGTTGTCGTAGAAAAAAAAACTTAAACAGAGATTTATTCAAATTTGATGTTATTTTCGAATGATTGGTAGTTTTTGAGCCATTAATAAATAATAATTTCCAAAAAATCCAATTTTGCATCATTTTTTTTAAATTTTTTTCCGTGTTGCGCAACGAAATTTTAGTCGTAAACCTCAGATTCGGACTTAGCACCCCTGAAAACATAAAAGAGGAGAGAAACAAAAACTATCCCACAATTTGCTCGGTAAGAGCCTTTCTGAGCATAAATATACTGGACTATCAGGGATGTTATATAAAATGCAAAACAACACAATGGCCCTCACTATTTCAGTTTAAGAACTATCTCTGACAGAAAAAATTACATTTTGCTTGTGATTTGTTTCTGTTGATGTAGGTGCTTAACTAAAAACCCCAAAGCTTTGAGATAATAGCCAACGTGCTTCTGAGGGGACAACTTGTATTTTTGTTTTTTTTTTTTTTTAATACCCAAAAGATTTGCCAAAAAATGTATGCACCCAGTACAATTGTTTTCAATGTGGAACGATCGTGTTTTTTATGGAAATTGATCCAAATAGAGTACAAAAATTTGCACAAAATTAAATTTTTGAATTTTTTAACTGTATAATATGGAATAATATATTTTTCCAATCAAAGAACTTGTGTTTTTTTCATAAAACATTACATAAAAACCTTTTTGTCGAAAGGCAACGCTGCTCAATATAAGTGAATTATACTAAAAAATACTAAAAAACACACACAAAAATCGTTCAGGTTGCCGGAGTCCATAATTCCGTGTAATTACGTTAAAGTGAGTCCATATCACTCACAAGCAGCTTAACAAAATTGATTGCACTCGTCCTCAGAGGTGATGTCATCGGAAGAACTGAAATGAAAATATACAATTTTCTTAAAAAAAAAAAAACTAAGTATTAAAAAACAAATTGAGGATGGATATGACCATGACGTTTAATTTTCGTGTTAGAGACAAATTAATAAAGTATGTTGTTTTCATTAAAACACACTCTCTGTTAAATCATGTTACAAAAGTTGAGCAGACAACTTCGTTCATTTAAATTGAAAAATGTTTTTGGCAAATTTTATCATCATCCTGCTGTGGACGAGTCAAAGTTGTAATTGGCAAAGTCTTTAGTGCACCGCATACACATACACATTTCCTTCACACTTCTGCAATGCTGCACTTGAGAACAGGAATATTATTTCCTTATATTAGACTCGACCCGGGACCAGATTTATAACCGTAAAACTTCTCCATACAATTCCTTCTACATATTTCTACTTTCTGGCTATGTTAAATTGAAAATAGAATTTTGAAATGCAATCCAACAGCAAATTGATAGAGAAAGGGATACAAATCTTTTAAGCTCTCTTACCACCAACACCCACGTGTGCAGAAAGCATCACTGACTATGTACTCATACCTTAACTATGGCAGGCATCACTATTATAAAATGTGTGTGACTTCATATTTGCGAGGAATGAATCAGGTAAAAGGGTAAATTTCGTATTCATAAAAAAATTCAATTTTTATAAATATTTAATTTTAAAACTTAAAAATTTGTACCCATTTTATTTGACATCGCCATCATTGTATCGTTAGATATCGTTGACGTCGAGTGAAAAGCAGAGAACTCCACATTTTGTTGTCCATTATAAACCTCTTCAAAAACTGCTAAAAAAAATACAAAAATCTGTTCAATCAGTAAGGGGGGAGCAAACTCATTCAAAACACAGTTTTGGTACAGAAATCTTGCTTTGAAATGCTTTAAAAAACAAGATAAACTACCTAATGTTTGAAATGTATTGTGATAAGGGGGCAAGAGCCCCTACCTGGCTCTCCTTGCCTACACCCTTGATCCCCTTATTAAAGATTTCAGAGATGTTCCTAAGCTAATGGTTTACAAAGACTGGTTCATTTGCGTACCAGCCTGGTGCTTTCTATGAATTTTCTCATATTTGCGATTGAGACCTTAGCTAGAACGACGTGATCTCCAATACTTTTCTCTATTTTTTTCTACGTCCTAATATCTCCTACAGAAATCAGGTCCAAATACACCCTGTCTGGTAGCCGTTGTTCAGATGGCGCAATAACCCGTGAGTTTACCACTGTCATCTATCAATATTCAATTTAATATTCGTTTTGCTCAGCGATAAAGTGTACCGAGTTTGCAATTCATTAATTTTAGGCCATAAACTTCTAGACATAACGCATTTATGTTGCTGGTCACCCAGGAGTTATTGACTTGCTCTGTGTTTATTAGGTCTGTTTTCTTTCTAATCACGCCGATCAGAATGTCTGGTTCCTCATCTTATTGGCTTCTACTGTTTCTATCTCATATTGAACCATTCCTTGGTAGTTAATCTGCTATATATATAATTCCCCTCAATATTGGTATGTCCAGGCAGGAACCCAGCAGAGTTTGATTTGGTTTGTGTTACAAATATTATTTAGTATGCCTCAGAATTTCGCTACTGCCTTGAATCTAGTAGTTGCACTGGCTATTACTTTGATAGCAGCTTGGAAGGCGTCGAAGAATTTTATCTCCAATGAGCTCAGTTTTTGCTTGTGTGTCACTTTCTGCCACTTTTTTAATATCGAACATCTCAGCCTGAAAGACACTACACTGATATGGGAGTTTTTGTGATTCTCTAATATTAAGAGCTTCACAGAACACCCCAGCTTATGTTCTTTTTTTCCATTTTGACCTATCGGTGTAGAAGGGGATACTTGTCCACTGATTAGTGAGTTGGGTTCCCATCCATGCCTTTCTGGTATAAAAATAGAGGAGTTCAGCTACTGTGGCATACCTTTTACAAAATAGACCCATGATCATAGGTGTTGTGTTTCCAACATCCCAGTTCCTTAAATCAAGGTTTCGCTTTAGACTACTGTGCATGTTATGTGCTTGTCGAGGACTGGAATTTTTAGAATAATTTTCAGCACTGCTTCTTGCAGAGACCTCTGTGTCCTAGTTATTCCTACACAAAAGGCTATTTATATTTTCATCTGAATTCATGAGTCAAACATGTTTGAATCGTTTTTACACTTTCCGACCACATCATATCAATTTCTTACTTGTCACAGTACCTTGTGGCATAATGGTTTGTGCGTAAGACTGTCATGCGAAAAGTCTGGGTTCGATTCCCGGCCACTGCAATCTAAAAACAGAAATGTTTTTTTCCGAGGTACTGCCTCTTGCGAGGGACTGACAAAACCTCCAAAAGTATACTTGTCATGAATAAGTACTTCTCATCTAGTCGTTCGGAATCGACAAAAAATTGTAGGTCCCCTCCATTCCTACCAACAATACCCCCACAGGAATGGTTGAGAGTTGTTAGTCACTAGGCCCTGGTTCTCTATGAGCTGTTGCGCCACTAAAATTATTTTTTTTTTTTACTTTTCACAAGTCTCCTTCTGGTTTTTAAGATAACTTACTTTTTCAAAAGCTTTCGATCACACAATAGAACCATAAGTAAGTATGAGATAAACAATCGCCGTGTATATCAACCTGCACTCGCAAACCCCAACGAAGGTTTTTTCACATGTGTAGAAAGCAAAAAGTGCTCTTTCCATCATTTTCTCTGTGCAACGCTTCTATTTCAGTTTTGGTTAGCTTCTTTGGAAAGTCTAAGAGGAATGTTGTTAAGCTTGAGATGAGTAAAGTCCTCTTTTTTAATTTTCTTCATAAAAAGAACTAGTTCAGTTTTTGTAGGATTAACCTCGAGGTCGTTTTGTGCTGCCCAAGTAGATAGTTCCTTAAGTGCGGATTCCATTCCATAATATCTTTAATGGTGGTAAGATACTTACCAGATATAAAAATTACTATGTCGTTTGATAAAATATTGTAAGAATTTTGTTAACAACGAGGACCCAAAGAGGTGAGAGCACACCCTTCCTTTTTTTTTACTGCTCTTCACTCTAAGCCATCGATTTGATTTATGTAAACCTCGAATATTTAACTTTTACGGTTTCAACCTAAACGGTTGCCCTGTTTTTCATCAAACTTGGTACAAAGTGATTTAAGGGGGAAATCCCTTCAGCTTTATTGTCTCTACTTTTTGTTAAAATCAAAAATATTAGTATATATGTACCTGCCGCCATACAATTTTTAGCAATTTTACAAAATTTTATTTTTTTCAAAAACGGCTCTTATGTTCAAGTTGCTTGGTGTAAAGAACTTTTAAAATATGAAAGTGAAAAAATATTAAATTATGAAAAAATCGTTCTTTTCATTGTATAAGTTAAAAAACTTAAAGCTCAAAAACAAATATGTCGTTTGATTACTTGAAAAAATAATTTTTTACAGGGTGTCCGCCGGGAAGGTATACTCCTTTTTTTTGCCGCCAATTTGGTAAGCATTAGTCTTGACAGTCGTAGAGTAGACTCGTGGCAAATTTATTATGAAAAAATATTTGATAAACCAACGTGTTTTAATCGTTAAAACATTTTATCAAAATCAATCATTGATTACTGTGACGGGAAAAGTTACGTGAAATTTTTGGGAGGAACAACAAAACGCACTATTTATCGTGTAGTGAATGATTTCGAAGAAAGAGGGTTTGAAGGTGATAGGCATGGACCACAACGTACTGCAAGATCGGCTGAAAACATTACGGCTGCTAAGGAAGTGTTCAAAACAATCTATCAACCTCAATTCGATGCCGTGCTCAGGGGCTTGGTCTTCAAAGAACAACTTTAAAAACTTTTTAATGCCCTAACTGCATGCTTTAGGCTTGATTAACATTTGGTATCAACAAGACGGTGCCACATCGCATACAGCCAGGACTACAATGGAATTACTGCGAGACCTCTTTCCACAACAAGTTATTTCAAGAAATGGTGATGTTGATTGGCCTCCACGGTCGCGTGATTTGACTGCTCTGGACTTCTTTTTGTGGGTTATCTGAAAAGCAAGGCTTATGCAAAAAAAGCAGCAACGCTTGAGCAACTCAAACAAAATATTCGTGATGAAATTTATGAAATACCGCGTGAAGTGTTTTCATCATTGTATATAAAAGAATGCATTAAACACTCGATAGGCCTCAAAATAGATGCGGAATCAATGCAATTGAGTAGTGTACAGGTTAAAACTAAAAATATTCCTTTCAATGTCTCTTCCATATATTGCCCTCCGCGTTGCAAAATTGATAAGAGTGAATTTACGACACTGATAAAGTCCTAAGCCCAAATTTAATTGTTGGTGGTGACTTTAATGCAAAGCACACCTTCTGGGCCTCACGATGCATATCTCAAAAGGGTCGCATGCTATATGAAGCAGGAATGGAAAATAATTGTGACTTTCATTCGACTGGCAAGCTAACTTACTGGCCAACTAATTCGTCGAAAATACCTGACCTAATCAATTTATTCATGGTGAAAGGAATACCATCTAACCGTATAGAAATTTCAGAGGGCTAAAACCTCTTCTCAGATCATTCTGCCGTCGTACTCATTATGAGCGAAAGACTTGCTAAAATTGGAAAACCACCCAGGTTAACAAACAGTAAAACCAACTGGGATGGATTTAAAAAAAATATCGAGGACAACATTCAGTTAAGGGTATCATTACAAACGCCTCTTGAGCTTGAAGACGCAGTAGATACCTTTGGGTAGCTTGGGATAACACACCTTATCAAAGGCTAATGCCTCGCTATAAAGATATAAAATATTCGCAAGAAATAAAAGATTTAGTGAAAGAGAAACGAAAAGCACGTAAAAAATGGCAGCAAACCCGTGCTCCTCAACACAAAGCTCATTTAAATCGCTTTGGTAGTATGCTAAAAACGGCGATATCAGATTTCAAAAACCTTGAAGTTAAAAATTACCTTGAAGGCTTAACAGCGGGGAAAGAATCCAACTACTCACTTTGGAAAGCTATAAAAGCAACGAAAAAACCAAAGCTTCCAGTGCCCCCGATTAAAAAAAAGCCAAAATGCAGGGGCTAAAAGTGACAAAGAAAAAGTGACGGTATTCGCCGATTACTTAGAGGAAACATTTAAGCCATTTGATGGGCAAGAACTCAACGAGAATATTAATACGAATTTTACCTCAAATGAAAGCTACATAACGAGAAATGCTACACTTGCCGAATTAAAAATAGAAATAAAGAAGCTTAAGTCCAATAAAGCTCCAGGATATGACTTAATAAGGGCAGAGATTTTAAAAATGCTCCCTCTCAAAGGGTTTATTAACCTCCTTTACCTAATAAATGCCGCTCTAAGGTTAGAATAATTTCTGAGCCAATGGAAAGTTGCGGAAGTTATAATAGTTTTGAAAGAAATTTGAAACTTTTTTTCAAAACAATTTTTTTGGAAAACTTTGATACGAGGTGGGTCAATAAGTCCGTGAATTTGAATTTCTGACCTCTTTACTGAAACAGCAACACTGCTCCTGTCAACAGGCATCTGTCAGTTGACTCCTGTCAAAATTTAAACTTGCTGCATCAGTTAGTTTGTGTTTGACAGCTATTTTTATCAGACTACTCACTAATTTGAGGAGAAAATTGAAAAAAGGGAATTTCGTGTGCTTATTAAGCATTATTTCTTGCGAAAAAAAACCATTACCGAGACCAAGGCTAGGCTTGATAAATACTATGGGGACTCTGCACCATCGATTTCAATGGTAAAAAAGTGGTTTACAGAATTTCGTTGTGGCCGTACAAGCACTGAAGATGCCGAACGTCCTGGACGCCCAGTTGAGGTCTCTACACCCGAAACAATCGAAAAAAATTCACGATATGGTGTTGGCCGACCGAAGATTGAAAGTGCGAGAGATTGTGGAAGCCGTAGGGATCTCGCATGGCTCAGTGGTTTCAATTTTGAATGATCACTTGGGCATGATCGCAATCGCGTAACAACTTCACTGGAAGGTTTGGCGTTGCTTAATCGCAATATGGAGGAGTTTTTGCGCCGTTTTGTAACCGTGGACGAAACATGGATCCATCACAACACACCAGAGACCAAACAACAGTCAAAACAGTGGGTTTCTAAGGGTGAATCGGGTCCAAAGAAGGCCAAGGTGGGTTTGTCAGCCAATAAAATTATGGCGACTGTTTTTTGGGATGCACGCGAGAATCCACATTGACTACCTTCAAAAGGGAAGAACAATCAATGGGGAATATTATTATTTTTTTGGAAGGGATAAAAAAATTGGAGAAGCGTTAGACAAAGTGTATAGAGCTCTCAAGGGAGACTACGTTGAAAAATAAAATTATTTTTTTATCAAAAAATCTGTGTTTTATTCCAAAAGTGACCCGCCCTCGATGCAATATTTTTTAGTGTTGTTTGAAATTTGTATAGAAAAAAATGAGTTAGTGAGAAAATTCAAAGTTTTAAAAAAACGTTCTATGAGAAGCACTATTAATACATAGTTGCTATTTGTAAATTCTTATAATTATTAGTAGTATATCGCACTAATTTTAGCAAACAGAAAAAGTTTAATAAAAATGTTGGGAGCTGGTTTTAGGAGAAAAATATTTTCCTAAACTGTTTTTTTGACAATTGTATAGAAGGTACCATTATTTTTTCATAAAAGCAGATTTCTATCTTAAAATACTTAACAGAGTGTAAAAAAAAACTTTAAATACCGAGTTTTATAAAAATTGACTATTTAGTCGGTAAGGATTTAGAAAGAAGTAATTTTTGTTCTGGGACATTTTCCAAAATTGAATTTTGAGACAAAAACTACAATTCGAAAAAGTGGCCAGAAAAACCAATTAGGTTTGCATCGATATGTGGGCAAAATTACTAAAAGTGACTTTTTTTTCCTTTTTTAATCTACTGCTAAGGTAATAAAATAAAAAACTGCTCCTTAAAATATCATGACGCAAACCTAAATGGTTTTTCTTACCACTTTTTCGAATTGTAGATTTTTTTTCCTTAAAAAAGGCTTCAGGGTCTCAAAATTCAATTTTGGAAAATGTCCCAGAACAAAAATTACTGCTTTCTAAATCTTTTACATTTTGAATATAAAAAATAAAAAAAAAATCCTGACACCCCTATTGTACATTAAGGTGGTCCCTATATTGGGGTTTTTTGAAATTCTGAAATGGATAGGCATCAAATGGTTCTACATATCTACATAGAAAAAAAGTCCTATTTTTGTCAGATTTTTATTTCATCCCCCTTGTCTCCCTATTTTCACTTTAAGGTACTAAGTATGGGGTCAGGGTGATTCTTATAAAACGCGAAAAAAAATCTAAGGGGGATAGATTAGATTTAGACGAGACAAAAATAGTACAGGAAGGGGGTCTATTTTCCCCCGTTTAGGCGGGAGGGGTAATTTTCTCAATATTTGGATCAAAACTGAAAAAAAAAATTATTTAAAAAAAAGAACCGCTTTAGCTTTTTAAGGCCACGATTCCATTCTTTAATATGCTTCCTAAATAAAGTTTTTATTTCAAATAGTTTTTGAAAAAATAATTTTCAAACTCAAAAACTAAAAACAAAAATTTTAAAGATAAAAATTATTTTTCAAAAACTATTTAGAATACAAACTTTATTTAGGAAGCATACTATAGAATGGAATCTTTGCCTTCAAAAAAAGCTAAGGTGTGGCATTGTAAGTGTTCCCGTTTTTTTTTTAAATATTTTTTTTCTGTTTTTGTCCAAATTTCTATTTCTAAATAGAACCTCCTTTCTATACAATTTTATTCTCATCTGAGTCTAATCTATACATTCTGATTTATTTTCGCGTTTTATAAGAATAATCCTTTACCCATAATTAGAACCTTAAAGTGAAAATAGGGAGACCAGGGGGTGAAATAAAAATCTGAAAAAATTAGGGAAATTGTTTTTCAATGTTTTGAATCGAATGAGAGCTATCCAAGACTACTTCCAATTTAAGGACCACCCTCATGTACATATTAGATTTTCAAAAAAAAATTAGAATATTTTTTTAAAAATCTAAAAAAAAAATAAAAATTTTAGTAAGAAAAACTTTTAACATTCCCCAGAAGCTTCTGTATGAAAAAATATTAAAATCAAAACAATCGTTTTGAAGAAAATTGAAAATAAAAAATGGTTCTTTGGGATGTACCATTAATAAGCAATTTTTTGAAAAATGATTTCCCATCCAACGGTAGCTTTTCCCAGAAGAAATTGATTTTTTTTTTAAGAAAAGTGAATGAAGCCGTTTTTGAGAAAAATAAAATTTTTTAAAATTGCTTAAAAAAAGTATGTGGCAGGTACCTACAGTTATTTTTAGTTCTAAAAAATGGAAAAAATTTCTTGCAGAATCACCAAAACCACTATGTAGAAAGTAGGTAGGTATATACGAGTAATATTTTGGCTTAATTATTGAGTAGAATAATAATTTTTGGGAAGAAAGTTTCCTAATTTTTGGTTTCTTGCAGTTTTTTTTCGGTTTGAAAAATTCAACGCACAGAATTTTCCTAACAATTCTATCAAATATAAACTAGAGTGTGAAATAAATCAACCCGGCGCCATGTCATAGTTTGCTCTCAAGAAAAAAAAAATCGACAATTTTTGGTAAAATTTCTTGTAATGGTTTAATCTTTAAACAAAAAAAGTTAATTGAATATTCTTACAAGTCTTATCAATATCATTGTTTGTTTTAAAGATATTCGAGCCGAAAAACTTTTTTTCAAACATTTTTAGCAGTTTTTTTTTTATTATGAGGAATTAAAAGTTGATATGTTATATTTTTAGTAATTCTTTATTTTGTCAATTTACGCAGAATACAATTATCTTGAAATCGATATCTTTATTCGCTCGATATTGTGAATGCAAAAAAGCAAAAGAAAGAACGAATGAACGAACGTACCTGCAAACACAAATAATAGAATGAAATATATGTATAAGCTTTCAAAAATAATTACTATTTTTGACGTACAATTCACGGTTTACGAGATAATTGATAAAACGCGTTTTCCCAGTTGGCAGCCGACACTCTTAACCCTCCGCCCTGTTAACTTGAATTTACATCGTCGGAAAACCCTTATGTTCTATTGCAACAGTATATCAGTTCAGTAAAAAATTGCAGACAAAATTATCCACATCTTTGGCCTATAATTCCGATTTTCGTAACAAACAAATTTGTTTTTGGAATGAGGTGGAAACTCCGCTCTGAAGCTTGGCATGTCTCTTAAAACTTGATTTGAAATAATAACTTCCGGTTTTATTTCCGTAAAAAAAATCAATTTCCAGCTAAGATTCCGAAAAGTACATCGAATTTACCATTTATCCCCATATACAAAAGTTGTCTGTTTCTTAATTAATAAACATTATTCTCAAGGACCTTAACCCATTGCTTGCCAAAACCATATATACCCATAACTCCAGCACCAGAGGCCTCAAAATTCAAAATCCTCCTCTAAGTATGTTCAATTTCTAATCAAGTATAAAAAAACATAGAGGTGAGCAAATTTCAAGACCCATCTCTTTTCTCAGTGTCCGCTTTTCGCGAATGCCCCAATTTAAACCATTTCGAGGCTTTAGTCATATCGTTTCTCGAATGGTCTATCTTAGCTCTAACATAAATATACCTCTACGATTGCATAACCTGCGACGGAAGTGCTATATACAAGTATCACCTTTATGTAATGCAAGAAAATACAGAGTAGATGTAAATTATATCAATAAGAATTTTAAGTCAAAAGTTAAAATTGGCATTTGCATATAATTTTCAATAAAAAGGTTGTGGGAAAGCTTTTCTTTGCAAAACAGGTTAATAAAAAATAACAAAAAATGCATATATTAACAATAATGAGCACTCGAATGGTTTTTGTTTTACACTTTAGCCTTTTGATACGGCTTTGAAACAAAAGGCTTTTTCCATGGAATTTGTTTCCAGAAAACATTCTTTGAATTCGAAAAAAAAATAATCTAATTCTAACAAACACTACCCGTTTTCCTTTTTTTAGAATTAATGTTCCTTTCGGAATATAAAACAGTTAGATAAAGTTACATCCTTACATAAGATTAACTTCATGCGACACAGTTGGTGTCGAAATTTTGTTACCTATATTATTGGGCTAAATGGATGGGTGTCACAAAAAGATGGTGGTTCTTGTATTGATTGCAAGTGAACAAAACATAACATAATTCTTCAATTCATCCATTTCATATGGCTGGCTAATTAATTACGAAAAAGTTTTACTTGAAAACTTATTTCGGTTACGGAAAAGTTTTTCGAGAAACAGTTTCTTATAATATGAAGTGTATACAGTAGGGGACACAAATTTTGCACACCACAACAAAATTTCCGAATTATTTATCTGGAAAAATGCTAAATATTTGCTAAAGTTAAGACGAGGTCCTTGTAGGTCTTTAGTATGAAAAACTTAGATGAAGAAAGCATATTAGAATCTGGCTACACAAATCTAAAACAGAAAATACTTAGTTGTGATTCCCTTGTCAGTTAGTTGTAGTAGGTACATTCCTTATTATTTTTTTTTTTAAATTAATATGTATTCAATTGCATTGCATAATATTTTCCACATTTTCACTATCGTTGCTTATTTTGAAGATTTCATTCAAATTTAATAATTAGACAATCCGATGGAAGTCTTAAAAAAGACACAAGAATCGGTACTGAGTAATGTAGGACTCTTACCGCACTTAAACCACCGGTGAAACAGGACTAATTTATAAAAGAATGACAAATGATTCTTCTTTCTTAATTAATAAATCAGACTGTAGGAACTTTTTTTTTTTTTTAATTTTTTTTTAGCTTTTAGACCACCAGCTCATGAGGCTAGGTTCATCTTAATCTTCGAACATTGTCTCGTAAATTTAAGACAGTCTCTATTTCAGAGTTGGTATGACTTTGTAGTCACTGATAGTGTTTTACAGCATGTTCTTTAACCACTTCTGTAACCATTTCAATTTGAAGGTGTGTATCCGAAGGGGCATTAATTATTCAACGAAGGACCCTGCTTTCGAATTTTTGGATGGGTCCCGCATTTTATTTTCTTTGTACAGCCCCATAGTTGGATGCCATACGTCCAAACGGGTTTCAATACTTGCTTATATAAGATTAGTTGGTTTTGGACAGATAAGGTAACCAGTAACCAGTACATTTTTCTGTACTTCAAGTTTAATTCGTCTTTTTTCTTTTTGATGTGCTCTTTCCATTTAAGCTTTGCATCCAAAGTCATTCCAAGGTATTTGGCAGTATTGGAGAAAGGTACTGTTGTACTGTTTATAATAATTGGAACATTGTTTATTTTTTTGTTTGTAAGGTTTATATGCGTCAATTTTGTTTCATTTTGTTTTATTCGCCATTTTTGCGTCCAATCACTTACTTTATCGACTGCATTTTGAAGCTTTTATGTAGCCTTCGTAACAGATTTGTCTGGCACCATATTGCATATGTTCATATTGCAGTATCTTCAGGAAAAGTGGCCATGATAGCGTTGATATCCACTGGAATATACCTTGCATAAAACAGATACAGAATTGGTCCTAGGACCCTTCCTTGTGGTACACCGGCTTCAATTTTCTTTGGTTCCGAGTAATTTTGGTCGTACCGTACTCTAAAGAGTCGGTTCGTAACGTAGTATTCCAGTATTTCGTAGTACTGCTTGGGATCTATGCAGGTTGTACTCAAGTCCCAAGTACAAAACCTTGTTAACGGCTTGAGCAACATCTAAGAATATAGCCGAGCATACACGAAGGCCTCAAATTCAAATCAAGACAAGTTCTGCCTGAAGGACTTTACAACATTCTAAACGGATATCTAAATGAAAGACTTTTTCGTGTAAGACACGGAAATTACTATTCTGATTTCAAAGAAATAGTGGCTGGGGTACCACAAGGAAGTGTATTAGGTCCAGTTCTGTACCTTTTATTTACACGCGATATACCTCAAACAGATGACACTATTGTAGCCACGTTTGCTGATGATACTGCAATACTAGCAGTAGGCAAAACGATTAGCGAAGCTACAATTAAAATACAAAATGCTCTTAATAATGTAAATGAGTGGACGAAAACATGGCGAATAGCACTCAATGAACAAAAGTCAGTCCACGTGGGCTTTACGTATAAAAAAATAAATAGATTACCCGTCTTTCTTACTACCGCTCGTGTTCCATTTGCAAATGAGGCAAAGTATCTGGGAATGACTCTAGACGCGAAATTAAAATGGAAGCCGCACGTGAAAAAGAAATGCGAAGAACTAAAAAGTAAATTAAGAGATATGAACTGGTTACTCGGTAAATATTCAAAGCTTAGTATTGAAAAAAAAAAATTGATTTTATATCAACAGGTTCCTAAACCTATTTGGACTTATGGTATTCAACTTTGGGGTTGTACCTGCGATACAATCTGAAATAACTTGCAAACGTTTGAAAATAAATTGCTTAGGTCATTTGTAAATGCTCCGTGGTATATAAGAAACGATGATCTTCACAGGGATCTCGGGATTCCTACGGTCCGGGACGAAATAAAAAGTCTCGCACGAAAACATAGAAATCGACTATTAGAACACGCTAATTCAACGATTATTGACATTCTTGACGAGTCGAATTTAGTACGCCGTCTGCGAAGAACAAAACCTTCCGACTTGGTGCGGTGAACAGAAAACCACTTTAAAATCGCGGATTAAGCAGGAAATTTCACCGGAAAGAAACCTGCAACACGTTACCTAACTTCGTTAAAAATAAATTGCTAGATAATTTTCAACTTAGTTGCAATCGGGAAGTGGAGGTGGTTTTAGTGTAGTAAGAATCTCACATTTCTATGAGCACGCGTTTTTCGGTCCTCATAGAGCCTGAATAGCAGGTTTTGCACCTACGCACGGGAAAATAACCACAAAAAAAAAAAAATCTTGAGATTTTACTGGTGGGTTAAGTGCCTGTTGTATTTTTAGGTGCTTAGCTGTTTTCGATTTTGAGTATTCCGTAGAAGCATCTACCGTCAGACTATTCAGAAATCTTCTAAGTGAATCACTTTTAAACTCACAGATTCTTTTCTTTAGTTCGTTGTTCCAGTAGTTAAAAACTGCCGTGTCACCTAGAAATCTCGTTGCTTGCCATTTACTTCGAGCTCTTCTTTTCTCCAATATCAGTTACTTTATTTGGACAGGATATTTTATTTCTTTTTCTCTTCAGTTCGAAATTGTTGGAGTACTTTCTTCTGTAGCCTGTTGCACATCAGCAATAAATTATTCTACTTCATGATCAATTTGATCGATTGCTTGCATAGGGGATCCTAGGTTCATAAAAATTTCTCTGAATTCGTTCGAATCTATCTCTGAATTCGTTACAGTTTGTTCTTTTATTCACGAGCTTAGGATTACTTTTTTCTTTATTATTTCTGCTTCGCTCAGTGATAATATTACTGGAGAATGATCTGACGATAAATCGTTACTACTGTCGACACTTATATGATTTCGTTTAATACCTTTAACTATGAAAAAGTCTATAAGGTCTGGTATTTTGTAAGAATCAGATGGCCAGTATGTTGGCGAGCCAGAAGAATAAAATTCGCAGTTGTATTTGCGGCCTCCTTGATATAGCCGTTTGCCTTTCGTAGTTATTAGCCTAGATCCTCATTGGGTGTGCTTAGCATTGAAGTCGCCACCAACAAGGAAGTTATGTCCTAACAAATTTAGGAGTTCTACATAGTCTTCTTCAGATGGAGAGTGTTTCGGAGGATACTGCCCTCCGAAAGTTTTTATCTTAAACTCTTCTTTTTTTATACTAATACTAATTGTTGTTACTTTCATGTTGTCATTAGTAAGCTTAGGGTCTTCATAGTGTGGTAAGCACTTTTTTATTAGTATACCCATAGCTTTGTCAGTTGGGTGCCGAGCGTGATAACACGTATAGTCAGGTAATTTATTATCAAGACTTTGTTCTTTAGCGAGGTGTGTTTCGGACATCAAGGACATGTCTATATGCTCTATGTCTAAAAAAAATATTAGTTGTAGGGCTGGCGGTATCGTTTAGTATCGGTATCGGAAACCAAAACGATACCGAAACGATACCAGCTCCGAACAATACTGAGACGATACCAGAGGATACCATATTTCTTGAACCGAAATTTACCGATACTCTCGGTAGTATCGTTTGGCATCAGAAAATATAGATTTTTGAATATTATTATTAATATATTACAAACAAACAACTTTTGTAACTGGTTTTTCGAAAAAGGCTCTAATAATTTAGATGACATTTTCAGAGCTTTTTTCTTTAGCAGGGATATATTTAAGGCAATAATTTGGATTACAACTGCCCACTGCCACGCCCATTTGAATTATTCTGGCTTTCTCTCAAATCAACGATTTGGATGAAATTTTCAGACTTGGTTCTCTTAAGTGAGAAAGTTACTTTAGTGAAATCCATAAAATATTTGTGTGCATTGTTTTCCTGTGAGTTTATGACCCCACATTAAAATTTTCTATTGAATTCCTTATCGGAACATAACTTAGACATAGTGAAAAAAAAAGTTTTTCCTAATAATGATTTTTGTCTTGAATCTTAAAAATACCAAGCGAGTTGAACTACTACATCAAGAGCATATAACCAAGTCCTGTATTTTATTCTGGCTTGCGACTCAGATCAGACTGCAACCAAACGAGACCGATACCGATACTTAGACGAGACTTTTTTATACGAGACCAAACAAGACTAATTTATGTATATGAGACCGAGACCGATTCCGAGACGATACTGAAAATTTTCGATTTTGACGATACCGAGAAGATACTTACAAAGGTACCATTTTATTTGGTATCGTGGCCAGCCCTAGATACTTGTTGTAAAAGACCTGTTCTTTGTCCTTCCGCACATTTTTAACAATCTAGGAGTAGGATTTATTTTCATCACTTTTTCTTTTTGTGTCTTGGGATTTTTTGGCGACTGGAAATCCTCTGTAACTTGCAGGATGGTTGCCTTGACAGTTAACCCATTTCACTTTCTGTTCCCTGCCCATGGGACAGTCTTTAAGTCTTTAGTTGCTTGCTTGCCTTCGCATTTAACAATAAGATTATTCTCATCGAAAGCTTAGAAACCTTTTTGAATAAGGTCTTCGACAATATCTTTGGCAACACATGAAGAGTAGAGGCCTCTTGTTACTACCTTTATCGACCTTGTAGCTTTATTTTCGTACGAGTGCCACTGATATTTTTTGTTGTTCAATTCTTCAGTGATAGATTTTTTGAGCAGTCTCTGGGCTACCCTCTGGTTTCCGTTTCTTGGACTTACGTTTGTTTCTATTACAATCTGTTTCAAGAAGGAGCTCTTCCTCATCAGTATGAAACTCAATGGTTTTTGGTGGTCTTTTCACTAGAAGTATCATTTTGGACTAGTCTTGTTGTCATTTGAGGTATTCTTGTCTAGCAAGCTGACTTCTTCTTCAAGTCTCTTAACTTGTTGCTGAAGACTTTCAACGAGGACATCAAGGTGTTTCCGGGCTAAAATTTCTTTTTGACATTCCTGGAAATTATTTTCGGATTCAACTTGGTGGATCTCGTTGCTTGTTTCAATCTTTTCATAGATTTATGTTCCTTTTTCGTTAATGATTTCTATGTCATTTGATTTTTGTGTAGGAATTTTCGATGGAGTAACCCTTGACGAGAATATTTTTGGTGGAGCTTTTAGTGTTTTTGAACTCCTTCTATTTCCGAATAGCAATAATTGGCCCTACCCAGCATCCGTAGGACCGATATCCAAAAGAGGGGAATTACCAGTTTATTTGGATTCCCATCTGGGGTAATATATCTGTTTGTTTTACTCATTGCCATATTTGTTTTTAACTTTTGTTAGTTTACCATAAGTAGTTTAGTTACTCCTTCTATTCAAGGTTTTAAATATAGCCGCCCCTATAGGATCAGACGCTGACCAATGAGCCGCACATTATGCGTCAGACGCTCCTGGGTGTCATGGAGAACTGGTTCTTCAGAGCGATATCTTATCTGTATACTCCTAGTTCCTAAGAAGGTAACTCAGGTGTCTTAGCTCTTTGATTCAATAGATCCAACGCTCGTCGTTAGTTTACCTAATTGGCTATCTTGTGGGCACCACTTGGACGTGACGATGCGATTTTGCTCGCAATTTATGTAATTAACTGAAAATGACTTATTGGAACTACTTTTTTTTCTCGAAATATTAATTACCATCATTTTTCATCCATGGTTTCTTACTGTCAAATGCTAGCTTCTCTAGGAAATGAAAATCGTGTTGTTCGTCTGAAACCCTATTAATACGAGATTCTCTTCTTCGGACATGTCATTATTGAAGAATCATCATACCCCTCCGCTGTAGTTTGCATTAATTCAATGAAACTAAAATTCCAGCAAAAGCAGATCAATGAGTGTGATGGATGATGAACAATTGATTGGATGAGAGGTATTCGCGGGGTTAAATTTACCAAAACCAAAATGTTACTTATTTGTCCCTGAACTCACTGAAGAAGTTCTTATCGATTTGTAAGCTGATGGTTGAAAACAGATAGCAGATTTTCTTTAAGATTAGCTATGACTATATATTGAACTAATGCGAGAACTTCCCCCGAGAAGTAAGTGAATTCTTCCTTAATTGTGTTAAGAAAAACCTGGTATCAATAAGGTTTCATAGGAATAGCTTGGACTTCCACCTTCAAGAAATTGTACCATTCGATTCCAAGAATCTGTGAGGGGGAAGTTATGATAAAAAATATGGCTTTTTCACAATTGATTCATTGATTAATTTTCTTGGAATATAACTAAATAAGCTACGTAAATGGCTGGTAATTTTGGCTATTTTGTATCTTAAGAAATGAGATGAGTTTTATGATAAATCTACCAACGAATAATTTTCCCAAATAAAAGTATCTGGTGTGCAATATTCAAGTCCCCTACTGTATGTAATAATATAAAGTATTTCTTTTATTTTATATTTTGATTTTCTTCCTTTAATTGCTCGCACACAAGAAACGCTCACGTACTAAGTTGTCAGAACTTCTAAAAAGTTTTCATGATTGTAATTTTGGGAGAGTGAAGCCACAGAAATGTCGTTTTTGTGCAATTTATGGCAATCAAAAAGCAATTTTTTGAAAATATATGTGTAGGTATATAAGAGATTAAAACTTAAAATTGATTCGTAAATCGAAATTTTATTCGTGATTCGTTTGACTCTTTGTGAAAGGAAAATTAAGTTTTTGTGTAAGTACGCTATATCTATTTAGGAATACGGAAAAGTAAGAAATTAAGTCGTTTATTGATGAAAAATATATCTTAAGGTATTAGTACAGTATATTAAGTCATACACCTCCAATGGGAATTTAATATAACATTGGGAAGAAATTTTGTTCTTGTTATCGTTAGAATACTTTGAAGGAAGCTTAAGTCCAAGTTTTAGACCATCTACCCTTTGAAGGATTTCTGCCATTTTTGTTTAAGGAGTGAACTCGGTTTCGGCTATTTTTAAATCGGGAGAAGGTAGAAAGATGTTTTGTCTGTGTATATATTTGATAGAATATGTAATTACAAGAAAGCCGTGGGTGTAATGAAAAATTCGGGAAAAATAAAAGGAATGGAGATATGAACGTTTTAAAGTTAAAAAAGGGGAGAGAAATAATTTGTAATAAATCAGGATGGTACTTGTTGCTAAAAAATTTCATATTTTAGGAAAGGTAAGAACAAATTATTTTAACCATATTTGAGGAATTTTTAATTGATGTGTTAGTTTTTGGCTCAAATTTTTGTTGAAGATAGGAATTTTTCGAGATTATTTTTTTCAAGTACCTACCTATTTGATTTTTATATTTTTAACGGATACGTCATTTTACTTGTTCTGTAAGCTTCCACCATCTTGAGTGAAAGAGTTAATTCTGTTTTCGCAATTAACAACCCAGCCTTACTATTGATTCAAAACAAGTACCTAAATTAGGAAGGTACAATCCTTGCATGTTTTTAAATGTGATGCTGCGCTTGGAAGCCTTGCGGGTGCTAGAGTAAGCGGAAGCAACTGTGTGGTCTTACAAAATATTAAGATAAAAACTTTAAGTTAGTGTTTTTTTTTTTTTCTGAATCCCGAAAATCGAAAATCCTGAAAGTCCAGAATCCCGAAAACCCAGAATCCTTAAATCCCGAAAACCCAAAATCCCAAAAACCCAGAATCCCCATAGCCCAGAATACCGAAAACCCAGAATCTCGGAAACCCAAAATTCCGAAAAACCCAGAATCTCACGAACCCAGAATCCCCAAAGCCCAGAATACCGAAAACCCAGAATCCTGAAAACCCAGAATCCTCAAAGCGCAGAATCCCAAAAACCCAGAAACCCAAAATCCCGAAAACCCAAAATTCATAAAGGCCAAAATCCCGAAAATATATTTGGTAAACGATTAACTTATACAAACATACATAATTTGAAAAAAAAAAGTTATAACGTCTTTTCTGGCGAACTTTAAGGCCAAATTCACATACATACCCTTATAGAATTGAAATCAAATAGTCATAATAAATTAATAACAAAGTAAAGAAGTACTTAATTCAGAAGTAATTCCATATTCTATCTACATTTCAAAATAAAAAGCAAATTAGAAACAAAGCGTGAAAGCATGGGTTGAAATTAAAGTATAATAACTTACTGTACTATGAAATGAATGAAATGTAAAATTAGCGCAAATTTTTCATTATATATAGTTTTTCGGGATTTCGATTTTAAGATTTCGGGATTTTGGTTTTTCGGGATTCTGGGTTTTCGGAAATTTGGGGTTTTGGGATTCTGGATTTTCGGCATTCTGGGTTTTTGGGATTGTGGGCTTCAGGGATTTTGGGTTTTCGAGATTCTTGGTTTTCCGAATCTCGGGTATTCGGGATTCTGACCCCAACCCTTTTTTAAGGACTTTTAGGAGAACATTTTAACGTAGCACTGAACAAAAATTGAAAAATAAATATATGAGCTCCATTGTGGTTCAAGATCTTTAAATTCACAAAATATGAACAAATATCACATTACAAATTTGTAGAACTTCTTCTTCTTGTCAGTAGTGCATTTATGTTTGTTTGATGAAATAAGAAATACGAACTTTATTTGTGAAAAACGAGTTTACTCCTTAATTGAAGACAGCGGCAATCCTTCAAAGGAATTATGGTCAAACATTTGGATTAAAGTTTTCGGTTTTCCTTGTAGTACGTCGACGAACTGGAAAATATAAAATGTGTTCCCAGTTTTCATATTGAGTTTTTTCACACCCAATTAAAACACTTAATTATAATGATAAAATGATGAATAATTTTTGGTTAACAATTTTTATAAATAGAAAATATTAAGAATAAAACTGTTGCCTATAGGATTGATATAGATAGTGATTACAAGAACTTTTAAAAGAAATGTTTGCTTAATACCGAAAAAAAATATTTGATTAAGAAAGTGCGTGACCTCCATTTTTGTTGCTTATAATAATTGGTTATAGCTCGATAAATACACACAATTTGAAAAAAAATAGCTCATATTCAAATTTGAAGAACTTACTCTAATTGTTACGAATATATTTTTTTTGATAAATCTAGAATTACGGACATAATTTGTTAAAAACAAATTCACTCTTTATATCAATACAGCGGCAACCCTGCAAGGGGTTACTTACTTACTTACTTTAGATGGCGCTCACAGTCCAGGATGGACTACGGCCTCAACCAACAAGCCCCTCCAGCCAGCTCGGTCCCTAGCTAACTGCCTCCAGTTACGCACTCCAAGTTGGTTGAGGTCGCTCTCCACTTGTGTGCGCCACCTTAGGTGGGGTCTTCCTCTGCTGCGCAGACCATCAGGGGTGGATTCGAAGACTCGCCGGGCTGGTGCGTAGGTGTCCATTCGCTCCACGTGACCCAGCCATCTCAGCCGCTGTATTTTCAGCTTTTTGACCAGGTCGACGTCGCTGTATAGCCCGTAGAGCTCATTATTAAATCTTCTCCTCCATACTCCATCGATACAGACTGGACCGAAGATCACCCGAAGAATTTTCCTTTCAAAGCACCCAAGTAGACTCTCATCCGTTTTTGACAGAGTCCATGCTTCTGCCCCGTACAGCAGGACCGGGATGATAAGGGTCTTATATAAAGTCTCCTTGGTTCTTTGAGAGAGGGCTTTACTACTCAAATGCCTTCTTAGCCCGAAGAAACAGCGATTGGCCAGAGTAATTCTTCGTTTGATTTCTGCACTGATGTCATTTTGCGATGTAATAGTGGAGCCCAGGTAGACAAAGTCCTTGACAACTTCGAAGTTGTACCTATCCATCGTGACGTTTTGCCCGAGTCGCCGATGTTGAGATTCCTTTCTCGATGATAGCATATACTTCGTCTTGTCCTCATTAACAGCCAAACCCATTTTCACCGCCTCCGCTTCAATACTTGCAAACGCGCCGGTAACAGCTCGCTTCGTTCTTCCCATGATGTCAATATCATCTGCATAAGCAAGTAGCTGAACGGACTTTTGAAAAATTGTACCTCGGTTGTTGACTTGTGAGTTGCGTACAATTGCTTCAAGTACGATGTTAAAGAGGTTGCATGATAATGCATCGCCCTGCCTCAAACCTTTCTCGACATCAAAGGGGTCGGTGGTGTTCTTACCGACTTTGACGGAACAGCGAGATTTCTCCATCGTCATCCTGCATAGGCGTACGAGTTTAGCAGGGATGCCGAGATGCGACATGGCTCTGTACAGCTCGTCTCTGTTTACGCTATCATACGCGACTTTGAAATCGATAAAGAGATGGTGTGTATCGATTTGAAACTCCTGGGTTTTTTCCAAAATCTGTCGGAGTGTGAACATTTGGTCGACGGTTGATTTGCCGGGCCTAAAACCACACTGATAGGGGCCGATCAGATCGTTGACAAATGGTTTTAAGCGATCACACAGTAAAGATGACAGAATTTTGTATGCGACGTTGAGGAGACTTATACCTCTGTAGTTGGAACAATTCAGAGCATCTCCTTTCTTGTGGATGGGGCACACTATACCGAGGTTCCATTCATCGGGCATACTTTCTTCCGACCAAATTTTGAAGATAAGTTGGTGTATACTCCCTACCAAGTCATCTCCCCCTGCTTTGAATAGCTCGGCTGGCAGGCCATCTGCACCAGCAGCCTTGAACGCCTTAAGCTTAGCTATCGTTAACCGCACTTCATTTAGGTCTGGTGGACGGAAATTTTGGCCATCGTCGTCCAGGTTGAATGGATTATTCTGCCTCACAGCGGAATTTGGACTATCATCGCCATTTAGCAGTCTAGAAAAGTGTTGTTTCCAGATCCTCAGCACCGACTGTGTGTCTACCACCATATTCCCACTCTCGTCTCGGCAGGCTTCCGTTCTAGCCTTGTAACCCCGGCTGGATTGCCTCACCCTTCGGTAGAACTTTCGAACGTCCCCCCTGCCGCTACACTCCTCAATAGACTCGACCGCCCGCTTCGCATGCTCTCTCTTTTTCCTTCTGAGAAGTCGGCGTTCCTCCTTTCGTTTTTGCCCGTAGAGCTCACGGGCTGCCCTCTCAGCAGCTCTGGTTCTAGTTTGCAGCATTGACTGGTAGGCTTCGTTCTTGGCTGCATGCGCCAGCCGGCATTCTTCATCGAACCAGGGGTTTCGTTGTGGTCGCCTAGTGAAACCCAGCACATCAGTGGCGGCACTTCTGATGGCTTGTTGACAGTGTTTCCACTGGTCCTCTGCAGTTTGTGCTGGTGGCGGAGCTGCTGAAAGGTTACGGGAGACTCGGTCCGCAAAGGTCCTAGCGATCTCTTGCGATTTTAACTTCGCGACATCAAATCTTTTCACAGCATCCGTTCGGAGTTGTGGCGTCAAAGATATCCGCATACGTAGTTGGGCTACAACTAAGTAATGGTCCGAGTCAATATTGGCCCCTCGGAACGTTCGGACATCCAGGATACTGGAAGCATGTCTGGCATCTATCGCAATATGATCAATCTGGTTGACGGTTCGTTGATCTGGAGACCGCCAGGTACCTTTGTGTATATTGAGGTGTGGGAATCGAGTGCTAGCTATGATGGCATTCCGCCCCGCCGCAAAGTCAATCAGCCTGAGTCCGTTACCGGAAGTGTTGTCGTGCAGGCTGTGTCCTCCGACTATCGAACCAAAGATGCCCTCCTTTCCGATTTTGGCGTTGAAGTCGCCAAGAATGATCTTGACGTCGTACTTTGGGCACCTATCATACGTACTCTCGAGGAGGTCGTAGAAGTCTTCTTTGGTTGAATCATCTTTGTCTTCCGTTGGGGCGTGGGCACAGATCAACGTAATGTTTTTGAATTTAACTTTGATGCGGATTGTGGCCAGGCGCTCGCTTACATTTCTGTAGCCCGAGACTTCTTGCCTAAGTCTTCCCCTTACCACAAAACCACAACCAAAGAGCCGCTGACCCTGCTCCTTGCAGCACTCGCCGAAGTAGATGTCACACGACTTCATTCTTCGTATGCCCTCTCCATCCCATCGCACTTCCTGAATGGCTGTTATATCAGCCTTTAGCCTATCCAGGTTCTCCACTAATTGTTCGGCTGCACGTGGTCTGTTTAAGGTCCGGACATTCCACGTGCAGATCCGAAATTCATTGTCCATGTTTCGTTTGCTGGGGTCGTCAACATTAAGATCATCCATATCCGAGGCTTGTTGTTGTTTCGGAACCGTTGTTGTTTTCCGTGGTAGGGAAGTTACCCCGACGCACAACCCCCGACCTGGAGGGCCAGACCCTTAATATAACTCCAAGGGTGGGGAGCCGGTAAACCGCTCCTTATAGGCCTGAGCTACGAATATGTCGTAGTAGCCCATATAAGGTGTTCACTAAGTAGTTCACTAACTGGAACTGTAGACGCCACCGTTGATTCCATCTGGGGAATTCTTCCGCTGCCGCCTGGATAAAGGAGAAGTGCCTTAGTGGGAACACTCCTCCCCCCCTCTCTCGTTTGCTGCCGCCTAAAACCGTCCACAGGGATTGGAACCCCATCTTCAGCTAAAGGTACTAGGCACCCGATGTTCACCACGGGGAGGTGAGAGTAGGAGTTGATAGACAGAGGTTCGCTTTGTAACAAAAGCTTGTGGACGCTTGTGTCCTCTTGAATGCACCGTGTCTACCCTTTGAACATCAAGGGGTTGATGGTCAAAAATTTTGACTTAAACATTGTACTTTAACAAAATCATGAGAAAATTGCTTCTCCAATCTTTTATTAAAAAAGTCTAAATCTAATCTGGGTCGGGGTCAAAATCCCGAAAACCGAAATCCCGAAAATCCAAAATCTCAAAAATCCAAAATCCCGAAGACCTAAAATCTCGAAAATCCAGTATCTCGAAAACCCAGAATCCTGAAAACCCAAAATTCAGAAACCCCAAAATCAAGAAAATCCATCAGAGTCCAGAAAACCCTAAATCCCGAAAACCCAGAATCCCGTAAACTATTATGAAAAATTTGCGCAAATTTCCAAATTTTTTATTTTATATATTTGTTTTCGGGATTTTGGCCTTTCTGGATTTTGGGTTTTCGAGATTTTGGGTTTTCTGGATTTTGGCTTTTCAGGATTCTGGGTTGGTAGATGAGAAAGCACTTTATTCATGACAATTTTACTCTTGCAGGATTTGTTAGGAAAAAAAAATTTCTGTTTTTAGGTGGCAGCGGCTGGGAATCGAACCCAGACCTTTGGCATGACAGTCCTACGCACTAACCATCATACCACGAGGTACTACATATATAAAAAGCTAGTTTGAAAAAATTCAAATTTTTTAATCGTTTTTTTTTTTTGTACATTAACAAACTTAGTTTCAAAAAAAAATAAACAACCCGTTTTCAAAATATTGAATTTTCAAAAAAGAAAATTATTGTATTTTTTTTTTTTAATCTAA
Source organism: Dasysyrphus albostriatus (assembly GCA_946251815.1). Taxonomy (NCBI): domain Eukaryota; kingdom Metazoa; phylum Arthropoda; class Insecta; order Diptera; family Syrphidae; genus Dasysyrphus; species Dasysyrphus albostriatus. The sequence goes on along the minus strand of OX276335.1, from coordinate 188,816,664 downwards.
AACCTTTTTTTTTAAAATTTCAAATGCAATATTATAAAAATTATAAAGGAACTTTTGCAAAATATATTGATTGAAATTTATTAAGCCATTAGTGAGAAAATTGAAAATAAAAAAAAAAAAAAACAATTACATGGCAGGTACTACTAATAACAATTTTGTTTTTACCATTCCATATACCATCCCCTTCATTCCTGCCAACAAGACGCACACAGGAATAGTTGAGAGTTGTAAGTCACTATGCCCTAGTTCTCCTCGAGATGTTGCGCCACCAAATTTATTAAATTTATTTGGGTACTATATGGCAAGCTATGCATTTGTAAGAAATATTGAACTAGAGATTTTGATCAGAAATATCATGATAAGGACGACGAAGAAAGTGGATTTCACAATTCTGTATGTCTGTTCGGCTATAGTCTAATCGACTGGACTGATTTTGGTAAAACCTGGTACATAGTGGTTTTTGATGGTTCTGCCCACACATTTTATTAGGACTTAAAGTAGGAATCTGCCATATATTTTTTTATCAATTTTACAAAATCTTAGTTTTCACAAAAATGTTTTCACAACTTTTCTTTAAAAAAAAAGTAATGGATGGAAAACCATTTGTTAAGAAATGGTTATTAATGGTACCAATTAAAAAAACTTCCTTAAATTGCGATTGTCTTCAAAACAGTTATTTTGATTCCAAAATGTTTTATACAGAAGCTTCTAAGCGATGGAAACTCTTTTTTTTTACTAAAATTAAAAAAAAATAAAAACTTTTTGAATGAAATATTTTGAAAACTACATGATTGATTTTTTCAAAACTCGGTACATAAAAGTTTTTTTTTAGATTCTTTATAGTATTTTAGGAAAAAAATTTACTTTTATGAAAAAAAGCGGTTCCATACCACACAAATCTAAAAAAAAAAAACCATAAGGAAAATATTTCTTTTTTAAATGGCTCCTACGATTTTTATAAAACTTTTTTTTTATGCTCAAATTATAGTCCGATATACTACCAAAGATTATAAAATAAATTACAAATACCTACTGTCAATAGTACCTACTTCTCATAGAATGTTTTTTTTTTTTACTTTTTACTTTCTCATTAACGGCTGAACGGATCTCTATTATTTCTTGTACCCAAATTTCAAATAAGATTAAAAAATATTGCATTCAATAATTTAAAAAAAAACAACAACAAAACTTTTGAACTTTTCAAACAAGGTTTTTTTTTTTAATTCGATATCTGAAAAACGGGTTGACAATTTTATAAATCTAATTTTTACGTAGACACAAATAAATATAGTTGTGATCCAGTATAACGTTTGCCGATATTGGAGGTCCATTAGGTATTCTATATAATGGACAAATGACGAATTTAACCAAATTAAACTTAATTTTTAAGAATAATTAATATTTCTATTACGGACACCAATACAAAATAAATTACAGTGGACTCGCTAACTTGAACATACGATAACTTGAACAATCCAATAACTTCAACATGCTATTTTTCCCTCGTAGGTATATTCAATAACTTGAACAGGCAATTTTCAAGGCCCGTTTACTTAAATTTTTTCATTACAAACTCTATAAGTTGAATAGTTAAGATATTTGAAAACTCTTGAACTTTAACAAATTTCTTACAAATTTTATATAAATAGTGAATTTTCTTTTTATGGCTCACTACGTTTATAGACAACTTTTGTGAAAGGGAAAAACCGCGGAGTTTTTATTGTTTTTTCAACCCTAAGATCTTCTTCTATTTTCAATTGAATTTTTTAAAATGAAGTGCTTAGGAGTTAAAAATTAAAAAATGCTTTACTATTACTGATTTTGTCTTATTTATGATATTCATGTTGTTATTTTTCAATTCAGTACATCATCAAGTTAACTGCTTAACCAGATACCTGATTTTAGTTTCGTGTAAAATCAATGTATGTAGCAGGTAATATCTTAATGACATCATGAAAATTTAACACTTCCTTTAAATAGTAAAACTGTAAATTTTACCTGAAAATCTTGCAAATTTTACCTGTAAATTTAGTTAACCTTACATGAAAATCTAGTTAAAAAATATGAATAAAATGTTCAACGTCCTGTAGATTTAACATGAAGAAAAAGTTAATTTAACATGATTCAATATTGAATTGAATCAACCATGTATTCATGCATCTAGGTCCCATCTCTAACGCTACATACCTTCCAATTAATTTTGCATTATTCTGAAAGTATAGAAATTTATATTACTTTGTACAAGGTTGCACAAAATTAATCACCCGATTTTGTTTTTGAATAACTTTTTACTTAAATAAAAAGAAATGATTTTGGCTCATGGATATGTTTGATAAAACATTTAGAATTTGTTCTGTTAAGTAGAAAATATTATTTCTAACAAGTGGCTGCCGCCATATTGTGCTCCTTTTGTCGCATTTGGCACAACTTTTTTCAAGACTCTCGGTGATAAAAGTTCGCATTCATGCTGAATATCCTCATTTAGGGCAGCGATTGTCTGAGGCTTGTTGATATAGACTCGCGACTTCAAGTAGCCTCAAAGGAAAAAGTCTGGGATGGTTACATCAGGTGATCTTGCTGGACATGCCAAATCACCAAATCGGGAAATTACTACTGACTGGTTTTGAGTAAAAAAAAAAGATGCAATTATTCCACGCTCTTGGGGAGTATAGCGGTTCATTGTTTTTCCAAAAATGTTCTACAGATATCTATTTTACAAATTTCAAATATGATTGCCGTACAACGTCATTATGGCATCCTCTGATAGGATATTATTTTATTTTAAAAATATTTTCTGATACGTACTTAGTTTTAAACTGGGAACCTCTCACACTTGAAGATAGCACGCATCCTTTGGGCCACTTCGTTGCATAAAAAGCTTGGGCCAAATATCAATAAGTTGAAACTGATTTTGCCTGCATGGCTTGTGTGTGTCTATTTTGACACTGGTGTCACGTTGAAATTAACTGACAGAGTGTTCCTTTAATATGAGGCCAGGTTAATTTCAACAAGTAAACATTGTAAAAGTACCATATAAAACGTTACTCCAATCTTATTTGTGGTAAGATAGAAATTCAAAACATTCAGTGTTGAAAAAACACGATCTCAGTTTAAATTAGCGCTATATTCTTGTAAAAATTTCTAGTTTACCAGAATTTAGTGTTAAAATAACAGGTCATCATCTAAAATCAACTTGAATATGGGAATATAGGCCACCAGGTTGATTTACCACTTTATACAGGCTGGCGGCGCACAAATTGTGCTACAGTTAAAAATTCAAATAACTTTTTTTTTATCAATACATTTATTTTTTTATTTGATAGAGAATTAAGTTTTATTTCAAATAACTAATTGTTTTTAAAGATGACGCAAATGACCTCCACGCTCACCCACGCATATATGCAGCAGAAAATTGTTCATTGCTGCCTGAAGGGTTGAAGTTGGGAATGCCTCAATTATTGTCCTAATGGAATGCATCATTTCAGTCAAATTGCTTGGTTTCGTTTTGTTCACTTCTTGCTTGATATAAAAAAAGTCTGGTGCAAGTCAGATCAGGTATCCTTTGGGCCAGCGAAAAGTGGAGTTCCTCGAAATTAATTTGTTTGGGAATTTTTTGTTAGAGCTCCATTATAACTGATCTGGCTATATGTGCACTTGTTCCATCTTGCTGGAACCAAATTCTGTTCAACGGGAATACGTCTTTGGCACAGTTCTAGGTACACAAAACTCATTTAGCATCTTTAAATATCATCTTTGTAGCACGATTCGTGCGCCACCCTGAATAAGGATATTAAAATCAGGTAAATTTCTGAAATGTCAGTAATTTTATATGGGATTATCCACCTTGTAAATTTAACAGGGCCCAGGTTATTTACCTGACTTTTTTCTCTGAGTGCATAAACTTGAACAGAAGTGGCTTCGTATATGTTCAAGTTAACGAGAGTCCACTAAAGTGTAAATCGATTCTTGATTTGTACAGGGTGGCGCACCAATTGTGCTACAATAAGAAATTCAAATAACTTTTTTTTAATCGATGTATTTCATTTATTTTTTTTTATTGGTTAGTAAATTAAATTTTATTTTAAATAGTTAGTTGTTTTTAAAGATTATAGACCGCAAATGACCTCCACGCTCTCCCACGCATATGCGGCACCTGATCAAAAAATTATTCATTGCGGCCTGAAGAGTTGAAGTTGGGATCGTCTCAATTATTGTCGTTATGGACTGCTTTAATTCAGTTAAATTCCTGGGCTCCGTTTTATACACCTCTTGCTTGACATAACCCCATAAAAAGAAGTCTGGTGCAGTCAGGTCAGGTGACCTGGGGGGCCAGCGAAAAGTGGAGTTCCTAGAAATTAATTTGTTTGCGAATTTTTTGTTAAGCTCCGCCATAACTGGTCAGGCTATATGTGCAGTTGCTCCATCTTGCTGAAACCAAACGCTGTTGAATGGTATACGTCTTCGGCGCAGTTATGAGTAAAAAAAACTCCTTCAACATCTTTAAATAACGGTCCCCATTGACAGTAACGGTTACACCGTTTTCTTCAAAGAAGTACGGCCCGACACTACACCTTGATGGAACTGCGCACCACACAGTGACTCGTTCTGGGTGCAGTTCCGTCTCATGGAGCATTTCTGGATTAGACTCATTCCATATACGGCAATTTTGCTTGTTTACATTGCCGTTAAGATCAAAATGGGCCCCATCAGACATGAACAAACAATTGATCAATGTGTTGTCTTCTTCGGCCATTGATATCATTTTTTGGCAAAATTCCAGGCGAACAGGCAAATCCTGAGGGTTTAACTTGCTAGTAATTTGGACTTTGTACGGAAACAAGTTTAAATCGTCATGAAGTATCCGTTGTAATGACCGTCTACTAACTCCAATTTGCCCCGATAAGTTTCGGGTCGAAACGTTAGGATTGGCCTGTATTGCAGATGCTACTGCTGCGATTAAATCCTGAACCCGGACATTGGCATCTCGATGGTACGGCCTTCGTGCGATGCTTCCAGATTCGGCAAACATGTTTACAAACCTCATAATGGTCCATCTACTCGGGGGATTACCGCCAAACTCCCGCCTAAATTCCCTTTGGATGGAAATGACGGACTGCAAGGCATGGTACCGTTGCACTATCCAAATTCTTTTCTCCGTATCCCAAGCATCCATTTTTATAAATCTAAATAGTAACCTACAAAATAAAAAAAAAATAAGCCGATTACTCACACAGAAAAAAAGTTATTACGTTTTATTTTTGTAGCCCGATTCGTGCGCCACCCTGTATAAGAAATCCTCGATTTAAACCTTTTTTTATCAAATCTAATCAAGAATTAGGATGGAATTTTTTTTCAAATTCTCGCAGAAGTTGTTTTTTTCTATTTCAAATATCGTATTTCATGTTTTTTTAATATTTGACTGTCATAATTTCATCATAAATAAGCTTTTCCGTAACGGCTGTAGGTTGAGCTTCAGACAAACGATCAGAATTGTGTTACCGTTTTTTGTTTTACCTTTTTTGTCGTTTTTCTATATCATCGTAATGTTATGTTATCTAGAATTTTTTTCATTGTATCCAAGACTTGCCCAATAGGCCTATTTTGAAGTTAAAAAAAATATATTAGTTTGGACATCTCAAATTTTCCATGAATAAATAGATTCATTCAATAACTTATTCCTCAAATAACAGACAGCTTAGTACTAAATAAACACATAAATGTTTTGAAAATATCGGTGTTTTATATTATTTTTCAACTAGAGCTCTTAGTTATCAAATTAAATTCCTCCTTATTGTATGCCAATACCGATATCTGAAATATACCAGATTACTGCAAAAGCTTCTAGCTATTGATTTTCTACTTGGAATATATATATTTACATGTGGGTATATTTTCAAGGAAAAATGTATTCAGACTCCTTGTCCTTACATACTTCATTTCATCATCCAGATGCAGACAATGTGACACCGTATACATATGTATGTATCTTTGTAGTATATAACGCTATACCTAGATATAGTAGTTCACCCTTCAAAGTTATTGAAGTTCAGCTCTTTCTGGATAGTGTAAGTACAAGTTTACATACATATAGCCCTAAACAGTATAACAATGGCGTCCAAGATATATCGGTCTATTGTTACGATTTCTGAAATCCTTCGACCACAGGATACAAGAGCAGAGTTTACCTGCAGGCAAGATATCGATCAGTGCCAAAGCACTTTACTAGTAAAAAGCAGCACAAATCACACTCTCAGAGGCATAGGAGTATAGGAAACACATTCTCATGCTTGAATAGGGTTCCTATGCACCATATAAGTATAAGCAACAATAACACAATATAAGCGAAGGAAGGAGGCAACCGGAAACATCCCAAAGAATACTGAATAGTGGTTTCCTTTCGGCACAAATGCATCATATGAAGAATAGAACGTAGATGTATATATGAATAGACGTCCGGACTGCACTCGTTTCCTGGAACTTTGAGCAGCATTTCCCCTGCAGTTGATGCATTACAATTGATAATAATCAAACATATTGTTGCTTATGAGAGGCATTCAATTACACATTGCATATCGAAGGCACTAGGATACAACACACAATAGTATTCTGTAGATAGGAAAAACACGATGGCTGGATGGAGATGATGGATCCCCCATGTTTTATCTAAGCATCTCTGGACCAATGCAAAGAACCAGAAATCGGGCAAGCGTTCGTTGTGGCAACAGAGGGAATAACGCAACTATTTGTTCGGAAACGCTGCATGGACTCATGAATGTAGTAGGTACTACATATAGAACTTTGTAGTTAATTCAATTGGAACATCATATTGCTTGCATCCACACAAAATATTAAATGTACTCCCACACATCATTAAATTGCACTCAGTGGGATTATCGTTTTGTTTTCAAAAGGATACCTCTATACATGGTTCGAAACAATCGGAGGCAATCGGTATTTACAACAGTAATAGTTTTTCATTCAAATGGTTTGATTCTGGTGGTCTTTGTTAAGATAAGAAAGTATATTTTATGAAAAATTATGTCAACATTATCGGCATGAGAGTATTTTATAGGCTTGTGACATAGTTTTGAGTGAAAGGGAGTAATTGAAACAAATATTTTACTAACAACTTATTTACGATTTTTAACCTTACGTATTTATCGACGTAATATATAAAGCTTAGAGTCTTAGTCGATATTATGGAAATGTATTTAAATCATTTAAACCAAACTCCTATTATTTTTATCAGCTGTTCTGTAACTTCTGTCACCTATGAGAAAAATTTGAGTTCCCATATTTGGGATATTAGTTGGAAAGACCAAATAATTACACACTGGAGCAAACTTTAAAAAGTCCAACGAATTTCAAGTTTATAACTCAAAACATGCCATCTTTTCATCAGCTTCAAAGTTACACATGATAGCATTCTCATCTCTATTCGATATTTGCTGAATACAGGATTTCAGGTAAATTGATCCAGTTGTGGTTGTGTGAAAGTTGGAAAACACGCGGTTCAATGTACAACTTCTCTGAACTATTTCAAACATACCCATAGTTTTGCCAAGCAGATTCAATTTCATAAAGGGTGGAAAGTTGCGCGTGTTTCCGGCAGAAATCTATCATGGACCAGGAGCCTATTAAGAATATATGTACTAAGTACATACGCTCATTTGCTGGAAAACCAGGATAACTTAACTGAAAAATAATGATTTTGTGCATATAACATAGTACGAGTAATTATGATGTTTTTTTTAGTACATTTTGCATCCATATCTCGTTTCAATTTCAAATAAGAACGCAATAACTGTTACGCTACAGTCGTTTTTACTTGCGATATGTGTAGGTACTGTAAAAGGCAAGTTTTGGATTCATGCCAAACAAATTTTGAAATAACAACCAGACATGGCCTGGCACCCACTGTGCAACTCCCAGCAACTGAAGTTGCACGCAATTGCCCACTAGGCAGTTTCCGAGCAACTTTTTGAAATTTGACGTCGTGTTTTTGTGTATTTGTTGTGTTAAATTTTGACACGGACACCATTACAACGTTAATAAAAATATGAATACCAAATAAAAACATTAAATTTATAGCTCATTTTTGATAAACCAGAATCAGAGGATTAGAAAATTCAGAAATCTGAAAATCTATATGCAAGATTTTATCGTTGAACACGGTCATCTTTCACAAGTTGCCGGCAGCAAAAGTTCTTCAGTGGGCGGCGGCAAGCAACTTAAAGTTGCCGGGAAAAAGTTCCACGAACAACTTCGAGCAACTTAAAGTTGCCGGCAACTTTGTTGCCTTGGGTGCTCTCCCATATAACCCAACGTACTTGAATTGGGAGCAACTAAAAGTTGCCAGGGCACCAGGCCTTGAAGTTGCCGGCAACCTGGTTGCCTAGTGAAGTGCCCTATAACACGACGACTCTAGAGTCTTGACTTTTTTCAAAATTCAATGAGTGTGAACGGGAAAAAACATCTGATCTCACCTTCTCACTCATTGAATTTCGAAAAAAGATTGTGGAGTCTTTTTCTGTTCCCGATTCCGAGAGGGAGTAGTTTTGGAACACGCATACATTATACAACTTTCCGTCAGATAACTTGTCAAAAGTGATAAATGCCTGACGTGTAGTGTGTGTAATTTTATGTTTTCATACTCGATTGGAATCAAAAAAGAGTGGAGCAGCTAGAAAATCTAATCGAAAACGATATACATAATATGTCTGTTCGTGTACTTCCCAAAACCACGAATTTCTACGAATTTAATTTTTTCTTTATATAAATTTTGATGACGGTTTTAATTGAAAATAGTTACTAAAAACTCGAAATTATTTTTTTCCAACGAGTAATAACACTTTTAGTGAGACATGTAAATTTCATTTGGGTATATTTTTTTCATTGTTTTTCAATATCAATTTTTGGGAGAAGGGGGGGTGGGAAAAAAATGTTGGTGTGCAAATTAAATTTCAAAATGAGCAATTAATTAAGCTCCTGTTCATTTAGATATTCGACTCTTTTACAAAGATATGAGCATTTGAAATTTCCATACAAAGTGCAATTTGTTTATATTTTCTTAAAAAAAAAACAGATGTGCAATTAAATTTTTTTTGATTTTTGAAATGTGCAATTAGGAATACATCCCCAAAGATTTTTTTTCGCGAAAATTGAAAGTGCGCCGGCTGACTTCGAGGTGGTCTTCAAAACGGTAATTGTGATTTCAGTAATATTTTTACACGGAAACTACTAAAAAAAATTAAATAGTTTCTCTAACTAAAATGTTCAAAAAATATTTTTTGTTTTTTAAAAAAAAATGTTCAAAAAATTTTGTTTGAAAATCAAATATTTTAAAAAAATAAATGATTGATTTTTGTAAAACTCGTAAGGGTTTTTTTCAACACTGAAAAGTATTTTTAGACAAAATTTTACAAAGAAAGAAAATAATTGAAAAAAATTTACTTTTAGGCCTAGGACGCTGCTGTCTCCAACAAGACAACGAAATGCTTTCGAAAACGCAGCGTAAAAATATTCATTGACAGTTACACCAGTTCAAAAAAATCAAAGTAAATAAAAATGAAAAAAAAAAACAGGCATCCACGCTGTTATGAAAGAAACAACAAAAAAAAAACACGAAAAAACACAAATGTCACTTTTTCGCATACAATAAATAGCCTGTGCATTGACATAGGCATTATTTATGGACTGCTAGCAGCCAATACTTAAGATGGTTCCACTTATTATAATGGCAACACAAGCGCTAAAATCCTTCCTATCAACCAGTCAATCAAACCAGTGCTGAGGAGTATTTTTCAAGAAAAACCCATAAAAGATTCCGAAAAGTTTCTTTTTTTTAAACAAACTATTTATGCCTTTTTCCACAGAATAAAATATTAAGACTTAGCTGCATTCAGCTACTTTTAGCAAAAAATACAAAAGTAAGAAAAAAAAATGTCTTTGCTTGAGACCCGCTTGATTTGAAAACTGTGTATGAGCAAAATAATCTGTTTATTTTTTGTTTGCAAGATTTAAGAACACATACATAAATATTTATTTTTCATTTTTGCAAAAAGTATCTGAAGGTTTTTTATCTTTAAGGACTCTCCCAAACCGACGCGAAATATTCGCTGACAAGAGTTTTTATTGTTTGTATGTGTGTTTTTTATCGTTTATTGGAACAAAACTTTCGATTTTACTTGAACGTTTGAGCAGTTTTCTTGAACGCCTTCCAATTGGTTTTTGAAGATACTATTTTTCATTTCTTTTTCAAAAACTTGACCAAAGTTCTCCCAAACTGAGGTGAAACATTCGCTGAGTTGATTGTGTTTTGGCATTTTGTATATGTCTTGTCTTTGCTAATGTGTTGCTCCGATTTCGCTTTGCATTCGGAGAGCCTTTATTTTCCTTAAAAATCTTTTGTATATTTCATATAAAGAAACAAAATCTTTGCCATTTTTGGGATTTCCCATGTATGTCTCTCGGCTTAAAGCTTGTTAACCTAAATGTGAAAAGAAATGTTAAATAAATTCGCTAGCTATTTCATATTTTAGTATATAAATAGAGGGATTTTTCTACTGATCCCCCAGCAGCCAATACAACGCAAATTATTGACTTTCTGTAACAGTAAATGACAGGATTTCTTATGAAAAATACCAAACAGTCATTTTTGTACGGAATTTTTAGTTTCGCATCAGCAGCGTTCTAGCTTTAACTCTACTGGAAGCATGCCTCGTGTCTATCACGATGTGATCAATATTGCTGGGGGTTTTATTGATCACAATGTAGTACCTCGTAGTACTTTAGTGCGTTGGACTACCATGCCGAAGGTCTGAGTTCGATTCCCAGCCACTGCCACCTAAAAACAAACAGAAATGTTTTTCCAGAGGTACTGCTTCTTGGAAGGAACTGACAAATCCTACAAGAGTATACTTGTCATGAATAACTGCTTCTCGTCTAGCCGTTCGGGCTCGGCAAAAAATGGTAGGTCCTTTCCATTCCTGCCTATAACACGCACACAGGAATGGTTGATAGTTGTAGGTCACTAGGCCTTGGTTCCCCACGAGCTGTTTTACAACCAAATTTATTTATTTATTGATCACAATACCGTCAAGCCCTTTTTTTAGTATATATCAAGGAGTGGGAAACGATTACAAGCTATGATGACATTTCACTTCATCTGGCAAAGTCCATCATCCTGTGTTCGTTATCGACTGTTTTGTGGTGCACTTTGTTTCTTCTGACTGTCAACCCAAACATGCCCTTCTTTCTAAATATTGCGTTGAAGTCACCTAGAATAATATCGTAACGTGTTTACCAGGTGATCGTAGAATGCTTCTTTGGACAAGTCTTCTCTATTTTCGGTGGAAAGCCCAAGAATTCTTGCCTAAGTCTTCCTCATATCACAAACCCACAAGCAAATAGCCAATGACTCTGCTCTTTATAGCACTTTCCGTAGTAGATTTCACAAGATTTAAATCATTTGTATGCCCTCTCCATCTCATCGCATTTTCTGGATAGCTGTAAGGTCAGCCTTAAGCTTATCAAGGGTCTGCATTTATTCTTCGACACCTCGTGCTCTATTAAAGGACAGTTAATTCCACGTTCATATTTGAAATTCGTTGTCCATAGTTGTTTCGTTTGCTGGGGCCATCAACATTTGATTCATACATATTCTAGGCTTCTTGTTGTTTCGGGACTAGAATTTTGAACATGGTAGCGAAGCTACCACGACCTGGAAGACTCGTAAGTAATCGGATAAAACTGCTCCTATTAGGTTTGAACTTTGACCAGTCGAAGTAGCCCATATAGGGTGTTCACCAAGTCATTTAGCCTTACTGGAGATTCCATCTCGAGAATCCTACCACTCCCGTCCAATAATTATGGATACTGTCTTGGTGGTTAGAAGCAACAGCCTACTTCGCTGCGACCTATCGACCGCGGGAGCCCCTTCTGCGGAAACCACTTCCGCGATCCCATAGATCTAAGCTTCATAGTAGTAGCCACGGTAAGCCCCACCACCGCGTTTAGGTTAACCCCGAAGTAGAGCAAAAAGTTTTGGTCTGATATCTCCTTTACCTATGTATGTAGGAAGCTTAAAGTTTAAACGCAAAAATGCCCCTCAATAAACTAGTAACTCGTCCATTTCTGGCACAATCAGTTCTGTGAGCGGCTTGATGAAATTGTGGCACTGATCTAAGAGAATATTAGTTAAGTTCATACATATTACCTCAAGGAGGGCAGATGAAACGAATAGTGATTGACTGTACGTCCAACATCTTGCAGTTAAGATGCCGCTAAGATGCTAAGATGTGTAATGCAGTGTAATGTGAGCGTTTATCTACTGAAACAAAAGTACCCAACTAACAATTAACTTGTAAAAGGTTCTATACAAGCTATTTTCAGACTGCTATAGAAATAGAAAAAGGCCGTATGAAAGTCATTTTGGCGCATTTACACAAGCTAATTAACTGCCATAAGACTTTTGTTGACAGGTCTTATAGCAGCAAATACTCGTAGCTTTTCATGAACTGCTATTAGCTTGGCTGAACAAGCTATAGCTTACCTTGGATGTTTATATAGGGCCTTATAAAAGCCATTTAATGACAGCTATTGCCAATAGCTTGGATGTTCTTGGATGTTTATATAAGGCCTTACCCAAATTTATTTTGCATAAGCAATCCATCGAGAGAAACAAATTTTTTTAGCAAAGCTGATTTTGAACTAAAAGAAATATATTTTTTTATCTGTTGTTTATTTTATTTTTCTGATGTTTTATTTTTGATTGCATTTATTTTATTGTACTTTTTTTCTCCTCAGTCAGCTTCCGAAATCTTTTTTTCTGTATTCTGAAATGAGTCAAATGTTAGTTTAATTATACAAATGAAAAGTTTTTTTATCTGGGATTTGAAATCGACTCCATCCTCGTTAAAATCTAGCACTCTACCATTATAACAATTTGGTGTTGACAAAAATATAATTCAAAGTGAATAAGTTGATATCATATACTTCACGTTCACGCAGAGGGAACAGTCAAGAACTGTGCGCAACTAATATCTGCTCTTTGTTCTTCCAAACTTCTTGAATGTTCTCTGGCTGTTTTATGATTTGCTCTCTGTTTTTTCTCATTTTTCTTTGGTAGGTTCCAGATCTTTTAAATGTATGCCATGAGTTTTCATTTTTAAGTTTTTCTAAAAAGTTCTATGTAACTGTAAGCATAATTCTTTTCAGTTTTACGATGTTCAATGGGCACTTACCGTTCTTATTTATTTTTATCTGATTTTTTTTATAAGCACAATATTTTATAAGACACACTTGTTGATCTTCACTGACTATTTTAATTTGTTTAAGGCCTTTACAAACAAGGGTTATACAAGTTATTTGCAATGATTTGTCGTGGAGAGCCTTATAGCAGCTATTATTTTAAACATTTTTAGTAAACAACTTTGGCCTTATACAAGCCATTTATAACTTATATTTACAAGCCTTTTATAGAGCTTGTATAGCTCATATTTTAAGGCCTTATAGTAGCTATTTATTTAAATATCAGGTGGAAAATTCTTGGCTTGCTCAAGATTGCCTCATACAAGCTCTATACAAGCTATTACTTGCCAAATTCGAAAAATTTTACCTTATACAAGCTAAATTGTTAGTTGGGTAGGCTACACACAAGATTCAAACAAGCACTGTACGTGTCTTTGACGAAGCTAAAAAGCATCAGGGTCATCAAAATCATTGATTCTGTTTTATATTAATCCAAAACATGTCCCTTAAGCCAAAATGGCTTGCGGATTCAATTTTATATTTGCTTGCAAAAAGTTGAAGTTGCAGAACAAACCAAGAACACCCACTTTATTGAGACTATGAGAATATACTACGATGTTAATGGACAGTATAAGTATACAATATTGATCGACATAGTGTGAACGGAACTTTAGGCTGGAGGCACAATAAATCATTATGCTAAAATAAGCCGATGAAATTTTATGATTGGAATTGGTAGATGAATCGTCCCTGATTGCGGCTATAATGAGATGTACTTCGGCTGCCATTTGTAAAAAAAAAGCATCTCAACAACTATTCTCCCAACTAGAAATTAAGTAAATTTTTTCTTTAGAAAATTTAATCATCTTCTTTCTTCCGTATCTGGACGTTTGTGTAGAGTCTATAGTTTTAAAGTTTGAGATTGCTTAAAAACTTCAGTTTCAGTTTTTCCCACGATTGTAGCTCTTTAATGCATGAAAAATGTTTACCTTTGTGTAACGAAACTAATAAAGTATGTAGGTATCTATCTAAACTTAACGAAACAATGTAAAAATGCCTTTTCCATAGAATTTATTAAGACACTTAATTCTATGTAGTCTTATTGTCCCCACATATGCGAGTATCATCATTCCTATCGACTAAAGTATCATATCCAATGTCAGTTATTATTAGTTTCACAAGGAACATAGCAATATTGATTAAAATTAATATGTAAGCTGATATATCCAAAGGCCAACAAAATAATATTACTTCAATAAAAAGGCCACGATAGGTCCGTTTATAGTTACAAAGGGAAGTGTATGAATAATTCATTTCTATTTGGATAGGATACACGATAGTATCTTCATGTTATCTTTGCTAAGGGCTTTTCTGATCTCTTAATAACCGAAAGTTTGACATACGAGTATACAGGATTTCCCGGACTCAGTCAGACTATATATATAGCACATCCATCCTCGAGAAGTGATGAAATGTTACACTTCTTGTTCCTTTAATAATATTATGCCATAATTATTTTTTAATGTCTTTTTGCTTGAACACTTAATTTTGTCGATAGGTATCAAAAAGATCAAATATTTATTTCTGCAGAAGATATCCAATTCATAAACAATTTGAATCCTTTAAGTTTTACCTTATCGTGGTGTGTGTTTTGATGGCATTTATGAACTGTACTTATTTAATGTTAATGAAATTCCTTCAACAAAACATTAAATTTTATTTTTTCGTTTATTTTGAACCGGAAGTTATTAGCAGTACCTCGTGGCATAATGGTTAGTGCGTAGGACTGTCATGCCAAAGGTCTGGGTTCGATTCCCGGCCACTGCCACCTAAAACAAATGTTTTTTTCCGAGGTACTGCCTCTTGCGAGGGACTGACAAATCCTCCAAGAGTATACTTGTCATGAATAAGTGCTTCTCATCTAGCCGTTCGGACTCGGCAAAAATTGTAGGTCCCCTCCATTCCTGCCAACAACACGCACACAGGAATTGTTGAGAGTTGTTAGTCACTAGGCCCTGGTTCTCCATGAGATGTTGCGCCACAAAATGTATTTATTTTATTTAGTTATTATCAAGAAATATCTTTCTATGGGTTTGGGAAATAAATACCTACATAACTTAGTTTCACTATGCTTACATACTCGTACATATTAACTTCCTACAAAAGAAAGATTACTACAGGACTTCGTTGAAATTTGAAATGTAGTTATTAAGGGTATCACAAAAGGAACGGTCTGCTAAATATTACATCGAGTAAAATTTTTTCAAAAAATTTAAGTTCGTTAAAAGATATGATTAAAGTTTCTTCTTAATTTGGCTTGTTAACATTAAAAACTTTGTTCGTTTTCTCGGAATTTAAAAAGTGGTAAGAGATAAAATCAAATTTAGATAACCTTAAGCTTTAAAGGCAAACCTATTTTTACTTTAAATTAAAGGGCCTACACTCAGTGAAAAAAGTCAGGTAAATAATTAACCTAGACCCTGTTAAATTTTCAAGGTGCATAATCCCATAAAAAGTTACAGACATTTCAGAGATTTACCTGATTTGAATAACATTATATTCATTATATCAGCCTGGTGGCCTATATTACCAAATTCAAGTTGATTTAAGATGGTGACCTGTTATTTTAACACTAAATTCTGGTCAACAAGACACTTTGACAAGAATATAGCGCTTATTTAAACTGAGATCATGTTTTTTAACAATGTTTGTTATGAATCTCTATTTTACCACAAATCAGGTGGAAGTAACGTTTTATATGGTTATTTTTACAATATTTACCTGTTGAATTAAACCTGGCCTCATCATAAGAAAACACTCTGCCAGTTAATTTCAATGTGGCACCAGTGTTAAAGCACAAACACACACCAGCCATCCAAAGAAGGCCAGTTTTAACTTATTGATATATGGCACAAGTTTTTTATGCAGCAAAGTGGCCCAGGGCATGCGTCTATATGCGGGAGGTTCCCAGTTCAAAACTAAATAAGTATCACAAAGTATTTTCAAAATAAAATAATATACATGAAATAAATTTATATACTTTCAGAATGATGCAAAACGAATTGGACGGTAAGCAGCGTTAGAGATGGGACCTACAAGTATGAATCCAAGACATAATAATTACCGGATACAGGGTTTATTCAACATTGAATCATGTTAAATTAACTAGATCTTCAATCCAGATTTACTGGATTTTGAATACTTTATTCATGTTTTTGAACTAGATTTTTATGTAAAGTTAACTAGATTTACAGGTAAAATTAACAAGATTCTCAGGTAAAATGTACAGTTTTACTTTTGTAAGTTAGTGTTAAATTTACCTGTAACCAACGTTGATTTCACACGACATTTAAACCAGGTATCAGGTTGAGCAGTTAACCTGATCTACCGAGTTGAAAAATAACAGCCTGAAAATCGCGTATAACAAACCAGAAATTGGTTGGTTTTACCTGCTTTTTTCTCTGAGTGTGGGTCACGCTTTCTGCTCCTATGTTCAAGTCACTAAAGGTTTAAGAAAATCATGTGTAAAGACATGGAAATTATGAGTGAGAAATGTTTAAAAGCATGAAATACGATATTTAATTCAGCTAAAAAAACTTTGTAAAGAGCTTGAGATGAAAACAAAGTACGTCATTTTAATTGTTTATTGAATACGATTGAATGGACCAAAAAAATAAAATCGTTGAAGCGGTTTTCTTAAAAAAAATAATTTTTTATATATAAAATTTCTAAACCATTTTTAAGGAAAACTTTTGGTATGCAAATCTTATAAATTTATTTATTAATTTATATAAAAATAAATTTATAAACAAAATGTCAACCCGTTTTTGAAATATCGAATTTTCAAAAAAAAATTTTGAATTTTTTTAAAAATTCAAACAAAATTTTTTTGATATGCAATATTATTAAATCTTATATGAAATTTGTATATAAGAAAATTTATCTTAATTCGGTAAGCCGATAGTGAGAAAATTCAAAATAAAAAAAACACGTTCAATGACAGGTATTATTAATAGTTGCTAAGTACAAAATTGTATAATTTTTTGAAGTAGATGGTTTTAATTTGAGTGTGTGGAAAAAGTTTAATCAAAATCGTAGGAGTCATTTAAAAAAAAAAAATTCCTTTCCAGTTTTTTAACTTTTGTATAGAATGTACCGTTATTTAAAAAAAAATCGATCAAGCCGTTTTCGAAATATTCGACTTTCAAAAATAAAATTGAAAATTGTTTTAAAAGTCCAAAAAATATTTTTCACCCAAAGGAAGCCTTTACTAAAAGTAATTTATTAATTTTTTTAAAGAATAGTTGTCGAAACGTTTTTGAAAAAAAAACGATTATGTAAAATTGGTAAAAAAAAATTGTATGACAGTAACGGTACCTGCCATTAAATTTTTCTACCAATTTTACATAATAGTTTTTTTCTCAAAAACGTCTCTTTCAGTTCTAAGAAAAAATGAAAAAAACGTGTGGGCATGATCACCAAAAACCACTATGTAAAAATTTTGAAAAAAATCGATCAGGCCGTTTAGGCTGTAGATGAACAGACAGACAGATAGACAAGCGAACAAACAGACAGACACAATTGTGACACCCACTTTTTTGGTGTTCTCTATCATCGTAATGTCATGTTTGATTGTTAGGTATATATCGCAAGTTAAAATTTGTAGACAATTTTGGTCTACATGCTCAGCATTTATTAATTTAACTCAACAACGAGTAAGCTGTATGAAGTGTTATTGACTTTTAATTATTTTCTAAAGATGATTAAGATTAAGTCTTTTAAATTTTAAATTTTAGGAAAAAAATTTGTTTTATCTTGTAAAGTATGACATAATCTAGAAACTGCTCTGGAATTATATTTTGATAAAATTTTATATTTTAAGAATAATACTCGAAAATCCTTTATTTTTGACATTTGGGCCTTTGAATGCTGGTCAGAAACCAGATGCCTAACTCCATTTTTTGACGACATATGTTTTTTGATGCAGAAGTAACAAACAACTCTAAGTTAGAAAAACGCAATTTTGTACTTGAAAAACTACAGTGGTGCAATGGTTTGTATGAAGCTGTATGAAGCAGAAAACAAAGCCTCCATTTATTTTTACCAACAAAAAACGGAACCAGACAACTCCAAAAACAAATTAATTTATAATTTAATGAAAAATTCATTTACAAAAAACAAAATCATTTGCTCAATTTGTTTTTCAATTTTCTATCGAAAAAAATTTAGTTGTTGAAAATACGCTTCTTGATTTTTAAAACAGTGTTTTCGTATTTTGCTCAACATACAAAATAATGGAGTTTCAATTGCTATATCTTTTGACTAACCAGTCGTATGGAAAAAAATGTACCCACAACTTACTAGGAAACTCTGCTGAACAGGCGTACATATTTCTTAAACAACTTTACTTAGAGTTAAAAGACGCTATTTTTGACTTTTGAACAAATCCTTAAAATACCTATATGATTTGAATGGTTAATTAAAAAAAAAAAGAGGCTGGGTAGGACCCACACTGATGGTAACTTCCCATTGGTGCCCTTGGAAGCTAGAGGCCCGATGTTATTTTATTATTAAATATCACCAAATCAAGATCTTCGATAATGTGTTCACGTGTTCAATATGCAATCAAGTGAAGATCAGTGAGTAGAATGAAACTAAACCAAAGGCAATGTAATTGTTTGTTTTCAAGATATTGGAAACGAAAAAAAGATTTGTCGACAAATCGAAAAAATGTTTCATTCAATATTCTTACAAATTTGATAAATTATTTACTATAAACTAATGCCTTGGTCCCCAAACAGTGTTCCGCGGAACAGTAGGGTTCAAAATAAAAACTTTCAAGGCACTATTGGTGAAAACTCCCAACTTTATTCGTATAGGTATAGTGTAAAATCATTGCACCAGGAATTATAAGAGCCAGTCATTACAATTTGCATTGCTATGCACTTGTTGAAAGATAACCGGTTTCCTAAAAGTTCTTGATTAGAATTTGAAGATTGTAAATTTCGTGAAAAAGCATCCACTGCAGCCAGAATTCGGGAAGTTAGTTAAAATCATTTCTACCTTACATTTAACGTACGAACGTACGAACGTACGTACAGACACAGGCATCTCTCTAAAAATGAAGAAACGTAAGAATATGTCAAAATTTTCGATTCGACAAATCAAACCAGTTACAATAACTTTCAATGGGAACCTAAAAATATTATATTTTTCTTACACATAATCTACAAATTTGAATTAAATACTTTTCGAAAACGTTAACTGTTTAAGAATAGTACGTGAAAGTTTGATATTTTCGATATTTGGCCATTTTTAAATCGCAATATCTTATGTAACTGGCCACTCGCACGGGAAACCAGTCAAAAGCGTTTATGTTTAGAACATTTAAACGTCTACAAACTGGGCATACATTTATTTTAAAGAACTACCTCATTAAAGAGTTAAAACCAGAAAACCGTTATATTGAACTTCAAAATTTTGACCGAGCCTATCCTTTAAATGCAAAAAACTGCTAATTTGAAGCCTTGCTGCCTTGTTGTATCCAAGGCAAGCTATAGCTTGTGCAGCGAAGCTAATAGCAGCTCATGAAAATCTTTTTGCTGCTATAAGACCTGTCAATAAAAGTCTTATGGCAGTAAATTAGCTTGGGTAAATGCGCGAAAATGACTTGCATAAGGCCTTTTACTATTTCTATAGCAGTCTGAAAATAGCTTGTATAGAACTTTATACAAGTTAAATTGTTAGTTGGAAAACTTGCTTCCTGAGATAAACGATGTGAATAGTTTCAAAGTGAGGCAAGCAGATCTCTCGATTACGCCCTAAATTGGCGAGTTCCAAAATTGGAAATAGAAATGCAATAAACTGCATTCCTGTGAAGGTCCCATTTGCGTCGGTGAAAATTGCCCTGCCAACTTCACTGACTTGATTCGTTATGTAAATAAAAATGTCGAACCCCTTATTCAGGGTAATTGGATTTTCTGGAAATTTTGAACTTGTTAATGCAATTTCAAAACTAATATACACCATCTCATCTATAACCGCTTTAGTCAAGTGTAATTTTTACGTTGAAAACAATTAAGACGCATCTTAGAAATACACAAGGCTAGTACAAGAAATATTGTCGAAAATAAGAAAAAGTGACAGTTTTTATGAGCAAGATCTCGAATTTTGTATCGAAAGAGCGAAGACTATTACACGACGACTTTAGAGTCATGACTTTTTTTCGAAATTCAATGAGTGTGAAGGTGAGATCAGATTTTTTTTCTCGTTCGCACTCATTGAATTTCGAAAAAAGTCATGACTCTAGAGTTGTCGTGTAATAGGGCACTTATTGATGTTATATTTTTCATTTCAAAAAATGAAAGAAAAAAATTAAAAATATTTATTTTTATTAAATTTTGCTTTGATCTAAGGATATTTTGTAGCCAACCCAGAACTGAAGACCAGAAATGGTCACTGCTTTCCGATGTGACATTATTTTTCAGTGTGTATTTACCTTTTTTTGTCTCAGAATCTTTTTTTGCATATTTTTTCATTTTGTTTCAGGGGCAACACTAAATCGCTCTAATCTCAAATTTTCCGAACCAAATTTCAAATATCATAGATTAAAAAAAAAAAAAACTATCAAAACCTCACTTCATTTATTTACCTAAAGGGTCACTCCTCGTCCTATATAGCATTATTTCACAATGATTTATGTGGCGAATCGAGTGTTTGACTCTCGACCGATGTTCCATGAGCTGAGCATTCTTGTGCGGGGTTCACCAATGAGTGAGGCAATCATTTTGCCGATGCCAATGACAACCCTCCCAGAAAACCCCCCCTATATCGACATAATGTAAGTTTATTAAATACAAACGCAATTGCTTGGGCTTTTGACGTTTAAGCCATGAAAACGTCCTTGTAACTGGGGGATTGTCGTTGAATACGGTGATGGTTTGAAGCTGTTTCATGGAAATCTATGACACGCTCTTAGTTTTAAGGTTTAATGTTGGCTTGGTGGCGGTGGGTGGCATTGGCCTGCGGCGACGGCAACGATGGTGGTGATGATTATGATATGATGATGAGGATGGCTTTGTTTCTTTCTTTTTTTTTATATGCTTCCCCCGTTTTGCTCATTTATTCGTTGTAACAATATCCCGCAACTTAAACGTGATAGCTGGTGGGCCATAAATATACAGACGGTGTCTTTATTATCCCTGTGTTTTAACACTGTGATAGCATCGCCTCATTCGGCCAGATATATAACATAGTGTGTTGGTTTTGTAGGGTGAATATAAAAATGGACAAGATGAATGTTCCTTTGTGTCAATTAATTAAAGTGGCTTTAATTAGGTTTAGTCCTTTCAAGTGAATATATATATATTTGTATGTATGTATGTTATATTACGTTGAAAGAGTGCTGCTTCAATGATGGAAAGGCTATAGGGTATCGTTTGTTTATTTATTAATTTTATTTTTATTTTATTACATCGCAGAGTCATGAAACTGAATACTGAAGATTAAAAGTAAAGAAGAACCTACTATCAAATATCAGATTTGTTTAAAGTTGAAGGATTTCAGTTATTTTATAATGCTCCTTGAATTTTGTCTGAGAATTTGTAATTTATTCAAGGAGTTTCAGGACTTTGGTTTAATGTTCGCATAGCTCAATATCTAAACATCAATTTTGATAAATTTACAAAATGTAATTAATTTCATCGTAAATCGTATAATGTGTCTTTTCTGATGAATTTACTAATTCACCTCAAACTATAAGTACCTACTAAGTTACATTACATTAAATTCTTATTTATAGCATGAAGAACTTCAACAATTTGGTAAAAGCAAACGATAAAAATTCAGTTGCTTTAATTAAGGTTGTTAAAATAACAGAGTCAAAACAAAGTTCAGCTTTGGATTGGAAAATAATTTGCTAAGTGGTAAATTATAACGCAAATACAATGCACCCACGATGTGCGAGTGTACAAAATTCTGACAAGCTACTATAAAATTTTAAAATATACTATGAAATGTATTATGAATAAAGTTCATTATTTAGCGGATCTTTTGTAAGCGGTGCCGAATCAGCTTGAAGGCAAACCAGGCAATTACCTAGAAAGGTAGTTAAGTAGGTCAGTTAAATCGAAAAAACATCAATTTAACATGGTACTTGGTGACAGCATATACAAAATATTTAAATTTATTTTGTCAACGATTATTTGGAATAAGTTTTAATGCCAAATAAATATCCTTTCAGTGATACGTGTTTATCAACATCAATGGACTTTTTAGCTTGCTTGGAATATTAAGAAGATAAACGTCGACATTTTTTTCGAAGCACTATACAAAAACGCTGTTAATAGTTCTAGTTCATTCAATTGCAACTGATGCGATAAAAAAATCTATCAAAAATTTAAATTTATCAATGATTTGTTTAACGTGATCGATGTGAGCGCTCTTTCGATGAGTGGTTTACACAATATCAATTTTTCAAGCTAATTTCAGATGGGAGAGGTAAATTAAATCCCATAAACCAAAATATCGAAAAGGACCGTTTCACATATTAATATGAAATCCGGCTTTTCATAATCTCGAAACACTCTAAGCAATCTTGCATTTACATCTCGCACCAAAAAATCTTGGAAATATCAACCAAAATCTCGCAATTTTATATCTCGGATATCAAGAACTCGCGAATCAAAGTTTCACAAGCACAAATCCGACAGTAACATCGGTTCGCACAGAAAAACTTAAATCATGTAACCAAAAACAGAAACTTCTAAACGAAAAAACTTTTCATTGACTTAAATTTAATTTGCGAGTTTCTTGAGTAAAAAAATTTATTGGTTGCAGTGCAATTAAATTTTGTGAGATTTTAATTTGCGAGTATTTAGTTTGCCAGATTTTGCAATTATTGTAGTTGCGAGATTATGAAAAGCAAGACTTTATAATTGCGACATATCGTCATGCGAGATTTTGAGGACGAGATTTTAATTTGCAAGTTATCGTATCCAACACCAGTTATTATCAGGTATTGTAGCCATTTCTTTTGAGAAAAACATGCTTATTCGTATTAAAGAAGAAGAAATCGTAACAAGATTAGCAAAAATGACATCGTGTCAAGCAGTATTTTAACTTTCCAAATTTTGTAAACTTGTATTTTGTCTAAAACCCTTAAAAATAAGTGATGTTGATTTCCATTTTTTTAACTTTAGCTAGCTCAAAATTGAAAATGTATGCAAATCTGCCATAAATGAGGAAGCTTTAGACCTTGAATTTTTTTCTTTAAATTCCTTAAAAATTCATAAAAAAAATATAGAGATGACCAATTACTGAAAATAGTGGCCTTTTAAATGGCATTCTTTTTTTTAAATGACCCAAATAAGGTGCCAAAAATTTTGTTTGTGCCGTGAAACGAATTTTTAAACTTCCTAAAAAAAATTATTTAACTGAAAAATTACTGAAAAAATTGACCTTTTATCACGATCTAGAGGTCTTTCGAAAAGCATGTATGTATTTTTTTTTGTAAATTTCCCATGCCCAAATGAGGTGCCAAAAATTGCACGTGACCTTGAGTGACCTAGAGAAACTGTAAGCCTTTATTACAAGTTCTCTAGGGCTGACCAATTTCTAGGACTAGTTGATCTTTCCTGACAAATTACTGACCAATTATATGGCATTCTCAACTATCAAATTTCCCATATATGAGGTACCAAAGGTCCAGAGCCTGTGATAAGTCGCCCTTTTGTATTGCTTTTAGAAATTTTGTGTTGACAAATAAATTTAACGAACAGCATTTTTTCACTTATTTATTCCATTTACATTTGTTTTTTTAGTTTTTGTAAAATTATAAAATATTGGTACATTTGTCCCTAAAACTCTGTCCCAGCACAAACGCAAAAGAATACAAAAATTATTTAACTAATTTCTACTAATTACAATAAACCATTGCCACTGTCTGTGTCTCCCTGCATTCTTCAACAAAACTTAACTGTTTATAAAGTTATAGGTAATTAAACTTCTTTTTTTTTACAATAAAATTATTTTTCTTATTTCAGCCAAGAATTCAGAAATACCCTGTACTTACAGCTATTTTCTAAAACTAAACATTTTTAAAGCTTTGAAAATTTTCTTCAAAGTTCCAAACAGAAAATTAAATTAACAAAAAAAAACCATTTTGTACACACATTGTACGGTGTACCCAACAATTACTTGAATGTTTGTTCTACAAGTGAAGATCATTTCAGTAACACAGTTAAATCAGTATAACAATTAAAGCGCTTAGAAGATGAAGGAGCTAAGTGACATTTTTTGAAAATACCGTTTTATCGTAGGTACGTCTGAACGTCCTGTACTAAAACTTAAATTTCTGTGTCTTGTGCACTTGTCTTTCGTACCTGGATTCAAATTTAGCATTGGATGAAGGTGTCATATGCAATCAATTTGTATTAAAAAAGTTATAGATCAAAAACTTTAAACACTGATTACTTAAAATTTAGAAAATGTGGCTTAGCACCTTCATCTTCTAAACGCTTAAATAATAGTAAAAAATTTCCTGGACTTGATGAATCAGTTGAACAAGTAATTCCTATAGGATGAGTTGTAGCTCATAGATAGACCAGAAAAATTAGACTTTCACCTTAAACAAATTCCAACAGAGCTACATTTTGATTGGAAGTTTTATTTTGACTATTATTTAAGCATTTCAAAATTTCGTCGGGGCAAACATTTTTTTAGTTTTACACATATATATTGACAAGTTGTTTTCGGCTCTGAACAAGAGTATATCTAATAATGAGTAGGAAAGCTCGGAATAATTTTCTTATCAGTCCACATGTATTCTCACACAGATATGAACATTACATGATAATAAGAAATTCTAAGAGAGGAAAGAGAAAAAATATATATAATTATTTAAAAGCGTATTCACACAAAGCATATAACTATTTTTTTAGTAAGCGAATTGTGAAATTTAGATTTTTTTCCTGCTATATGTTTTCTGGGGTTCTAAATCAAAATCTGAGGTTTGCGACTGAAATTTCGTCACGAAACATAGTAAAGAAAACAAAATCGAATTTTTTGGGAGTTTTGCAGTTGTGACTTTGTCCCGGTAAATTTTACCACAAAAGTTTCTCCTTCTCATTCCTTTCATTTACACTTAACGTTTCCTTTTCTTGTTGCGGCTCCAAAATGCTAGCAGAGTTCAGTACGAATCGGATACCAACAGGTATCCGAAAAATAATCGTGTGACAGGTGGTCCACGAAAATCACTAAAGTGAGATAGACGGTCCACTTTTCCTTAAGGCATGTGACAGATGGTCCTTGTCCAACGATATGTGTGTGACAGGTGGTCCATACCAACGACAACATGTTCAAGATGGTTCATTGTCCAACGAAATGTGTGACAGACGGTTCACATACATGTCTACACTGACAGATATGTCAATACTGGCAACGGCAATCACTAATCCAAGAATGGCAGATAGCCCAACCTAGCGTGTCGTTGTAGGCAAAGAAAGATGATTTTGTTAGGTGATTCCCCAATTCCCCCAAATCTGCACGAAGGTCTCTACGGTGTTAGGGAAATTTTAATTTCGCGTGAGAAATCGAATTCTTCCTCACCATTCAAGATTGGTTAATGGTGGAAGTGCATTCGTCAAAGATATTTTTCTCAGTTTATAGTCTGGTTCGGTTTGGGACGGGGACTTTGATCGTGTAGTTTTTTTGTAAAATTTTTCTTTTACTTTTTGTGTGGAATAATAAGATGGAGGTGGTCTGGATGCGTTCGTTGAGCTACTCCCCATTGTGAATGATCCCTTTCACTAGGGATACTTAAAATAAGAGAATGGATTGGGTTCAACAACGGGGTAGGCTTCCAGCCAATAGGAGAAGCCTTGCAATGCAAAAAACCGTGACCGAATACCGCCACTACTGAGTGGGTGTGAAAGAGAAGTCGACAATTGGAGAGTACGAAAGTAAACGCAAAAAGCCGCCATTATGACACTTCTTGGGTGAGATTCTGTAGAAGGCAGATCGTTTTTAGAAAAGTTTAAAGAGGAAAAATCAAATCCGAATCATATAGCGTTTACTTGAGCTTAATTTCAAAACTTGTTAGATTTTCTTAAAAAGTAATTACGAATTTCCAGTGAGCGAAATTCTGAATAGTTGTTGTGAGGAATTAAATTTCTTTGAATGGAGCGACTTCAGGAGTTAGGGCCAGGTGGGCCAGAGAACTCAGGGATTTCGTTTGGAGCACATAAAAAAGCTAAGTATTCTTTTCATTCGTAATAGTAAAATTCGTTGTAGTTTCACTTGCCAGATTGGGCAAAATTATTATTCCGATTGGCCTTTGTTTTTTCGAATTGTTTCCCGGAAATACGGGACTTCTAAAACCCCATTTTCTTTGTTTGATTTGTTCGGGAATCTTTCCCAAAATCATCTTTCTTCATTTTACGTTTTGTAACACAATTGTTCCTTGAATTTTGATGTACAAATTGTTTCACTTTTCTTCTTTTTACATTGGCCTTTTGCCAATATTAACTTTTGTTGAAAATTGTGGTTGAAAAAAATTTGGGCTTTCTACCTGTATCTATAAAGGCTTTCCTAATAAAATATTTTAAATTCCTTTTGGAAATTAAATCTTGTGTTCTGGTTTAATTTAGAAAAAGAATTGCATTCTTTCTGATTTTGGTAAGTTTCACCATCATCCTGTCGCCCATTGAAGTACGCCCCTGTACTTCCTACGTTTAATTCAGCTATTTATTGATACCTCTTATTTTTATTAATCTAATGCAGATTACGCGTTCGATCAATAAAATATTCATTTGTTTACAAACCTACCCTTCGCTGACCAAAGCCGGTGGTAGCACCTTTAATTGCTGTCGAGTTACATTTTTTTTATTGAACGCGACCCATTTTGACAGATCGTCATTTCATTTTCTCTTTTCTTTCATTCTCGAAATTTACCCATCGTGACGCACACCGGTCTTTATGCATTTTAATAATTTCGTTTTGTGTTATTAATAATCTGAGGATACGAATATAGGGCTAGCCACGATACCAAACCAAACGATACTTTTGTAAGTATCGTCTCGGTATCGCCAAAATCGAAAAATGTCAGTATCGTCTCGGTATCGGTCTCGGACTCATACAACTCAGTCTCGTTTGGTCTCGTATAACAAAGTCTCGGTATCAGTGTCGTTTAGTCTGAGTCACAAACCAGAATAAAATGCACGACTTGGTTGCATTACATGTTCTTTATCCAGTAGTTGAACTCGCTCGGTATTTCTAAGATTTAAGACAAAAATCATTATTATAAAAGACAATTTTTAACTGAAGTTTTTTTGAAGTTGGAGTTGCTTGTTTCACAATGTCTAAGTAAAGTTTTGATTAGGAATACGACACAAAAAAAATGTGGGCTTCAGCATAACTTAAATGGGAGTGGCAGTTAGCAGTTTTAATTAAAATTACTGCCTAAACCTTCGCCCTGCTAAAGAAAAAAGCTCTGAAAATGTCAATCATAAGAACCTCAATCATAAGAGTCTCTAATCATAAGAGTCTTTTCCAAGAAACTAATTAGAAAAATTGATTGTTTGCAATAAATTAATAATAATATTCAATTTTTTTGCCGATACCAAATGATACTACCGAGAGTATCGGTAAATTTTGGTCGGTATCGTTTCGGACTAGTATCGTCTCAGTATCGTTTTGGTTTCCGATACCGATACCAAATGATACCGAGACCTTTCTGGTATCGTGGCCAGCCCTAGAAACGAATAGCTAAAGTCACGGTTTTCAAGCAACGATAAATGAAAGGTAGCTAAATTAATTAAATTCGCTTTTTGTAAATAAAATTGCAACAGCTTAAAAGAGCTTATTATTCGTAAATAACATCTAAATA
This sequence comes from Dasysyrphus albostriatus, assembly GCA_946251815.1. Lineage (NCBI taxonomy): Eukaryota > Metazoa > Arthropoda > Insecta > Diptera > Syrphidae > Dasysyrphus > Dasysyrphus albostriatus. The sequence continues at coordinate 188,788,529 of OX276335.1, read as the reverse complement.
CAATAAATTGACAGCATACACTACACAGTTCCCAGCAAATCAACATTTAAGGTTTTCTCTCTAACAACCCATTTCGATTCAAACCGAGTTGAAAATTGACCTATTTTTATTATATTATTATTTAATAACAATGTGTGACAAAATTAGAATTTTTGTCTGAAACAAAATAGACTTTTCTGATGGTCTTTGATGTGCTGAATTCGAGTCTCGCCTAAGAAATGCTTTAGCACTTCACGTTTTTGAGATATTCGAATTTAAAATTTGGGATAAAATACATTTTTTGGCAAATTTTCGGTTATTATCATTCGAGGTAGTATTATTTTGAATAAGTTTATTAGGCCTTCATTCACCTTCGAATTACCTTAGATTCATATTTAGCATCCCCGAAAACATTAAACAGGACACAAACCAAAACTATTTTCACAATTTGTATGGTAAAAACACAATATGACTATTATATAGTAAAAATAAGTAGCATAAATAGAAATTGTCTTGATTTTAAAATTAAAAATTTCCTGGGAAATAGATTTTTTTTTACATTTCTTATAACCCCCCAGGGCCGGTCAAGCTATACGTGAACGTGATGCAAATGTCCAAGGTGCTGAACCACATGGGCGCCTTAAGCAAGCTTTAGAAAATCCATGAGTTAATTATTTATTTTTATATTATTCAGTCTTATTGTGAGCTTCACATGGAAAATATTTCACCCGAATAGTGTTTGTTGCCGAGGAATTTTAAAAGATATTTTGTGTTTCGCGCAAAAGGCACAAGTACTGTCTTTTTTTCTTGTTTTCTTCGTCAAAAAATAAGTGAAAATTTACGCTCTTAATTACGAAACATTTCTGAAATCAGTTATTACAAAAAAGGGGAGCATTCGTTTTTCGGATGAAATTAACAATATGCGAAAAGTTAAATAACATTATGAAATGAATTCTTCTACCAATAACTGCAATTGAGGACGCTAATGATGACACTTGCACAGGGCTTTAATTTATATCACGCCAGCACTGTAACCTCCTTCACCATTTTCAATCGTTAAACTGCTGTAACAATTTTTTAATAAGCCTGCACTAGTAACGATTTCTTCCACCTTAGTGTAAAAATTTACATAAAAAAAAACGAAGGCTTTCCTTGAAACACACTGCTTGATACCGAGTTTTTTTTTCAAAATGAAAAATTTCTGGAAGAGTAGGATTCCTTTATTGAACTAAGCACAATCTTCCAACTTCTGACACTTTGAAAACGAATATTCATCAAGTGTTAACCGAATAGCCAAATAAGTGTCAAAATTTTTTTAAATTTACCATGTCAGAATCGAGTCCTTTGACCGTGAATAATATTGGATCCCATTCATAATGGCATCATCGAAACAACATACTCGTATATAATGAAAAATTGATCAAATTCCAATTCATACTTTAAATTTATTTAATTTTATTTTCAGAATCACAAAATGGAAGATCCTGTATATGTAAGTAAGTAAGTAAGTAAGTAAGTATTCATTTATTTACATTCAGTTCTTAACAATTTTATACAATTATTTGAATTAATAAGCTATGGCTATGCCGTCAGCCAGGTTGACAAAATTCTGAACGTTTCTAACAATTCTTGTTTTGATAGCGAGCAATAAAAAATAAAAACTTAAGATTCATGAGTATTCTGACATTAATAAGAATCTATACTTGTAAATTTCTTTCAAAAACTTGCTTAACGTTTTCCAATCACATTCGTTTAGGATGTAGATAGTTTCTTGTAAAGTAAGAGTATTTTTTCCGAAAAATGAACGTCTTTGCGGTTTGAATATTGGACATATACTGATGAAATGGAAACAATCTTCTTTTGATTTCAAGTTACAAGGCGAACAAAATTGGTCAAAGCTGCCATTGTAAGGGTTGCCGTTTAATCTCAAAACTTCACATCTTGCCTTGAAAATCAATGATATTTCTTCATAACTTAGAGAATCTTGGAAATAGTTTCCTATTATCCTGTATATCAAACATGTGTTTCGCATTAAACGCATTTTCATATTTATAGTCTATTTTAACTGACATCAGTTTATAGCCATGGGATAACTGCTATTGCACTGTTAAATTTTGAATTTTATGACAAAATAAACATCGTTATTACACGTTTTCCATGGAACACCTCCAGACATAACATTATTATTGCTGTTTGCCTCGTTTTTCTATACTAATAATATCATACTAAAACCAAAAAGCCTTTAATCCATTTGAACTGCTGTTCAAAAATCTTTATATGTTTTTATATTAATCTTCTCAACAACTCAACAACATTGGACTCAGTCTCCATACTCCGTGGATACAGAGTCCAAAGGTTTTTTCTTATCTTGGCATATTATATACAAACTTCTTGTATTTTGTTTTATTAAATTAAATACAATTTGTACTTGGTTTATAGTAGTCCAAGAAATTAAATAGCATCTTTCGATGGACAACATTTTTGTTATGGAATCTGTTAGGGTACGCTTCCTCATTATTACAAATTAATTCTTGTGGTAAGGGAAGAGCAACCAACTAGGAAAAAATATTTGTTTTATTTTTATTTAACTACTATTTCTCATTTAGTTTAACAAAAAACTCTCAATCTAAATGCTTGTAGAGAATAATAGTCCAGTCATATTGTAATTTTATTATGCAAATTGTGGGGTAGTTTTGAATTTGCCCCTCTTTTATTTTTTGGGAATGCGAAATCCAAATCTGAGGTTTGCGACTAAAATTTCGTGACGCAACATGAAAAAAAAACAAGTTTAAAACAACGACTAAGAACTTATTGAAGAGGAATGAGGGTATTTAAAAAATTCAAAAAGAATCATGAACTAAAATAATCATTCTTTAGAATGACCATAAATATTTTTTCGAAAAAAATACCTCGAAAAAAAATGTAACCCCAAATTTGCATAAGAAAATGCATATTCTGTAAAAAGCAATTTCAAGACCAGATTCAAACTCAGCGCATCAGAGACCATCAGAAAAGTTAATTTTAGTTCATGTCACAGACAGAAATTTAGAATTTTCACATTAAGTAGGGTTTTTCAAACGGGTCACTACAAAAGTAGAGCGACAGGGACAGCAAACGACGCATACTTTTTGCCGCTCTTTCTACATTTCTCTTCAATAAGGTTTGCCATTTCATGATGGAAAGATATACGAGCCAACAACGAGTCGAAATTATTAAAATTTATACCGAAATTCGGAGTCAGTGGCCTCAACGTTAAGGTCGTCATAATCGTCCTAGCAGATCAACAATTGAGCGTTAGTGGAAAAATTTGAATCCACAGGCACAGTACAAAATGTTCCCGTGCCAGTGAGATAAATAAGAGCCCGTAGTGTGGAGTATATTCCTGCCGCTGAGGCTTCAGTTGCAGAAAGCCCAAATGTGCCTCTCACACGTCGTTCTCAAGCGTTGAGTATCTGTGACGTCGTTGTGGTGAATTTTGCGAAAAGGTCTTGGCCTACACCCTTACAAGATTAAATTGACGCAAGAACTGAAGCCGCTTGACCACCAGAAGCGTCGTTTCTTCGTGAATTGGGCTGAGCAACAACTTGAAAATGATTCGGATTTTCATCGAAAAATCATCTTCAGCGATGAGGCTCATTTCTGGCTGAATGGCTTCGTCAATAAACAAAATATGCAGTATTGGTCAGGCAGCAATCCACACGTACTCCATGAGTCATCATTGCATCCCGAAAAAATTACGGTTTGGAGTGGTTTATGGGCCGGCGGCGTCATTGGGCCGTACTTCTTCCGTGATGATCAAGACCGGCACGTTACTGTAAATGGGGATCGCTACCGTTCAATGATAACCAAATATTTTTATTACCAATTGGATGATATAGACTTGGAGGACATGTGGTTCCAACAGGACGGCGCCACAAGCCACACAGCGAATGCTACAATCAATTTATTGGAAACCAAGTTTGGAGAACGTGTAATCTTACGAAATGGTCCAGTCGCTTGGCCGCCTCGGTCGTGCGATTTGACGCCGTTAGACTATTTCCTGTGGGGCTACGTTAAGTCTATGGTCTGTGCCAACAAGCCAGCGACGATTGATGAACTTCGTACGAATATCGAACGCGAAATTTCAGCAGTATCGGCCGATTTATGCTTGAAAACCGTCGAAAATTGGGTTCAGCGTCTGGACTTCTGCGAGCGTGCCCATGGTGGCCATGCAAAAGAAATCGAGTTCTATACATAATGGCATCAAACGTTCTTTCACAGGATTAAAGAATTTCATTGATATCCAAAACCGTTTTTGTTTTATTTAAAAAAACTTTTGTAGCGCTCTTACTGAACAACCCGATATTTACTTAGTGCTTTGGAGTGGATTTTCGAAAACAGTAAAAATACGTTCAACTAGCACTTGAGTCCAAATGGATTGTTCTACCCCATAGTTGGCTCTCTAAGAGCCTTTTTGAGCACAAATCGACTGGACTATAAAATTATTTGAAAAACAAGCTAAAAACTACTTCTTTATGATTTGTTTCATCTTTAAGTTATGATGGGTTAAAGTTCACCATTGAGTAAAGTGTTATGGTTATATGATATTTCTTGTCACATCTCGCTTTCTTTTGTTCTTTCCCTATTAAATGAGCTCTCGATTGGCTACGTATTGTGTTGTCAATCCAACGATAAAAGTACACACTTTCTTTAAGAATGAAAAAACAAATTATCACAAGAAAGTACTCATACGCCCCATAGCACTAAAACCTGCCAGAAATAAAATGTTCATATTGTTGAGTTCTATTTTCTTGTATCGTTTGACATTCAATCCTTTTTCACAACTCGTTTAAGTACATATGTAGTGGCTGTGCAGACAAAGGAAAAGAAAAGAATGCATAGGCATCTGAAGTGAAACAAGAGAAGATGAATTGTTAGAGCTTAAATTAATTGCGGTCCATTTTAATTAGTATCGTCACTTCATAGTACGTACTTTTCAAATTGTTCCATTTTTTGGAGAACAAAAGCTATTGGTGCAGTCAAAAGAAAATATAACATATTTTTTGAACCGTGAATACGCTCAAACCAAGTTGGACTCAAGATATCAAATGTGTGCCGTTTTTATAAAAAAAATTACACTTCTTGAATAGTATAATCCTTCAGAAAAATTCTCTTAGTTTGAATGTTTAAAATAAAATCTTAAACTTATTAACCTTAACTTATTTTAAGCGGCTTAGAATTTAAATAAAACAAACTACTGGATCGCTCGTTACTACTTCCTCTTATAAAGGGTGTTTTTTTTTTTGAGGCATACAACTTTAAAATGGAATAAAACAAAGATGATTTTTTAAATTGGCATGAAATTTATTCAAAAGATAATCTTCTGGCATTATAATTTAATTATGATTTCTGGCATATGACTGCCTCGGCTGGCTTGGACGTAGTTTAATCTGGAAGTCCAATTTTGATGACTTTTTCCAACATTTGTGGCCATATATTGGCAATGAGGCGGCGAATGTTGTCCTTCGATTCGGATTTATCGACGTAGACTAGCAACTTCATATTATTGACTGTAACAACCTTCTGGCCGGCATCGTTTTTGAAGAAGTATGTACTAATTATTCCACAAACACATAAAGCCCACCAAACAGTCAGTTTTTGTAGATGTAACGGTGTCTCAACATACACTTAAGGATTATCATCACTCCAAATACGGCAGTTTTGTTTATTGACGTATCCATTCAACCAAAAGTGAGCTTCATCGCTGAACCAAATCCGCTTATGAAAATTGGGAACAACGGCAATCTTGTTTTGGGTCCATTCACCGATTCAGTACCTTACAAGGTAGTACTGTGGCTTCAATTCTTGCACGAGCAGGAATTTTTAAGCACGAAAACCAAGATCTTTTCACAAAATCTTCCATAAAGAGGATGGGCATATATCCAATTCCTTTGCCTTACAGCAGCAATGACTTCTACTGTACGCACTCGGCGACGTATATGTTAATGCGTATCAGGTTAGCCAGATTGAGCTATTTATTGGAAATTGGGCTATTTTTTTTTTAAATTGACCACCCAATTAAAATTGGGCTACTAATAGACCAAATATAAACTTAGGTGAAATTTTTGTTCGTATAAATAAAACCCTTTCCTCCCCCTAAATATCTCGATGCATTTCACAATTTGGCAACACTATTTATTCACTGAATAGTCACCTATTGCAAGATGATTCTTTGAGTCTAACTCTTTTCAATAGGAGCGAAGGTGAAATCAGAAACGAAAATTAAAAAAATCTGACGCAAAAATTAGTCGTGTAAGAGAAGACATTTAAATGTATATTTATTGGTGTTGACATTTCAAATCAACTGCAGCAAACTTCACTTTAAAATCATTCAGTTTCTCTCTTGTTGCATTTCTTTTCTCTTTTATGAACAAAAAATCTATTTTATTTTTCGTTGCTTTTTAAAAATAAAAATAAATTATGATTGATGTAATTTTTGTATTGCTATTGGGCTACTATTTGGTCTATTTTTTCGGTTCCGATTTTGGGCTACAAACGTTTCTAAATTGGGCTATCGAACTTGTTCAAAACATGGCAACCCTGATGCGCATTATCATTAAGAGTAAACCTGGTGCGAAAACGTTGCATAGTTAATTGAATAAATTGCTCTGATGGACGATTATGTTGACCGTAAAATGGACGTAGTGGAGCGATACGTATTTCGAACAGAATCATGATTTTCAAAACGAATTTGCACAATTTGTAAGCGTTTTTCAGGTGTCAGTCTATTGATATTAAAATGCCATACCAAACTTATAATATATCACGTGACAGTTGAAAAAATGGCTGCCAGTTAAAAAAGTGTTTGCCAACATAAAAAGTATACCCTTTAGTTCAAGGTGCTTGGAACTTAAGAGAACTTAAAAAAAAAAAATCGAAAACAAATTATTTCAGAAAAATAAAACAAGCAATGAAACCTGATTTTTCAATAAAAATAAAATGCACGAACTACTTACGATATTTAAACGAGCTAAAACCACTTCTTTGTTAGTCTTAGATGAAAAAAGAACACCATCTTAGTTCTTGATTTTTTTAAATTTTAAATTGTTTGAGCGGTTTTTTTAAACAATAATTTATTTATAAAGTATTTATTTATGTATAAATAAAAAAATTAAATTAGAAAAAAGTCAACCCGTTTTTGAGAAGTCGAATTGTAAGAAACAAAATTAAAATTTTTCTTAAAAATTCAAAAACTTTTCTTTTAAAAATGTTGATATGCAATAATTTTTTTATCTTAATCTGTTTAGCCAATAATGAGAAAATTCAGAATTAAAAAAAAAGAAATGCGTTATATTAGAAGTTCTAAATAGTAAATTTTTATAATTTTAGTTAGTATAACGCACGAATTAAAACATTTAGAAAAAAATTTATAAATATCGTAGGAACCATTTCAAACTTAAAATAAATAAAGGAAATTATTTTAAATAGCTTAAAAACACTAATTTTAATTATTTATTTACAAAAATGCATTTCAAAAGCTATACTTCCATCGTATGATGATGAGCACGTTGAAAATCTCCGCTATCAAATCAATTTAAATAAAAATATATTCTCCTAAGCGGTTTTTTAACATTTAGATTGAAGGTACCGTTATTTTTTCAAAAAAGTAAAATATTAAAAAAAATAAATTTACAGGGTGTAAAAAAACCTTTAATACCGAGTTTTATAAAAATCGATAATTTAGTTTTCTTAATATTAGATTTTCAAATTTTTGAATATTTTTTTTAAAAATCCAAAAAAAATTGTTTTTAAATTTTGGTGAAAATCAAAATAACCGTTTTAAAGAAAATCAAAAATAAAGATTGGTTCCTTGGGAGGTACTATTAATAACCATTTATAAAGGGTGGTTAAATTTTGAAGGGCCGATGTTGAATGTGAGCCACATCTAAACGTCAAGTTTTTTTCTGCATTTCATTTGACATTTCTCAATTTTAGACTAATTCAATTTGAACCATGGAAAGATAAACAAACGAGCAACGCGTTAAAGTTATTCAGGCTTATTATGAAAATGGGCGTTCAAATCAAAATGCGTATCGTGCACTTCGTGATTTTTTCGAGGCACATTTTCACCTCAGTGAATTCAATCAATAAGCAGAATTGCCGCATTTGGGCGAATGATAAACCAAGAGTGATTGTCGAAAACCCAATACGCCCACGAAGAGTGACTGTTTGGTGCGGTTTACGGGCTGGTGGCATCATCGGGCCGTATTTTTTCCAAAATGGGGCTGGTCAGGCAATTACTATGAATGGTGTTCGCTACCGTGAGATGATAACGAACTTTTTATGGTCCGAATTGGAAGATTTGGATGTGGACACAGCTAATAAAACAATGGCTCTTTTATGCGACAAATTCAATGGCCGTGTTATCTCACGTGGTAGCGATGTCAATTGGATGCCTAGATCATGTGTTTTGACACCATTGGACTTCTTTCTTTGGAGTTATTTGAAAGAAAAGGCATACGTCGATAAGCCAGCAACAATTTAAGAGCTAAAGGATGAGATAATTCGGCACATTAATGGCATAGAACCTCAATTATCCCCCAGCATCATCGAAAATTTGGACCGGATTGAAGTATGCCGCCGAGGTCGCGCGGCCATTTGGCCGATATTTTGTTTCACACATAATTGAACCATACCAATATTATTATTATAAAAAGAAATGACAATAATTTCCTAAATAATTTGTGTTTTATTCAAAATCAACATCGGCCTTAAAATTTAACCACCCTTTACAATATGACTGGGCTATGAATAAATGAATGAAAGAAATTTTGGGGGTTGTTGCACTGCGACCTTAAGATCTATTGTGCCCCCACCTTAGACTGGATGAGGTTGCTCATTCTACAGTTCTTCCTCCAATTTTATTTCCCTAAGAAATTTAAGTATTTGGAGGACTTTTAGATAGGAAAGATCACTCTCTTCTACTTGGTAGTTTCCCAGGTGTTTTTTCCTTTGGTGCATAATTGCATCGCATTTTCCTAGGATATGGTCTGGTATTTCCTCATATGTTCAGCAGAATCTACATGTTGGACTGCTAACTACACCAAGGATATTTAGGTGCCTTTAGGTGACCAGATACTATCATAAGGTTGTTCCTAGTTAGGTTGATGTAGTCTTTAAACCGTGCTTGGTCGGAACTACCAAGTAATAGTTTTTCCTGCCTTAGATTGGGGAGTTCTTTCCAGTTTTTGGATCTTTTGGCCTCCTCCAGTTCTTTAATTTTATGTTTTATCACATTTTCTCCTAAGAGTCAGTGCCTCTATTTTTGCTAAGGAATCTGCTTCTTTATTACCCTGGACACCAACGTGACCAGGTACCCAATGAAGTGTGACACTGTTGTTCTTGCCCAGGACATTCAGCTTGTTCACACACTCCTAAACTACTTTAGAGCTGATTGCGCAGAAGTTCAGAGAGGACATAATGGCAATGTTTTGGTTTCGGTAATTTCTTTCGAGATTACGTAGTGCGCATTTTGCTATGGTGCAAACTTCCGCCTGAAAAATGCTAGTAGACTGTCCCATCGGTATGGAAAGTTTGGTTCTAGGCCCAATGACTACAGCCCCAGTCCCTTCAGTTGTTCTCGATCCATCAGTGTTCTACTTGATGTAATTTGGCTTGAGAGCATAGTTTACTATTTCACCTACCCACTCCTTTTTATTACTTAACTTCATTTGAAAGTTCTTCTCAAAGTTGTATCTCTTAATCATGCCATCCTCTTGGAATGTCTATAAGGTTTGTTACCGCTGACTTTGGAATGCAGTCCCTAACCCTGAGACTATAATGCATTTACCAGTACCGGTTCCTACTTTGGCAAACCTCATGATGGCTCCCTTTGCAGCACTTGCTATAGCTTCATGTAGGGGGGATAGATGCAGGATAACTTCCATGGCTGCTGTGGGGCAAGTTCTCATTGCTCCAGCTATGCATAAGCATACGAGTCTTTGGACTTTTTCTAGTGATTTCCTAGTTGTGAACAATTCGGTTCTCTTATTCCATGCGACCGCACCGTAGGTAATGATGGGTCTTACCATCATGGTGTACATCCACCAAAGGATGTTTGGTTTGCAGCCTCATGATTTGCCTGCTAGTCTTTTGCAGATCATGAGGGCTTTTGTGGCTTTCCCGACGGTTATTTCTACGTGTTTGTTTCATAGGAGTTTACTGTCTAGTGTGATACCTAGATATTTAACCTCTCTTTTTGTTTGGATTACTTCGCCCCCCAACCGAATTTGTTTCATGCGTGGCAGAAGTCTTTTCTTCGTAAATAGTATTATCGTCGTCTTGGTAGGATTAATAGATAATCCAACAGATATGCACCATTTCCTTGTAATAGCTAGCCCCCTTTGAATAATGTCACAGAGGGTTTCTTCAAACTTCCCTGTGGCTGTGATGACGATATCATCAGCAAAACCGATACAGTTAATGCCTTGAGAAGTAAGCTTTTCTAGCAGTTCATCAACTACAAGACTCCACAGCAAGGGTGATAGTACCCCTCCCTGCGGACAACCTCTTGTTGTTAAGATTTTCCGCGTATTTGGGCCTGCTGGTGCCTCAGCTGTTCTAGTGGCTAACATCTCACCAATCCATGTGGATATGGTGCTGGGCACATCTTTCCTTACAAGAGCTTTATTAACCGCATCAAAGGAGGTATTGTCAAAAGCACCTTCTAGAAAGGCTGACAGTGTTATTCCCTTTGCGTTTAAAGCTTCCTGTAAGACGTTAGTGAGTTCAAACAGAGCTGTTTCTGTAGATCTGCCCGCTCTGTAGGCATGTTTGCGTACGTTAAGAGGCCTATCGACTAATACTTCCGATCTTATGAAGTTGTCGACTATTTTTTCCAGGGTTTTTAGTACAAAGGACGTTAGGCTTATCCGCCTGAAAGACTTGGGGTGGGTTGTATCTTTCTTCCCTACTTTAGGAATAAAAATCACTTTAGCTCTTCTCCATGGTATATACCCAAGAACTATACTACTTCGAAGCTTCGAAGTATGCTTCTTAGATAAGGCATAAGATGATCTTTACCCTGACTGGACTAAGTTTACACATTTAAAAGCTAAGTTTAAAAAAAATCATCATTCATGTGTTTTTAAAATACTAAATTTTAAAAGTGTTAAGGGTAATATTTTTTTACTGTTGTATATTTCGATTTGATAAACATCTGGTCCCCCCTCTATCCCTTTTTAAATGCCTTTATACAAGAAGTCATACTGGAGATATTGGAAGGACTTGGAATATGCTGTCCTTTTACAGGTTTATACTCTGCGTCAATAGTCAATACCAATATTTATATTTTATGACTTAATTTTTTTCAAACCCACAACTTTTCATTCATTTATTTTGATATGATAAAAATATGCCAAACACATTAACTTCAAATTGAGATTTCTCGGAAAAAAATGTGATATTGGAGAGATTTGAACAAAATTCAAAAAAACAATTTGGTTCTTTTTGAAACGTTACAAATGTTGTTGAAACAAGTTATTACATCAAATATCACCCTTTTTCACATAAAAACTAGTTTGTTATTCAAACAGAAATATCTCAATTATATAATGTGATAGATTATTTCTGACCTTGGATTAAAAGCCAGCAAACCAAAAAACTTTGGAAATGTATATTTTCCTTAAGCTAACAAAAATTTTGTTAGCCAGTGTTATTTTATTATTTTTTGAAACTCAATCGCTGAAATGTTATGTTAGTTCAAAACGACAATTTAACTTGATTAAGTTATGTTCAACTTCACTTAATTAAGTCAAATAAACATCTTTTTACACCTTTTATTTTGCTTAGTCCTACCTGCTTTCACAAGGCCATCAGGTGACAAATATATATGTGTCTCACTTGAACTGTGTCACGACGTGTGTGAACTTTAACTTACTTAGGTATAACCCGTTTAAGAACTATAATCACGCATATCTACTTATGGTCTAATTAACCAATTTAGTAGTTTGCCTAGATTCGTCGAATATATAACTCAATTAAATGTTTTGTCATTACCTAATGTAACTGTTAGGCGAATTGTTGATGTTTTTGTTGCAAGAAGCAAATTAGTATGTCGGCAACACTAAACCAAAAGATTAAATTGAAAATGTTAATTTTGGGTGTGTACCAAGGAAAAGTTTGGATGTGAATAGCTAATAAAAAAATATTGTAAGATTGGCTTAACCTCATTTTAAAATTGAGTGAACGTAAACGTCAATATCAAAATTAAATGTTGAATATTGCCAAAAGCATCAAAGGATATTAAATAGTTTTTTTTCGCTTTGGCTGAGTGCGGTGCAGGGTGCAACGATTTATTTGTTTCTTTCGAAGGTGCACGTACTGCACACATGATTCAGTTTACTGATTTGGAGTTCGATTTTCACAAGATTTTTTTAAATCGAGAAGAAATAAAAATGAAACAATATCCTTGTTGTCTAGAAAACTTTCGGAGAAAAAAGTTCCAGACAAATGAAAGGGAGACCGGGGCAAAATAATTATCGGCAAAAAAAAATGCAAAACCTATTTTCAATTTGTGAATTTATCTATCGTTTACTTAGTAAAAGTACTGTTTTGTTTTTCGGTAAAGTTGGAGTCAGTTTGAAAGTAGAGAATTTTCAAAAAAAAATAACTTCAATTTTATAAAAGATATACAGACAGACATAACGGTTTCATTACCAGGATAATATTTTGGTTTAAAAGTAGTGCACTTTTGGTAGTTAAATATTGTTGCTTGTAATCTTATTTGAACAGAAGAAACGATATGATAAAACGGTGCATGCGTGCGAGGCAAAAAAACACAAAAAAAGTCATAGAGACGCGAGCAACCACTCGATATTGTCCAGGTACAATTTGCCCGGAACAACCTTCAGCTTCAGCAATTTTTGGCTTCCTGGATAGATTTCTGTTTTGTTTGTGTTATACCTTAACTCTCAAAAACTTTCTTATAACATTTTTGCCCTGACTGAAACTAACTTCTCTCAGGACTTCGCAAGCAATGAGCTTTTTTCATCTGACTTTAACGTCATTTGTCATGATGTTCTTGTTCACGAATCTTCTGACTCAAACGACGTGGTTTCAGGACGTGGTTTCTATTAGCATTGCACTCAGATTAGTGAATATTCAAAATATTTTTAATTCTGAGCTTGTATGTGTAATAATTAACTTGAACAAACGATTACTTCTCATCTTTTGCTGCTATAAAACCCCATCTTAAAATAAAGGGGTTTTCAACAGAGACCCTACAAAAGTTGAGCGACAGAGAGAGCAAACGACGCCATATTTCTTGCCGCTCTTTTGACATTTCTCTTCAGGAAGGTTTGCCATTTCATGATGAAAAGATATACGAGCCAACAATGAGTCGAAATTAATAAAATTTATACCGAAATTCGGAGTCAGTGGCTTCAACATTAAGAGCGCTACATCCAATTTATGGTCGTCATAATCGTCCTAGCGGATCAAAAATTGAGCGTCTAGTGGACAAATTTGAATCCACAGACACAGTACAAAATGTTCCCGTGCCAGTGAGACAAAGAAGTGCCCGTAGTGTCGAGAATATTGCTGCCACTGAGGCTTCAGTTGCAGAAAGCCCAAATGTGTCTCTCACACGTCGTTCTCAAGCGGTGGGCATCTCTGCGACGTCGTTGTGGCAAATTTTGCGAAAAGATTTTGGCTTACATCCTTACCAGATTAAATTGACGCAAGAACTGAAGCTGCTTGACCACCAGAAGCGTCGTTTGTTCATGCATTGGGCTGAGCAACAACTTGAAAATGATTCGGATTTTCATCGAAAAGTCATCTTCAGCGATTAGGCTCATTTCTGGCTGAATAGCTTCGTCAATAAACAAATATGCGATATTGGTCAGGCAGCAATTCACACGTACTCCATGAGTCATCATTGCATCCCGAAAAAAATTACGGTGTGGTGTGGTTTATGGGCAGGCGGCGTCAGTGGGCCGTACTTCTTCCGTGATGATCAAGACCGGCACGTTACTGCGAATGGGGATCGCTACCGTTCAATGATAACCGAATATTTTTGGCCCCAATTGGATGATATTGACTTGGAGGATATGTGGTTCCAACAGGACGGCGGCACAAGCCACACGGCGAATGTCACAACCAATTTATTGGAAACCAAGTTTGGAGAACGAAATGGTCCAGTCGCTTGGCCGCCTCGGTCGTGCGATTTGACGCCGTTAGACTATTACCTGAGAAGCTACGTCAAGTCTATGGTCTATTCCAATAAGCCAGCGACGATTGATGAACTTCGTACGAGTATCGAACGTTTACAGCAGTATCGGCCGATTTATGCTTGAAAACCGTTGAAAATTGGGTTCAGCGTCTGGACTTCTGCAAGCGTGCCCGTGGTGGCTATGCAAAAGCAATCGAGTTCTATACTTAATGGCATCAAACGCACTTTCACAGTAATAAAGAATTTCATTGATATCCGAAACCGTTTTTGTTTGCTTTAAAAAAAACTTTTGTAGCGTTCTTATTGAAAAACCCGATATAATTAAATATCAGAGCTGTTTGCGGTTGCAGTTGACTTTGTTATTGATTCTTTGAACCCCGAATATGATGTCATACTTGTAGGTGATTTCAATTTACCATATTTATAATGGTCAGAATCTGAAAACAACAAATTTCCCTTGGAAGAAAGAAATTCTATTCACTGACCATCTTTATGCTTCTTGCCTTGTTCAGATGATTTTGATGATATCAAAAATAATCTGGGAAGACAACTAAACCTGAGGCCGAACTACCGTATCAGTATGACCAAGTGAGTGAGAGCCATCAGTGATCGAATGAACGAGTAACTACTTAAAATTTTGGCATACTAGATTGCTCGATGAGTGAGTGGTAATTCCCAACTCACATAATTCAGTCAACATTTTTGTGCTCACAAATATTGGTAGAACATATCTTAGAAGTGGAAAAAAAACTCTATGCCTTCTTCATTGACTTTCGTGCTGCCTTTGACTTGGAGGATAGAAGCAACTTTGGTCCATCTTCAAAAATGCTGCGCTTGCTAGGAAGCCTGCATGAAAACAACCAAACTGCAGTATGGCATAAAATAGCCCTGTCAAAATGGTTCAATACTTCTACCGGCAGCTTCAAACAGGGCTGCCAGCTAAGTCCACGCTTTTTTAGCCTGTTTTTGGATGATCGGTTGTAATACTTACCTGGAGGAATAATTTTCAACGAATCTTCGATAAAGGGTTTGATGTTTGCCGATGAAATTGCTTTGCTAGCTGAAACACCAACAAACTTGAAGAATACTGCAAGCAATGGAATCTTCTCATCACTCCAACCAAATCAAAAATTATGGTGTTCCGAAACAATACAAGTCGATATTCAAAGGACGAAAAATGATTTTTGGGCACTGATTGTGTTGGAGTTGTCAAACAATATCGATATGTTGGCATAATATTCACACCAAGAATAACTTACTCTCTTCACCTGCAAGAGAGTCTTATAGAGTCAAAAAAAGCACTAAGCTGCATTTAAAAAATTTTATAGGTCGCAAATCAAAATACAAACTCTTCGAAGCAACAGCAAAAGCCATAATGTGCTAGGGAAGCTAAGTATGGGGCTACGAAGAACACGATGAAGTAGAAAAGTTACAAAGATACTTTACTAAGCATTTTTCAGGCTACCAAGTTACACACCCAACTATTAGAACGGAACTACTTTCACGGAAACTTCAGTGTTCACCAAATTAGCATCATATTTAAGGCTAGAGGAGAGTTGTTGCCTCTCAACTTCAGACCTCTTAGAGATGATTTACCATCTCTTTGCAGCCTCTGCAACCTACGCAAAATAGAAGACGTTTTCCATCTAATAGGGATATGCCCAATTCTTTAGGAGACTCGAAGATACTATGGAATCAATCCTATTTCTCAATGGAAGAAGCCGTGGAGATTCTTAACAGGTCAAATTGGAAAATTTCTTTGTAAATATATCTCTGATGCTGTTGCTTATAGGAACCAATTCTTGGATTATTAAAGAAGTTAAATTTTATGTTGCAAACAATTTTTGGTTCAAAAGTTGAAACAAAAAAAATAATAATAATATAATTTATGCTTCATGCTATTTTATGTTTCAAATCATTTAAAATTGACAACCAACAACACAATGGCCAATATATAATGGAATTATTCTGCCACAAACTAAACACACTTAAGTCAAGTTTCACCAAAATTTAGCATCTAAAACTAAGCTACATATAATAAGAACGCAAATGCATATTCGAATTCAAATTAAATTAAAATGAAATTACATCCCCGCAAATCATCTAAAACTGTCAATCTGGCTGGCGGCCTTTGCCAATGCTTATAAGAACTGTTTAATCAAAATTTTTAGAAATTTAAGGATGATTAAATAAAATTCATTTACTACTACTACAACTACTCAAACTCAGTCCTTATTTTACTTCAAAATTTCACATCTTCTCCTCCCTGGTATAATAAGAACTTTGTTCACTTCGGAACTTCCCTAACAAACTTTGACAAAAGTTTCTAAAATCATGGTCTAGCTTTCATTTTTTAAATTATCTTCCCTCCTCAATAACTTCTCAGCCTTAAGAAAATGGGCTCTGGACATTTGGCCTCATATATGGAAAATTTGATATTTTAGAATGTCATCTAATTGGTCAGTAATTGATCAGAAAAGGTCAACTAGCCCTAGAAATTGGTCAGCCCTTGAAAACTAGTTATAAAGTTTCTCAAGGTCACTCAAGGTCACGTGCGATTTTTGGCACCTCATTTATGGGAAATTTATAATTAAAAGATGCCATTTGGGTCATTTTAAAAAAAATTATGCCATTTGAAAGGCCATTTCACGGTCATAAAAGTTCAGCTATTTTTAGAAATTGGTCAGACATACTTTTTTTTTATGAATTTTTAATTTATTTAAAAAAAAAATTCAAGGTCATACCGATTTTTGGCACCTTATTTATGCGAAATTCGGGAAAATTGCATACCATCTGAAAGATCTCTAGATCTATATAAAAGGTCAGCTAGTTTCAGTTATTAGTCAGCGATAGATTATTTTGTACGATTAAAAAAAAACCTAAAATTTATGGTACAGACTATGACCTATGAGTCATTGTTTCTTTACTGCAAATCAATTTTTTCACATAAGCAACATGGCTTTCTGAAAGGACAATCCACAACCATTAACTTGAGCGTCTCAAAACCTATTCATGCCATAATCGGTGTACCTCAGGGAAGCCATTTGGGAACTCTAATCTTTGTTTTGAATATAAACTACGAACTTCCTTGAGGTAAACATTAAGAAAAGTCAAGCCATACAATACAACTTTCTCTCGTTAGCGTTCTCTCTTGTCAAAAGAACAATACTCAATCAATGGTATGCCTGTTCTCACTGTAAAATCTATTCGTGACCTTGGTGTCATTTGTCATGTGTCACTCAACTCAATTTCGAGCCCACTACAACAGCATAATCAGTAATACTAATTCAGCTCTCGGTTTCGTAAAACTACGGTCAAACGAATTTTCTTGTTCCTGTTTTACCAAATCACTTTACATGACTTTCGTAAGACCTCTGTTTGAATATACCTTCCAAGCCAGGTCAGTATATCACCAAGTTCATATTGAACGTATTGAAGCCGTCCTGTACAGATTTTTGCGCTTTGCTTTGCGAGGACTTGGATGACCCTTATAACCTTCCTTCTTAAGCTGGTCGTTTTAACATTTTATACCTTCAATCTCTTAATCTACGCCGTGATATTACCAGCATTGTTTTTGTTCACCAATTATTAAATGGTGTCATTGAGTTCCCTAATCTAAGATTACTTTCTTCCTCATTGACTATCACCGTCTAAACGAACCCATGACTAGAATACAACGTAGGCCCAACAAAATAAATACCTTCAATCCCAACAATAGTAAGCCTTCGTTAAAACTTACCGTTCTGAACTCAACCATCTTATAGCCCTGCTCTTCAAATTCTAAATCCCGCCCTTTAACCTTTATATAAATACAGGGTGGCGCACCAATTGTGCTACAATAAGAAATTCAAATAACTTTTTTTTAATCGATGTATTTCATTTATTTTTTTTTTATTGGTTAGAAAATTAAATTTTATTTTAAAAAGTTAGTTGTTTTTAAAGATTATAGACCGCTAATGACCTCCACGCTCTCCCACGCATATGCGGTACCTGATCAAAAAATTATTCATTGCGGCCTGAAGAGTTGAAGTTGGGATCGCCTCAATTACTGTCGTTATGGACTGCTTTAATTCAGTTAAATTCCTGGGCTTCGTTTTATACACCTCTTGCTTGACATAACCCCATAAAAAGAAGTCTGGTGCAGTCAGGTCAGGTGACCTTGGGGGCCAGCGAAGAGTGGAGTTCCTAGAAATTAATTTGTTTGTGAATTTTTGTTTAGCTCCGCCATAACTGGTCTGGCTATATGTGCAGTTGCTCCATCTTGCTGAAACCAAACGCTCGTATACCATATACGTCTTCGGCGCAGTTCTGGGTAAAAAAAACTCCTTCAACATCTTTAAATAACGGTCCCCATTGACAGTAACGGTTACACCGTTTTCTTCAAAGAAGTACGGCCCGACAATACACCTTGATGAAACTGCGCACCACACAGTGACTCGTTCTGGGTGCAGTTCCGTCTCATGGAGCATTTCTGGATTAGACTCATTCCATATACGGCAATTTTGCTTGTTTACATTGCCGTTAAGATCAAAACGGGCCCCATCAGACATGAACAAACAATTGATCAATGTGTTGTCTTCTTCGGCCATTGATATCATTTTTTGGCAAAATTCCAGGCGAACAGGCAAATCCTGAGGGTTTAACTTGCTAGTAATTTGGACTTTGTACGGAAACAAGTTTAAATCGTCATGAAGTATCCTTTGTAATGACCGTCTACTAACTCCAATTTGCCCCGATAAGTTTCGGGTCGAAACGCTCGGATTGGCCTGTATTGCAGATGCTACTGCTGCGATTGTATCCTGAACCCGAACATTGGCATCTCGATGGTACGGCCTTCGTGCGATGCTTCCAGATTCGGCAAACATGTTTACAAACCTCATAATGGTCCATCTACTCGGGGGATTACCGCCAAACTCCCGCCTAAATTCCCTTTGGACGGAAATGACGGACTGCAAAGCATGGTACCGTTGCACTATCCAAATTCTTTTCTCCGTATCCCAAGCATCCATTTTTATAAATCTAAATAGTAACCTACAAAATAAAAAAAAAATAAGCCGATTACTAACACAGAAAAAAAGTTATTACGTTTTATTTTTGAAGCACGATTCGTGCGCCACCCTGTATATAGATTTAAGAAACTTTTTTAAGTCTAGCATGTATTAAGCTTTCTTAAAGTATTATTGAACTTGCAAATGAAACAATACTTTTCACAAATATTAAAAAAAAAATAAGGAATGACAGAAGCTTAAATGGTCCCACTTGCCCCCCAATTCCCTACAATGATATGATTTCTATTTTGGGTGAAAAAGTGTAAGAAATACAACAACCAATATAGACCTTTGTTCCAAGGACATGGTAACGTGTGTTTTTTCACAAAAAAGAGAAGAATCAACAAATTCTGGGAATTTTTTGATTGTCCTGAGTTGTACAAAAAAATGTCTAACATTTTTTATTTTTATATTAATATACTTATGCTATTTTTGTGTGATTTTGTAGGAGTGAATACTCTTTGACTAGACAATGTGTTACAATCTCTTTACATCAAATTACGTAAATATAAAACATTTTCTGTTATATTTATATCATGTAGCTCAAAATAATTTATTTTATGATCCCATGAAAAATTTAACTCCCACGAAAAAGCCATTTGAGGTTGACAGCTCAACAAATAAAGCTCTTGTAATGTCAAATTCAGATAAGAAATTGATTAACGTTTTTGACATTTAACAAATGAAGGTAAAAAGGGGGGAATTTTACTCAAAATGTTGTTTTTAGTTATTCAAAACGATCACTGGTAAACACAGTTAGCATAAAAGTAATAATGGGCTTAGGTTAGAATTTTGTTGTCCAAAATTATGGGTGAAAAAACCATTTAGCCAAATTTTTAACATTTTCACGAGCTGAATTTTTTTCTTTGAGTGAGGTACAAAATTCCAAATGCCCAGCACTTCAAAATGCAAACAATAAATATACTATTTATTTTTGAAACTTTTCCTTTGGTAATTATTTACAGTAAAACAATTTTTAGATAAGTATTTAATTTTAACAAAGTCTTGAAAAATTTGGTGAACCCTTTCTAGACCAACTGCAGATCTCAATTTCATAATACCTAAAGTTGGCTACTGGCGTAGAATTTTCTTTCTGTTCTAGGGATTACTTACGGCGAAAGCAGATATTATCGTGACCTAGACACGAACACGATGGATAGGATCAGACGTGCTTGAAATAAGCACCACCATTTTTGATTTTCCAAAAAAAAAATGTGCTGTTATGTATGTTGTACTCATCAAATGCAGACTTCTGCTTTAAAACTTAAAAAAAATCATGACCATGTGCTTTGCAGACGGTTTGAATATCATATTTTGGACTGTTATCAGTGTCGTAAAAATGGTTCGATTTTAAAAATTGTTACGACAAATTCTTGATAAGCAAATTTTTTTTATTGTGATATATATGTAAGATGTCCCGAAAAAAGTACTTACATCGATTTTGAAAATTGTAATGGAAATTCTTATGTCACGATAAATTTCGATAAGCCATTTGTTTTAATTATTTACCGTAATAAAAAAGTTATGACGAAAAAAGTAAAATGTGAAAAAATAAACGACATAAATTGTTTTATTACGGTAAGTAAAAAAAAAATGGTGTATCGAGATTTTATCATGTCAAATCGATTGCCATTTTAATTTTTGAAATTTATGCATTTTTACTGCACTTTTAACAGTCAAAAAATTTTCAAGATTTTTTCTCTCGGTATTAAGTACTTTTTTCATCATAATTTTTGTATTATTCTTAATTTAAAAAAAATTAAAGAATGGCGTATCACGACAAATCAATTTCCTTTAACAGTTTTCGAAATCGATGCATTTTCACGGCGCTCGCTGGTTACAGTCCACATATTTTAAAAAAAAAAATCGACACTTCTTACTTTTTTCTTCATAACTTTCTTACTATGGTAAATAAAAATTTAAAAAGGGCATATCAAGATTTTGTTGTGACAAATTGATTGCCGTTTCAATTTTTGAAATGAAAGCATTTTAACGGAGCTGGCGACAATCCAAAATTTTTAAAAATTTTTCTGTCGGCACCTATACTTTTTTGTCATAACTTTTTTACTACTGTAAATAAAAACAAATAAAAATCGTATAGAGATTTTATCGTGACAAATCGATGGCCGTTATATTTTTTTTTTTTTATCCAATAATAGCCCAAAATATGATATTCAAATCCTCGGCAAATGTAAGGGTCACAAAAATTCACAAATTTGAAAAATTTACTAATAAAATCCTTTTTAGATTTGGCTTTTTCTCACATATGGAAGATCCGTATTTTTGTTATCAGTTTGTTCTGTCATGCGCCGAAGAGATACAGAAAATGGAATAGTTGCAATTTTTAGGGCTTAAGTTATAATGTTTTTATTAAAGTCTTACATTTTTCTTAAAAAGCTATAAACATGCTGAGAAATAAGAAAAAACAATATTGGTAAGGTTTAGGGCCAAAAAATAATTTTGCGAAGCAATTTTCAATTTAAAAAAAAAAAATTGTTAAAAAAAATTTGCAAATTTGCCTAAAAGAAATTCTGAAAATGGCACTGCTTACTTCACAAAGTTGTGTTTTGGGCCGTAGACTTGGCAAATAGAAGAATTTTTTATCTCTTCGGCATAAGGAAGCACAAACAAGGCACAAAAGAGAACAACTATCTTTTTACCTAAAAATAAAAAGAATAGTTCATAGTTTTTATAGAAAAATACTCGTATTACGCAGCATAAAACTCGTTCTTTCAATAACTTACCTCGTTATAGAATACCTACCTATGGAGCTCAAAACAGCTTTCCTGTTATTTCAAGAAAAAAATCATTTGAGAGATTTTCTTAGAAAAATAAGCTATTCCATAACTATTCTGTAACAAGTATACCACCATCTTTTTGAAGCTAGGAAACAAATTCAATTCTCTTTTAGGAAATCATCAAAAATAAACAAAGTGTGGTTACTGGTATAGATCTTAAGGCAGACAGAATTATGGAACCCACTTTTTTTGTGCTATCTATCATCGTTATGTCAAGTTTGAGTAAAATCTCAGGGTTAGTTTTTGAATCGAAAATTTGCTCTTAAAAAACCTATATCCTTATCATTTCACAAGTAGAAATAACGACATTTATTACTAGTACATTGAAAGTATTCCGCATCCTCATCGTCAGGAAATGGTTTAAAAATAAATACATATGTATATTGACTTTATGCCGAAAAGTGATCGTCTAACTTGCAGTGATGAGTTAAGGGAAAAGCTGGTAAGCTTTCCCTTGACTCAAAGATAAGACTTCTTCTTAGAAATAAAAAATTGAAATGGGGATGGGCAATTTTTTAAGTTATCATGAACTTTGAAAGGAATAAAAATCCACAAAAGTCCATTCAAAATATAAAAAAATGTTTCAGAAATAAGGGTCTAGATGCACTTTTTTTCAATCAATCAACATTACAGCAGTTAGTAATTTGGTGATAAAAATTACAGGGTTTCCAATTCTTAGGATCCACACATCAGTGATTTGGCACCCTCCAAATGTCTGAAACACCAGTCAAATAAATCATCAGGTGCTAATCGACACAATTCACGATGCCAATATCTTAGATATGTGTACGAGTATATTTAGAGGAGAAAACGGACTCTAGACCTTAGGCACCTTATAATGCCATCTAATTAGTCAATAACTATGGTCAGGAAAGGTTATTCCTATTCTTAGAAATTGGTCAGCCCTAGATAGCTTGTAATAAAAGCTAAAAGATTTCCAAGGTCACACGTGATTTTTGGCGCCTCATTTATGGGATATTTACGAAAAAGTAAACCATCGGAAAGATCTCTAGAACTTGATAAATGGTGAACTATTTTCAGTAATTGGTCAGCCATAGTTTTTTTTCTATGTTTGTTCAAAATTTGTTTCATGATCACAAAAAAAACTTTTGGTACCTCATTGGGTTCTTTCAAAAACAAAATTATGCCATTTGAAAAGCAACTACATTTCGGTCATAAAAGGTCAGCTATTTTCAATAATTAGTGAACCATAAATATTTGTTTTTGAATTTTTACTGAGTTTTTAAAAAAATCAAGGTCATAGCTATTTTTGCACCTCCTCTATGGGAAATTTGAAAAAATTAATACTACCATAAAGGTCCAAGGATCTGCATATATAAATGTTCAGCTATTTTCAGTAATAAGTCAATAATAGATTCCTTCTTACAATATCTTAAAGTTTTTTTCTATGTCAACACGAACAAATCTGTAGCTTACCGAAGCTAACTGACCCCTTATGATGATCTAGTAACGTATCAGTTCGTATAATTTTTTTTTATAAAATTAGCCAAGTGACCTTGAACAAAAAATTTTAAAAATCAAAAGGAAGAATCTATAACTGATCAATTACTGAAACTTGCTGAGCTTTTATTAAGATCGTAGGGCCTTTTAGGTAGCAATAATTTCTTGCAAGTTTCCCAAGAATTAATTTCCAAAGCCGCAATGGCTTTGAACAGAATTTTAAAAATTCGTTTAAAAAACTCTATGGCTGACCAATTACTAAAATAAATTGACCTTTAATATAGATCTGGAGATTGTTCAGATGGAATACAATTTTTGTAGATTTCCCATTAATGAGATATTTAAAATTGATATGACTTTATTTTTTTCTTTTTAATTCATTTCAAATTCATAAGAAAAATATGTATAAATGACCATAGGGATGGCCAAGATACCAAACCGAACGATACTTTTGTAGGTATCGTCTCGGTTTCGTCAAAATCGAAAAATTTCAGTATCTTCTCGCTATCGGTGTCGTATAACTCAGTCTCGTTTGGTTTCGTATAATAAAGTCTCGTCTCGGTATCGGTAACTGTATCGGATTCGTCTGGTTTCGGTCTGGTCTCAGTCACAAACGAAAATAAAATGTACGACTTGGTAACATGTTTTTGATCTTGAAGTTGAAATCGCTTGGTATTTTTAAGATTTAATAATTTCTTAACAATTTGAAGAGCTTATTTCACAATGTCTGACGATCTGATTTGTTATCAGGAACAAAAATTCTGTGTCAAAATATATCTGCTATGATATTTTGAGACGGAATTTATGTTTCGGATAACTAATCGGAACCTGTTCCAAAATTATTGTAGCCGTTTCCGAAAAACCACCAAGATACAAACAAAATATGCTGTGCAATTGGTGAATTTCACTAAAGTCACTTCCTCCCTCCACCTAAAAAGAACCAAATCTGAAAATTTCATCCAAATGATTGGTTGCAGAAAAACCTTCTTTGTTAACTAAGTCTCGCTTGGTCTCGTCTCGGTATCGTTTCAAATTTTTAGGAGCTGGTATCATCTCGGTATCGTTTCGGTTTCCAACACCGAGACTTAAACCTTAAAATCTTTACTACAAGCTATCTACGACTGATTCATTTCTAAGATTAGTTGATTTTTCTGAACTTTTACTGACCAATTATTTTTAAGAAAGGGCAAAGGTTTTACTCTTTCGTTAGTGCTCTATTCTTATCAAAACAACCCAATTTTTCAAGAGCGGCATATGAATTGAACAAAATTGGTGACAAATTGTGACATTAGCCATTTTGATCAATGTTTGAGAACCAAAAAGAAAAAATCCTGCTTGGGGTCACTTTATTTCCCTTGGCGCTATTTCCTAACGCCGATATCAACATCATTAGCTGCTAAAGGGTTTAGCCAAAAATTGTTGTTCTTGAATTTAAAGAGGGCAAGATCAAGTACCTGCTATCAAAAATAAAGAAACCATCTATCCACTGGCTTGAACAATACATCACTATTAGTATCTCTAAAAAACACGAATGTATCCTTAGTGGATATCCAACGAAAAATTACACTGGAAAACCATCGCTACGACAGTTCGCGAAAAAAGTTCAGAACTCCACACGTGTAAGCAGTAAGCGTAGCTAACGCAGTATCAGCTATATCAATGATACCGCGGCCCCGATATAAAGGGGCCCAAATATACAAAGGACTCAATGTGTGCTCAAAAGTTTTATCACATATTCTAAATTTACTTATTTTTGTTGCATGTGTCTTTTCGATAGAAATATTTTCCAACTTTCCATCATACTTTTTATTATTTAGAGAAAAACCAGAAAGAACTTCATGACCAGTTTAGTCAAAAAAAATTATTAAAATTTCGTTGGAGCAAAAGGTTTTGAGAGAAACGTACAACACTACCACTGCAGAAGCTGCATGGACGTGAAGGAGGAAGAAACTATCACACACCTTCTTTGCTCATGTCTTGCTCTTTCTCAAAGACGCAAAATTATCTTAGGAAATTTTTTCTTCGATGATCTCAGTGATTTAAATAAAATCGACATTCACAGTCTCAATCGCTTAATTAAACGCTCCAATTGGTTTAATTAGCGAGGATTACCTCGAAGTCCTTATGTGGTATGACAATGGGCCTATTCTGGCCTTGGTGTGTCAGCAGTTTTCCTGGCAGCCACATTAACCTAACCTAACCTAACCACTGCCGCACACCGCACCGGGGTAAATCTTAATACTGAGCAAACTGAGCACACTGAGCATTTTTCTCAAAATCGGCTTTTACGAAAAAAATTTCATAATCTTTTTGTGTACAATTTTATGAGCTAAAATCTTAACCATTTGAAAAAAATAAACGGTTTGTAGAATATTTTTAAAAACTCTATTTTGTCCCTTTTTACAAATAAAAAGCTAGCATTTAACTGTTATATTTAGTATTAACTTATGTAAAGTTTCTAAATTGTTATTCTTTAAAAATATGCTGATGTTAGTTTATTTTGCAGGAAAATAAGATAAATTGTAAGGTTGGATCGTTTTCGATACGGGGCCCCCCAGGAGGTGCTCGCTCCGCCACTGCGTGTAAGATGAACTGCATCATAGATCCTCAACAAAACTCTGAAACATCCAGTCCTGTTTTACGATGCCATTGTCTGATACTCTGCTTTAATTACATTTAAATGTCAATGAAGCAGATATTTTAGTTTTTAGTACTTCACACGGAAATGTTATCCTAATCTACCGAGTTGACCTCAATGCATTGCCTTTTGTATGAGTCGTCTGTTACCACCCCATTAAGAAAGGCCTATATTTTGTTTTTAACTACAACCAAAGATGTGAAAATCACCGTTCTTCTACGTGCCCCTTAGACAGACAAGAATACACGTGCATTGTGGAAAACTGCATTTTCAATATCAGTACAATCTTAGATCTTTGAAATTCTAATTGTATCTCACCATCATGATAATGGTTAGAGGAATCTCTCCAAACCTAAACTTATGTCAAAAGAAATTATGAAATATTTTATCGAATTTGAGATACCACTTAATATTATAATATTTTCTTTAAGCAGGAAAACGAGAATTATTGCCATTCGAATCCCTTTAGGAAACTATAAATCCTTTTTCATATCTACTCCCTAATTGACTGGCTTTTCGATTCATGTTCCCATCCCTATAGAATTTGGTTTACCTTTTTTTTCAAAGGAAAAGGAAGTGATCTGGATGGGAAATTCTATTCAGTTGCAACTTGAGGAAGCATCACTGTATTGAAATTTCCTCACGATTTCCGCACGATGTATGCGCTGCTTTGTATTCCAAACACAAACGATAGATTATGAAATCGATATATGAAGTTTTAATATCCCGGCCCGGTTCCCTTTTTCTGAGGTATTTTTGGCATGTTTCTATTTTGAAAAGCATAATGTAGGTATGCACGATACGGACAGGAAAACTGATATCCTTTCGCATTAACATCCTTTGCATATGCTTAACAGGCCTGTCAGGCTGTCAGAGTGGTCAGAACTTCGGGAAAAAAACGTGTTTGTCTTTCGCTTTTATTTACGCATTTTGGAATTGGATAACTTACCTAAGCCTATTTGTGAAAAAGTTATAACACAACTCAAGAGATGAACGTGATTGCACACACTTTCAAAGGTCGAAAGCACTTCTGCCATCACTAGAAACGCCCATAGACAGCATAATGAAGGAACAAGCAACACTATATACTCCGCATAGCCAACTTTATAGCCAAAATGTAGGTAATTAATTACCTGGCCTGTCATGCTTATTCCATTATGTGTGCAATAAGCAAGCGTTGCCTTTTACAGATGCGAAGCCAAATTCGAAAGCAAAGTTGTAGTTCCGCACTTCCGCAGAGTTGTATACAATAGAAGATTGGCCTATTGTGAATGGGAACAAAAGCAGGACACTTCGTGTGTGCTTCACTCCGTATCCGTATTCACCTGAAATAAGGCACTAAATTATACTTTATACCCTGGGCCAGGACGTTCAAATTTGCCTTCAAAGTTATGTGTTTGGGACTAGGGCACAGAAGTCTTGTGAACCCAAAATTGCCTCTATGTATATCTTTCCTACAATAAATGGTGGAAAAGGCAACTTTTTGTATGATTTACTCACTTTACCTTGTAACTTCAGCTTTCAGCGTCAACAGGTAGGTTAGGTATACAAGCAGAAAGATGTGGTGAGAAATTTCTAAAATACTTATCGCTTATGGCCACGCACCAGCTACGATATACACAACTCCACAAGCAAATGAATGAAAATTGGTAAATTTATTTGAATTAAATTGGATCCATTTCACTTGAAATACAATTTATTAATGCTGTCAAAACTGTGACAGGTGTCTGGAGTGAAAGTTAACTTCTTCTATATTTTTGGGGCATCAGTTGTTGTATATTATATGAAACAACAAAAGAATGAAGGTACGCGATGGAAAGATAAAATACGTTCATACCTGAATAATTTAAGCCATCATTTATTACAATCTTTAAATTTAAGAGTCTTAAATTATAATAGACTATAATAATAATTGAAAAATCGTTTATAGCAATCTGTTTTAACAATGGGAAAATATGTGTTTCATTTGATTCCACTTATAGCCAGTCTTTCAAAGTCGTTTTCCCGTTTTGAAGTATTTTCTATTTGATTTGCTTAAAACATAAATGAAGGTTATGTGATCAATATATTACCCGTTTTAAGAATTTTTGTACAAAGAAAGTGAAAAATAATTTTTGAAAGGAAACAGGGTCGAGTGATTAAAATAAACTGTTGTCTATAAATGTGTTTACGATAACACAGGCACAGACGTTGGCCAATTCTTTTGGGTGTAATAAATAGAAACAAACTTGGCTCTGGACCTTTGGCACCTCATATATGGGAAATTTGATATTTGGGAGTGTCATCCAATTCGTCAGTAATTGGTCAGAAAAGCTCAACTAGTCTTAGAAATTTGACAGCCCTAGGTAACTTGTAATAAAGGCTTAAAGTTTCTCAAGGTCACGCAAGATTTCTGGTACCTAATTTAAGGGAAATTTACAAAAAAAAGTAAACCATCCGGAAGATCTCTAGATATCGATAAAAGGGCAACTATTAACAGTAATTGGACAGCCATAGTTCTTTTTCTATGAATTTTCAAAATTCGTTTCAAAATACTTTTGGCACCTCATTTGGGTCATTCCAAAAAATTAAGCATGCCATTTGAAAGACCACTTCATAGTCATAAGAGGTCAGCTATTTTCAGTAATTGGTCAACAACATAGATTTATTTTAGTGAATTTTTAAAAGCTTTCAAGGTCATAGCGATTTTGGGTTCCTCATTTATGGGAAATTTGCAAAAATCCTTATAAAAGGTCAGATAGTTTTAGTAATTGATCAGCCATGCCCAATTACTGAAAAAAGTTGACCTTTTATGACCATAAAGTGGCCATTCAAATGTCATACTTAACTTTTTGGAATGACCGATGGAATGACCGAAATGAAGTGCCAAAAGTTTTTTTGTGACCTTGAAACGAATTTTGAAAATTAATAGAAAAAAACTTTGGCAGACCAAATACTTTAAATAGTTAACCTTTTATTAATATCTAGAGATTTTTCGTATGGTATACTTTTTTTATAAATTTCCTTTAAATGAAGTGCCAGAAAACACGTGTGACCTTGAGTGACCTTGGGAAACTTTAAGCCTTTATTACAAGCTATCTAGGGCTGACCAAATTCTAGGACTAGTTGACCTTTTCTGATCAGTATTACTGACCAATTAGTAGCATATTAAAATATTAAATTTCCCGTATATGAGGTGCCAAAGGTCCAAAACCCTTTTATGTGTCCTTTTAGTCTTTTTTTCATGTTTACATTAACTCCAGTAATAAAAGCATATGGGATAAATAGAAACCAGTTTTTGGGGTGAATGTAAACGGCCATTTTACTACAGCTTTCATGGAATAACCCATTCTCAATGTTAAAAGTTTATTAAAAATGTTTTAGGAGAAATTCATAGTTGAATTCAGCATAATTTATTCAAGAAAAGCTCTCAGAGATTTGAGGAATAGGAAAATGATATATCAGCACTATTCTATTTCTAAATCAGTGATATTATGTCAGTTTTAAACACTATTATTATATACTCTTTGTTTTCAAAAGTAAAATAAGTTAAAATTTAATATTTTTTATTTAAAATAGATCTTTTAGAAAATGCTTAAAATGTCCCCCATTTACCCAAACAGAGACAATATTTAAATTTTTTTGTCTCAAATATCTCGAGAATAGATGTTGTTATCGACGTTGGGTTAATTTTATTCTACGCATATATACTCCTAGTTTTTTTAAATTTTAAAACTGCTGAAAACTGTTGAAAAGAAGTTTTCAGCTTCAATATCTTAATAACAAACAATTATACTAACTTTAAGGTAATTTTATTCTATATTCTAATTTATAATAAATAGTTAGTAAAATATTGAATGAACAATTTTTTTTTTTAATCGAAAAAACTACAAGAAATTTTACCAAAAATTGTTAAAATTTTTGTTCGTCTCAAATATCTTGAGAACAAACAATGATGTTGGCTTTGGGTAAATTTAATTTTACTAACTAGTTTAAAATTAACAATTTATAGGATTTGCAAGAAAGTCGACATATAGTTTTTTTTTAATGAATAAACTACAAGAAACTGTACCAACAATTTTTGAAATTTGTTTGTATCCCAATGTCCTGAGATCACACAAAATGCTACTGGCTTTGGGTTAGTTAAATTCTATACACTTGCTTATAATTGATATTTAAAGAGTCTTGTAAAATAATTCAACTAACATTGTTTTGTAAAGAAAAAAACAAGAATCTTTATAAATAAAAGAAATTATTTTAAATAACTTAAAAACACTTATTATATTTATTTCATGAAAAAACACGTTGAAAATCTTCATTATCAAATCAAGAATCCTTACTAAAAATTGTTAACTAATTTCTTCTTCTCAAATATCTTGGGGACAAACAATGATATTAGGCTTTGGGTTTGTTTAATTCTACTCACTAATCTTCACTTGATTGCATATTAAACTTTTTTAAATAGATTAACATTGGACCTCTAGCTTCCGAAGACACTAGTGAAAAGTTACAAGTGGGGTCACACCCACCCTCTTTTTAAGTTTTCTTAATCTTAACAATACATTTTCTTGAGAATTGTATGCTATTCCATACAAAATTTTATCTAGAATAAATATTTTTGAATAAATTGTTCCCTTCTTTGTGACAGTTCTGTATTTACAAAAAATGCTTTTTCTAAAGTGGACTCAAAAAAAAAAATTAAACTACAATCAATTGACCTTGAGCCCACTTTAGGAAAAGCATTTTTATAAAAATATTTGAACATGTGAAACAAAATTTATAGAAAAAGTAGGTATTATTTATTTTGTTGTTTCTTAAATATTCAAAATTCAGAAATATAATGCTATTATCATCCTATCTCTTTATTAACAAAGAAAAAAAATAAGAAATAGAAACAGACTAGTAAAAAAGACCATTATTTTTGAGTATTGTGCAATATAAATGTCAATTCCTAATTTTGATTTTTAAATTGCAAAAATAACTTTCTCCTAGATGTGGGCGTGATAGTTCTCAGCAACTCATTTGGAAGTATAACGAAGAATGAAAAGGGTACCCAATTCCGAATACCAAATTTTTGAATTGCAAAATAACAGAATCTCGAATGCCATAATTCTGAATGCCCAAAATCTTGTATGCCAAAACTCTGAATGGACGAAATTCCTAATTGAAAAAATCTCATAAAATCCCTAATTTGAATATTTTTTTAAGTACTGTGCAGTATAAAAAGAAGAATTTTCTTCTCAAATTGTCTTTATATTCAACTGTTTTTAGTACTTTCAAAGAAACCGAACTGCTATTTTTGGTCTAACTTCAGTTCATTTTGGGATCCCAAATGACAAGTATCACGAATGCAAAAATTTCAAACGAAACAAAATCTAGAATGTTCAAAAATCGAAAATTCTATTTTGTATAGTACAAACAAAAAATCAACAAGTACTAACTAATAAGCACAACAAAATTGAAGGCTCGAACCTCGAAAAGCTTGGTATTAGAAATCAAACTCCCATGACATTTAATACCAAAATAATACTAAGTCCTTCGGGATCTCTGCATTTGGAATTTTAGCGTTAGGAATTTTTTCTTTCGGGATTTAAGTTTCCGGTATTTTGTTCCCAACCCATTGCAGATACGAAAAATTAACGTTTCGCTATGCTGTATGCTAAACGCTGTACTATTAGTTTCAAGCCTCTTTGGGAAAGGGCATAGTTAAGAATTTTACTGAAAAACTAAGACACCAGTGTTTAATGATTGTGGATTTTCAAAACAAGAAAGAATTTCAGATACCTACTCATCCAGATTCATTCCAAAGACCGTGTGACGTAAATTCGAAATACTGAAATATCTAGTGCATTATAAATGACACTACTTTGAGTGGCCTGAGAAAATTGCTCCTCTGTCATTAATGGGGTGTATTTCCTCCTTTATATAAATTGGAACACCTATCTTCGTCGATGAAAAAGGTAGAGAAAATAAGTTTTTGACAAAAATCACCTCATATTTGCAATAGTTTTATTTAATAGCTGCAGTAGCATATGATGGTATTTTTTGCTGGAGATGAAAAAGGTTGTAACCTGGCAAAAATTGAATTATAAAAAAAAACACTCTGTTTCTATCTCGTAAAGAAAATTGATCCAGCCACCTAGGATGTAGCCAAAAAAAAAAGAAACAAACAATTGCAGAAACCACTTTTTATCAAGTTTGGTCAAAATCTAGTGTAAGATTGTCTACGAATACACAATTTGTCATTTAGTACATACATACCTAGTATTTTTACCTATTCGAAGAATTCAAATTTTATTTAACTTTCTTCAATTTAATTTAATTTAATTAAAACTTATTTTATTAGATTTCAATTTTCTTATTTTTCTTAAATTAAATTTAATTTACTTTATTAAAATTTTATAAAAGTCAAAATTTTTGGGTTGTAATCTTGATATGTGAACTGGGACGTATACGTACATTTTTGCATCTTTTGAAGTTTTTTTCTGTTTGCTATTGCTTTCTTTCGTGTGTGAGGTTATAAATCGAAGAACTAACATTCATAATACAACTCAACATTAATTCCAAAGAAGAGTCGCTCAAGTACTTCCCTACTCTCTGAAGGTTTCCGCCTTAGCCTTCTAGTGTTTTTTGCACAAAATTGGTAGATCTACTTAACACAAAGCTTATAAATTCAATAAAGGGTCCAAATATTGAAGGCACTAAAGTGTCCTGGTAGCATCAGTGGAAGCAATAAATAGCACTACTAATTTGTCTACAAAAAATAAATGAAATGTGTTTTCTTTAAAAGATAAATCGATAAATTATCCTTTTAACTGCAATATCCACGGTGAGGATAGTCTAATGTTACAAAAATAAACGTTAGTTTTAGTTGCAACAAACCAAATAAGCTAAGAATACTCAACCAGCTTGTTGAAATCAGTTAAAACTTAACTTAATCACAATTCCGAAAGCTTACATTAAAAAATTCCCAAAAATAGTTAATTTTGAAAATAATTATAAGTGAGGCTATCCAAATGTTACAGACTGTATGTAGCTACGAATACCTAATGCTTTTTTTTTTAAATAGCAAAAGCCCTTTCCCTCATGTTGATTTTTATTTCTTGCAAAAAATTTAAATGAAGTTTTTGTCCTAATAATTGAAGAAACGAATAAAAGGTAACCAACATTTTAAAAGTTAAAATAAAAATGCACTAAACACCAGGGATATACTCATTCTTCTAAGTGTGAGTTAAATCAATAAATCGAACTCTGTACTAAACAGGAAAACTATCCGTGCATTTATGTTCGATGTAAAGATGCACCCATAGACGCACCAGCATCGATGAACGATTTAAATTATTGTTTTTTGCATCTTCTCTACCATTGGAATGTAAAGTTTGATATTTTTTCACACGAAAATGTAATTCAATTTATTTGAGAAAATACGAGTCATCAAAAATTTTATTTGACTGTTGATTTTGTTTTTATTCAATTCAAAAATCGATTTTTTAGTGAAAATTTTCAATTCCAAACTCTCCATTCGGTTAAGTTGTGGATGATATTTGAATGCACTACTTAAATTTCTTTAAAATAATCAACCCAGCAGTTGTCTGGAAGTAAGACAATTAAATAATTTCACAGCTTGATAATGTTTTATTTATATTCTTAATAAAGGGTGACCAGTTTTTCTTATAAAATAAACTGCATGGTTTTGTTGCAATCTTTTGCTCTCAATGTTGAGAGTCACAAAAGGGCTAGGGATTCGCAAAAAATTAAAGGCATTTGTTGTTTGGCTGCACTTTTTTCCCAAAATCTGTTGCTCTTACGAAAATAAATGTAATATTAACCGTTTAATCTTTTGAAAATATTTGCGTTTGATGAGATATTTACAAAAAAACTGTCATCTGTCTGTTATTAACCTACACACAGTTCGTTAAAAGCTCATTTTCGATTTTGTTTGTATTGGAAATTCAATAGAGTTGTTAAATAAAATCGAAATCATCTTCTTTTTTAAGAAAGCGGCCTTCATCTTACTCCGGGCACCCCAAAAAATGTGACCCATCTTTCAACGAAATTTTAATAAATTTTTTGACTAAATTAACTACGCCATGAAGTTATTGCATGGTTTTCCCTAAATCTATTGATTGTATGAAAAAGAGTATGTTAATCTTCGTTTTTGTAGTATAATTTTTACCGTCAAATTTTTTTCAAAAAAACTGAAAGCTATCAAAGAAATTAGAGAAAACTGGAATATTCCCCCTCTAAAAAATTTTGCCGCAGCACAATTTTATTTTTCTGCGTTAAATAAATAAATAAATTTTTGGTACGACAGTTCATGAAGAAGGCCTAATGACCTTACAGCTCTCAAACATTCCTGTTTGCGTGGTGTTAGCAGGAATGGAGGGGAAAATTGTTTGCCTAGTCCGAGCGACTAGATGAGACGCACTTTTTCATGACGGGTTGACTCTTGGAGGGTATGCCAGTACCTCGGAAAAAGCATTGCAGACACAGGTCTTATAGGTAATTGGCCATTCATATTTTCATAAAGTTTTGATATATTAGAGGTGGTTAAACTTTTTTGAAAAAAAGTATTTGTACTGAAAAAATAGTTTAAAATAATTATTATAAAAAAAATACAATAACTACTATTAAATTTGACCACCTTTCTCTTTGAGTAGTTATTCTGAAATATAAAAATAAAAATTGTTCAACCATGGTCGTAGCGTTCACGTATTTGAGGAAAATAGTACTTGTTAACAATTTTTGAAAAAAATTCAACGAAATTCTACAGATTTGCTGGGAAAATAAACAACTGAATTTTTCACGAGAGGTAAACTGGCAACTTTAAAAAAAATTGTATCTTGAATGTTTGTCAGTTTTATATTCTGCTTAGAGCTGATATTTCCAAAGATCCTCACAAGATTACTTTTTAGGTACCTTATTTTTACATAATAATAAGAATACACAGTAAGCTTATGACGAAGCTACTTATACTGAAAAACGCATCTCTGATAGATATGCAGATTTTCTTTAAAATTCGTTTTCTTATTCTATACATTTAAAATAGATCAAAATTGGTCACTCTGCAGATTTTTCAATACAGCTTTTAAACATAGAACTTAACTTTTAAGCAATTTATTAACTAAACAATGAAACTGTTTCATTCTATACACCAGCTCGTTTAAATAAGAAATAAATAGATTTTGAAATGTTTTGTCATTCATTTTTGGCTATCGTTACGTTTTGGGGTTCCAAACTAAATTAAATTTAGACTCCCACAGTTCGAAAACTTTGGGGATACACTTGAGTTCACTCTCGAAATGTGTTTTTCAGTCTATTTAAATCCTAAGTTTATTCCGAGTTAACTCACCTAATTTGGTGAGTTAACTCTGAGACCAAATTAAGGGCCTTTTCTGTTGTGGTGCTTTCTGGATTTCGATAGTCAAAGGTTCATAAGGGTAATATCCACAGTGTCAATAGATTTTTGACTTCTGACAGATAAAGTTAACCCTCAACTGAAAAACTGTTTCTGGGTTAACTTATTTTTAGATCAGGCTTAAAAAAAAATCTAGTCATCGTAATTTTATCAAAACCTGGAATAAGGTCTTAAAACAAGAGGTCATCGCAATAACAGTTAAAAGTTGAAATGTTGTTCAAAAATAGAGATTAATTAAAAAAAAAAAACACTTTTTGTTGGAAGATCCCATTTTTCAAAAAGGGTTTAAAAATTAATTTTTTAAAAACCATTTACTAAAATAATTGCATTTATAAGGAACATTTTAGAATGGATTTCCGACTTTAAGAAAAAAGTGATACTCTTTTATTGAATGAATCTCTATATTTTTGTTTGCTTCCAAAGTTGGGCTTAGGTGTAAATTGATTAGCATTCCTGTTTGACGATTGTCAGTGTGGCGTAGAAATCGTGCAGAGGAGGAATGCAACTGGCAATATTTCATGTGAACATTGTTTGTAAGAAAAGTGATAAGAAGGGAGAAGCAGGAAATATTTCAACGGTGTTCAAGAGTGTCTGTAGGTTCGTTGATAGATCTATTCCCTAATAATTTTAAAGCTTTTGTTATCTTTACATTAAAAGTTATTTATTGTAATTGGTCCGATTTGTCAAATCAAAAATTATCTTCACGTTTTGAGCTCATTTGAATTGGAAACCATCATTTTTAGAGAGATGTTTGTAGTTGTACGTATAAAATAATACGTTCGTACGTTTGGACATTTGTGCGTTCGGACGTTCATAAGTTTGTACGTTCGTACGTTCTTTCGATGTTTTTCGTTAACTATATCTCAGGAACAAATGAAGATATCAATTTCGAATAGATTTTATTTTATAGATAGTAGTTTCAAATTTCAATACAAGTAAAAAGGACTTTCAAAAAATTCAATGAGCGGTTTTTTTACTATAGCACTTTAAAAAAAAAAAAACATTGGTAAATATTTTAAGTCTCAAATATATTGAAAACAAATTATGCTCTCAACTTCAAGCTAATTTTATTCCACATATATTGACACAATAAAGAATTGGTAAAAATATGAAATCATATTAACATACAGTTTTTATAAGAGCTTTACTACCAATACTTTTGACTTATATTACCTTTTTGTTTAATACAGTAATTAAAACTGGCATTTTTCCAATCACCTGGAAGCAAGCAAAGATAGTCCCAGTACCAAAATCATCGAATGGCAAGGATCTTCGCCCAATCTCTATACTTCCGTTTCTTTCTAAGGTGTTGGAAAGGATTATGCAAAGACAAATAAACACATATCTTAGAAGATTAAATTTCTTGACACCTTTTCAGTCTGGTTTTCGTCCAAAGCATAATTGTTTGACAGCGCTATTGAATGTGACAGAAGACATTAGGCAAGCTGTTGATGACGATTATGTTAGTTTTTTGGTTCTCTTGGATTTTTCGAAAGCTTTTGATACAATCGATCACTCAATTCTTATTCGTAAGCTTATTCATCAATTTAATTTTTCACCTTCTGCTGCTTATTTGCTTCATTCATACCTAAGTGATAGAAAACAGGCTGTAAGTCACTCAAATACACTGTCTTCTTTTTTGTCAGTCTTGAAAGGTGTTCCTCAAGGATCGATCTTAGGCCCCATTCTCTTCTCGCTTTATATAAATGAATTGCCATCGATATTGAAATTTTCACTTATACAAATGTATGCTGATGACGTGCAACTTTATTTGAGTAGTCCGCTAGGTCTTATTGAAAATTGTGTTCATAATATAAACCAAGATCTTTCAAGTATTCATATTTGGTCCCAACAAAATAGCCTGTTTTTAAACCCTTTGAAAACTAAATGCTTAGTTATCTCTAAGAAACCTGTTGATCTTTCTTATTTCCCCCGCTTAATGCTAAATAATATTGCTATTGACTATGAAGAAACAGCTAAAAATCTTGGTATCACTTTCAACAGATCTTTAACTTGGCAAAACCACATAAATTTAAACGTTGGTAAAGTGTACGGTGCTCTTAGGGTTCTTCAAGATTCCCAATACTTAACTCCGATAGAAACTCGAAAGATGTTAGCTAAAACTTTGATTATTCCCCTCCTTACATATGGTTGTGAAATTTACTGTAACTGTGATGCTGAGAGTATGCGAAAGCTTACGGTCGCTTTCAACAATACAATAAGATAAATCTACGGCCTTAAAAGATATGACCATATCTCCGAGTTTGCTCCTACTCTATTCAATATGCAGTTTAAGTATTTTCTTCAATATCGAACACTTCTTCTTTTCTTCAGTATAAAACAGACGCATCAACCACATAACCTATATTACAGATTACAATTTCCTACCTCAAACAGATCAAACACACTTAACATCCCACGACATACATGCCTTACATCCGAGCGGCAGTTCTTTGTCAACGCCATTCGCCTATGGAATTCTTTGCCAAGTGATATCAGAGAGCAAACTAAGTCACTACTTTTCTTTGCTTTAAAATTTGCGGTTTTACCTTTAATACATTAATAATTTAAACTTTGCGATTATTTTAATTTCTATAGCTTCATTTTTTTTTTTGTAAACTTCTCAGTTTTCCTTTTAAATTCATTTCAATTATTGTTCTAATGTAGTTATATTATTTTGATCTTGCTATTATGTTTTAATTAAAGTTAGCTTTCATTCTTATTCATGTATACATTATTACAGCTATCACTTCTTAATAAGATATTATATCTTAATGTGTAAAGCATATCGATAAATTGAATAAACTAAACTAAACAAAAAAATGCTGAAAATTGTTGACAAAATTTGATTGGACTCGATTAACTTAAGAGCAAAAACTGAGGTTGAAATTCTGTAGGGTCATAATTTTGCTTTAAAATTCTACATATCAAAATGTTGGTTGTACAAGACTCTGCATGACGAAAATTCAGTTTTTAAAAATTCTGATTGTTTAAATTTCTGTACTTATAAGTTCTGTTTTTCAAAATTCTGTACTTAATAATTCTGAAAATATGTTGTAAAAGAGAAATTGTTTTGATAATGCAAAAAAGTGCGCACTTTTTTACAATATCAAAAAATGGGGAGCACATGAAAACAAAAGTTTTCTAAAAAATAAGCAAATAGCGCGAGTCATAAGAAAACGTCGTAAAGCGTTATTGGTTATTTAAAAACCAAGAAATTAAGTTGTATTAAGGGTATTCGTACAACAGCGTAAAACCGTAGAAAACGTAGTAAAACTTAAAAATTCGTAAATATGTCACAATTTACGTGTGAGTTATAGCAGAAAAAGAAGCATAGGAAGACATAGTATGTTTCAGTCAAGATTATTGCCAAAAACAAAGTCTTGCAGTCCATAGCCGGCAATATACTCTAAGACAATGATTTTCGGAATAGCTTTTAATCATGTTTTTGACACCTTTACTTTTTTTTTGCATCACTCACATCCAAAATTTGCTGCGGGCGCTGGGTCTATAGAATCATAAGAAAAATGTTTTGTGTAAATGAGAATCTTGTTTGACAGAGTCTTAGTTTTCAAAAGCAGAGCTTGTTAAAACACAATATTGAAATACAGAATTTTACACAAACAGAATTTTGGTATACTGAATTTTGCATTTACAGAATTTTTTAAATACAGAATTTTGGCCAAACGGAATTTTGACCAGAGAGAGTTTACAAAAAAAGCAGAATTTTGACCAAACATGATTTTGAAAACCAGAATTCCGACCCACTCCCCAAAAAACTGATACTGACTTTGGGGTAATTTTATTATATAGTTTTTAGTTTATAATAAATAATTGGTAGTATTCTTAAAAATATTCAATAAATAGTTTTCTTAAGTAAAAAACTTCAACAAATTTTACCAAAAATTGTGAAATTTTTTCTTTGTGTCAAATATATTGAGATATTGGCTCTAGGTTAATTTTACTCTACACACAAGTTTATAATTGATAATTGAAAGGGATATGTAAGACAATTCAAGATGCAGTACTTTTTTAAAGCGAAAAAAACTTTAAGAAACTTTCCCAAAAATTTGCAGACATTTTTTGTCTCAAATATCCTGAGACAATGGTATAGCCTTGGGGTTGATTAAATTCTATACACTAGTTACTAATTAACTTTTGATAGGTTTAGTGAAATAATTCATTGATAAAATAAGATCGGGCCTCAAGCTTCTGAAGACACCAATAGGAAGTTAACCAGTGTTGGTCGCACCTAGCCTCTTTTTGAATAAAATAATCATCCCAATTACAGAATCTAACAAATGAGTTGCCCAGGGAATTAAACTCAAAATTTTGACATTTTTCTATGAGCCATTATGTCAAATTTGAGCCTGACTCCTTTTGCAGCTCATTTGTCGGATTCTGTAATCGGGGTTAATATTTTCTTCTACGGCCTTTAAATTTTGAAAAACTAGCAGGTGGTATACACCTTGGTCTAATTAAAATAATCAAGCGGGGAATGAACATGTCGGCAGCACCTTCAGCTACCGTTTAATTCAAAATAAACTCCGCTAGCAATCTTGTGTGGTCAGGTCACCCTGTATGCAAAAAAAATTACTAAAATTCAAGTTTCGATACGATGCTGTGGTCCGGTTATTAAAGCGCCGAGGCGATCAAAGCCCAATAGCCGGTAGCCAACGCGACGGGTGGCTTTTTCGTATCAACATTTATTGAAAGCCACACCAGTAGTAGGGTCTGACGGGTAGAGTTTTAGGTGTTGCTGGTGCTTGGGAGTAAAGTGATAGCGATGAATGGTTGTACCGAATTTTTTTTATTTCCACATTTGAAAATATGTTTGAACATTTTTCAATAAAAGTCCCGGCGGGCAGCCAATGTAGCCAGTTTTTTTATGACTCCTCTTTTCTTTTTATGCAATAAAGGACTGAAGTTGGGGAGGATTGGTGAATTTTATCTGCCTTGTATTACATGGGAATGTTGACAATCGAAAATTATTACTCAAATGTTTGAAGTGGGAAGGAGATTGGTCAGAAGCGTGGGACTCTGGATGCCAGGGGGAGGGGGAAGGTTTCAAATAAATTGTGGACACAATATCAAAACATGTGTACGCCACCATCGATGACCACAAGTAAACAAAAATTACCAGTCGTGTCAGTGACAACAGAACGTATCACTATATTTGTGTATATATCTAAGAGTTGTAACGCCAATTAATGTTACAAGAACAACTAAATTAATTCGGACATAAATAAATGTACATAGGTAGGTACTGACGAACATTGAACGTATATATGTGTTGTGTATATATGCAGAAGATGTTAGTATTGAAGTCACGTAGTTGATTGTTTGTTTCAATTAAGCATTGAAAAACATGGTAAATGTGCGGCTGATTCGAAAAAGTCAATTAAAATGTAGGTGACAATATATACTCTGCAGAGTGTGTATTTACAGATACGAGTAGTTGGTACTTTTATAGATTTTTTTCTGCAGCAGTTTGGACTTTGAAGAGTATAGAAGTCATGGCAAGGAATTAAAGCACTAAAACCGATGAACGGGGCATATTTAAGTTTCAATTTATACGTGCAACACTTTTCTGAAAATCGACAAATTCTAAAAAAGGTATAACATACTAACATCTACTGACGATAGGTAGTTTCCTATGGAGTGAAAACACATTGTCCTGTCGTGCTAACCCTAAACTGTCAGCTGTCAAATTGTTTTTTTTTTATTTAAGGGCTGACAACACTTTACTACACAAAAAGTGGCAAATTTAAATCTTACTTTTATAAATGAAACTTGTAAGTTAACGCTTACTTTAGAGATCATATTCATATCCCCCTCTCCAGCACTTTGATTTTTCAATCAGCTTTGGATGAATGTAGTAGAATCCAATATTGGATTTTTTCAACCCTCTTCGTGCAAGAGGAAGAGAGGAAGAAAATCAATAGTGCGGTCCTATGGTTAAAAGGGTGCTGAACTCAACTAGAGTTCTCAGGTCATCGCCCAAGTTTTCGATTTTTAAGCCAATTTATGCAATATTTTGGGATTTAAACTGGTAAGCGGCGGTAAGCTGGTAATTACTGAAAAATATCTTCAAAATTAAAATTTTACAAAATTAAGTCAACGGCATTCAAAAAAGGGTTCAAATTATATTCTAAAATAAATTTGACGCAATTTATACGAGTTGCCTACTTGACAGGTGAGGTTAAGGCACTGCGTTGCGTTTTCGCAACGTTCGCCTAATGTAGGAGCATTTGAACCTGAAAACAATTTTTGCACTTATTGAATATTGTGTTGTTGTTATGATTAGGTATATTGCACGAATTTTTTAAGAAAGGTTTTCGTCTGCATCCTATCTAAAAAAGGATGCATATTCTTATTCTGAGAAAAGAATAAAACAAGTGCTATATTGCACAGACCATTTACCATCCACACAACTTTATTCTTTGAACTAGCTAGAAGTAACTAGACAGTACCTCCTGCGTATAGGAAACCTCAAAGCACAGGTAATTTTTCTAATGAACGTGGTTCCTATAAGAAAACTTTACTGTACTCAGTTACGATACGATGGAGTGATGGGGGTGCATATTCTAATTCGCAGAAAATAAATAATACCGATTCATAAACGCATGCCCTTTTTGAAAAACACATCAGGAATATAAGTTTTTTGCAGTCGATTTATTTCTTACTTACTTCTGTGAGTTTACAAAAAGTTTAAATTATGTATTGCAAAAAGTTTTTATCAGAGAACTTTTTCTAGAGAACTCGAAGAGTTATTGATGAACCCGAGTTCTGACGAAGAAGACGAATTTAATTTGAATTTAAAATGTTATAATCCTGCCTCTAAAAACTGATGATGTCAGCGATAATAATGAGATTGATGATAGTGAGCAGATTTTGGAAGATAGAAACGTGTTCCCAAATGAATTAGCGGGTAAAATTTAAATTGAATGTACATTCGATGATTTGAATATTCCAGAAAAATATGACGAACTGGAAGTCAATGTTGTATCAAATGATTTGAACAATCCATCAACATCTCAAAACATCGCTTCAACATCCAAAAAATCATCAACATCTCTTCATTTCAATTTCCCAAAGTGGTCAAAAAGCCATCTAGTTAGCAAATCGTATTTAC
Source organism: Dasysyrphus albostriatus (assembly GCA_946251815.1). Lineage (NCBI taxonomy): Eukaryota > Metazoa > Arthropoda > Insecta > Diptera > Syrphidae > Dasysyrphus > Dasysyrphus albostriatus. Next base: position 188,745,864 of record OX276335.1, on the reverse strand, counting down.
ATGTTTTTAAAAACAGTACAATCGATCCCAGAGAGAAGTTTGCAAAAGTAACAATGCTCAACGATATGCTCAATGAAAGATTAATCCAGTTTGGAGTACACTCCCATCATCTTTCAATAGATGAACAAATGATACCCTATGGACATCAATCCGCTAAAATGTTCCCATTCCTTATGGATAAAAGTGTTGGAACTTGTGCAGGGTGGATACTAGTTTCAATTTATTCCGTAGGGTGAAGCAAGCAATGAGAACTCTTCTGAATTCGGTTTGGGAGAAAATGTTGTATATTCTGAGATTACTTTCAAAAAACTACTTACAAAAGTATCGTTTGGTTTAGTATCGTGGCCAGGGACGCTCAAGGTCCTGTTTTTCAAGAAAACTTTTAACATTTCTGACTGCTAGACGTAAAATTTAAAATTAAAATACTAATATATACTAATATTTCAAATTTGTAAACTTTCTTACATAACTCTAAATAGTACAGTGGATTTGCACACCTATCGTAAACTTTTTGAAGTAAGCACCAAAAATGTCACAATATGTTGTAATATCGAGACTTAACTGCCACACTAAAAAAAAAAATCAGTAAAAAGTTTTTATTTTTATTTCCAAACTAAGTCATTCCTTTGCCGGAGTTCCTGACCCACCTCCACTCCGTCATATACACCACCAAAATAATCATCTAGGAAAAGGATTTTAAAAAATGTGTTCCCAGACTCGCCCTTAGACCTCCTCCGCCAGACCCAACTCCATCATAAACACCACCTCAAGGATCTATGAAAAAGTTATTTAAAAGAAAAAGCTGTTTCTCTGTCCTTGTTGCAGACCCACCTCAAGAAACATTCCCGTCACACCGTAGGTACCGCCAAGAAAATCTAGAAAAATATTAGAAAAAAAAGTATCCCATGTCCAAATTTCCAGACACACTTTCGGTTTCCATAAAACCTATCGGAATTCAATTTCATTACAGCACTATGGCTGTTTAGTCCAGTTAATAGAGCAATTTTAGAACCGAACAAATGGAAAAAAATGGCGGCAGGCTAAAATTTTGCAGGTCGTTTCGATGGAATTTACACAACTTAAATGTAAGTTGTCAACCACCTACCCATTACACCGGCCGGCGGTGCCACGACCACTTTTCTTGAATCTTGGTTTATTAAAAAACGGCTGCACCGATATGGATGACATTTTTCTAAAATTTTTTTAAGTAAAATCTGCCCACTGCCACGGCCACTATTCTTAATCCTATGTTTTTCAGAAACGGCTCCAAGGATTTCTCTGAAATTTTCAGAAATTGTTCTTATGGACGAACAAAAAATTAACAAATTAGTGTTAGTTAAATCCGCCAAATGCCACACCTACTTTTCTTGTTCCTCTGTTTCTCGGGAACGGCTCCAACGATTTCCACGAAATTTTTGGAATTCGTTCTTATGGACGAAAAAATAATTTGCAGACTGATTTTGGAAAATTTCGCCCACAACCACGCCCCCTTTTCCGATACCTTGGTTTTTTAGAAACTAATTTGAATAAAATTTTATGATTTTGGAAATACTGGCAATTAAAAAATTTATAAGGCACTTGGAGCTGTAATCACAAGCAACGATTTTAAATAAAAATAAAAACCCAAATCAGTCTTCAAAGTCTTATTGAAGAAAATGATCTATTTGGGTTCTTTCATACCTTATGGAACAGTTTTTGAATATCCCCGCTAAATGAGTATGAAATTTTCAAATCTTAGACTTAATATAATTCATCAAGGTTCAAAGGGGGACGGGCAATCCAATAGTGTTTTAATTTGAGGAAGGGTTTTCTTTTTAAAAGCAAACCGACTTTTTAAGAGCCTCTCATATTAAATAAACGATCTGATATAAAAATAAATATTTACGCAAACTTTTAATTCCCATAGACTAATTTAGTATTTTTGGTGAAATTTATTTTTCGCTTTATTAGTTAGAAGAACCGTTCCCAATAAATAAATGTTTTGAAAAAGAAAGCGTGCCAGCGGCCGGATTTAAATGAAAATTTTCAAAAAAATTACTTCGGTCATAAGAATAAAACCTGAGACCTTTTTGTTTCTGAGAAACAAATAAGTAAGAAAAGTGGGTGTGGCAGTGGGCGGCATTTATTAAAATTAATTTGCTAATTTTCTTCTTGTCCATACGAACACGTTCTGAAAATTTCAGAAAAATTGTTGGAGCTGTTCCTGAGAGAATAAGGAATAAGAAAAGTGGGCGTGGCAGTGAGTGGATTTACTCAGTTTAGTTTGCCCATATTTTCTCGTCCATAAAAACAAACTCTGAAAATTTCAAGGAAATCATTGTAGCCGTTTCCAAGAAACATAGGATTAAGAATAGTGGGCGTGGCAGTGGGCGGACTTGACTTTTTTAAATTTTTTCTTTGGTCATTGGAACAAAACATCAAAATTTAATCCATATTGGTGCAGCCGCTTCTAAATAAACCAAAATTTAAGAAAAGTAAGCGTGGCACCGCCCATGGAAGGAGTAGGTGGTCGACAACTATGGTTTAAGTTGTATATCAACCCCCAAAACGACCTGCAAAATTTCAGCGTGCTGCTGTTTTTGTTCCATTTGCAATTCTAATATTACTGTACTAGTTGCTTTGTATCAAGAATGGTAGAAATCGGGCGGCAAACGTTACGTGGGAAAACTATCCACGGGAAATTGTGTTGCGGGAAAACAATCGACGAGGATCATATTTCAGGCAAACTTAACGCGGAAAAACGTTACGCGGGCTATTGTTTTTCGGGAAAACGTAGTCAACCTATTTAAAGTGGCGACTATTATTATTTTAAAATTTGAATCTAAATTAATATTTAAAAAACTTAGAAATCTCTTGTGTTATCTTTTTTTATTTGTCTGTTTTAATTATAAATTTGTTTGTATTTTCGAACAAACATGGTTATGTTGGTAAGAGAATATGGATGCATTACAAAAACAACGAAAATACAACTAAACTGCTAAATTTAAAATCTGTAGCCATGTGATGACACCGGTAACCATATAAAGGACAAGCAACCGACGGACGATTGAAAAGAAAAAAGAGTTCTACAATCTGATAAACTGAACCGAAACATCCCAACTTACGCGGTCGAAAGACATCAGTTACACTTTCCAGCAATACCATTAAATATTCTCAACTATAGCGATGCCATTAAACACTGTTGACATTGCTTGGTAAGAGGAGTCAGGGTGCAAGAAGTTTAAATTTCGAACGGACGACAATAGGGAATACTTTTTTGGCAAAAGTCCAAATACAAAGGGGGTGGTGAGTAGGTTGGCTGGATATGTACATTGATCGCATTGCTTGGCGAGTGTAGAAAAAAAAAAGACAACACAAAACAAAAACAGGAGAAACATCGAAGCTTTATATTTCCTATCTATTGCAATGAAGAACGCTTCGTCCTGTGAATAGCTGAAGAACACAGGAATAGAAAAACTTTACAATTCATTTAACATGATAAATGCCTGCAGGGTGATAGGCTTTAGCTTAAATGAAATTTCCTCAATATTCCACAATCCGGTCATAGCATATAGCCATCGTCGTTGTCGCCTGTTTTGCCGGGATTCAACTGAAGAATAGGAAATCGACTGTGACTGCAGCAGTAGTCGAATTGTATGCATATGCTTTGCATATATACATTTATTGGAAGTCTAGTTAAAGTCGTGTATTTTGTTCCACTGGAGCACCCAAGGTATAACATATACATAGAAGTACTTTTTTGCTGTGAGCCTCCTGAAGATATAGCCAGCAGAAAAGGGCCAGCGTAGAAGTATCAGTATCATCACCCATTGAAACATGCTTAATAGTTAATTTATTACTGGTGGCGAAAACGCAAACACCTACGAAGGGAATTTCCATCCCTTTGGGAGTGTTTAATGTCAGTGACATACGACAGGACAGAGGTAGGCTATACAGGAAACTATAATATACCTTTGACTATAGACATAGAAACCGTCAAGGCCGTGGCACAATTTAAGGTGTCAACGAGGGCATTGTTCAGATTCATTGAACTGGAAAGCTATACATTTTCAAGTTGATAGTAGGTTAGGTATATTCTATTTGTTTATCTGGGCTCTACTATGAACTCAGATAATGAGATTAAACGAAGAATAACTCTTGCAAATCACTGTTTTTTTTTTGGGTTAAGAAGACAATTGAGTAGCAAAGCCTAATAAAATGACATTAATATATCATCGTGGTCTAGTTATTTGGTGATGATGACTGATGATGATGAAATTTGGATTTTTGCTGCTTCGAGAAAAATAAATCTATTGATAAATTTGGTATCCGTCAGCATGGACTGTGATAAGAAGAAAGAACAATGTATGAACTGTATACACTGTAATACAAACCTTGCCAAAAGAGGCAAACGTCTAACAATATACTGCCTGAACAGAATGGGAGACGGAGCTGGATTAGAAGTCAAAAATGCTGCAGCTGCAAGAGTTGAACAAATTTTAGTTTTCACTGCAGCTTTTAACATCTATTGCAACTCCGTAAATCCTAATGATTTTGAAAGTTACTTTTTCAATAAAAAATTAAAATTTCCAACGTTTCCCAAAAAAAATAAAAATTCACATATATTTATCAAGAAAAAAAGAATGTACAAATATTGGCCTCAGGCAAGCGACGCGCAGTGTACATTTATGTTTTTAATTTAAACTTTGAAAACTATCAACTATTCGAAAATAACATTAAAGTACTATTGAAAGTACACACAATTTCCAATAATGCTCTGTTTAAAGTATTTTTCAGCGAAAATCGATTTGGACTTATGCGTTTGTTAAAAATGGACGTATTTTTACTGTTTTCGAAAATCCACTCGAAAGCACTAAGTAACAGCTTTAAGTGAAAAAAAAATTAAATTTTCTTCTATAACATGAACGAAGATATTGGATAGCTGCAAAACCTGCATTAGGCTCTATGAGGACCAAAAACGAGTGCTCATTGGTGAGTGAGATTCGTACTAAGACTACCCCCACTTCTCGATTGCAACTATGTTGAAACTTTTTATTTTTGGGGAAGTTAAGTTACGTGTTGCAGCCAACTTTCTGATGAAAGTTCTGCGATCTTAAAGCGGTTTGCAGTTCTGCGCACCCAAGTCAGAAGGGTTTGTTCTTTGACTCGTCAAGAATGTCAAAAATCGTTGAATTAGCGTGTTCTAAAGACATTTTTTATATTATTATTTCTTCCCAAACCGCAGGAATTCCGAGATCCCTGTGAAGATCTTCGTTTCTAATACACCATGGGGCATTTACAAATCTATTCATTTTTTTTACGTAAAGTCCACATGGACTGATACCTCATACATTGGATATTATGGGAAATTTAATTCGTCAGCCATAGTTTTTTTTTCATGAATTTTCAAAATTCGAAATTTTGTGGAGCCTTTTTTTTGGAAAAATACGATTATGTAAGATTGTTAAGATAAATTGTTTGGCAGAGGTACCGTTATTTTTGGTTCTAAGAAATAAACGAAAAAAAAACTTGTGAGCATAATCACCAAAAACCACTATGTACCAAGTTTGAAGAAAATCGATCAAGAGAATTGTGCCACCCACTTTTATATTCCCTATCATCGTAATGTCATGTTTGATTGTTATCTCAATTTTTTGTTCTCGAATCAAAAATTTACCTTATAGTTCCTTTAATGCAGGTAAAAAACTAAGCAACTGGCTAGTTTTGTTTAGTTCGGAACACTCGTGTACCATTTTCATAGAAAATAAATCAAAAATGGTACTTTCTTTCTAAGAAAAAGGAGAATTAATAAAATCGGTTTTGTTTGAAATATTTCAGTTGGTCATTGTTTTAATATCGCTTTGTTCTCGCTGGACAATTTACACGGTTATCTGTATCATGGTTTTCTCGCTATGGTCTCGCTTTGGTTTACCGTGATATTTACACGTGGCTTATGGTCTTCCTGCCACTGTAGCGTTTTTGCTACAATTATTTTCTTCAAAAAGTCACTACGTAAATTCGTAAAATATTAACAAAACACTACATTTCCACAAAATGGAAACATTTCTTATATTAATTAAACAAAATTTGTAGAAAGTTATAGTTTATTTTTGATTCAAAACGTAGATATTTAAAGTAACACTGGTCTGCAAAAATACATTTTTATCGCCTTCAAATAATATTTAGAAATTATGACAGATTTGAATTATTTAAATCCAAATGTGGCAAAATTCTAAAATGTCCTGTTTTTTTTTAAATTGATTTTTTGAAAACTTGAATGATTTGAAGAAAAGAGCCTTCTAAGATTAGGTTCTGCTGGTAAAAAAAAGTAAAGCTATTGTGACTATTCAGCTCAAATTTGGAGGACATTTCTACATAATATTTTTTTTCACATGATACCAAATTTGTCTTTATTCTTTAATGTCTATTCACAATAAACCGTTATCAAAAAAAAAAAAACAGAACAAACTAAAAACTTCTGTAATTTTGATGGCCTGCACTGTAATCAAAAACTTCTTATTTGGAAGACAGTGAAACTTCTATTCACGCTTCCCAACCCTTTAGCCAGCTCTATTTTTAAAATTGATTTATTTCAATACCTATTACTCGGGGAGAAAAAATGTGTAAAAATGAAATATTAAGCTTACAATTTTAAACAATTGTTGCCATAGATCAGACTCTCTGTAGTAAGACTCTTAAAGGATACAAAGCGGCAAAGTTTCAAAACATCATTTTTTTGATTTTTTTTAAGCGATTTATTTTTGAAAACTTTGCTATTCTGAGAAGAGAATGAATTTCGAAAAGATTCAAATTGGTATAGAAAGATAAAATAAAGTTCTTTAAGATTTCATTAATAGTTTTGCGAAAACATATTTAATGGTGAAAAAATTCAACTTCAAATGTACTCAAAAAAACGGGTTTTAGACATGTTTTTGTTGAAATATCCCAAAAACGTAACGTGCAAGAGCAATTTTGACTTCGTATTCGGATTCAGCATGCCAAAATCAATAAAAATAGTATGGTTTTGTTTAAAGGCGATTTTCGTTGCAAACCAGTGTAATCAAAGACTATGTTTTACTCTAACTAAAATTTAAAAAGCTCTCGAAAATTTGGAAAAAAAATTTAAGCTGCAATTTTTATTTTACATTCCTTTTCCTTACCCAGAGAGCAGAGGAATTTACTGTTGGAATTATATTATTCAAGGCATATTAAATAAGCGAATAAGTTACTTAATGAAGCAAAAACTCAAAAATAGGTAAAAAGCATCAAATATATTATTGGAAATTATGGGAAAAAAAGAAATATAAGTCAATAAAGAGTACCAATTAAAAAATTTTGAAAATCTTTCTCTTTAAGAAATATGGATTCCCCAATAAAACACACCTAATATTATATTTTTTAAGTACAACTGCATTTAAATATATTTTAAATCCAAAGCACTACATTTTTTATCACAAGAGGGGGCAACACTGGCACCCTGGGTATTTTTGCCGTCATTTCGCGTTGGTCCCGTCATAGTTTCGCCAAAGTTTTTTTTCAAAAAGGTAAAATTAGCTAAAAACGTGGTTAAAAATTCCTTCCGTGTTCTTCAATGTCATGGTCATTGTGTTTGTCTTGCTGCAGTCATGTGCCGTGTCCATTTGCACGGCCTTATGTGTCTTGATTTACTTGTTATAGTCTCGCTTTGTTGTCGCCATGACATCTATACGTATTATAGTAATTAGAGCATCTACATTTTCCAAGCTGCTGACTGATAAAGGTTCCTGCACCCAAAAAAATATTTCGTAAAATCACTACGAAATAATTTCGTAAAACTTTTACTTTTCTACAAAATAAAGTGTATTGAACAAATATTTCGTAGAAAAAAATTTATACAAAAATTTTATAGAATAAACACTTAGTACAATTAACGAAAGACCTTTCGTAAACTTCTTTTGCGCAAATTCAAGTTGTATGCACAAAATCATTTCGTTCATTTTACTAAATCTAGAAGAAAAAGGGGAAAAACTAAATGTTTTCTTCATATCACATACAAATTTAAATTCATCAAAACAACCGTCCAATAATTAGAAAAATAATTCATAGATAGTACGAATATTTTTGTTAATTTACAAAATTTTTCCTAATTGTGTTCAATACTTGAAATACTTACTTCACTGGTGACTACAAATTTTCGTCCTTGGGTTTTCAATAGTAGAAGTGTTTGGAGGTAAAAGTAGGTAAGTTATTTTGATAATAAATGATTACAATTTATTTTATCTATTATAAGTGTTTATAGTTTTTCCTAGGATCAAATTTCAGCTTATGTTTCCTGTTGTTGGGAAGTTAATAAACCTCCAAAGACAGTTGCCCCTCCCCCTGGATTTTTTGCTAAAGAAAAGAACTATTATTTCTTGGCAATTGTAATTTTCGCGATTGCCCTTTAGTGAGCTTTTGGTCAGTTACTTATATAAAATCAATAATTGAAATAAAGTCCACAAAAGTCATTTGAAATAAAAGTATACATGAGAAATATTTAAATTTATAGGTTATTTTAGATTTTATTTATTTTTCCAAACAAGCACTTACGACTGTAAATTGGTCGCTTAGTTTTCCAGTAAAGTTTTTCTAAAATTATTGTGTACCTAGGTCTAGGTTGCCCTACGCGCTTCATGCATACAACATAATTATTGTGCACATCGGCGTCCAAACTCCGGTGTCCGGTGAGTACCGCCACACACTCAACAACTGCGAATATATTGAAAATGAGTTTATACGATTTCAAAGAAATTTTTTTCGAGTTTTACGCATTACAAGCTTTAATGGAAATGTTGAATTATGGTATAATCTTAGAAAAAATAAATTATTATGGACTACGGATCTTCAAAAACTGGACCTATATGATGTTCTACAGGAAGCAGATATTTTTTTCCCATTGGGGGTGTCGGAATTATTTTTTATATTCAAAATGGGTAGCGTAAATCTTTTAAAGGATTTAAATAGAAGTAATTTTTGTTCTGGTAAAAACTGAATTTTAAGACCCCGCGTTCGTTTTAAGGTAAACAAACTACAATTCGAAAAAGTGGTCCAGATTAACCATTTAAATTTGCGTCGATATGTGGTCAAAATTGCTAATTATGTTTTATTTTGGATTTATTTACTCATTTGAATTGATTGTATATCAATGAAAGCCCACTGTATATTGTTTCCGGTTGTTTTCTGTTTAAGTAACTTTGACCACATATCAACGAAAATTTAAATGGTTTTCCTGAACACTTTTTCGAATTGTAATTTTGTTTACCTTAAAAAGGCCACGGGCTCTCAAAATTCAATTTTAGAAAATGTCCCAGAACAAAAATTACTTCTATTTAAATTCCTAAGAAGAACCACGACACAATTTTAAATACAAAAAATAAAAAAAAACCGACGCCCCTACTCTTTACATTGCCCTAGCACATGCTCGATTGAAAGGGCATTAAATACGTTGAGAAGAGTCAAGACTTGGCTTTGTTCAACCGCGATCGAAAATCGTTTAAATGGTAATTGATTAAACACCGTGGGTGATTTTATTAGATAAATATAAATATGTGATATTAAAATTTACAGGATTATGTATGCTGAGTGTACTTAAGAAATCAGTTATGAAAACTAAGAAGGACATTTTAAAAGAAGTGTTAGAAAGATTTGCTGAGGACCCACACCGTTTGGCTCTAACGTATGTGGATATAGAACTATGTGGGAAATTTATTTTATTTTAAGCTTACAAAACTAACTAAGGTTGAAACCAGTGGCCAAATTACCGCATCAGTTACCAAACAATACGTGACTGGATCATATGAGTTTGGCCTTACCGCTCACGTTTCAAGCAATCTAGTATGATAAAATTTGAAGTGGTTACTCGTTCACTTGGCACTCTCTCACTCGGTCACTCACTCGGTCACTGACGCGGTAATTTGGCGCCAGTATTTAGATACCATTTATTCAATTAAATATGTTTAAACTTAAATCAAGCGTAAGAATTTAGATTTTTAAGTCAAATATGGCAGAACTTTAAACGAAATACCTAATTACTTTACCTTATACCTTTTATTTATTATTATTATTAATAGTTATTTAAAATAATCTACTTAACAAATATGTAAGTTATTTGAAATGTAAAAGTAAGTTTATATTTTAAATAAAACAATGTTTCTATGTTATTAACAAAATAAAATTAAATAGAAAACATTGAGGTAAATAATCGTTTCTTAAAAAAGTTTGCCCCTCCCTGATCAAAATCCTCCGTACGCCCTTGCAATCATGGACAAAAATGAGGAAACCACGTGTAAATGGCAACGGCTAGTCGAATGCCATGGCAGTACACGACAAAACCACGTATAAATGCAATCGGCAAGATGACGGAAATAAATCGTCATCGTGAAGTCGTCACTTTCGTTCGTTATTGTTGGTTACATGGTGTCTCGACTTACGAAATTTTGATGTAGGAGATTTCGACCGCAACCCATACAAGCACGTGTCGGCTCTTAAACCAAAAATGATCACCTGCACCTGTACCTCTGCTATACCTTGCTTGAAGTGTCTTAAAAATGAATGAAAAAAATAATTCTTTGAAATTCCAAAAGCGGCACTTTTAATGACCAAAACATCTATAGGGTTTTTCAACAGGGACGCTACAAAAGTAAAGCGACAGGGACAGCAAACGACGCCATATTTCTTGCCGCTCTTTTGACATTTCTCTTCAGTAAGGTTTGCAATTTCATGATGGAAAGATATGCGAGCCAACAACTAGTCGAAATTATTAAAATTTACTACCGAAATTCGGAGTCAGTGGCCTCAACGTTAAGAGCACTACGTCCAATTTATGGTCGTCATAATCATCCTAGCAGATCAACAATTGAGCGTCTAGTGGAAAAATTTGAATCCACAGGAACAGTACAAAATGTTCCCGTTCCAGTGAGACAAAGAAGTGCCCGTAGTGTCGAGAATATTGCTGCCACTGAGGCTACAGTTGGAGAAAACCCAAATGTGTCTCTCACACGTCGTTCTCAAGCGTTGGGCATCTCTGTGACGTCGTTGTGGCGAATTTCATGAAAAGATCTTGGCCTACATCCTTACAAGATTAAATTGACGCAAGAACTGAAGCCGCTTGACCACCAGAACAGAAGCGTCGTATGTTCGTGAATTGGGCTGAGCAACAACTTGAAAATGATTCGGATTTTCATCGAAAAATCATCTGCAGCGATGAGGCTCATTTCTGGCTGAATGGCTTCGTCAATAAACAAAATATGTGGTATTGGTCAGGCAGCAATCCACACGTACTCCATGAGTCATCGTTGCATCCCGAAAAAATTACGGTTTGGTGTGGTTTATAGGCCGGCGGCGTCATTGGGCCGTACTTCTTCCGTGATGATCAAGACCGGCACGTTACTGTGAATGGGGATCGCTACCGTTCAATGATAACCGAGTATTTTTTGTCCCAATTGGATGATATGGACTTGGAAGACATGTGGTTCCAACAGGACGACGTGGCGCCACAAGCCACACAGCGAATGTCACAATCAGATTGATGATCTTCGTACGAATATTGCACGTGAAATTGCAGCAGTATTGGCCGATTTATGCTTGAAAACCGTCGAAAATTGGGTTCAGCGTCTGGACTTCTGCAAGCGTGCTCGTGGTGGCCATGCAAAAGAAATCGAGTTCCATACATAATGGCATCAAACCTACTTTCACAAGAATAAAGAATTTCATTGATATCCAAAACCGTTTTTGTTTTATTTAAAAAAAACTTTTGTAGCGCTCTTATTGAAAAACCCGATATAAGTGGTCAGTGGTTAACTGAAACCACAAACAATCGAAATAAAAGTTTCTCACTGAAAGAAACCGAAAAATGTTCTTTTTAAGTTTAATGGTTATTAAGTGAAATTTTTTTTAAAAATCTCGGCATCAGGTTAGCGAAATTTTAAAGACTTTTCGTAAGGTTGAGTTTCATTTTCCATCTCTGAGTTGGCCACGATACCAAACCAAACGCGACTTTGGTAAATATCGTCTCGGTATAGTCAAACTTGAAAAATGTCAGTATCGTCTCGGTATCGGTCTCGTATTTGTCAGTCTTGTTTGGTCTCGTATAACAAAGTCTCGGCTTGGTATCGTCCCGGTATCGTTTTGGATGCCTTGGAGCTGATATCGCTTCGGTTTCTGATACCAATACCAAACGATATCAAAACTTTTCTAGTATCGTGGCCAGCCCTGCTTCTAGATAGAACATAGAACTATGAAGGAAAAATTTGAATCTCTCAAAATACTCAGCAATACTACATGTTTCTCAATTATTTTATAACTTTAAAATTGAATTAACTATGTTCTAGTGAAAAAATTAGTTGCATTCCTCTCCTAAAAACAATTCCAACTAAGCACTTCTATAGGGATGCTCATTGCACATCCAGTTTAGTTTATAGAGACCAAAATTTCGGACATATTTGTATAAGTTCAGGAATTCTTTTTTTTTCAATTTTTCCTTTCCATTTTGATTTTCAGAATTTCATTATTAACTACATTTGTACCTACGAGTCGGTATCTCTTTTTGAATTCTTCCTTTTTATCTAACGTTTGCACTGTGTTAATTCAATTTAATGGTAGTTAAGGCAAAATGGGGTTGGTATGCGCAAAATTTACAAAAAAAGTCAGGTGGAAAATAAATGCATACAAAATGTAAGCACATTTTAATTACGTGCACACTACACACACATACACAGGGACCTCTACAGTTGTTTATATTGCAATTATTATTTAGTTTCGAATTATGCTACAAATTAGTTAAATCATCCATAATTACCGTATACAAGAGGGAAGAATCAATTAATTTTAAACATACCTAAAGAAAATTGTTAAAATCGTACTGCAAACCACCATCACGCATAATGTACACAGTTCATACTCACCAAGCCATATTTTTCCATTTATACTTATGTATGTAGGTATACAGACACATACCTTCTTTATCCGGTTTATGCCATGCCACATAATATCCTGCACTCGTTCACATATTTTGCAATGAACAACAACCAACGGTTGGTCGATCAGTTCCTTCCCAGCACATACATACACTTCCTCTTCTTCTACTTCTACCTCATCCTCATTCGGTTCCTCTGGCCATAACAATAGTTGATCCGTATTTATTGCTCATATAACCAATCCTTGAACTCTTGGACGGGTATTTGTGAAGTTTGTTTTCGAAGGAAGACACGAGGCGTTGATGGCTTTTTCGAAACACAGCCCAGCCAACAAAGCTGCTTTAATTTCTTCCGATTGACCTGAGAACCGAGCTATAGTCCTTTTCATACTCTGTGTAGGTATGTGTCCATTCTGTCTGTATCCGGTTAAATGCCAAAGAAGTTTTCCATCTCTTTATTTCTTTGATTCAGCCTAGTTTAGCATTAGCTTCATCCGGCAATATGGCAACTGGCAACTGGCAACCTCTTCCTCATACCCTCTTCTTTCTAACTCTCGCAGGTCGTAGCTCCCTATTATTGGCCATATTGTATTTGGGTTAATGTGTCTAATTAAAAGGAAAACACTGGCTGAAATAAAAAATAAGAAAATAAAAATACAGCTAAAAGAGGAAAATGGAAAAGACAAACCTGTCAGTTAATTTATTGTAATGACGGTTGCCATGGCAAGAATTGCGTGCATAGCAAAAGACGGTCGGTATCCGGTTTGCTGCGATGCGGTATGGTGGTTGCTTTAGTCCTCGTCTAATCATCTGCATTCCTAGAAAAATATATATGTACATTCATACATAAGTATCTAAGCCTTTCCTTTCTGATTTTGTGTTGTGTGCTGGTTGCCGCTCTGTTTATAGAATGCGGTTTTAGTTTATTTCCGGGCATTAAAGATTAAATAAATCCCATGGCAGGGTTATGGCTTGGGTTGGGGTAGATGGTTCATTTCACTGGCAACTCTAGGTATAGAAGGATTGTTTCACTTCTTGCGAAATATCCTTCTATTTTTTTGCTTTCTTACACTTCTGTGTCTCAGAAATACTAGTAGGTACAGTATATCATGTTTTTTTTTAAATTTTTTTCTGTTGCTCAAGTCTACGTCCACTGCAAGATCTTAAAGACTCATCTTAAACCTTTTTCAAAAGTTAAGGAATTATTTACTAAATTTAAATGGGTTCTCTAGAAATCATGGAGAATTATTTGAAACAAGTGAATAGGTAACATGCCGTTTTGTTTTGTGGTAGACTGATGTTTCAAATAAGTAGTTCGCAATTGAAATGAAATGAGAAACAATTTTAATTTTTCACACTAAGCTCCCATTTAACTAACCATAAAAAGACAATTATAGGAGATTAACCATCAGATTTCAGGGTGGAGTAGGAATTTTCATGATTAAAAAACCTTTTGTTGTTGTCTTGTAAGACTTAGGTAGAACTCATTTTTCACAGCCCTTCATTAGCCATGTTCGTTCTTGTATAAATAAATATTTTATTCTAGTAGGTATATCCTATAAAGATGAAGGTACGTTTCAAAATATTTATGTTTCTAACTTATGCTCAAATGGCTGAACTGAATTGAAAATAAAAAGATGTAAAGGACTGTTACTAAGAAGAAAAGTTAAGTATACTTTTTTCATTTATAATATGAAACTAAGCAAAAACATATAAAATACTATCTTTTATTTATAGATTCTGCCAACGAAAAAAATCGAAAAGTTTTAATCTTTCATGATACGAGTATGTCAAAACCTCGATTTTTTTTTAAATTCATTTTTACTTTCCATTTTCTTAAAACTATCTTAATGCCAGGCAAAAATTCATAAAAACTAGCCTACTTATCAATATCTTAAAACTAACTTACTGGCCCCAGACGGGCGCTTTAAGTTAAGCTATTATAACTTAATGCTAATGCCTTTCGGCCTAAGAACTATCTTAATACTTAAATCCAGGTCTACTTACAAACTAGAACAGCCACAGCAAGAATTTTCCAGTTTTTATAATTTTTTTTTGTATTTTTGTTGGTTTTATAATTTTTTTTTGTGTGCTTTTGTTTGTTTTATATTTTTTTTTTTTTGTGCCACCCTGACTGTCCCTACTTAAAACTAACTACCTAAACCTATGCAAGTGGGCCATACAAAAAAAAAAGGAAGGTCAACTTTTAAATGTCTGAAGGAACTTCATGAACTTTTTTTAACCACCAAAACTGGTTCTCCTGCTTTACCCTATCTTTTCGGTCCCGTTCGGACACAGTCTTACTGAACCGAAGGTGCTCAGCTCCGTCTTGTGCGAGGACGTCCCGACTGTAAAGGAGCCGCCGATCCACAGTTCTACGGCTGACGTGCAACGTTGAACCAAACCGGGCATCCATAGGCAATCATCGGCTGGATAAGGGCCATGTAGCAAATCACCTAAACCCTGCTGCCCAGCCGGCTGCTATAAAACAACTGTTTCGTCAGGGCAAAAGCTCCCCTAGCCCTGGCCAGAGCAGCATTTATATGTCTGTCGAAATACAAATACTGATCCATCCAGATGCCAAGGTACTTTACTACACTTTTACTCGCCAGTGGATGTCCATTTGGCCCTACGATCACCAGCTTGCGCCAGTTCTTTCTCGTATCCCTTGTGGCTCCACGCAACGGAGTCCTAAACAAGATGGTTTCTGATTTCTGAAAGTTGATTTTCAGCTTCCAGTCATCGCAATATTGCTGAATCTTCTCGAAGTCACGCTGCAAAAGAATCCTGATGACCTCGACGTTCGGAGCTGTTCTGTACGCAATTAGATCGTCGGCATACGCAATTGCCGGAGTTAGACTACTTATCAGATCGCTGGTGTACATGCTGAATAGAATCGGCGAGTTGACCGCTCCCTGCTGAAGACCATTTTTAATATTAAAGGTTCTGGCAGAAGTTACATTGCCACTTTTGACAACAAACTTTCTGCCATTGAGCATATCATAAAGCATATATAATAGTGGTTTACTAATGCCAAGTCTGGTCAGCTTTAGATAAAGACCCTCTAACCATACGGTGTCGAAGGCCTTCTCCAAATCAACCAGACAGGCACCCGTACACTGCTTCTTAGATTTGTTCCATTGGACATCAGAAACGTGTTTCGACGCGACATGAATGGTGTCATGTCCCGCCTTAAAACCGAACTGATTGTCCGGTATGATATTATTGTCCTCTGCCCACTTAGACAGAGCTCTATTGATAACTTTTTCGAATACCTTGCTGATACTCGGAAGAAGACTTATCGACCGGAGATTCGCCGGATTGGACTTGTCCTTTCCCTTTTTCGGGAGAGTCAAAACCTCGATAGAGGCTCCAATATAATATTGAATCCTTTAAGAATTTTAACTTTTTGTATTGATATTTATAGGTGCCGCATGGCAATTTTTTGGTTTTCATACCTAATATATGGACAAAAAATGGTGTTGCATAATGCTTTTATCTCAAAAATTTTATAGTCCATTGAAAATTATTAATTTTTTTTCCTCGTAGGTAGTTGCAAAACCTGCATAAGGCTCTATGAGGACCGAAAAACGCTTGCTCATAGAAGTGTGAAATTCTTACTACAGTTAAACCACCTCCACTTCCCGATTGCAACTAAGTTGAAACTTATCTAGCAATTTATTTTTGACGAAGTTAAGTAACGTGTTGCAGGTAACTTTCCGGTAAGGTTCCTGCTTAATCCGCGATTTTAAAGCGGTTTTCTGTTCACCGCACCAAGTCGGAAGGTTTTGTTCTTCGCAGACGGCGTACTAAATTCGACTCGTCAAGAATGTCAATAATCGTTGAATATAGTTGATAGTCGATTTTTATGTTTTCGCGCGAAACTTTTTATTGCGTCCCGAACCGTAGGAATCCCGAGAGCCCTGTGAAGATCTTCGTTCCTTATGTTTATAACATGGAGCATTTACAAATGACCTAAGCATAGGGTTGCCAACCGTACTCTAAAAAAATTATTGTACTCTATTTCATAAAAGCGTTACTCTATGATCTATTACTCTAATAGAATACGCTTAAATACTATTTTATACTTTCTTCCTTCAAAGATTTTTTTATTGTCAGTATTTTCAACTATATTTCATGAACTGAATATTTTCACACCATCCATATACCTAGCTGCGTATACATACAATATTATTTATTTTCCCCTTTGTGTACAAACCGGTAATGTGAACCTATACGTACTTAGAATCAGGTGTTTCTGAACACACCCACAATTGTCAAAAGAAAGCAAATGAAATGTCAAGGTGGAAAGTTTTTGAAAGCACAAGATTTTTTCTTCGATTCTTCGACTTTTAATTGTTGTTTTTTGCTTAGAAAAAAAATTGATTAAAATCAATAATGGAAATAACGACACCAATACAAAAATGAACAGTTAACGAATAACTAATTAACTGAGATTTGTATTCAAAAAATTGGTAAATACTGCAGAAAAATGGAAATTTATTTTCAAAAAATATCCGGACGTATTTATTTATTTAATTTTTTTTCCTTTACACTCTGTATTCCTTTCACTTCAGCATTCACTAATTGTAAAAAAAAGTTATTGGTAAGTAAATATTCTTATTTATTGAATTGTACTCTTTATTTTACTTTTCTAAAGTCAGTTGTACTCTATTTTTTCTTAAAAATGCTAGCAACTCTACCTAAGCAGTTAATTTTTGTAAGTTATTTAAGTTTGTATCGCAGGAACAACCCCAAAGTTGTATACCATAAGTCTAAACAGGTTTAAGTATAAAATCAATTTATTTTCAATACTAAGCTTTGAAAATTTACCGAGAAGCCAGTTCATATCTCTAAGTTCCTCGCATCCCCAGATACACTTCCTCATTTGCAAATGGAACACGAGCGGTTTTAAGAAAGACGGGTAATCTTTTTATTTTTGTATACGTTTCGGCCACGTGGATTGACTTTTGATCATTGAGCGCTATTCGCCATGTTTTTGTCCACTCATTGACATTATTAAGAGCATTTTGTAATTTAATTGTAGCTTCGCTAATCGTTTTGTCTACTGCTAGTATTGCAATATCATCAGCAAACGTGGCTACAATAGTGTCATCTGTTTGAGGTATATCGCGTGTAAATAAAACGTACAGAACTGGACCTAATACACATCCTTGTGGTACCCCAGCCACTATGCCTTTAAAATTAGAATATTCGTTTCCTTGTCTTACACGAAAAAGTCTGTTATCAAGATATTCGTTCAGAATGTTATAAAGTCCTTCAAGTAGAACTTGTCTTAATTTTAATTTGAGGCCTTCGTGCCACACCTTGTCAAACGCCAAAAAGACAGTCGAATAGATTTTCTTTTCTTCAAGAGCTCTCTCAATTACGTCAATAATTCTATGCGCTTGATCAATTGTCGAATACTGATGTTCAGGTATCAATTGTTTCTCTTCTATTATCTGTTGCAGGCGCAGAAGTAGTTTTCTTTCAAAAACTTTTGATATAATAGGAAGAAGCGAAATCGGCCTGTAAGACTTCTTTTCGTGAGATGGTTTGCCAGAATTTGCATTCTTAGAATTTTTGCATTCTTTTGAAATCTTTTGGATTCTTTTTTACTAAGCTTTTCGAATTTCCAAAACCAAGGGGAAACTTTCGGTAACGAGGACGAAATAAAAAAATGCAAAAGAATGCAATGAATTTAAAGAATTCAAAGATTTCAAAAGAATTCAAAAGACTTCAAAAGAATGTAAAGATTCAAAGAATGCAAAAGTCCTTAAAAAAAACTCAAAAGATGCAAAAGAATTCAAAAGCCTTCAAAAGAATGAAATAAGATTGCAAAGAATGCTATGCATGTAGTCTCTAAATATTGCAACTAGCTGATGGTTGGTTGGTGAAAAAAAAGATTACAATCTTTTTAGCGAAGAATGGCGGCAGCTTTTTTTTTGAAAAATGAAAAGAATGTAATCAGTTATTGAAGTCTCTAAAGATATTTCTGAAAGGTGTTTATTATAAAGTCTATATCGGTTTGTCCACTCTCTGATAAAGAGCACATCATAAAGTTTATTAAAAAAGTTACAATTTAATAATTCTTTCACACAGGATTCACAAAAAATACTTAATGTTTCTTTAAAAAAAAAAAACTTGGTAAGTACTTTCAAATTACTGTAGTTACATTCTGTAGAGTTGTAAAAGATTGCAATTTTTTTGCAATACATGGTAGGAATTCTACAGTTCTCGTCCTTCAAAATATTTAATTGTAATTTTTTAATATAAAGGGTTTTTTAACAGGGACGCTTCAAAAGTAGAGCGACAGGGACAGCAAACGACGCCATATTTCTTGCCGTTCTTTTGACATTTCCCTTTAGTAATGTTTGCCATTTCAAGATTTCAAAGATATACGAGCCAACAACGAGTTGAAATTATTAAAATTTATTACCGAAATTCGGAATCAGTGGCCTCAACGTTAAGAGCGCTACGTCCAATTTATGGTCGTCATAATCGTCCTAGCAGATCAACAATTGAGCGTCTAGTTGAAAAATCTGAATCCACAGGCACAGTAGAAAATGTTCCCGTACCAGTGAGACAAAGAAGTGCCCGTAGTGTCGAGAATATTGCTGCCGCTGGGTTTCAGTTGCAGAAAGCCCAAATGTGTCTCTCACACGTCGTTCTCAAGCGTTGGGCATCTCTGTGACGTCGTTGTGGCGACTTTTGCGAAAAGATCTTGGCCTTCATCCTTACAAGATTAAATTTACGCAAGAACTGAAGCCGCCTGACCACCAGAAGCGTCGTATGTTCGTGAATTGGGCTGAGCAACAACTTGAAAATGATTCGGATTTTCATCGAAAAATCATATTCAGCGACGAGGCTAATTTCTGGCTGAATGGCTTCGTCAATAAACAAAATATGCGGAATTGGTCGTCTGCCGTTATTAAGTCATATCCTGGAGCCTTATTGGACTTAAGCTTCTTTATTTCTCTTTTTAATCCGGCAAGTGTAGCATTACTTGGTATGTACATAGCTTTCATTTGAAGTAAAATTCATATTAATATTTTCGTTGAGTTCTTGCCCATTGAACGGCTTAAATGTTTCCTCTAAGTAATCAGCGAATACCATCGCTTTTTCTTTGTCACTTTTAGGCAATTCATTTTGGCTTGTGTTAATCGGGGGTACTGGAAGCTTTGGTTTGTTCGTTGTTTTTATAGCTTTCCAAAGTGAGTAGTTGGATTCTTTCCCCGCTGTCAAGCCTTCAAAGTTTTTAAAATCTGATATCGCCGTTTTTAGCATATTACTCAAGCGATTTAAATGAGCTTTGTGTTGAGGAGCACGGGTTTGCTGCCATTTTTTACGTGCTTTTCGTTTCTCTTTCACTAAATCTTTTATTTCTTGCGGATATTTTATATCTTTATAGCGAGGCATTAGCCTTTGATAAGGTATGTTATCCCAAGCTGCTTTTTGTTTATATCAACAAAGGTATCGGTATGGATGTAATATTTCATGCTCTACAAAAAATTACTTAGGCTATACCAGGGGTGGCGAACCTTTTCAGGTTCTCGTGCCATTTTTTTTTTAAATAAATGATCGGAATGCGTTTGGAGTGCCAACATAGAGGTAGTTTTTGAAAGCGTCAAACCAATGTCAATTTAATAGTCAAATTATCCTCGTTTTTTGACGCAGATACTGTGATTGTGAAAGATGCAATTGTCCTGCTTGGACAAAAGTCGAATTTGGTGTTAACTGGCCGGCTTTTATATATTTTGTCCATCAATTTGATTGTTTTAGATACGGTACAGAAGCACTGCGATAGTTTTTGATAAACTACTGAATTTGAATCTGGACTAAGAATTGCCTTACAAGTCGAGTTTTTGAGATATTCGAATCCAAAATTTAAAAATATTCTCGAAGTATTTTTTTTATTTTTGAATGAACTTTTATCAGCAATTCGGAAGTATAAATATTTGTCTTAGAAATTCTTTTTCTATTTTTCTAATACCTTTATTCATTTAGGAGAAATAATTAATTAGCTGTCAGTCTTCACCACCAACTACCTTAAATAGAAATATGGTTAACTCAAAAATTTCAATAAAGGACTTCGAAGAGAGTAATACAAATATTGATAAAAATCCAACTTAATTTTATAGAATACTTGAACTTTTAACCATCATTGGACCTCAATTAATCCACCGAAATCGGTGAGTTGAAATTGCTGAACCACCAATCAAAGTTTGAACCATGTTCGTAAAACATGGCCCTTAAAATGTTAAAATGACTTAAACAGCGAGAGTTCTTGCAGAAACTATTCAAACACACCTTTTTTAACATTTGGAAACGTCAAAGTGTCACAATTTAGTTTTCGATATGAAAAGGATAAAAATCGTAAAGAAATTTCCATTCCGAATTATAGTTTGATATTACACAATTATAGACCCTTATTACACACTGACTATTTGTCCCTGACATTTTTTGCAATTGAGTGCGAAGGAAACAACAGATGTGATTTCGCCATCAAACTCATTGAATTTAGAAGGGGTAAAAAAATCAAGCGTTACGTAAGAGAGAACTATATTTTTTGTCCTTTTTATGATCTTTTAATATTTCACTAAAATTAATGGAGCTCATTTATTAGAAAAAGCTTATCTTTCTTCATTTACTTTGGTATAAAATAGTTGTGATTACTAGAGTGAAATTTCTCGCAAATTTTTACAATTTGCTGTCAGAACCCTTAACAAACAGACCTCATATGTGTGTAGTAATCATATATTTCAATTGAAAAACTTTTATTGATAATTCAAAATTATCTTGCTTTAGAAGAACGCAAACCAGTCTCCATGTTTTATAACCCTTACATCGACAAACCTCGCCGTCGACGTGTTTTGTTTTAGATTTCATACTTTTTCGACGTATTTTATAGATGCAAGGGTTACAGAACCTAAGCACCGGGTGCATAAAAATCTCTCTCTGAACTTAAATTGATTCATTCATTCGAACATGCCCAAGAAAGAGAACAGTCCGAACAGCTGTCAAATATTTTAAAAAATGTAGGTATTTGGAAACGAAATGAATAAAACAAAAACATTTAATTTCACAAGAATATTTTGTTTATTTGATTGATTGTTTTTTGTTGTCATTATAAAGTTTGATTCAATTAAAAATTATGCAAATAATAGAATAATAGAAACACTTTAATAAATTTTCATAGTTCTAAAATAGGTATCCGATTTGCATGTAGTAAGTACACCAAAAAACCAACATGAAACGCGTACAATAAATTTTATTGCTGCTGTTGTCTTTGCATTTATTAATAAAGTTAATCGCAAAAATACATTAGTTTTTACAGGTTTAAAGAATAACTGTTTGCTCTCTTTTATATCAGAAATGTAAAGAAAAGTCGGTTTCAGCTGTCAAAGCGCCACCGAAATAGAAAGAGATCTATTCGGGCGTTTCGCTCAGGCCTACGATATTTACGATCTGAGGTAAGCACGAAGCCTGAGGTAACATTTAAGATTGCCTCATAAGAGTCCATTGCTTGTATTGAATATGTCAAAGTCGGCATGACCGAACGCTTGATTGTGGTTTCGCTATAAATAAAGAAAGATACATTTGTTCTCTTTCGCACAGAGAACATAATGTTCTTTTGGAAAGAACAAAATTCAACGGTATGGTTAAATATCCGCAACTATTTGGTTGAATTTCCACACGCAGTTACATATTCCATATGACATAAATTGGAAAACTGAGTTCGGGCAATCATGCCAAAACACAAACTGAAAAGTTGCTCATTCGGGCATGCGCCCGAAGTCTCATATGAGTACATAGGCCTCATTTTTGCAATGAGACAGTTTCGAAACTGAAAATTGCATGTCCGCGACTAGCCTACAAATGCTGTTTGTTATCATGAAATTTTATCTTCTTCACAGCGTTGCCACCAATCAAAAAATTTTCTGAAGTATGTTTTTGAAAAAAAATTGCAATATATTCAATTTTCTTACAGTAGAAGATCTGCATATTCCAATTTTAAGTTTTATTTTCACAAAAGAAGAATAAAGGAAATTAAAATGACATAATATAATTAATTATGCTGTCAGTTTATTGTTATCAAAGCAAGCCAATAACCACAAGAATAGAATTGAAAAATTAATGGACTGAATTTTGATGAATCATAATATTTTTTTCCGAAAAATTAAAGTGCAGTAGACTCGATTCAAAAGCAGTAGATTTGTTTTACGAAAAAAAATTGCATTAGACCTATTGAAATCATGGCAAAGTGACAACGCCGCCGTTGATGCACAAAAATTAAGTTTTTACCAAAATTGGAGCAGTTTATGGTTCAATGCGTTTGTTAACTTTTTTCAAATTTCCCCAACTCTGGAAAAATGTTTCCTCCTTTTCAAAAGGTTTGTTTGGTATCTCTTTCCAAAAAAAAACACTATTATTCATATCGGAAATTAAGGACTCACACACGCATTGGTAGATGAAAATATTGTCAAGATAGAAAACACCGACTTTGTCAAACAGCTATAAGAAGAAAAATAAACTCGATGTAGACAACTGGTGCTGCCACTTAAAGGTACAATCGAATTTCTAAATTTTTGACGAAAGTTTTGTTGATTATTTTTTTTAGTGTGATTTTTTAAAGGAATTCCTATCAAACGAAAATAAACAAAAAACATTGAAGTAACTGATGCTGTTCGAGAGAAAAAATAAAATCTAAAAAGTGTAAGACTTCAGAAATGAAGGGTTGCCAACTGTTCTCCAAAATAGAGTATTGTACTCTATTTTATGAAGGCGTACCTTATAACATAAAACTCTAATAGAGTACTATGAAATACTCCTTTTTTTATCTAAAGTTACTTTTTTTTCTATTTCTGAACATTGCTAATTTGTGAAGTTGTTAAAAGTGCTCAAGAAATAAATGCAGACAAATTAAAAACAATTTGTTTATTTCAAAAAAAAGTTCTTTGATATTCATGTATATACTCTCTGTTCCTACTAATTCAAAAAAAAATTATGCTTTGTTTTTTTACATTTTTTAAGGATTTAACGATTTTTATTGAGTTAACTTAAAATAATTTGAAAAATCTTATGGCACAAAGCCTATTGTTATACATACATGGGCTTGGATTTAAAAAGAAATATAAATGTATATAATACATGTCAACAATAGCAAAATAAAAAAAATCGGTTAACTTTGATGTTCTCAGGGTGTTCCGTCCCAGTTGTCCATTGGTGGTTTGGGTAAGGTTTGGTAGAAAGGGTAGTAAGCTGGCCCTGTGTCAACATCGAAAGAAACAGCTGTTTCGTCGTTGTCGGTGAAAATATTTGCGACCAGGGTTTCCATCACACTGAGGTACTTTGGCTCAGGGTGTCGTTGCTAGGTGCCCATCCACACATAAAATTTAAGCTCAACCAAAAAATATCTTGAGGGTTCACAACGCCCTTGAAAATTTATTTGATTTTCCCTATAGAATATAAGGCAAATTTCAATTGTTTTGCAACGTTTCGCTGATTTTTTTGTAAAATCGCCCAGAACTCGCCACGTGTAGGTAGCTGCTTTTGAGTTCCGCCCAACTCCCTCAACCAACCAACCAATATTCGAGTACTCTTTTATTCAATTGCTGTTTCCATAGCAAAACTCTTTTTTTGTGCTTAATTCTCCTAGAGGAGACTCTAGCTCTTATAAGCCACTCCCTGTTATTGTAACAAAAAACTTCAGCTGAAGCTTCGGTAACCAGCTTAACACATAGCTCCACGCTTTGAGTTTGACATGGAAATCTAGGGTAAGTTATAGTATCGATAAATCCGCTACTTACAAAACTGGAGATTATGCCATCGGAGGAATTTGGTTACAGGAGGTTCTGTTACTTTTACGTCCTGCCAGTTGATTAAGTTCACATAATCATCTGCTTTAAAATTTATTTTAGGAATTAAAAATTTATGAATGCTTAGCTGATTTTGTTCTGCTCGTGCTGTCATCAATCGCCTGATTGCCAGCTCACGAATCGATTTTCTTGAGTCTGCTATCATAGCTAAGTGCAACTTCTCCGGATCGGCGTAAAATGAATTTCGTTGTATAACGACCAATAAAATTTGCCAGAATCACCGAATTCTCTAATGAGTTTTAAGTTCCAATAAAAAGTCTCATAATAACGAGCCAACGAGCGTGTGAAAACTTTCTGGGATTCCTCGACAGTAAAAATACTGAGCTACGGCTTGGCATATATTACACAGGTATTTTTGATCACAGCTTAGGTCATTTATATTGGTAATATCTGGTAAATTTCCGATTATTTCTGGTATTGGAATAAAGTTTTTAAGATCCGTCTTTTCACAACATTCCATTTGCTTGCCAATAGGTCCAGAGAAGCCATATGGACCTGTTGTGTGACCATCCAAGATGTCGAAAGGGCAGCTCGTTACAATAAAGCAAACAAATGCTCCATTGTAAAGGTTTTTGCAATCTTTCTTCTAATTACACCACCCTTTGAACCAGTATTTGCAACTGAGGGCAACAAGATAATTCAAGGAAATCTTATTCGCATCAAAAATACTGCATATAGACTCACAAATACTTTTCGATTTTCCATCGCTGGGAGAAAGATGCCCAACATATTGTGATCCATGTTCTTGGACAAAAGAAATTTTTTCTTCGATGGAAATTGTATGATATGATCGTCCACCTTCCTTTGACAAAATTTTGGTACGATCTTTACGACCGTCAAAATAAAGGCCCTCAAGCATGGTATCATTCGGTAAAATATTTTGTTGGAAACTTTTCCTAACTTCAGACCTTGAGCCTCTTATTTTTGAACGATCTATGACCTTTGATTAGTCTTCTTGTAATATTATGCCAACGTTTCTCAAAATACTACTTGCGATTATAGCCGCATTTCTGTTCGATATTCCTATTCGATCACATGCAATTCCTAAACTAGATAGTTTAAGTCGCATTTGATTTGTGGTTGGTTTAGTGTTTTCCTTTTTAGCAGGAGACATTTTGTAGTCGCCATCACTGTCAGTTACCTCAGAATCAAAAATAGCGGAAAGATTTTCCTCAAAGTTTTTGTTAGGAGTATCAATTTCCTCACTTTTCAGCTTTATTCTTGCAGCTCTATCTAGCTTTCTTTTTAAGCTTTTTTCTAGTCCATAAGTAGCAGCCCAATCGATGTTTCCGATACGTTATTTTCTGAAAATCTTTGATCCATTAGAAAATCTTTCTCTTCAACAGAAACTTTTCTTTCTACAAGACAGGAACAATGGTGAAATGAATCCACTGGCAAGAGCCTATATCAAAAAGTGTCTCAGAATTACTCAAAAATGGTTAAAATTGTAATTTAAAATCTTCAAGTTTATTACGCGTTTCGTTAATTTAATAGTTTTTGAGCTGCTTTTTATATTTTTCGTGATATTGATGAATTTTCCTTACAATGGACGTATGACAATTAGTGGACAAAGAAGCCTTATCCCAGACCTCAACCACTTTGTGAGCTACTTTTTCAGAAACTTCAAAAACAGTTCGTTTCTTTTTCTTTGCATTTTCAAGCTCGAATACAACATTTAAATATTCTTTAATTACATCTTTAAATGTTGGCAAGCACGATCCTCTAAATGATTCTGGCTTCCCAAAAATTAAATCATTTACTTTTTGTCTAGTGGTAGACATTTTCGAATTAGAGAAATTCCGAATAAAGTAATTACTATATTTTATTTTAGTACTAAAACAAATGTTATTTTCTACTGAAGTACGAGTAAAGCACTAATGTTTTCCTCGCAGCCAAAAATATCGAATAAAAATAAATTAAATTGCAATAAAGGAAATTAAAATTTAATTCAACTTATTTTTTATTTATTATTAAATTATTTCTTAAGGCCAGTTTTTTTAAGTTAGTTAGCAGGTAAGGATGATCGGCTCTTGTTTATTTATTAACATTAACAGTCAACGCTCTTTTAAGTGATTTTCAAGTGGACAGATCAAATTTTGATTTTTAAGGGGTTTTGGAATAATTCGAGTAAAATGGTTGAAATTGGTGTTTTTTGTTTAAATGGGTTTTGTTCGATATAATGCGCTTTGGCTTATAGAACGTTCACAGTAATATAAACACATACTTCTTTTAAGTTTTTAATAATTTTAGGAGATATCATTTAAGGAAATATAGAATCAAAGCGGTAATATAAAATTGTCTTGTGAACCATCCAAAACTTTTTTGATCGACTTGAAACTTTTTCCCCTTTATTTAGAGTCCAAATGGCAACCATCCTGCCTATGTATATCAAAAAATAAGATGCAAACATTTTTCACTCCACCCTGTTGACGGTGTTCTGCACTAGCTTCTTTGCCAGATTAAGTAGATATTTTTCCAGCGGTATTATCCTTGCTTTTCTGTGTGAACCTCATTCCTGTGATGTTTTCTTCACTGGCCGTCGAAGTGGAGTCCGGTGCAGATTTTTAGCATCTTCGCCTCTAAGATTTGGAGTTTCTTAATCGCTGTTTTTGAGATCGTGAATCAGACTGGGAAACAGTAGCTGATGACTGGCCGCAGGAGTTGCTTGTGCACTAGTATGTTGGCCTAGTCCTGATTTTCTCCTCATCAAAAGTTGTAGTCGGTGGAATGCCCAGTTCGCTTTTCTGAGAACACTTTTTGAGTGCGGGTTGAACGTTTCATTTACATTTGTTTGGAAGGTCCTATTGGTATTTTTTTTAGACTTAAAAAATCATTGAAGTGGGAAATCTCGTTTTGAATAAAATCAAAAAAAAAGGTCCCATTTGGAAGTAGTATTAATAAGCATATTGTTTGGAATGATTTTCTACCCAAAGGAAGCCTTAACTAAAAGAAATTTATTAAATTTTGTAAAGAAAAAATTGTGTAGCCGCTTTTGAGAAAAGTCAGATTGATGACATTTCTCTCCTTCTAGTCTCCAGCAGTTCATGGTCGTGTTAGACGGCGGAAATTTGTCTTGATAATTTCTATAAAATTATTTATCGTCCCTGAAAACCTTATCAAAGGCAGCAAAACGGTTAACATTCAATGAACATATTACCACCTCGCTATACAACTGGAAAAACTATAAGTTGAAAAGGAAAAGCAGAGCCCATCACTTCAAGCGCACTTTGCTGCAGCCAGATGTTATTATTTTTGAAACTATACCTATATATAAGTAATGAAATTCGTTTGAATTCAATTTTATTATTATTCCTTTATTGAGACTTGTAAAAGACTGCCTAACTTATTACAAACTTAATATCTAAAACCCTCAAACATGCAATGCTTTGGATACCTTGCAGCTCGTGCCAGATATCGCATTTCATCCTTCTCGTCGTCGTCGGTTCTTGACACCAGTCTGTCTCGTTTATAGAATCAGCTGTGTCAGCATGGTTCGTTATTGATGACGACGATGTGTGGCTCGGCGGATGTTAGGCGATCGTGTTAACTCCTCCCTCACTTAGATGAAGGCCGTCCTCGGGCTTCTTGAGAGCTTTGATGACTTTTTGAAGGTCGACATTTTGGCGCTGCTTCTTCTGGCATTGCTTTAGTTTAATGATGGTATAAAAAACTGTAATGAGTGCAAGTGTCGTGAGGCAAGCTATAAGTGGATGGGTCGTCAATTTTGTCTCCATCTCACCAATGTAATGCAAATTGTCCATGTTCATTCTGTGAAGGTATGGTAGGCTCAATATTTCTCTATGACCGGTGATATTAAGGAGCGAAGATGTTTCACTACCGGGTTGCTTTTTCTGGACATTATTTCGATTGATAAACTTGGACCCATTGATCCACACAGCATCATCAAAAGTCAGCAAATACGTCCCGTTGATGTCCGTCTCAAAATCATTCTCCCTTATTCTGGCATTTCTGTTGTTTATTATAACTATGCCATCATCAATAACCAACACGGATTCCCGATGGTCCGGCTGTGTGTTGCAATGAGCCATGCCTCCAGAGTGTAATTGTTGAGCACATGTCTTGGTCGGTAATTCCTTGCAAAATGTTAACGTTGTTGCTACGTTGCAGTCCTCAACAGCTAGCACTTGTCTTCCACATTCCGCCACCACATCATCTCCATTGAAGAATAAAATATTGCCGTTATGAGCAACAGGGTAGATTATTACTTTCTTACAAACTAACTTAGGTCTAGGATAATTAATTATGAAATGTAAAATATAATCATTTTGCAGAACCTTTACATTTGCAACTTCCATAAGTTCTGTAACACTAACATTAAAAAATTGTTCATTTATTATGACTTTTAAGTCATCATCATCTAAAATTACTGGGTTTATGACCCTGAGCTTTGCAAGTGTTATAGAGAACATTAAATTTTGAATTTCTGAAATGAGCATTCTATTTCTTGCTAACAAGATTTCATAA
This sequence comes from Dasysyrphus albostriatus, assembly GCA_946251815.1. Classification (NCBI taxonomy): domain Eukaryota; kingdom Metazoa; phylum Arthropoda; class Insecta; order Diptera; family Syrphidae; genus Dasysyrphus; species Dasysyrphus albostriatus. Next base: position 188,716,590 of record OX276335.1, on the reverse strand, counting down.
ACATGGACAGTGTCGATTTCTGATTTTTTTGAATAAGCCAGAATATTATTTACGGTGTCTGTTAATCTATTAATTTGCTCCTGAGATTTTGTGTTTATTACAGATTGTCTATTGTTGGAATCGATCAATTGGGCTTGGTTAAATTTAATTTTTTCGAAGTCGTCGAAGTCAGGGGTGCCAGCCACAATTTTCAAACCTGTGCCTAAGAAATTTAAACTCCTTGCGTTTCTATGGTGGATACTTATACTCTTGAAGAGTGTTTCTAAGTGCTTAAGGTCTATTTCCACAATCTTTCGCATATGAGACTGTGGAGGGAACAGCTCGCTCATGTTTTTTGATTCGTTTATTATTTGCTTAAAGGCAGTCAAATTTGTTGTGTGGCGTAAGTATCCGTTACCCTCCCAGACAATGACATCCCCGTCTAGTATTGGAATATAGTTAGAGCTGGTGTAGTCTGTTGATTTAGCCACGACTGTTGTCATCATAAATAATAGAAGAATCCTGAAAGATTAATTGCAAGAATAGAAAATAATTAAGGTTCTATTTTAGATTGTCTTTATGGACCACCCTCCCTTTAATTAAAACCGTTGTTCCTAAATCGGCTTCCACTTTTTCTTCAACGTATAATGGAGTTAGCTTATTACCTAATCGTCTATTTGTTTTTACTAATACCTTTTCTCCTACTCTGAAAATTCTGTTCTGCCTTGTTTCATTTTCCCTTAGCAACTGTAATTCTTGGGCCTTTTGAACTTTATTTTTAATTTTTTCTCTAAAATCTGTCGGGGAGGAGTGTATTACATCAATTGGTCTTTGGTTTGTAACAGAATGAACGGTCCTATTGTATTCTACTGTTGCTAATAGTATCAATTCGACTGTTTCTTCGACTTTTCTGTCAAGTTTTAGACATCTTGCAATTTCTAATAGAGTGCTGTGAAATCTTTCTACCTGACCGTTGGATGTACTGTGTAAGGGTGGAGCATTTACTATGTCAACATTAAAATGATTGAGCAAAATTGACCTAATTGTCTCGGATTTTAAAGAAGCCTCATTGTCACAAAAGATTTGTTTGGTATTTGGGAAGATGTTCATTATCTCCAGGATTGGAACTTTTACGTCTATTATTGTACGCGATGGTATTGGCATCACAACCGTAAATTTGGAAAACTTGTCAATGCAAGTTAAAAAATATTTTTTATCCGTGGAGAATATGTCAATGTGAAGCATTTCTCCAGCATACGAGGGAACTGGTGTCTCGCCAATCAATTGTTTTTTTGGATGCCGATCGTACTTCGACTTTGAACATATTTTACAGTTGGCCACAATCTCGTTTGCCTGTTTCGTCATTTTTGGAAAGAAATAGTCACATAGGATTTGCTTAACGTTTTCCTGAGCCGCTCTATGTGCTCGGTTGTGTTCAGTAATTAAAATTTCTTTTTGTTCATTCGGGTCGAATATATCTAACACAAATTTATTCGTATGCCAAAACTTAGTTGATGGAAATAACTCGACTAAATTGTGTTGGACAAAAGCTAGAACTGGCAGATCACAATGAATTACGTTGACGACATCTATTTTAATCACATTTTTTAAAGTGTTTATCAATGTATTCCTGTCTGAAAAATTAATGAAATGTCTAGATTTTTTACCAAATATTATAAATGTACGAGTTGAAGCAATTGGGTCTTCCTCTATAACTATTTGATTTCTGAAGCAGTTTAAAGGTTTATCTGTTGTTTCGATTACATAAGTCAAGGATAACTCGCTGTGAATTGTAGCGGCATCAGAAGATGCCTCATTCTCCAGTGCATGAATATTTTGTCGCGAAAGTGCATCAGCGACATAATTCTCCTTTCCTGGCTTGTAAAATATTTGAGCATTATGCTCGTCTACATAAGCTTTCCAGCGCTTAATTTTTGCATTTGTATTTTTATCCGAAACTGAAAATGAAAGAGGTTGGTGATCTGTAAAAATATTTAGAGTTTTCACTCCATAGAGATAGTTACGTAGATTCTTTAATGACCACACAATGGCCAACAGTTCTCTTTCATTTGTTGCAAATTGCAACTCTTTACCTTTGAGTGTTCTTGAAATCATTGTTATAGGCTTTCCGTTTTGTGATAAAACAGCTCCAAGACCATGTGATGAAGCGTCCGTCGTAAGATCGAAAGGCTTCGTGTAGTCTGGATATAACAATGTGACGTCTTCTGACGCCAAAATTTCTTTTAGTTTATTGAATGCTTGGAGTTCTTTTTCTTTTAATTCTATTTTAATTTTTTTTGATTGATTACCACTTATTTTGCCATTCTCACCCTTTAATAAATTAGTAAGTGGTTTAGCTATTGATGCAAAATCTTTAATAAAGCATCTATAATAACTAGCTAGACCTAGAAAGGATCTTATTCCAAAGAGTGTAGAAGGTTGTGAATAATTTTTAATCGCCTCCACTTTAGCAGGGCAAGTTTTTATACCATCCCTCGACACTATAAAGCCTAGGTACTCTACATCCGTCTTAAAAAAATTTGATTTTTCTCGCGAAACCCTCATGTTCGCTTCATACAATTTTTTTAAAACCGAATCAATATCTTTGACATGTTCATTCTCAGTTTCTGAGAAAACAATTACGTCATCGACGTAAACATAGCAATTTTTTCCAATTTGTTCACGAAGGACGTCATCTATAGCCCGTTGGAAAATACTGGGGGCGTTTTTCAACCCAAACGGAAGGCGACAAAATTCGTATTTTCCACCGTTAACGGAAAAAGCAGTTTTTTCCCGATCCCTTTCCGCTAATTCAATTTGGTGGAACCCTGATTTTAAGTCTAGAGTTGTAAAAAATCGTGCTTTGCCTAAATTTGACAAAATCGTTGTAATATTTGGGATAGGATATTTATCGTCTATGGTTTTTTGGTTGAGCTTTCGAAAGTCCATTACTAAACGTTTCTTTTTATTGCCCAACTCATCTGTTCCCTTTTTATCAACTACCCAAATGGGATTATTGTAAGGTGACCTTGACGGTCTAACAATGCCATTCTTTAGAAGATCCTTAATTTCATTATTTACGAAATCTGTCACACCCATAGGATATGGGTAAAATTTTGAGTAAATGGGGTCTTCACTTACTGTACGAATTGTGGCAACGATGTTAGTGTTATACGGCAAAGATTCATTTGAATCTGCAAATGTTTTTATTCTATTACGTATCATATTTCTAAAATCTACGCTTACGGATGATGGAACCTTAATGTCCTCTACTTTCGTAAAGTTCACATTGTCACATTTATGGAAGAGAATAGTTTCTAACCCTGAATCGAAGCGAATTGAATTTTCTTTTAAGCAAATTGTGGCGTTAACTTGTGTTAACAGGTCAAGACCAATAATTCCGTCAAAAGTTGACAGATTGGGTAAAATAAAAAAAGTGCTATTTCTCCCAAAAATATTTATAAAACATTTGAGTTCAATATTGTTAAAACCATGAATTGATTTTACTAAAAAAGATGCGTCTACTGGCACTAAGCCTTTTATCTCTTGTAATGGCCTGATGTAATTTTTCGAGGCACCTGTGTCAATTAAAAACTTTACTAACCTCCCTCCTACTGTTTTTTGAATAAACGGTAGTTGGGAGCTTCCCCTTAAAAAATTAACATAGTCAAAATCATGTACCTCAGCTTCCACTTCATCTACCTGCAACGCAGCTGTGGCTTCATAGTCACCTTCATTATTCCGTGGAGGATTTTCCTGCAAATAATTTACTCTTTGGCGACGCTGTCCCGATTGTCTTTGAAAGCTACTTGGTCTTTTATTCCTTTGTTCTTGCCCTTGATCATAGGTATCGTTACTATTTTGGTGTTGATAGCTATTAAATTGGCGTAAACGTGATGATGTCGGATCGACATCCATTTTTTCACGACTGCTGGGGACTTTAGAACTGTTAAGTTCCAATTGTTTGTCATTTTCATAACTTTGCCTTTTGTTAAAATAGGGATTTTTGCCTTGCTTATTAATTTGGCTGTTATAATTGAAGTTATTACTATTATTATTGTTTTGGTAACGGTTCGGCGATCGTTTGATCTCGGACCTTAGAGATTTTTCTTCAGAATTTTTCGCATAACTTGCCGCAAACAGATACCTTTCATTGTTTGCTTCAACTTCTTGAGCTAAAGCCAAAGCAGTAGGCATATCAGACGGACGCGCCGAAAACAATACATCACTTAATGGTTTTTTTAACCCAGATATAAAAACTCTAAGGGCGTCTCTTCTGTACTTTTCGTTAAATGCAATGGCTAATGCACTGTCATATGACATATTGGCTTTGTTTGTAAGGAGGGTAAGTTTTTTTTCAATCTCGTCATAATATTCTAGAACGGTAAGGTTTCCTTGCCGCAATGTACTGAGCTCTTGCTCAATTAAATAAATTGGACGTACATCGGCGTACGTAAAGTCTAACCTAGCTATGATAGCTTTAAAATTTAAAACTGTATTGAATGAAGCCAGAACAGCATCGGCTGGGCCTCTTATTTTATTTCTTATTATTCCAACTGCCTGGTAATGTCTAGAACTACCATCGTATTTTTCGAAAACTTTGTAGGCAGAGTGAACCGCTTGACGCCAAGAGACATAAGTGCCCTGTTTGCCCTCAAATTCCGGGAGAGATTTAACTATGTCGAGACACTCTTCACACCTATGACCTTCCACAATTTCAATTTCTTTAAAAATTTCAACTTCAGGTTTATTTTGTGTCACTGTTAAATTTTTCACTGCATCACTTAACTTTCGTTCAAAATCCAATTTTTGTGCTTCAAGGGCACCACTGACTGCGGATTCTACTAACACTTTTAAATCTGTAGCATTCATTTTTGTTTCTATTTTTTTTCCTATTTGTAGGTAATTAAACTTTTCTAATAGTGTTTCAATATTCTCAGGTTCACTCATTAACGGTAGATAATATTTATATGCAGTTTAATTAATTTCAATATCAAAAAAAACTCACAAACAACAAAAAAATAACACTTGCAAGCTTTACAAATAAAAATATTCAAAGTATAGAAAAATTCTTACATTTTTACATAAAAGAAAATAATTCTTAATGCTCGTAACCGATGAATGATGATTTTTTTTTTTCAGTTGGTTGATTCCGGTTGATATTGTTTAGTATTCCAAAAGTTCTTTCAAGTTGGGCGCCAGTAATGAAATTCGTTTGAATTCAATTTTATTATTATTCCTTTATTGAGACTTGTAAAAGACTGCCTAACTTATTACAAACTTAATATCTAAAACCCTCAAACATGCAATGCTTTGGATACCTTGCAGCTCGTGCCAGATATCGCATTTCATCCTTCTCGTCGTCGTCGGTTCTTGACACCAGTCTGTCTCGTTTATAGAATCAGCTGTGTCAGCATGGTTCGTTATTGATGACGACGATGTGTGGCTCGGCGGATGTTAGGCGATCGTGTTAACTTATATATGAAAATGTTGGGATATGATTCATGCATGCGACTCTCCATGAATTTTTAGTTAAAAGTCTCGTTTAAATTGCAGAAAAATAGACAAATTAGAACCAATAGCCATCCTCTCTTTGTGAAGGCTTTTTCTTAGTTTTGAAGTGGTACAAACTACAAGCAACCTCTTTATAAAAAATGTTGAACATTTTAACTTAGAAATGCTTTTGTGTCTCCTATTTTTAAAAATCTATAAGTCTGTAAACATAAAATTTTTTACTTAGAAATCAGTTCAAAGTTTATTAAAGTTTTAATTCAAATGAATTTTGTAATTAATATATACAATAGGTAGAGGTACCTTTACCTATAGTAAATTAAGTTCAAAATGTAGCAATTTACAGTGATCCCTTTGGTGTGTCATCAAGGGAGTTTATTCAAATATAAATAAGTAGGTAAGGTACCGATGTTATATTAAAAGCAAAAACAGCCTCCACGACCTCAAGATATATAAGAGAAATTGCCCTCGAAAGTCATGTTCCAAAGAAGATTACTAAAATATTCGTACATTTAAAGTGCCTCATACACTGGGGCCTTCCTTATAAAGGGTCTTTTTCATTTTCAATTATATATTTAGCTTTGATTTAAAATCCACTTTGACTTTGTAAACGCGTTTGTGTGCAAAAGCATCTAATGTAATTCAAAACTATTTCCATTCGGAAAATGCTCAGCTATGTTCTCGCGTTCAATTAATTAAACGGCTTTTCTGTATAATGTGGGTGTTGGCAGTTCTAGTGGCGGTTAGGTGCCAAGATAGCAACGTGAAATTCAGTTTCGACTAACTATCTGACAATAGAATTCCCTGCTGGTTTATCCTTCTTTTCCAGGAACACGTAATCTCCGAATGCCAAACAGAATGTTTCCCCATCACAGCATTTCTGACACCACCCCCCACCCCCATCTACAATCAGATTAGGTTCCTGGCCAAGATGACAACGCCTGAAAGCCGAAGCAAAAAAAAAGGGCAAAATCCAAAAGGGAACACGAGGACTGTATAGACAGGTCATTTATTACAAAATCTTTCTGTGTTCTTTCCTGTTTTTCTTCACCTAGGATCAAAGGACGACGACGACAACGACAGTGTGGATGATGATAATTTTTCCTTGAAACTATACGAAAGAAATTCGGGACGACAAAACCTTTGTCTACTTTTTCCTGCTGACTGAAAGGGTTTTGTTTAAATTCCTTTTTTTTATGTTTTTGTTCTGATTTTATTCTTCTTTCAGATCCTGGTGCTTTGTATATTTGTAGCCAGTGCTCGAGGGCCTTTACTACTATAAATAAATGCCCAAATGTATACCTAATAGTCATGGTTAGTGTGGATCTTTTGATGACCTTCTTCTTCCATTCCTTCCCGTGTGCCACCCACCAGTTACCATTCACCACCATCGTATCGTAGAAATATAACCATAAAAGAAAACACCATACCCATTCTGATGGGGTATTTAATTACCACTTTATCGTCTGGGGGTGATTTTTCCAACTTTAACTTGGAACAACCTCGACGTGCACTTTTTTTGTGAATCTTGTTTCTTTTGTTTGTAATTCTTGGGATGGCGATGATGATGGTGCTGGTGATGGTGGTTTCAGTTAAATTCCAAACAACGAAAGTCCTGTGTTAGTATCTAAGTAATGGAATGAGTTTTCATCCCCGAGGTGGCAGAGGTAGGTCCAGTGTATATAATATAGTGAAGTTTTAATCCTACGCTGAATTCCTGAATTAGGGTTAACCTGTGATTAAAAATCAACGCCCGACGCTAAAATTGTTTTTATTAGCTGACGTTTTGTTTCTCATCGCTTCTTGGCAATGGAATGGAAAAGGGGTCAATAAGTTTATTGTTTTATTTTATTTAACCGCAGAATGTTTAAGTTGCATCAACAAATTAATATAATTAGAAATATAAAGAGTATGGGGTGAAATTTTTATATAATTAAGTTAATTAAGTGTTTTTACTTTGCTTTATAGGACAGGTTTTATAATTTCGAATAAAATAAAAATACATCACTGGAACACACGAATTTGGTTTTGGGTTCAAGGCTATAATGTACCTAGAAAAAAAAGAAGAAATTCCTCATATAAATTAACGATGAACAATAACGAGTGAGAAAGTTAACACATGTAACTTTTTATTCCTGTTAATAAATTTGTATAATAGACTTTGACGTGTATTAACAAAAAAATAACGTTTATTATACTTTATAATTAATATTTTTTCTCTGAATCCATTTGGTATCACTGAGAGTCTCGGTAAATTTTGCTCCATAAAATATCGAAGCGGTACTGTTTCAGATGCTTTGAAGCTCGTATTATGTCTCGGTCTCGTTTTGGTTTCCTATGTCCATTTCAAACGTGGCCAGCCCTAGTTACGAGTCTGGTTTTTGAAAGCTGCAGACTGAGTTTTGTTATTTTTTTTTTGGGTTTATGTGCATGTATTACGTTAAACATTTTTCTATATTTTTTATATATATATTTTTCTATTGAAAAACTGGATTTTTTTTGACGTTTCAGTATTCACATCTCGCTCCCACTTCTTCAATAAAAGAAGATGTAAATACTGAAACGTCAAAAAAAATCCAGTTTTTCAGTCCAATGTGAACACCGTCTTGAGAACGAATTTTGTTTGGCAGCCCTACAGTTGCTTGTTCTAGAATTTATGCATATGACGACAAATTTGAAGTTTTGCTCTAGGAAATCACATAAAACACATTGTTCCGGGTTTGATGCAGGTACAGCGGATGCATAGACGCACAGGGTAACGTACGTCATGATGAAACTCACTTTGTTGGACTTCTCCATCGTCGTACTGTTAGATCATATATTAAAATGGCAAACACAAATTTGTGGTGTAATTTACAGCGTCTACAAAATATATCGTTTGAAAGGGTTTTTTTGCACAGATGTGCAGAATGCAAAAATGTATTAAATAATTGCACCACAAAAACTAAAAAATAATAAAAGAAAATTGCATAGTTAGTGCAGGTGGGAGCAATATTTTTTTTTTTTTAATTTATTTTCCCTGGGATAGGTGCAAAACCTGCGAAAATTTTTATTTCATCCCGGACCGTAGGAATCCCGAGATACCTGTAAAGATCTTCGTTTCTTATATACCACGGAGCATTTACAAATGACCTGAGCAATTTATTTTCAAACGTTTGTAAGATATTTAAGTTTGTATCGCAGGTACAACCCCAAAGTGGTATACCATAAGTCCAAACAGGTTTAAGAACCTGTTGATTTAAAATCAATTTATTTTCAATACTAAGCTCTGAATGTTTACCGAGTAACCAGTTCATATCTCTTAATTTATTTTTTAGTATTTCGCATTTCTTTTTCACGTGCGGCTTCCGTTTTAATTTCGCGTCTGGAGTCATTCCTAGATACTTTGCCTCATTTGCAAATGGAACACGAGCGGTATTAAGAAAGACAGGTAATCTATTTATTTTTTTAAACGTAAAGTAACGTAAACGTAAAGTCTACGTGGAGACTGACTTTTGTTCATTGAGCGCTATTCGCCATGTTTTCGTCCACTCATTAACATTATTAAGAGCATTTTGTAATTTAATTGTAGCTTCGCTAATCGTTTTGCCTACTGCAAGTATTGCAGTATCATCAGCAAACATGGCTACAATAGTGTCATCTGTTTGAGGTATATCGCGTGTAAATAAAAGGTACAGAATTGAACCTAATACACTTCCTTGTGGTACCCCAGCCACTATGCCTTTAAAATTAGAATATTCGTTTTCTTGTCTTACATGAAAAAGTCTGTTATCAAGATATTCGTTTAGAATGTTGTAAAGTCCTTCAGGCAGAACTTGTCTTAATTTTAATTTGAGGCCATCGTGCCACACCTTGTCAAAGGTGATACGTCCAAAAAGACAGTCGAACAGATTTTCGTTTCTTCAAGAGCTCTCCCAATTACGTCAGTAATTCTATGCACTTGATCAATTGCCAAATGCTCGCTTCTAAATCCAAACTGATGTTTAGGTATTAATTGTTTCTCTTCTATTATCGGTTGCAGGCGCAGGAGTAGTTTTCTTTCAAAACCTTTTGATATGATAGGAAGAAGCGAAATCAGCCTGTAAGACTTCTTTTCGTGAGATGGTTTGCCAGGTTTCAAAACTATTATGACTTCCGCAACTTTCCATTGGCTCGGAACATATTCTAACCTTAGACCGGCATTTATTATGTAAAGGAGGTTAATAAACCCTTTACGAGGGAGCATTTTCAAAATGTCTGCCGTTATTTAGTCATATTCTGGAGCTTTATTGGACTTAAGCTTTTTTGTTTCTCTTTTTAATTCAGCAAATGTAGCATTTCTCATTATGTAGCTTTCATTTGAGGTAAAATTCAAATTAATATTTTCGTTGAGTTCTTGCCCATTATATGTTTCCTCTAAGTAATCGGCGAATACTGTCGCTTTTTCTTTGTCACTTTTTGTCCATTCATTTTGGCTTTTCTTAATCGGGGACGCAGGAGCTTTGGTTTTTTCGTCATTTTTATAGCTTTCCAAAGTGAGTTGTTGGATTCTTTCCCCGCTGTGAAGCCTTCAAGGTAATTTTCAACTTCAAGGTCTTTGAAATCTGATATCGCCGTTTTTAGCATATTACTCAAGTGATTTAAATGAGTTTTGTGTTGAGGAGCACGGGTTTGCTGCCATTTTTTACGAAATTCTCGTTTCTCTTTCACTAAATCTTTTATTTCCTGCGGATATTTTTTTTTTTCAATTCAAAATATTATGGTCAGAAATAAACGACAAAAAAAAAGCAATTTACATGTCAAATACAACAACAACTATGCCCAGATAATTAAGTGTATTTAACTTTTGTCCCGATAAAAACGGTATTGCTATACTACTATTGTCGTTGTGTTATCGATAATGTGTACAGAAATGTCAAATGTTTGTTGGTAAGATAGTTCAATACAAAATGGCAGACCAAGACAAATGGTGAAATGCCCCGATGTCGTTCTTTTCGCCAAAGTTCATATGAACATGCAAAAAAATGCAGCTTATAATAAGTAGCTAAAGGCTACTTTTAAACGATGGATTTATTCTTTTTTTACTCAATGTTGGAGTACATAGGGGGTGGTGCTCTTGTACCAGCAATCAAAGTATTAATTTCTTAAATTTTTTGATGAGTAAATACGCATTCAAGGGTTCATGCACAGTTCTGTGTAACCAGCGCGAATAACTTGCTAGCGATAATTTGTATGGAAACCTCAATTTTTAATTTTTTATATTTTTAATTTTTAACATGATTATTCCTATGTTATATCGAAAAACAATGTTTTCTAGAGTTTTATGTTAATAACAATATATTTTCTTGAAGTTTGTCAATTAGACAATAATGTTATTAGCACTCGAGGGCTGGAAGTACTAGTTTAACTAAATCCTCGTTATGCAAACCAAAATCAAAATAGAAGAACAGTTTTGCTTTAAATTTGGGAGAAAATATTTTGAGATGAGACATCTGTTTCGCGCAAACTTAACTGACCTTGATGGAGCAGGTTGAATAGGTCTTTTCCTTATAGACAGCTAGAAATCGATTTCTGGTTCCTGTTTCTTCGAAGATCTACCATTATGAGAATACTTGGTCAAAAGCGGACTTTTATTGCCATTAATCCACACTGATAAGTTCATATAGATCAGGTAAACTGCTTAACCAGATACCTGAGTTTAAACATCGTAGGTCGCAGGGAATATCTGCATGACATCATGTTAGTTTAGCACTACCATAAGATAGTAAAATTGTAAATTTTACCTAAAAACCTTGCTAATTATACCTGTAAATCTAGTTAACTTTACATGAAAATCTAGTAAAAAAATATGAATTAAATGTTCAATGTCCTGTTAAATTAACATGAAGATCTAATTAATTTAACATGATTCAATATTGAATCAACCCTTTATCCGGTAAATATTATGCCTTAGATCTATGCGTCTAAATCATATTTCTAATGCTGCTTACCATCCAATTAATTCTGGATTATTCTAAAAGTATAGAAATTTATTACTATGTACTACTTTATTTTAAAAATACTTTGTGATACTAAGTTTTGAACTGGGAACCTCTCACAATTCCCTGCTTAATGTTGCATACACGATCCTATCCAACGTACTATGTGAGCGTCTTAAACCTTTCTGCAAAACTATGGTCGGCACGTACCAGTGTGGCTTTAGGTCAGGATGCAAAGAGGCAAATCCTGGAAAAGACCAACGAATTTCAAGTCAAGGCCCATCATCTCTTCATCGACTTCAAAGCCGCATATGATAGCATAAGTCGCCAAAAGCTTCCAATTGCGATGCAGGAACTCGGGATCCAGAAAAAACTGATCCAGCTATGCCGCATGACGTTACAAAATAAGCAGTGCCACGTGAAAATGGGTAACAACTCATTCGAGCTATTGCCAACATGTACAGGGTTCAGACAAGGAGATGCGCTATCATATTTTTTCAACCTAGTCCTGGAGCAGATAGTTTGCAAAAGTGGTGTTAGCCAGGAAGGCACTATCTTCAACAGGTTTTTGCAACTGCTTGGCTATATGGACGACATCAACATCATCGGTAGCTCCAAGCGAGATGTACTAGAAGCTTTCACAGCTCTTGATGAACAGGCGAAACGCGTTGGTCTTGAAGTGAATGAGAACCAATCAAAGTATATGTTATCAACAAACAAAGCTTCATCTGCCCAACGATTGCCTAAGACAAAACGTCACTGGCAGTAATTTTGAGGTTGTCAAGGAGTTCACCTACCTCGGATCAAACATCAATCCCACGAATGACACCTTAGTAAAAATCTGACGAAGAATTACCCAGCAAACTGCTGCTACTTCGGTTTGGCCAAACAAATGGGTTCAAAACTCCTTTCCTGATAGACAAAGTGCACGCTATACTGCGCCGAAATTCTGACAATCGATTTTCAATTAAGAAATAACGAGGCACGAGATTTCAGTTTTAAAGAAAAACAGCATCTCAATCAACTTTTATCGCAAGAAGAGGAAATATTTGGTGAAATAACTGAGCCAAACCTCTGAGCAATCTGACAAAGAAAGTGCAACATGGAAATGGGGAGCAGACGGGAGAGGCGCTTTAAAAACTCTTAAGACTCTCCTCACTTCAGCACCAAGACTTCGACAAGCTACTGAAGGCCAGCCCTACCGGTTAAACGCAGATACTAGCAACTATGCTATTGAAGCAATTCTAATCCAGGGGGAGAAGGCAGATCAACGACCTATAATTGACGATGAATATTTTATCCCGCGAATTACACCCAAATTATTAAAACTCGCTGAATGTATTCAAAATGCCAAAGAAGAAACTAAGAAGACACAAGACCACAACAAACGTCATGTTGACAAGAAATGTCGTCCACAGCCCACTTTTAAAGTAGGCGACCAAGTTTTAATCACTTCCCACTTTCTCAGCAAATCCTCAAAGAACCGAACCTCAAAATTCATGCCAAAGAGAGACGGCCCTTACGTCTTATTATTTTACCAGTTCTACTCTACGGCGCCGAGTGCTGGATGATAAGTAAAAAAGGGGAATTGATGCTGGGCACTTACGAGAGAAAATTTCTTCGGTGGATGTTTGGTCTAACATGCGAAGAGGGCGAGAAGATTCATCCGTGAATTGTACGAGCTGTTCCAAAAAGTGTATGAAGCCCAAAGAGCCAAAACACGTCGATTACACTGGCTTGGCCACATCGAGCGAATGGACAACAACTCTCCACCCAAGAAAATCTTCGAGTCCCAGCCCCAAGGTTCGAGACGACCAGGAAGACCGAACATCCGCAACAGAGCAGGTGGTTGCAGGTGCAGAACGCTTGGTCTCTATTGACTGGAGGCAGTGTACGAGGAACCGCAACCGATGGAAAACCGCAATATCTTAGGCAGAGGCCCTCCATGGATCGGGAGCTGGTAACTTAAATGGTCTCGGATTCCATGAAATGTGATCCGAGCTGCTCGTCTAGGGAGGGAGGATACCCAATATTGGCTAACATGATTACCCTTGAAGTTGCATTCATATTTTTGTTTTTTTTGATGCACTGGTAAATCGTAAAGGCCCCAGTTGTGAAGTGGAAGATTTCGATTAATTGAATAATTTTAAATAAAGTTTTCCACGCATATACTTTGCTAACATTCACAGCCAAAAACTGCTATTGGCCCTTAAAATAAAAAATTTAGTAGCGCAACAGCTCATGGAGAACCAGGGCCTAGTGACTAACAACTCTCAACCATTCCAGTGTGCGCGTTGTTGGCAGGAATGGAGGGGACCTACAATTTTTTGCCGAGTCCGAACGGCTAGATGAGAAGCACTAATTCATGACAAATATACTCTTGGAGGATTTGTTTGTTCCTCACAAGAGGCAGTACCTCGCGAAAAAAACATTTTTGTTTTTAGGTGGCAGTGGCCGGGAATCGAACCCAGACCTTTGGTATGACAGTCCCACGCACTAACCGTTATGCCACGAGGTACTACTGTCGGTCCTTGGTCTATATTTATTCCTGTCTTTTTTAATATTAATCATTTTCAAAATAATACAGTTCTATATCACTTTCAGTATAGAAAATAGAGTCTCGACCTCTTTGTCTGACTACCGTAATTTACCCTGCTAGAATTTCAAAAAATCCAGAATCGGCACTCAAAGGTTAAAAAAAAATAAGATCACATTTTTACTATTCAGATGAATAGTTTTCTTTTGTTTGGGAATATATTGCAATATTTTAGCTTTAGTTAATCTCAAAAACATTCACAATTTTGATGTTCAAGATAAGATTATCCACAGTGGTTGTTATAAGCTAGAATTGCTAGAGTTATAGAATGTTTAAAATAAAATCAGCAAACATATCAAATCTCGTTCATAAGTGATAAATACATGAATAGAACATAAATACCAAATGATTTGTTAGTAATAGGTAATTGCAAACAAATAAATGATTCCATCACAAAAGTTTGTTATTTCATATATCATTGGGTCGAATAAATCGCACGCGATTCAGATAGTTGGTCAGCTCTGTCATGACAATTATGTGGTATCGTATTATAGCAAAAGCAATCAAAAACACTACTATACTACTCGTATAATAATGTCTTCCAAATCTTCCAACAGTTTGTAGAAGGTGAATCATAAAAATGTCCTTTCATTCTTGTCTTTATTATCATCTTGCTGTGCCTCGTGTTTTATTGCTTTTTCCGACTCTATTGTGTCTTAATATACAATACTTTGGAGAAGGCGCCAAAAACATTCAACGCCTTGTGATCCGTTAAGCGAGTTGTTATTCTTTTCAACTTGCCATTTCGCATCTATCAATCTTTCTCAGCTTTTATACGTGACAACTGCGCGAAAGCAATAAAACATGTTTGTATTCGGATACAAAATTACGCAACCTCTGCTTCGCCCGCCACCATTGCTGTTGCTGTTGCACAATTCCAGAACGAATGACAGGCAATTCTATTTTGAAAAGATAAATGATAGCAAAATCTATCGAAGAATAAAATGACAGATGACGACGGATAGATGAACTTTCGATGAAAATCCATTCAAACTATGTAGATATATAGCATCATCCCACCTACCTATATGAACTAGTATATATGTGCCTACAATAAACTCGTACATGCTAAGATAGATGCGGAATAAGACTGGAGACATGTATATAACTCTTTAAAAAGCTGGATGAGATATTTAAATATTTTAATGGGTTTTTTTGTTACAGGTCTACAAAATACCGGAAAATTGAGATGTAATTATTATCTTCGTTTAATAGGTATTGCTTCTCGAAATACTACTGAACTATGTATACTGTTTTCATCCTCTTTGAAGGGAAAATAAGAATATTATCATTAAAGTGATTAATATCTACCTTTAGATTTGCTCTCGTATACTCTCAAGGACAGATACTCCATTCACACAAAAAAAACAACCTACATATGCATACCTATTGATTTTATAGTTGAACCTCCTTATGGAGGAGGGGGAAATTCGATTCCAAGCACTTTAAATTCGAAAGTTGATGAAAAATTTTAGAATTTTTATAAAAAAAAAAAAAAACAATTTGTTCCTACAGCTTTGATCCTTGACTCAAAAATAACGTTTATAAAATTTTAAGGATAAAAAAAAGCCAGTCTGACCATTGGCATCGTGTAGAAACTTGATTGACTTGACAATTTATAGGGAGGCATATAATATTTGGAAAAAAATCTAGCCTAAAAAAAAAAATGTCAGTGGTGTAGACGAAACTTTTTTAACTGTCTTCATTTTACTATGCAAAAGCAAATATGACTACCAAGCGGAATTTTTTGTTTGGTAAAAGAATGTCACTGACATTGTTCGGTGCGGAAAAAAATCGTCGTTCAGCCTAGCTAACATTTCCCATTCCCATTGCTTACTTGGCACTATGAAAAAAATTATCGGCAATTGTCTTGCATGCAAAAAACTAGTTGGTTACTAAAAAATATTGGTTTGCATAGTCGGTTTTACACATGAAAAAAAATAAATTCATATATTATACACCTCACAGCATTATTTGCATGTAAATATTTTTTGTATCCAAAACTAATTGATTTCCATTTTTAGGGCTATAATTTATTAATTTTGGGTAAGCTTATGAATCAACGGTTGGCTTAGGCCAAAGCAAAAATTTTATAAAGAATAGGAAGAAAATTGTTTTGAAAAATTTGATTTTTTTCTGCATTGTTGAAGGTCAACCACCAAAAGCCGTTTGGTTTGAGAAGGGAAAATGCCAAGCCAAAAAAAGTTTCAAAAATATTTATATATTAAAATTTAAAGATTGTTGTCGACGCAGAATTTCACCATCTAAAGAAAAAACATATGATTTCTAATAAATCACTGTTCAGGGCTTTTTTCTGCGGCCATCTATTTGGACTCGAGCGCTAATTAAAAATTGAAGTCTTTCTGTCTAAAAAATGATCCAAGATATATTTTTCTGATGGTCTTTGATGATTTAAACTGAGTTTAAATCTGGTCTTGAAAATGCTCTAGAATGTAACGTTTGTGAGATATTCGAATCTAAGTAAATATAAAAAAAATAATTTTTTGTGGGGGTAATTTTTTTCGAAAAACTTTGTATGTTTATTCTAAAGAATGAACATTTTACTTCAAAATTCTTTTTGAATTGGAAGTCCCCTCCATACCTGCAAATAATACGCACACAAGAATGGTTGAGAGTTGGAAGTCACTAGGCCATGGTTCTTCACGAACTTATGCGCCACCAAATATATTTATTTATTTTCATTTTTGTATAGATTAGATAATATCCTTAATCTTAAATAAAAGTTCCGTTCCGTGGCATAAAAAGCAACTCCAAACATTAATTTTCGGTCCTACATTATTTAAAAACTAATTATTGGATAATTGAAATAGATCCAGATAAAAAGATAGATCGCATTTACTATTTTTAAAATTCATCATTTATAGTATTTTTTCTATTTATTTTAAACCACACATCCCGTCCCGGTGGATTGTTTCTAAATACACAAATTACACTAAAACATTTTCTAGAATGGTTAGTTGTACAAATTTGTTTTCTTACAAATTTAACACGAAAGTAAATTTTTGAACCACAAAGATCTCCTTTAAATATTTATTAAATAATTTGAAGAAAATACATGAGCGATTGAAAATAATGCGTCTTAGAAGGGTACGACAGCATCTAACTGATGTACCTGGGTGAAACGCATTTAGACTAAAGGTCGCAAGAACAACAATAACAAAAATATATATCTTTTTAAATTAACGTTTTTCAAAATTTTGATATGCAATATTACTTATAAAGGGTTCTTCAACAGGGACGCTACAAAAGTAGACCGACAGGGACAGCAAACGACGCCATATTTCTTGCCGCTCTTTTGACATTTCTCTTCAGTAAGGTTTGCCATTTCATGATGAAAAGATACACGAGCCAACAACGAGTCGAAATTATTAAAATTTACTACCGAAATTCGGAGTCAGTGGCCTCAACGTTAAGAGTGCTACGTCCAATTTATGGTCGTCATAATCGTCCTAGCAGATCAACAATTGACCATCGTATGGAAAAATTTGAATCCACAAGAGACGAGAATATTGCTGCCGCTGAGGCTTCAGTTTCAGAAAGCCCAAATGTGTCTCTCACACGTCGTTCTCAAGCGTTGGGCATCTCTGTGACGTCGTTGTGGCGAATTTTGCGAAAAGATCTTGGCCTACATCCTTAGAAGATTAAATTGACGCAAGAACTGAGGCCGCTTGACCACCAGAAGCGTCGTATGTTCGTGAATTGGGCTGAGCAACAAGTTGAAAATGATTCGGATTTTCATTGAAAAATCATCTTCAGCGATGAGGCTCATTTCTGGCTGAATGGCTTGGTCAATAAACAAAATATGCGGTATTGGTCAGGCAGCAATCCACACGTTCTCCATGAGCCATCATTGCATCCCAAAAAAACTACGGTTTGGTGTGGTTTATGGGCCGGCGGCGTCATTGGGCCGTACTTCTTCCGAGATGATCAAGACCAGCACGTTACTGTGTATGGGGATCGCTACCGTTCAATGATAACCGATTATTTTTGGCCCCAATTGGATGATATGGACTTGGAGGACATGTGGTTCCAACAGGACGGCACGGCGCCACAAGCCACACAGCGAATGTCACAATCAATTTATTGGAAACCAAGTTTGGAGAACGTGTTATCTCACGAAATGGTCCAGTCGCTTGGCCACCTCGGTCGTGCGATTTGACGCCGTTAGACTACTTCCTGTGGGGCTACGTCAAGTCTATGGTCTGTGCCAACAAGCCAGCGACGATTGATGAACTTCGTACAAATATCGAACGTGAAATTGCAGCAGTATCGGCCGATTTATGCTTGAAAACCGTCGAAAATTGGGTTCAGCGTCTGGACTTCTGCGAGCGTGCCCGTGGTGGCCATGCAAGAGAAATCGAGTTTCATACATAATGGCATCAAACGTACTTTCACAGGAATAAAGAATTTCATTGATATCTAAAACCGTTTTTGTTTTATTTAAAAAAACTTTTGTAGCGCTCTTGTTGAAAAACCCGATATAAACTTATATTTTAAAAACAGGTATTGAGTAGACGCACTTTCAGTTTAAATTTCAATATTGCCACTTTTCAAGAACATGCTTTTTTTATATCAAAATGTAGTACTTCCCCTCCTTTTTTGTAGTTTTTAACGTGAAAAGAGTTGCGACAACGCCTCTAGACGTCAAACGTGTGTTTAAAAAAAAAAAATTGATGTCTTAAAATAAAGATTTTAAACAGCCACATTTTTAGGTAAAATGTGAGTATTGCCACTTTTTGGAAACATATTTTTATACCAAAGAGTGGGAGTTTCTATTTTGTTGGTAAATTTTTAATATTTCGAACATACACAAAATGCGGAAACGCCTTCAGATGCCAAATGAATATCGAAAATATAACGGCTGATGTCGTAAAAGGCAGTTGTTAAGCAAAAGCATATTCTGTTGATATTTCAGTTAGGCAACATACATTTTTTGATGTCGAAGGGAGAAACTTCCACTTTTTTGGTAATTTTTAACGTGATCAAAAATGCGGAAAGACCGCCAGATTCTAAACGTAGCTGATGTCTTGAAAGATAGAGTTGAGTAGAAGCACCTTCGGTTAAAATTTTAGTTTTGCCACGGGAACATACTTTTTTGATGTAAAAGTTTAGAATTTTCACTTTTTTGGTAGTTTAGTAACGTGAAAAAAGTTGCAGAAATGCTTCCGTATACCAAATCCATGTTGGGAAAAAATATTTGCAAGTTTTTCGTTTTTAAAATATTAAAAATTGTCTTTAGAGATGTCATCCATTATTTTTTTCAATACACGTTTGTTTTTTCATGTTTAAAATATTAAATATTACCAAAAAAGTGGAAAGTCCCAATTTTTGGCATAGAAAAGTATTTTCCCAAAAAGTGGCAATACTTATACATTTTACCTAAGGGTGCGTTTACTCAAAACCATTCTTTTAACATATTAATCGCTATTTTCCCAACACACGTTGGAAGTATAGACCCACATTTTTCCACGTTGAAAACTACTAGTGGAGGTTCCACCCGTTAATTTAAAAAAGGAAGGTTCCCAAAAAGTCACAATACTGTATTGAAATTTTACCCAAAAAAGCATCTACTCAAAATCTTTGTTTTAAGATATCAATCGTGAATTTGATCATGGAGATTTTTCAAGTAATTTACAGGTACAATCGGAAAAAGTAGCCTGCACGACACCACCTCCGATAACGGACTCAGGTTAATCGATTTTGCTGCGGGACGAAACTAAACGTTGTGGTAGCCAGCACGCAGTTCCCGCAACTCGATATACATAAGGGGACATGGTGAATTCCTGGACAATCAACCTCCACCACACTGCGATCGATGTAAGGCACTCCTCTGGTATCAAGGATCCGAGGAGCCAACGTTAACGCAAACCACTACCTCGTTATAGCGAAAATAATACTACGGATATCTAGAACAAGGCCAAAACAGGGGAAAACTGTAAGAAAGTTTGACGTCGGACGGCTACAGTCACAAGAAATCACCAGGTCCTTTTCCAATTGAGTCTCTCGGGCCCTCTTAAATAATCCTATGCCGTCAAACTCAAGATGCTGCCGCTAACGTGCTGGGCCTTGCACGACCACCACAGAGAAGCCCGTGGTTTGACGAAGAGTTCCGGCAAGTACATGCGGCCAAACAACAGGCATACAAAGCGGCACTGTATAGAATTACCAGAGCTGCTCACGAGCTTCACAAGCAGAAGAGGTGAGAGGAACACCGTTTCAGAAGGAAAAAAAAGGAGCATGAGAAGCGTGTGATCGAGGAGTTAGAGGGATGCCATTGCAGGAATGAAGTTCGGAAGTTTTACCAGAAGGTGAAAAGTACCTCCAAGAGTTACAGGGACTGAACTGAAGCCTGCAAGGACGAACAGGAGAACATCGTGGTAGAATCGCAGTCGGTGCTGAGGATATGGAAAAGTCATTTCTGCAAATTGTATAATGGCAATGACGAACCGAATTCCACTGCCATGCAGATTCCACCACTCAACCAGGACGACGTAGGCCAACAATTCCATCCACCCGATTTCGACGAAGTGAAGATAGCTTTATCTAAACTTAAGACCAATAAAGCTGCTGGAGCTGATGGCCTTGTGGCCGAGGTATTCCAAGCAGCTGGTGATGAATTGGTTAGGAAAATGCACCAGCTCATCTGTAAGATATGGTCGGAGGAAAGCATGCCCGATGAACATCAGCACTGTTTGCCTGATCTTCAAGAAAGGTGATCCTCTGGACTGCAACAACTACAGAGGAATCAGTCTTCTTAACATCGCGTACAAGATCTTCTCAGCCGTACTTTGTGAACGCCTGAAGCCATTCATCAACAACCTGATAGGTTCTTATCAGTGTGGCTTTAGACCAGGAAAGTCCACCAAGCCAAGAAGGGCTTAACCTACCTAGCCAGTAAAGTGAAAAGCCAATGGCTGAGATGGCTGGGTTACCTAGAGCGAATGGACAACAATGCTCCGGCCCAAAGAGTCTTTCAATCAAACCCCGTGGGACAGCGCAGTAGAGGAAAACAGCGGAACTGGTGGTGCACGCAAGTGGAAGAGGACCTCAACCAACTTGGCATGCAAAACTGGAGACAGCTAGCTAGAAACCAAGCCGGCTGGAAGAAGCTTGTTGGTTGAGGCCCTGGTCCACCCGGACTATAACGCCGCCTTAAGTAAGTAAGTAAGTAAGTTAAGGCATTAAATAAGGCATATTTTTTTTTTTTTAGAAAACGTTGAATAATTTTGTTATGTTATTTTTAAATGTAGTGTAGAATTCCTGAATTTTTTAAGACATTACATGAAACAATTTTACTAAACCTATCGCAGCCGGTTCTAAAAATCGATAAATAAAAAGTCGAATTTCCTTACGTAATTAGGTACATTTAAATACTCCGTGAGAAATTAAAACAAATCGCTTGACCCTTTTTAGCTCTAGGACGTTCTCCAGAAAATCCATAGCAGTGCAGACTAATAGGAGAGTAACAAACAGTTATTAGTAAAATAAATACATTTAACAAGCATCATTGCTTAAATATAATTTCAACGCGTACATCAAAATCTCCCACTGTACTGGTTTTGCCAGTATGTCATTAACACAAAATGTTGTAGTCATTTTTAGATGATTTACCTGAATATAATATCCTATTTTACATAAAGTAACCTTCCAACCTGCCAATTTTAGTTTGTAAATGTTTACTCCTGCCATAGTGCCAAGCTATGTGTATATTTATCTTTACCGCATTGCAAATCAAAATAATTTCACCATACCTATAGCACAAATATCCCACGTCATGTTTCAATCTTATTTCCAATGCCTGCCACATAAAATATCCATTGACTGAAATCAAAATCCACCACAAGGCTTCATTCACCTTATTATTGCTTTCATGAGGATAAATTAAAAAGCATAATTTAAAATCGACAACCAACCAGATATATATTCTGACAACGTAGAGGTTTATGTGACTCAAATAATATGGTTATGTAGATGCTATCCACATACAAACATGCTTATGTACGAAGTATGTCCTTTTTTATTGCGTGATGCATCATCGTCACTCACGAGAAGCACTTTATGCAATATTAATTAAAATAAGGTGTAAATTGATGGCATACTCGTTATTTGCCACGGGAATCCCAAAAATCCCTTAGGATCTCACATAACAAGAATGCAATACACAACAATTTTCAGAATTTTAACATGCGTCACGTTGTCGGCGATGGCGGCGTCGAGTCATGTCACGCGTTAGCGTCACTGCAATACATTTATGATGATTTTCAATAACGAAAATCATTAAAAATCCACCGCAATGTATATATTAAAGTCAATCCATCATCCAGCAAGGACTGCTGTATTATATTAAGGTAATACAAGACAGCTGAAGGAAGATTGTATACGTGTCCCTCTTTCCCACAGTTGTTCTTAATCCCAAGGCACAATAATGCAATCCACTTGCAAAATTCCAAAAACAAAAAAAAAATAAAAATCAAAGATACAAGAAAATGCAATGAGAGAAAATAGACATAGAAAAATGTAAGCTTTCACCAGCCAGCCTAGGGAGTGACCTAATAAGAGTTTCTATACGGACTATTTCTCTTTTCCAGCCTTCCAGGATTATGCCGGATAGAAATTAGCGCTCTCTGGCTGTAAAGCTTTTAATGCGCCGGTCACTCTCTTTGCAGATTTTATTGATTGCTTCATCAGAGAAGAATTCCATTTTCTAGATTTCCAAGGCGGGTACTTACCCGATATTCCAGGAAGCTCCTCGGAAAATAACTGTTATTATTATCCAAACTTTGTTTGCATTCCAGCTTTCCATAGGCCAAGATTCACTGGTGACGACGCACATTGCTACGTTACACGATGTTTCTGTGTCTATAGGTGGATGAACCGCATGTATCCACTGCTGTGAAATGACCCATAGGGGTTACCCCATCCTCCTTATGTGTCAAAGTGTCTTTTTTCATGTTTATTGATAGTTTCCCATCTCCAACTGAAATTACATTGTCTTCCCCGCACCGATTTCGAGAATTGATTCGTGAAAACTTGAAAGGGAACCAACAGTTTTTTTTTCCGGAAGGTTTATATCACGGGTCTGGTTGGGACTGTATAATGAAGCTGTGTGTGTGTTTCCACATTAAGTAAGGTAATTAGGCCGCTTTCTGTTTTCCTTTTTTTTTTATCTGATGGTCCGACGACATGTCGTATAAACCGACAACTGGTGAAATGGTGGTACTATCGTGTCCCATTGCTGACCCTCATTCCTACTTAGTTACAGGGATTATTCCTGTATTTTTTTTTTTTTTTTTGCTTGTTCTCATTAATTGCTGTACATTTCTGGACGTTAATTGTAATTCACAGGGTTGAGTTGAGTGAGGTTGGAGCGTTGAAGTTACCAGAACAACAAGTCTCATCAGGCATCAGAGCAGGCAAGCATCATGCTTGCTTCATCTCTCTGTCAATTTACATTTAAATTGGGAAATCTACTGCGCGTACACGGTTATAGAGTTGGGGGGGGTTTGAGTTTGGAGGAGTTGAAATACAATTAAGTCTACGTAACCTCGACCTATTGACATCTGGAGATGAAAAAAAAAAAAGAAATTATGTCCATTCCTGGATTACTCTCTGTAATTCAGCAACGACTTAATGTTTTTTTAGGCATTTTACTTTTATAAACGTACATAGTTGAACTCTGCTAGGCATAGTAGCTTTTACCCAACAAATTAATTGTTGAATAAAAAAGTTACTTAAGCTTAGATTCTGGCTAGGATATTATAATTTAAATGGCATTTGACATTAATAAGAAAATTTAAAATCAACTTTTTTAATGAAAAAACAGCACGATTGACAGTTTAATCTTTTATATTATTTAAATGTTGGTAAATCACATTCAATTTTTTTTTTAACTTTTTTTTTTTTTATTAAATTTCAATTCATTTTCTTTTATGGCGAGAACTGTCAACCTTTATTTGGCTATCTATGAAAAGTATGTAGAATTGTAGGTGCGTAAATTATTGTCTTTAGCTTAAAAGTTTTTTTATGAGATTTATCTGAAGCGTGTAATTTTTTTCTATTTTGTAATAAAAAATATTTAGAAGATTTGTCAAAAACACCCTAATTTCCATTTCGTGGAATCTGTCATCAGAAAAAATGGGGTGTTCAAAGTTGGAGAATACTCTGTCTGTGTATTCAACGCTAAGGCTACAGGTCGATGAACATATGGAAGCCTATAGACGCACTGTCGAACAGTGGTGCAAAAATAGAAGGAACCCTCAAAAATTGAAATTGTGCTTGGAAGGATTTTATATAATTGCAATCAGGATATTAAGAAAAAGATAAAATATCCTAAATTAATAGGGTTTTCTTTTTACCCAAATCCTTAGAGGTTTCTAAGTTATACGTAACAAGATTCTAACCTATTTTGATGGGGGTTTTTACCAAACTGGTTTCTATTCTATAATTTGTTCATTTGGAACTAAGACATTTATACACATAGCAAAAGTGTTGAACATTTTTTTCTCTACCGCTTTTTTTATTACATAATACAAATTTTTGCTAGTGATTGATATGATCTTAACGTTTTTATAATAAGCAATGACTAGAGCGCTCGTTCTTGCTCTTCTCTTCAAAAGACTAAGGGTTTTGAAATATCAATATAAATAAAGGGATCCTTAAAAAAAAATTCCCCAATTTAAAAATGAAATAACTCCCTAAAATTTGTATGGAGTTGAGAAGTTTTTTTGTAGTACCTCGTGGCATAATGGTTAGTGCGTAGGACTGTCATACCAAAGGTCTGGGTTCGATTCCCGGCCACTGCAACCTAAAAACAGAAATGTTTTTTTCCGAGGTACTGCCTCTTGCGAAGGACTGACAAATCCTCCAAGAGTATACTTGTCATGAATAAGTGCTTCTCATCTAGCCGTTCGGACTCAGCAAAAAAATGTAGGTCCCCTCCATTCCTGCCAACAACACGCACACATGAATGGTTGGGAGTTGTTAGTCACTAGGCCCTGGTTTTCCATGAGCTGTTGCGTCACAAAATTTATTTTATTTTTGAAAGTTTTTTTAAATTAAAGAAATCCCCAAAATTGGGGATTTATTTCATAGCTTTTTGAGGACTTTTTACAATTCCATATTGGGGAGTTATTTTAACGAGCCCTCAATTTAAGTATATTTTTGTATTGATGAAATAAGTCTCCAACATATACCACAAAAAATTCCTCCAAGATATTGGGCTTGGGGTGGCTATCGTGAAAAAATTTCACATGGGATTTCCCTCATGTTTTAAAATTGGAAATGGCAAAAATTGTCCACTTTTCCTTGAAGGCTGGAATTTGGTCTATTGCCATGGAATATTCATTTTGGATGCATGTAAATTCCGAGAGAAACTGCGATCATAATTCACAATCCCAATATTCAAATACATTGTATTTATTGTTATCTAGTTTTTAAGCTCTGCTTGTACTAAGCATTGAATAAAAATTTCAAGTGTATACCCGGTATATACATAATATCTATCAAGTAGGGTTTTGTTTGTGTGTAAATGGAAATCCACACAAATGCAGTACATGCTGCGAAATATACTTCAATTAAAATTGAATAAGAAAGTGTTTTTCAATTGATACGAGTATAACCAGACTAAGCACCACTAAAAGAGTCTGATGATCGAGTTGGCTCTCGTGAAATAGCTACAACTTCATCCTATAATACTTGGTGGTAATGCACACAAGTTGTTGTTGTTCATTCAAAAATTATTCAACATAATATCTATCTTTTTTTCAATAATTTGCTAGTTAAATAAAATCATTCATAAGAAATCTTTGGGACTTACTTCATTTTTGGTTTTGGGACTTATTCTATACATTTTTGGGGACTTATTTAGTCTTCGAACTTGGAGACCTATTTCAATTTTAAATGTAAAAACTCCACTTTAAATGTAAAAACTCCGCAGGAGCTTTACAGATTACACAAGCAAACTTTGGTATGACCCAAGTGTTTTGTTAAGTTTTATCAAAATCGATCCTGCAGTTTGCCAACAATTGAATTTTTTAGGAGGATCCCATGTTCGCTGGGCTCTTCAAGTCAAAATATATAAGTAAGTTACATATGGTCGGAAAAATACCAAGTTTTTGTCAAATTTAGTAAGGGGAACTAAAAGTTTTTGTAGGGGAAATTTGGCAGGTACATACTCATACCAAAAAAAAAATTTCAAAAACTTGTGAGGCCCTTGATAGTCAAAATTTGTTGAGTAAGTTTTTTAAGGAATGTTTCATAACTGGCGAGTCCCTAGAGAATTTCTATAGTTATCCTTGTAAGGCCCTTGTTAGCATTAATGGACCGTTAAGACCTACATATATTGTTTTCAGTTTGAGGAGTTATTTCACGGAGCCTTTGGCACCTCATAAATGGGAAATTTTAACACAGAAAATGCTATCTAACTGGTCAGTAATTGATCAAAAAAGGTCAACTAGTCCTAGAAATTGGTCGGTCAGCCTCAGATAGTTTGTAAAAAAGGCTTAAAATTCCTCAAGGTCACGCGTGATTTTTGGCAGCTCATTTATTTACAAAGAATGTATTTTTTTTTAGTAATTGGTTCACCATTGAATTTTTTCTATAAATTTTTTAAATTCCTTGACTTTTTATTTGGATCTAGGGTTCTTTTGGATGGCTTCCTTTTTTTTGTAAATTTCCCATAAATGAAGTGACAAAAAATAGCACGTGACCTTGAGCAACTTTAAGTCTTTATTACACAAATTATCTTGGCCTGACCAAATTCTAATACTAGTTGACCTTTTCTGAGCAATAAGATGACATTTTCTTTCTTCAAATTTCCCAAACAGAAGGTGTCAAAGGTCCACAGCCCAAATAAGGAGATTAAAATTATGATACAGAAATATGTACAAGAAATTCGGTACTTAGGCGCCAGTTAAAGCTATCATTGAAACTCATCATTGAAAATTTGAATGATTGATTTTGAGACATTTAGCAAGCAAAATCATTTATTATTTTGACGGACAAATAAAGGTACAAACTTAGTTAATATTTTTAGTCAAAACAAAATTTCAAATAGGACCAACTTTCCACAAGAAATGACTTTTCTTATTTCAATGATTGAACTACCTTACCAATGATTATTGAAATCTTAAAAGTAATTTTATGTGGAAAGTTGAGAACACTTGAATTTTCTTGACTAGAAATATTTACAAAGTCTTGAGCCTTATTTATCCATCACAATAATTAATGATTTTGCTTTCTAAATGTCTAAAAATTAATCATTAAAATTTTCAATAATGAGTTTCAATGATAGCTATAAGTGGCGCCTTAAACTCGTTAAAACAACTGCTTAAAAATTTTAAAAAGTTCTTTTTCGAAAAAAAGGCAACAATTTATAGTTACCTACATAAATTGTTGCTAAATGTATATTTTTAAGATATTTGCTATTGGAAAATCGCACTCATTTAAGCATACCTACGGAAAAGTTTTTTATCAAAATAGTTAATAGCCCAGGAAAATTAAAATTTCACTTCGGAAAAAATTCCGACAAAGCTGTATTTTGGTCGAGAGTTTTGTTTTGACGTTTAAAGCATTTCCTGAAAATTTTCGTGAACTTGGGAAGTGGCTTAACTGTGTGTAAAGGTACAAATTGTAGCTTATGTCATTCTACACAAAAAAGATTAGCCTCCTTTTTTCATACAAGCAATAGGTTCTGAAAAAATCATGCAAGAACTTCACAATGGAGTAAATTTTGTCAAAAAATGTATTAAAATTTCATTAATTGATTGGCAAAATCTTTTGTAAGATTTTAATTTGGCTACATCTTCTCTTTATAAAATCAAGTTTTTGGGGTGCCCGGGGTAAGGGGAAGACAGTGGTTTGGTTTTTGTTAAAAAACTCGATGAAATTTTCTTTTACAACAAAATCATGAAAGAATAACATTTAGACAAAAAAATTATCTAAAAAATGAGCTATTAACGTACTTTGTAGGTTTATTAATCTTATAGCGTATCAAAGTAACACTTTTTATTTTGTACTGTTAATGGACAAATAATGGTTTTTAGCTAATATCTCAGCAGATATTTTTTTTTTTTTTCAAAAACATGACATGATCTGGACAAAAAAGATAATGACACTTAAGTCAATAAGTTTTATTTAGAGAGATTAGAAATTGTATAATTCTTTAATGTAACCTTAGAATTTTGGATATTATTGGCACGGAGGACCATATACCATGTACAATTTTCGAAAAATTTAAACAATGGAAATAATTGGTACATTGTTACAACTGAACAAACTTTTCGCATACGAAGTTGCGGGTAAGGGCCAGTTTAAAATAAAATAATTAAAACAAATAACAACAAACGAACTAGTGCAGGTAACATAGGATAAATAAAACAAAAAAATTGGTACCACCATGAAACTTGGTGAAAACGTTTCATGTGCAATAAGAATGAAGAATCAAAAGAGTCTATAAAAATATTTTATATGGAAGGGTGCTTTTTTTAAGGGTAAATGGGGGGGGTTAAAATGTGGTAAAATTTACCTTGATACAACCTAAGCACATGACACATGTTTTTAAGGTGGTTTTAAATGCTGAATCAAATGACACCAAAACCAAATTTATACAACTTCCGTAAAAAAGTTACCGTCATATTTATTGAAGGATGACTGTATTTTCAGTATAAATGTTAAATATTTTAAGTTAAAAGTTCAAATGAGCTCAACTCCATTGCGTTTCGCCCAGGTATGATAGTTGGGCTCATCAGTTAATTATCAGTTACTTGAATTATAAATTCGGTCAATCCACTCAAACAGAAGAATTTTCTTTTTAAATTTTCTTCATATTCAATTATTATAAATGTTAAATATTACCGAAACCCAATTGCAAACAGTGGTCCATTATTAAAATTTGGCATATGTGGTTCATTTATCATGTAAATCAATAATATGAAAAATCTAAGAAAATATCTATGGCAAAAGGGTGTTTTTTCGGAGGTTGGGGACAAGGTGGGATTTATACCAAAAATACTAAGAAAAAATGGTACTATCATGTAACTTGGTAAAAATGTTACCATAACTTCGAGAATGTCGAATCCAAAGAGCCTGTAAAAATATCAAGGTTAAAAGGGTGTTTTTTTAAGGGAGGGGAATTGTGGAATTTTTATCAAAAAACCTTTGATAAAAATGAATCTTGGTAAAAATGTTTTATTTACTATGAGGATGAATAATCAAAAGAGTCTATAAAAATATCTAGGGTGGAAGGGTGTTTTTTGGGGGGGTTTGATAATGGCTAAGCTTATTGCCAAAAAACCAGAAACAAAAATGGTACCATCATGAAACTTGGTTAAAATGTAACCTTGACTATGAGGATGAAGAATCAAAATAGTCTATACAAATATCGAGACTGAAAGGGTGTTTTATTGAAGGAGGGGGAAATATGGGATTATTGTAAAAAAAAACTTTAATAAAAATGGTACCCCCATAAATCTTGGTAAAAATGTTTTATTTGCTTTGACAATGAAGAATCAAAAGAGTCTGTAAAAATATAGAAAGTAAAGGGTGTGTTTAAGGTGGCAAAGGAAAGTAAATACTGTTACAGAAAAACACCTGGGAAAATGGTACATAAATAAAACTTGGCGAAAATGAAGGATTTGCCTTATCATGAGAATGAAAAGGGTTCATAAAAATATCTAAAATATTGTTTTCTTTTAAACCATCAAATAAAACTGTAAATAACTTCCTACTATAGATCTTACTTTTGTTTGTTAACTGTATAGTTTTAACGCATGCAAGGCAATCAAAATATCCTGATTCAGCCGTCAATACGAGTTGCAAAAATTATTTGTATTTGACATTTATAACTTCTGAAAGTTTCGCGTATATATATAAGTCGGTTTAAAGGTAAAATTCATAAAAGCAGACAAAATTAAAAAAAAAACTAAACTAGTGGAGATAACTAATCTAATAACCATTGTATGCCTTGAAAAATTCAGTTAAAACATAAAAATACCTTAACTACATGTCTTATAAAACTTAAAAATTAATAATTTTAAACTTAAAGATGACTTTGATGAAGAGATTTACTTACAAATTTTGCAGTCTCATTCTCATAGCAAATAAAACATTTTTATCAAGATTCATTTTTATCAAAGGATTTTTAACAATAATCCCACATTTCCCCCTCCTTAAAAAAAAAACACCCTTTCAGTCTCGATATTTTATTTTTATTTTGATTCTTCATTCTCATAGTCAAGAATACATTTTAACCAAGTTTCATGATTGTACCATTTTTGTTTCTGGTTTTTTGATAATAAGCCCGCCCATTACCAAACCCCCCTAAAAAACACCCTTCCACCGTAGATTTTTTTAAAGACTCTTTTGATTATTCATCGAAGATTCATGAGGGTAATATTTTTATCAAAGGTTTTTTGATAAAAATTCCACAACTCCCCCTCCCTTAAAAAAAAACACCCTTCCAACCTTGATATTTTTATATACTCTTTGAATTCCACATTCTCGAAGTTATGGTAACATTTTTACCAAGTTACATGATGGTACCATTTTTGTCTTAGTATTTTTGGTATAAATCCCACCTTGTCCCCAACCTCCGAAAAAAACACCCTTTTGCCATTGATATTTTCTTAGATTTTTCATATTATTGATTTACATGATAAATGAACCACATATGCCACATTTTAATAATCAATAATAATAAAAATCACTGTTTGCAATTGGGTTTCGTAATATTTAACATTTATACTGAAAATACAGTCATCCTAACATAAATATGACAGTTAATTTTTGCACGGAAGTCGTATAAATTTGGTTTTGGTTTCATTTGATTCAGCATTCACCCTTCTATATGAAATATTTGTATAGACTCTTTTGATTCTTCATTCTTATTGTACATGAAACGTTTTCACCAAGTTTCATGGTGGTACCAATTTTTTTTTTATTCGAAGCCTTTTCTGTACTATTTTACCTATTGCATTGATAACAACAAATTCTTAAAAAGAAAGGAACAGTAGGTATAATAATTTTAAATATCTCTTTACAGCTTATTAAATTTCATTATCTTTTAACAACTAAGAGCCAGTTTTTCGGTGCAATGGTAACACTGAGTTAACTAACATTACCTACTCTAATTATACCCCGGAAAATAAGTTAGGCCTAAGTAATTTCAGAAGCAGTTTTTTACTTAACCAAACATTTTTTCAGGCATTTCCCAATCGAAATCAAAATGGCTTAAAATCGAGGTAGCGATAGGTGAGTTTACTCAGAGTTAACTTACAGCCTTGTGTATAAACGCAATCTCCTTATTGATTGCGTAAGTGTACAATGCCTCTAAACGCAAAAAGATTATTTATAAAATGGTTTATGAAACCTTAACGTAATAGATTTATATTTTTGGTACTCCATTAACTATTTGATACATTCAATGAATAATAATTTAGGCAAATTTTTTTTTAGAGCCTTAATAAGGGCTTAGACACTGCGTAACTATTCAACTGTTAATGTTGTTTTTGCAAACTGTAATGCATACGGCTCTTATGATATGAATTGATTGAAAGACACAAATCTATGGAGTTAACTCATGTTTAACGCTAAAACTAGGATGAGCTCGTAGCTAAAACTGCCCTTGGTTTTAAATAATATAAGCTGAATGTGCATTACGTTAAGCTTAAAAAAAAAAAAACACAACATTAATTTTTCAACGTATTTCTGTTTTCAAAAGTGAGTTTTGGTAAATAAATGAATGTGTTCAATGGCTCTGGGCATGAAAATATAATGATGTGAATAGTTGTGTTTTCCTATTGTAGTAGTAATCTCTGCACGAGTTTTTAAAGAGATACTTATATACTTACTTGTATTTATTTGTTTTTGAAAAATGAAAACTTTAGAAAATATTCAAATAAGAGACAAATAACTAAAAACGGGACACTTGTACGTCCCAGGCTTCTTAAAAAATAACCTGGGACTAGCTATTAGTCCCAAGGTAGTACCTCGTGGCATGATGGTTAGTGCGTAAGACTGTCATGCCAAAGGTCTGGGTTCGATTCCCAGCCACTGCCACCTAAAAACAGAAATGTTTTTTTCGCGAGGTACTGCCTCTTGCGTGGAATTAACAAATCCTCCAAGAGTATTACTGTCATGAATAAGTGCTTCTCATCTAGCCGTTCGGACTCGGCAAAAAATTGTAGGTCCCCTCCATTCCTGCCAAAAATACGCACACAGGAATGGTTGAGAGTTGTAAGTCTCTAGGCTTAAGGTTCTTCACGAGCTATTGTGCCACAAAATTTCCAGAAAAAGCGGAACGGATGGTCACTGTAGCTATCAGTAATATTTTCAAGGCTATTGCTAGTGTTTTAAAGGCTTTTTTGAATGTTTAATACTATGTCTGATATTGTTATTTATGTTTATTTTTGTAACCTTTTTATGAACTTCACTCTTTTTGAAAGAAGGTACAAATATAAAAATCTTTAAAATCTTATGTGCCTTTACCGTTGGTTTGAGGTTAAAACTCCGCTGGTCAGAAGGAAAAAGATCTAATTCGGAGTATATTGAGGCAAAGTGGCATTTATTAGTATTTAGCCAAATTTTATTCTTTGCATTGGTAAAAAAAAAATATTTTAATCAAAATTTTATATGAAACTTTAAGAGCGATGACATGAAGGTGCCTTTCACTTAAATACATAGCTAAGAAAATTTATTTGATTATGGTTAGACCAAAGGATTGGCAAGTTATTGATCTAGGCCCGGCGGCAAATATCTTAGCCACGCCCCTAGCTCTTTCTAGGGTAGGATGGTACCAGTTGGGCCATGGGGCTTAGGGTGGATTTTGTCTGACAAAGGAGAACCACCCGCGCTAATATGTATTTTTTGGGGACAAAAGTAGAAAAACGAGTTTGTTTCTTTTTGTCATATTAAGGTGAAAACGTGCGAATTTTCAACAAGGTACAATATTTTTGTAAGTACTGTTATTGAATTTCTGTATCTCATGTGCAAAATTAGAAAATTGTTTTTTTTCTTTCTTTTTTTTTCAATTTGACGAAACGGAATATATTCATCAAGCAACATAGGTGTGGACTGTGGAGTAAGTCGGCCCCGGTCCAGTTGGCGTCAACTGAAAAGATACAAATATTGAAATTGGTATCATAAAAGTTTATGGATGGAAGTAAAACATGTATTTCTAGACATCGTTTTTTATTGATTAATTCCAGTAGTGGGTACTGTCGTTTTTTGTTTACCTATATGTACATAACTTCCTAAAATTGATCTGGCATGGAATCGTTAAGTCTCTTTATGAAAACTACTTAAATTTCAATCCAGTCTAATTTTTGTATTGGCTGACAATTAGGGATTTTACGTCATAAACTTTTTGTACTATAACCATCCCAAAAATGTTCAGTAAAATTTGATCTAGTTCTTGAAATTGACTTATACTTGAAAGGTACATGAAACTGCACTTTGTAGTATTAAAGCTCCAAGTAAAAGTAATTGGAATAAAGTACTTGACAGCAATTTTTTTTTTTCACAAATAGAGAAGATTTCACATTGATAAAGTTATAAATCAAAAAGGCTTTTGTGTGACAATTATACAATGAAATGTTGTAAAGGCTGTAATAGACACACATCAATTAACATTGAACATCAATATAGAGTTATTTGACTGTGCGACCAAAAGGACTAAGAAAGTTAAATGCATTTTATCAGTTCTGACTATTTCTTCACCTAATCGACAACTGACATTCATATAAGCATGTTACAATGATTAAAGACATCACACCATTCCCATCTATATGTACCTACATTACTTCCTCACAAACGTTCTCTGACATCAATCACTTGTAATTGTCCTTGCAATCATCATCATTCATTGTCATTACTCATTTCACTAACATAAATCTTTTTTCACGTTTTCTTGTTGATGAGCCACTTTGGTGGCACACAGTATATGTATATAAGTGCAGACATCTTCCTATCAATTTCATCATGTGCCATAGAAATATACTGTAACTGTTACTGTAGTTACTATTATACCTACATAATATTATAATAATCCAAATCCGACGAATTATTTTAATAACAAGTGTTGGGATTAGGATTGAATGACGACAACATTGTTAGGAAGTGAATTATGTCTGTTCAGAAATATAGTTGCTTGGATTAGTATAATCGTTTTGATATTAACTCAATAGAAGACTAAAAATACCTTTGCTTTAATAATTTTAATTAATGACTTTATTTAGAAATGTTAAGAGTTAATCTCTGCTATTTTTTTGAAAGATATAAATGCGGACATAAAAAGAGAAAATCCACGAAATTGTTGATAAAGGTTATTTAAATGTTTTCCTATTAATTTATATCTGAAGATATCGTGTTTCTAATTTCTGATATCATACAATGAGCGATCAATGTTGGGACGGTAAAAAAAAATTCGAAATAGAAAACCAATAGCAGCTGAATGGCATTCAAGACCTATTCAATGAATTTTATTCATTAAAAACTTCAGAATCAAGAGAAATATGGATTAATTTTTAATATTTTAGACTTTTTATTAGTTTTTCTATATATTTAATTTCACTTGATGAATAGTACGCTGTTGAAGTGAAATGAACATTTTCTAGGGTCTCCACATCGACAGTGAAATAATACATGAAAAGATTGCCGAAAAATATGTATGGAGCGTTTAATCAGATATGCCAAAATAAATTTAAAAAAAACAAAACAAAATCATAAGTCAATTTTTGTTCTCATATACATACATACAACTGATGTGAATTGTTTTTTGTTTTTGTCTTCATTTCGCCTTTATTGGTATTAAGGACTCGAAACAATATTGTGGTCTATGTTTTTCATTTGTTTCTTGGTCCTTTTTCCATCTTAAAATAAAATTCCACTGCAAGATATGACAATCTGTCAAATTTTCGTCAAGAATATTGTGTCGGGCAATTAATTGTGTGTGAAAATTAAGTGGAGACTTGGATATAATAATCTACTGCGTACTACATCATACGAAAAATCACAACGAAATTTTTCGTTTATGATTTCGTTGTTTCAATTTTTGTATTAAAATTTCCGTTCGGTTTCAGCTGCGTATTACGCGTAAACTAGAATAGTTTCAGAATATTACCTTCTTGTTTTTTTTTTTGACAGGATCAAGGAAAAAATCTTTTAAACAATAATTATTCAAGTAATTTTGTTAGCGTAATAGCTATTTTAAAGTGAACAT
This sequence comes from Dasysyrphus albostriatus, assembly GCA_946251815.1. Classification (NCBI taxonomy): domain Eukaryota; kingdom Metazoa; phylum Arthropoda; class Insecta; order Diptera; family Syrphidae; genus Dasysyrphus; species Dasysyrphus albostriatus. The sequence continues at coordinate 188,681,312 of OX276335.1, read as the reverse complement.
TTCAGGAACCATATTTATTTTCTTTTTGGATCATAATCACGTCTGGGATCGGTCAATTTTGCACAGATCGAAATTTACAAGAAATACTTGGGAAACTCGAAAAATATACGCCCAAAATGAATGGTCACTTCCACAGTCGAAGTTTGAATTCATTTTCATAATTTCATAATTTTTAAAAGTGGAATTTTTAAAGACAAGCAAAGAAACTTAAAAAAAGCATAATTTTGAAAATTGAATTTCAATGAAAACCACTAATTTTGAATAACTGAATTTTGACCCCAGATTTTTGACCCGATAAAAATATGACATTAAGGGCACTTATGTGTTTACACTTAAAAAAAAATAGGTTTTTCATAATGTTATCTGAAAATTATAATTTATACATATCGCTCATATTTTTCAACATTCGATGAACGTTTTACACAACAACAATACATTTTTTTACTTGCAATGTATAAGTACTAAGTAAAGATAAGCGCATAAAAAAAAATGAATTGAGCAGGGAAAACAACGTTTATTATGCTAATAAAGAGTTTTTCAACAGGGACACTACAAAAGTAGAGCAACAGGGACAGCAAACAACGCCATATTTCTTGCCGCTCTTTTGACATTTCTCTTCAGTAAGGTTTGCCATTTCATGATGGAAAGATATACGAGCCAACAACGAGTCGAAATTATTAAAATTTACTACCGAAATTCGGAGTCAGTAACCTCAACGTTAATCGTGCTACGTCCAATTTATGATCGTCATAATCATCCTAGGAGATCAACAGTTGACCATCTAGTAGAATATTGCTGCCGCTGAGGCTTCAGTTTCAGGAAGCCCAAATGTGTCTCTCACACGTCGTTCTCAAGCGTTGGGCATCTCTGTGACGTCGTTGTGGCGAATTTTGCGAAAAGATCTTGACTTACATCCTTACAAGATTAAATTGACGCAAGAACTGAAGTCGCTTGACCACCAGAAGCGTCGTATGTTCGTGAATTGGGCTGAGCAACAACTTGAAAATGATTCAGATTTTCATTGAAAAATCATCTTCAGCGATGAGGCTCATTTCTGGCTTAATGGCTTCGTCAATAAACAAAATTACGGTATTGGTCAGGCAGCAATCCACACGTACTCCATGAGTCATCATTTCATCCCGAAAAAATACGGTTTGGTGTGGTTTATGGGCCGGCGGCGTCATTGGGCCGTACTTCTTCAGTGATGATCAAGACCGGCACGTTACTGTGAATGGGGATCGCTACCGTTCAATGATATCCAAATATTTGTCGCCTAAATTGGATTATATGGACTTGGAGGACATGTGGTTCCAACAGAACGGCACCACAAGCCACACAGCGAATGTCACAATCAATTTATTGGAAACCAAGTTTGGAGAACGTGTTATCTCACGATATGGTCCAGTCGCTTGGCCGCCTCGGTCGTGCGATTTGACGCCGTTAGACTATTTCCTGTGGAGCTACGTCAAGTCTATGGTCTATGCGAACAAGCCAGCGACGATTGATGAACTTCGTACGAATATCGAACGTGAAATTGCAGCAGTATCGGCCGATTTATGCTTGAAAACCGTCGAAAATTGGGTTCAGCGTCTGGACTTCTGCAAGCGTGCCCGTGGTGGCCATGCAAAAGAAATCGAGTTCCATACATAATGGCATCAAACTTTCACAGGAATAAAGAATTTCATTGATATCGAAAACCGTTTTTGTTTTATTTAAAAAAAAATTTTGTAGCGATCTTATTGAAAAACCCGATATATATTTCTAAAAATATCGATATACCTATTTGCTATTATTTTTTCGATCAAATTTCAATTTTGGTCAGTTCTAACTTCAAGAATATTCTTCAATTTTAATTTAAAAACAAATACATTAGTCAAACATTGAGGAAACAAGATTTTCTTAATTTTGTTCAGTCTTTTTTGAAGAGATGTTTCTTTGTGATAAGTGTTTGTATTCATATGAAAAAAATCACTCTACAGCTTCATGATTTCAGTTTTTTAGATTTGTTTGAAAATAGTTTGTACTCGTATATTATAGATACCCTTATTGAGCAACCATAAACGATGGCACGAGACACAAATTTACAGTTTTTTTGAGACCAGATTAAACTTTCTCAGAAAACTAATTTTGAGTCAATTGAACTACGTGGAATCATTATACAAATGAAAACAAAATAAACAATTCTCGTTACCTTTTTTTCACAGTTTTGCTGCGGTACATTCATTTTTTTAATTTAAATATTATGATATTATGCAAATATTAAAAAACGGTAAACGAAAATATTTTCTTTCTTAAAAATGGCTCCAACGATTTGTATTAAACTTTTTCTGTAGATATGCTCAAATTAGTACGATATACTACCAAAAATTATAAAAAATTACTAATAGCAATTATAAATAGTATACTTCCCATAGAAGGTTTTGCTTATTTTGAACTATCGGCTGAACATATTAGGACCAATTTATTTATACACAAATTTCAAATAAGGTTTAAAAATATTGCTCTTCGAAATTTTCAAAGGAAAAGTTTTTGAATTTTAAAAAAGGTTGAATTTTTTTCCCCAAATTCGATATCTCAAAAACAGGTTGACAATTTTGTTTGAAATCTTGTTTTTATATGAACATGAACATAAATAAATACTAACGATTTGCATATCAAAAGTTTTGCTTGCTTAAAAATAAGAATTTAAGAATTTGATATATAAAAAATTATTTTTTTAGAAAACAGCTCCAACGATTTTTAATTTTTTTTTCCATACAATCATATTCAATCAAGAATTAAGATGGCGTTCTTTTTTTAATTTCAAACCCTCGAAGAAGTGTTTTTAGTAACAATTTCTCTCATAATTTCCATATCCTTACATATAATTTTACTAAACCCTCAGCGTCTTAAACTTAAGAGCAAGAACGTGTGGACCAGTCGTGCAATTTATTTACTAGTCATTTGAGGAGTTGTGGTTTAAAAGTTTAAACATCAAATATTCACAACAAGTCCGAAGAATTTTGTGACAAATTATCTTTGTTAAATGGAAGAATCACAAAATATTTTACTAAATTGAAAAACAACAGTTGGTGCAATGGTTTGTAGGTGTATTATGAAGAAAACAAATTTAATTTTCACCAAAAAAAAGGAGCAAGAACTAGACAACTCCAAAAACAAATTCATTTATTTTTTAATGAAAAATTAACCTTTTTAATTTTTTTTAACTTATTAGTGTTTTTTTCTATTTTCTTTCGAAGAAAACTTAAGTTTTTGAGAATATTTTGTTTTTTTTTTTATTTTAATCAGTTTTTTTGGATTTTTCTCAACATTCTAAAATATGGAGTTATATGGTTTTTACACAAGATGTTTCATTTGCAATTTTAAAATATAATTTCAAAAAAATATCTGCTTATAGCTGTGGAATAGATTTACAAGCCATTACCCGAATAATATATTTTATTTGATAACAATTGACAGTTGATTGATTAGCTTATCTTGGAATAAATTTTTGTTCCAAAAATTTTATTAATTTTAATTTGCAGATTTTTAAAATAATCAATCATTGCATTAATTTCAATCACAAAAAGTATAAGCACATACATTGGTAGGCCCCGGTTTTTCAGAAATATTTTTTTTGTCTCAATGGTAAAGGTAATTTTAAATTAACGCACGTCTTACACATTTTTGGTCTGCATTAAATTTGTTTGATTTGAGGCTAATACTGTTCACGTTTCAGGCCTCAATTGTGGATGGTATGAATTTTTGTCTAATATGTATAAGAGTAGTTTTAACTACTACTTATATAAATATTTTTTAAACTTTGTCAACATATTATTTTTTAAATGTCTCACAAGCATTGAACATTGGTTGATGACACCGATGAATTACTTCTTTTTTTTTAAAACATGTTTGAAAGCATTGTTCAGTTCTTAAATAAATGTAAGAACATTGACACATTGAACAAAATATACATTTTTAATCAAATTCACCTTTTAAAACTCCTGATCGAAAAAGTTTACAATCTCAAAAGAGTGAACAGGCCTGGTTTTTATCACAGTACACATGTTAAAGGTAATATCTTCCGAGTTCTCATTTTCGTTCAAGTTCACGCATGTGTCAAAATCTTCTGACTGGCCAGAATTCAGAAATCAGAATATTCATTACTGACATTCAGGCATTGAATGCACCCACTTCAAATTTGACAAGGTCTCTGAGAGTGTATTTGTTTTTTTTTTTTTATATTATCTGACAATTGGTTTTTGAAAACATTACCAATATATTACCTTTAATATGTGTACTGTGGGCTTTTATTACTTCACTTAATCGAGCACCTGCTGTATTTTATATTTTAATTTTAAGATGTAAGCAAAGTTAGTTGAAAAAGGAAATCAAAAGAATCTCTTATAGTTAGAATTATGTTAACTGAATTTGGAAAATCAGTATTTTGAGACAGAAATTTTCAAAAGAAAAATTTTGCTAAACGAATTTTGACCTTGCCAAAACTTCTACTCCGAATCTTTGATATTAAAAAGGAATGGTAAAATTAGTGGAACCAGCAGAAATCAATTTAAAAGAAGCCAAAAAGTGAAAAAGATTGAACCTTGGACCAGTCTTTTAATTAATTAAAGTGGTCAGAAAAAGCATTTAAATTTAGTCGTAAATACTTATTATGTTTTATTACGGATATTAATTAAAGTTTGCTGTATAATATTATTGGTCCGATTTGAACAATCCATTAAGAACAAATAATCGGGAACGGCTTTTAATTTTCTTAATTAATTTTAATCAGCTTTAATTTAGTTTTATGTAGTTTGTAAGTTTTATATAAAGCCAACAATAAAAAATAAAGACAAAGATACCGAGTTTTTTGTAAATTCTTCTCGATAAAAAATAAAAACCGATCTGGAATTTTAGTATTGAGATAGTTCTTAGGCCGAAAGGCATTAGCATTAAGTTATTATAGTTTAACTTAAAGCACCCGATTGGGGCCAGTAAGTTTTAAGATATTGATAAGTAGGCTAGTTTTTTATAAATTTTTGTCTAGCTTTAAGATAGTTTTAAGAAAATGGAAAAATAAAAATTAATTTCAAAAAAAAAAAGTCGAGAACGGCTAGAAAATCAATAGATTTTTTTTGGGCTTTCATAAAGATTTAAGGTTAAAAGTTATTTTATGACATTTTAAGGAGCAGTTTTTTATTCAATTTTCTTAGCAGCAAGTTACAAAAGCAAAAAAACACTTTAAGTCTTATCGAAGAAAATTTAAATGGTTTTCCTAAACACTTTTTCGAATAGTAATTTTTTACCTAAAACCAACCACGGGGTCTTAAGATTCAATTTTGGAAAATGCCCCAGAACCTAAATTACTTCCACGATACCCATTTTGAATATAAAAAATAAGAAAGAATTCCCACACCCCGAATGGATTATATGTAAAAACAAAAAAATTATGATAGGAAAATTTAAGTTTCGGTATAGGAAAATTTTTTAAATTAAAATAACCGTTTTGAAGAAAATGAAATATAAAAGAAATGGTTCTTCTGGAGGATTAATAACCTTATTTTTTAAAAAGTTTCCCATTCAAAGGTAGCTTTAACCAAAAGACATTTTATTGATTTTTCTTAAGAAGAGTTGTGAAGCCGTTTTTGGCAATAATAAGAATTTGAAAAATTCGTAAAAAAAAATGTATGGCAGGAACCGTTATTTTTAATTCTAAAAAAAATGAAACAAACATGTGGGCAGAATCTCCAAAAACCACTTAGTATCAAGATTTAAGAAAATTGATTCAGCTGTTTAGGCCGTAGCTGTTCTCTCTCATCGTACGAATCCAAAACTTGCCTTAGTTCCTATATCGCAAGTAAAAATCATATTTTGTGTTCTTGTGTCTCTATAAAATCTAAATCTAAAGTTATTATTTTTTCTTAAAGAATAAGGGGTACATCTTGTATTGAAGATTTGTGTTTTGAAGATTTTCAGTATTATGCTATGGCACAACGTCCATCAAGAGTTAGTTCACGAATTAAAATTTCATATCAATAAAAATATAAATTGGTTATACACGTTAAGTTCAAAATCTTAATGAAAATCTACTACAATCAACAAGAACTCTGCTGTTACGAAAGACTATTGTTTGAACTGCACATATCCTTTCTCACAAAATGTGAGCTTTTGAACATACATTCTCTCATTTGAAGTTGTAAGAAGCATGTGTGTCATTAGCATCTGTTTCCTTTTATCTCTAGTTTTTGGCAACAATGACAGAAGTATTTTTAACTTAATTACTCGTTTAATGTACCTATTTAGGTGAGATAGTTTATTACCTTGAATTTTGATTTATTGATCAGATTTGAAACTTAACTCACTGACTAAAGATAATTCGTGCTTTATTTGCATTTATGAATACCGGTGCTAGTTTTTAAAACATTAATTTTCAACTTATTAGCTCTAAGCCTATCACATAAATTCTGTACATAAATCAATTTTCATCATCTCTTCGATTAAATCATTATAAAAGGTTTTTTTTTGACGTGTGGTTTTCAGTCTGGCAAAACTATCTTCGGAGTTGGTCTTTTTGACAGCTGTCATTTGATTTATTCTCAGTTTTGATTCCTATTTCAAAATGAATAAACTTTCCCCTTAAAACGTTTGCAAATCGGGCAAATTGTTTACCAAAATAATGATTCGGTTCGCTCGAACCACGAGAAACAATCAATCTATCGAAAAAACTTTTGGTGGGCGCAATATCTCGAGTCATGAGCTTGTGGCGTGGCCTCCAAGTTCGTGAAATTTGCCACCGCTGGACTAATTTTTGTGGGGTTATGTGAAGTCGCTTGTCTATGCAGGTAAGCCCTAGATGATTGACGCCTTGAAAGAGAATATTCGGTGCGTTATTGCTGACACACACGGTCCTAATTGCTGCAAAAAGTGGTCGACAATTGGGCCTCTCAGCTGGAATTCATTCGAACCAGCTACGGTGGTCACTTGCTCGAAATCATTTTTAAAACATAATGCCAAATCTTTATCTTAATAACTCAGCTAACAGGCCATAACATTAAATAATATGCGTTTCATTTCTTCTTGAAAACCACACGTCTTAAAAACACCCGTTGCTTACCACTTACACATAGGAGAGCGTCACCTGAAAAAAGTAATATCTTACAAAAGCTTAATGCATTACATATGTTGTTTATTTAAATTAAAAACAGTAAAGGTCCCAAAATTGTTCATTGTGGCACACCAAAAGTAGTAAATTTTGCAGCTGATTGTTCACCATTGACACTTATTTTCTGTGATCTATTTGTAAAGTAAGACTTAAACCATTCTAGCTCTATACCTTTAAGTCAATATTTATAAAGTTTTTCAACTTATAGATAAAACTGTCTTAAGAATCGTAGAAATTTGCTATGAAAATTGACAGTTTCCATTATGAATGGACCATGTATTATGACTAAAGTTCGTTGAAAATCTCTACGAACCTAACGACCGTCCATAAGACTATCTCAAAGTGGATGCCTATCAGCTTATTTTGTACTAGATTTGTCCAAAAATTTCGTAGAATATACAGAATATTTTTGAAAAATAGTTCATAAATTTAACTAAATTTTTGTTCATAATGTTTTGTGAAAATACAAAAGTTTCCAAAAGGTAATTTTTGCAAATTACGAAAACTATTCGTATTTTTGTGCTACCAATTATTTGTAAAATAAACAAACTTTTAACTTAAATACACTAATTATTTAGTTTTGGTGATAGGTATCAAATTTTATTCATGATACTTAAAAAATGTATAGTTATTTCTATCAACTTATGCGAAGGGAAATAGATCCCCCTCCAAAGTGTTCTGTCCCATAACAACGGATGGACGCGTTGTTAAAATTTTCAGTGCCAATCAAGAACAATAAATTAACCAAAATTAAGAATAAAAATAAAAACACTGTACCTTCCCACTTCCGCTATTTTAGAAGTTCAAAATTTCAGAAAAATACCTTTCATTATAAACATAAAATGTGTATGAGATGAGAAAACTATATTTTTCCTTTAATTCATCCAACCGGCAAAAAAAATACTTCTATATACAATTGTAACTAATCCCGGAAACCCAAAGGGGGTCCCTTATTCAACTCAAGCATCCTCTACATATATAGACAAGAATCGCGCCGAGTGTATGAAAGCCCTTATAGGAGTTCAGCGAAGTGCAAAACTTTATGTCACTCTTCCATCCGACCTTTGACTCATCCAGCATTCAGCCACACACAACGAGTCATGTGATCAGACGAAAAGTAAAATGACATAAAAATTATTGCATAAAGCTAAAAAGAACTCTTTGCACTGGGGATATTATCGACGGCGACGGTGAGGGCGACGGCAACGGCTACAACAACGATGACGGACAGGACGAGTCACATTGCCTTGCTGTTTCCGACATTTCATTCAAAGTGTTAAGGAGTCTTTGAATGTACTCGAGCATTAAGGTTATATACAGACCATACATAGCAACATTAATATATGATAAAGTTACAAGCTGCATTTGCCTCGCCTACGCCTCACCTCTTGCTTCACTTATGTTTTACTGAATAAATAAAGTCACCATTTTCACTGAACCATAATGGACATACATTTACTTTTGATGAAAAACTTTGTTCGTAGCGAAAACATCACATTTGTCATGTGTGGGAACGACCGACGACGATGAGAAGGAAACATACCCGAAAGTTCCTGAAAAAAACCGAAACGAACACAAAACCAGAATCAAATGAATGAAAAACAGTGACGATTGCAATGGCGACAGTGGTGATAGTTTAGTAGTTAGTGTTTCAAATCAGAACGAACTTTCACCACTTCTTAATCTGACTTTTAGATCTGTTCCGGTAGTTCAGCAAATTGCCTCCATATTGCTGGTTAAAGTTCTTTTGAAGATTTTATCTCACACTCAAACAATCCTTAAAAGATCCTCACATCCTTATTTATTAAAGCAAATTAAATATGAATTATCTACAGTCCAGTGAGTTGAGTGTGAAATTTATAATCCAAAGCAATAATCCCAAAAGCTAGAGATAAAAGATGTCAAATACAAATACAAATACAAGCTCGAAAGCGTGTGTACACTGCACAAGAAGCATCTTGTTGATTGTAGCAGATTTTGGTGGTAAATTTAAATTTACAGCATTGGATTTTAGAGTGAAATTTATAACCAAAAGCAATAATCCCAAAAGTTAGAAATAAAAGAAGTCAAACGGTAGTGACACACTTCATACTATAAATACAAGCTCCAAAGCGTGTGTGTATCTTGTTGATTGTAATAGATTTTTGTAGTAGAGTTTCAATGAAAAGAGGTTTTGTATTTTCTAAATAAATGTTTTTCTAACGTACTAGTTAGTTTGTGAATTAAGACATTGAAGAATTATCAGAGCGCTGCAAAAATTTCAAGGCATTTGAGCCACCCAAAGGATGTCCATAAACGAGTGCAAAATTTGTTTTTTTCATTATGAATTTAAAAACCAAAAATTAAAACCTTATCTTCAAGACTTATACAGTCTTGGTCTGGACTATATATTTATATGAGTTGATAGTTAAAAGCAAGCAATGCAAATCAGACCATGAAAGTATAGGTAGGTTGTAGGAAAAATACGGACAATAACAGATATGTGCCAGGATACACCAACGCAACCATTTCTGCCCTGCGAGCACGGCAAACGTAGTTGCCAGTGGGTGTTTGTTGGAAAAACAACGTATTTTGACTAAAAACAATATCATCCATTCATAGCTGCCTGAGTGACAAATTTTCTGTGTGTGCCATTGCTGTTGCCTTCACCAGCATGCGGCAGCACCTCTGGGTGACACCATCAGCTGAGAGGATGTGGAGATATGAATATACGTGATTTAATATTTCGCACCCAGTACTTCACAGTTATGGCGGAGGAACGACCAAATGTTCCACGGGATTCGTGTATACAATAATATGGAAAATGGAAAAAAGCTAAAGACAAGGATGGACCACATGGATACCTGGATGCATGTGTGGAAAAAAACTATATGGCATGCCAACCTAAATCCCATATCTACAATTGAGACACTTAAAATACGTGGGGAGCTATAAGACATTAGGTATATAAAAACACTCCGTGTGACTTGAGTAACACTGTGAAATTTGTATATAAAAAATTTATCTGAATCCGTTATTGAGAAAATTTAAAAAAAAACATTCTATGGGAGGCACTAAATTTTTATAACTTCTTAGAAGTAAAGCGCACTTATCTTAGCATACGAAGAAAGTTTTATAAAAATCTTAGGAGCCGTTTTTGGAACAAAATATTTTCTCTAAAGTTTTTAACTTTTGTGTGGAAGGTACCGTTTTATCATAAAATTGTATCTTAAAGCATGTAAGGAAAAGTTAAGAAATTCTTAATTATCGAGTTTCAAAAAAATTGATTATATTGTTTTTAAAATATTTGATTTTCAAACAAAATTTTGAAATTTTTTTTTTAAATTTCATCAATTAATTTTCGTACACAACTCTTTTTTTTTTTGTAAATTATTGAAATCAGTCATACAGCCAATTTCTTCACAGAATACTATCCCTAGTACCAGTACAAGTGCCCAATTTAGAACTCATATCGATAAGAACTCATTTCTTCATACAAGTACTAGGCCCTAGTCCTGTCAGTTTGGAACCGAGTATTAGTTGGGAACTGGTACTAGCAAGCTTCTTAATATCGACAAGTACCTGGTTATTATACCAGTTGCTTATACTCAAATGCATACCAAGTGATTTCTTCACAGAAGTACTAAGGCCTAGTGCTATCAGATTGATACCGAGTATCAGTTAGAACTTTGAAATGGACAGTTTAGTGGCTTAGTGTCTTGTCTGTTTTTATGTTGTTATTGTAAAACCTGGAAAAAATAGATTATTTATTACTTGGCCGTTTATAGTGTACAGCGTATTATGGTGGTTTTATGCCGATTTCATGAACTTCTTGCGTCCCAAAAAGTTTCCGGTGCATTTATGCAATATTAGGATCTTTATCCGAAAGTCAGCATTATTGGCAGAGCGAGAGACGGCTACTGAGAACACATTTGAACGGTTTGCTCAGGTCCCGAGGACCTTGCATCTATATTAGATTTAGGGTTGCCAACCGTACTCTAAAATAGAGTATTGTACACTATTTCACGAAAGCGTACTCTATGATCTATGACTCTAATAGAGAACGCTAAAATACTCTTTTTTTACTTAAACTAACTTTTTTTCCAAATTTTTACTTTCTTCAAATATTTTGTTATAAAGTATACATAAGTATTTTCAACTCGATTTTATGAACTTTATATTGTCACACAAACATACCATCCATCTACTTGCGTACACAAAATGTTACAATTTCTTGCTTCTCATTTGTAAAGGTGTAATTAAAACCGGTTAAGAGTTGTGATTTTTGTAACTCAATAATACTGCCTGAAAAAAAACGACTGACAACAACTGTGCCCATATAATAAATGCAACTCGAGACTACTAGTGTCGATGTGTTATCGATAATTTATATATTAATGTCAAATGTCTGTTGGTTAGATGATTCGTTCTTTATGCCAAAGTCCATATGGACAAGTAAAAAAACGCAGTCAATGTGAACCAATCCTTACACTCGGGTATTTCTCAACGCGCCCAAAACTGTCAAACAAGAAATGTCAACAGCCATCTTTTAAAATAGGTTTGTTCGTGTACTTTCTGTGCTAAATTTGGCAGTCTGTCAAAATTTGAGGAGTGGAGATGCAATTCTCTCAGAGAGAAGTAAAATTGTGCGAAACTTTTTGAACGTCAACAAAAAGCAAACAAAAAATCTGATAAGAAATCAAGAAAACAAAGCCACAGCATAGGAATCTCAATTTTAACTTTATATTTAAAACAAAAATTGGTGTTTTTTCTATATTAGTCTACTAATCACAACCTTATCATTCCAGAAATAAAAAAAAATACTTTTACATACAAAAATTCCTTATTATTAGAAAATAGCTATTTTGCTATGAAATATCAGTTTTTTCTAACCAAAAAGCACTTTACAATAAACAAAAACATGAAATTCACTATTAACACACATTTTCTGTCTTAGAAATTGATCAAAAAATTTATTTAGTACAAAATAAATGAACAGATAGAAAAAAAAAGCACTTTTACCAAAAAAAAAAAAACAAAACTACAAGTAAACAACAGCCATTTTGTTTTTTATTGTTGTTTTCAACTCAGAACACAAAACTGACAATTTCTGCCCAAAGAAATTCCTTGGGCAGAATTTAGGGGTGGATTTAGGGGCCATTTGTAAGCCCGAGCCAAGGGCCAGTTTAAAAAACACAACTGCAAAGCTCGACTAGTGTGACTACTGCGACTAGTTTTAGACGCATTAAATTCCAAGTACCGATGTGTTGATTTGATCCGGTACTAGTGATGTGATGAAATGTTCAGGTAATAACTTTTTGTTATCACCGAGTACCAGACCTAGTACTTGGTCTAGCTAGACTGGGTACTAAGCTGGCTTAGTATTTTCGTGGAGAAATTGGTCGAAAGTGTTTTGGAGAAAATAGTAAATAAAAAAATGGTTCTTTGAGAGGTATCATTCATAACCAATTTTCTCCAATGGTTTCCCATCCAAAGGTAGCTTTTACTAAAAGCAACTTATTAAAAATTTGTGAAGCCGTTTTGCCAAAATTTTTAAGTATGGCAGGTACCGATATTTTTAGTTCTAAGACAAAAATAAAAAAGACATGTAGTAGAATGACTAAAAAACGCTCCCAATTTAAAAAAAAATCTATTGAGTCGTGTAGCAGAGTTCGGAAAATATCACTCCCGAATCATAAAATACGGATCTTTATTATTCTTTATCGATTTTCCCATGAACCATAAGAAATATATATAGTTCCCGAACGATAATATTTTCAAACAATACAAATTTTTAGTCCTCCCAAGAAAAAATTATATCCCTTTTTCTGTATCTGGTACATGGTTCTTTCACGATAAGGTAAATCGAATAATTCCCTATCAGGGAAAGGATCCATTCAGTGCAGTTGTGAAGTGATTTATTTTTTGAATTAATTTCTGTTGAAATGGGGAAAATAAATTTGATTAAGTTAAATATTTGTCTTATGGTGAAGAAGCTGGTCAATCGTCAAAATTAAGTTCATTGTCAGATTCTATTGCAGGATGGATACAAGTCAAGGCATTAAAAACCGAAGAAATCGGAAATGTTCACTGTTTTTTGACTGCTCCGGAAAAAGGTGATCAAGGGCAATTCATTGATGTTCACACATTTTCAAAAAGGATGTTTCAAAAAAATATCAACGTTTTTTAACTTCGTTGTTAATTAAGCTTTTCGAATGAAATTGACACAAGTGATCGCTAAGACAGAATTAAGAAAGAAACAAATGTTTTCAAAAAAGCGTATTTGAAAAATATGTCAACGTTTTGCAACTTTATTGTATTGTTACGGTATATTTTACCGCAACAAAAAGTAGTCTTTTTCGATTCCCGATCCTCTGTTTTTTTTTTCACAATTTTCTTTCGCAGATGTTTCTTTAAGCCTACTGAGAGAGAAAAGGGCAACCATGGCCCATAAGACCTCGGTTCATTCGATGTGTCAAAGTTTCTTTTGTTTTTTGTTTTATTCCGATGGAAATCTTCAAAAGACACTCGGTAAGAATCTGTACTGAGTAGTGTGGGACACTTACCGTACTAAAACCACCGGTGAATCAGGACGAAAGATCGATATATGATTTTTCTTTCTTAATTTATAAATCGCATTGTGGGAAGTTTAAGTTATAACACTTTCCCATAGCTTTTAGACCATCAGCTTATGAGGCTTGGTTCTTCTTAATCACCGAACATTGTCTCGTACTCGTCGTAAGACGGTCTCCATTTCGGATCAGACTTGGTATGACTTTGCAGTCGCAGATTGTGTGATACAGCGTGTTTTTTAACCACTTCTGTAACCATTTCAATTTAAACGATGTAGATCGCTATTTCTTATGTACCAAGGGGCATTTATTATTTCACGAAGGATCTTGCTTTGGAATTTTTGGATGGATTCAGCATTTTTTTTTTTTTGTACAGCCACAAAGTTGGATGCCATATGTCCAATCGAGTTTCAATACTTGCTTATATAACATCAGTTTGTTCTGAATCTGGATAGATAGGTCAGAGCTCTTTCCTTGTAACTAGTACATTTTTCTGTACTTCTCTTTTTATTTTGATGTGCTCCTTCCATTTAAGCTTTGCATCCAAAGTCAATCACTAACTTTATCGACTGCATTTTGCAGTTTTTGTGTAGCCATCGTAACGGATTTATCTGGCGCCAATATTACAGTATCATCGGCAAAGGTGGCCATGATAGCGTTGATGTCCACTGGAATATCCCTTGTATATAACAGATACCGGCTTCAATTTTCTTTAGTTCCGAGTAATTTTGGTCGTACCGTACTCTTAAGAGTCGGTTCGTAACGTAGGATTTCAGTATTTCGTAGTACTCCTTGGGAAGATCCCTTTGCAGTTTGTATTCAAGTTCCAAGTGCCAAACCTTGTCAAAGGCTTGAGCAACATCTAAGAATATAGCTGAGCATACTTGTTTTTCTTCAAGTGCCTTTTCCACAACATCCATAATCCGATGCACTTCGTCTATCGTGGAATGTTTATTTCTAAATCCAAACCGATGGCTCGGAATTAGTCTTCTTTCTTCTATTATTTTGCTTAGTCTTTTCAGGAGCAGTTTCCCGAAAACTTTTGCCATGATTGGTATAAGCGATATAGGTCTATAAGATGTTACTTCTGTTGGTGGCCTACCTTGTTTAGGTATAACAATGACTTTAGTAGCAATTTATCTAAGTTTAATAATAATATCTTATTTTAAGGCAAGCATATATTATAAATTGGAGTTTTTTTAAGGCATTTTTTTTACAAAACCTGAGCAGTTTTTAGATCGTGCCCTTGTGATTTTTTGCTAGATAATTTATGTTGACACATGCTTCTTACTTCTTTGAGTGCGAGAATTTCACATTCGTCGTTTCTATCAACAAACTATAAGGGATCTGTAGCTGTGCTTACTGGAAATGGCCTAAAAACATTCGCAAGATGTTCAGCGAAAGATAAGCCTATTTTTCGGGTTTCCGATCCATTTACTATCTTGAGATTTTACGAACGGGTTTTGTGGCTGTGGTCTTTTTAGGCGCTTAAGTGCTAAAGTTGGCACCAGAAATGGATGTATTCCACTCATTGACAGATGGGCGGTCTGTGTTATTCAAAAGCGTGGGTGATTGTTGGTCCCCTAACCGAAGTACCTACCAAATTTGACAGACGGGAGGTCTGATCAAACCTAAATCCTAGAAAAGCACGGGTGACACTTGGTTTTCCGAATCCTGAGGTTACTCGAATAGAGAATAGCTGCGTGTCCAACCTATTTCATAAGTTAAATTTGTATATGTTAAAGATGGAACGTTAACCAAAATCTGCGCAAAATCCCCACAAATTAGAGTAAATTCGTGAAATGAGAAAAAAGTTGCCAACCTCTCTCCTCTTCAACTAAAAATAAATGTTAATTGGAGGGCAAAGATGCCTGTGATAGTAAATTGAGTTTCCTTACAATTTCCTGAAACTTTCTTTTTTATAGTGAGTATTGGATTACTTTCCACTGGAAGTTATACCCAGAATTTGGCGAATATTAAGTAGATGACTGTGCATAAGGCTGGGGTTAAAGTGCGAGTAGGAACGGCCGCTGGGTTAAAACTGCATTTGCTCACTCACGCAAGTATGCTGAGTAAGACTTTTGTATTCGATATCACGATTTAATACCCATAATTCATCGTACTTATACGAGACTTTGGTAATACATTCACTACCAAAATTTTGAGTGTTTAGGTTGTTTAAAAACAATTTTTTTCCGTTTTGAGCCAAATTTTTAGAATATTACCACTCCCGCATGAACGTGGGGAAATAGATCCCCCTTCAGTACGATTTTTTTCGTCTGAATCTAATTTATACCTTCTGATTGTTTTTTGTTTGGGTTTTATTGGAATCATCCTTACCCAATAATAAGTACCCTTAAATTGAAAATATTGTGGCCAGGGGGGTGAAATAAAAACCCGAAAAAATTAGGTAATTTTTTGTTCTATGTGGAGCCATTTGGTGCCTATCCATCTCGGAATTAAAAAAAAAAAAACAGTCTAAGGACCATCCTAATGTATATATAAATGTTGTTGACAATATATTTTACCGAACGATAAGAATGACAAAACTTTTCAGTAAAAGCTTACATGAGTTACAAAAATATTGCCGAAAGTAAAATGTGTAACTAGGCACTCCACATTACCTGAACTTACTTTAATAACAAAATATTCACCCCCTTCAGCATTCTGTTGGTGTTTCATTATTTAAATAAAAAGAATCCCCTTAGGAAAAAACATTGTGGAAAGTAGGAAAAATAAATTATAATTTGTTTTATTGAGCTCACGCAAGAGTTCTCGTATGGATAAGCTGGATGTACTTATTTTATTTGCACTTGGGGACTACAAATCTCCAAGGATGTATTAAGTACCGTCAGCCTATACTGTCAATAAAAATAATAAGAATCTAATTCATTAGAGCAGTACCTGTAATTTAAGCGTGAAAGCTTTTTTCAGTTAAAAAATTCCCTACATTTGAACATTTTTCTCAAAATAAAAACATGACTTAGGAAATTTTACTTAACCTAGAGAGGCAGAGTGTATGTGTCTAACTGATATTCAGCGAATAACAAAAGGAAGAACTACAAAAATCCAAAACTTTCACAGCTCCAATGTAATGGCTTTTTCCCTGACAAGAATTTTTGTCTATGTACACAAACATACATATACCTACATAGATACATACTAACATTTATTTTAAAATGGGTATAGTCTTGCACGCACCTAGGAATAAAAATCTCGTTTAGTGACCCACTTAGGATGAGAAAAGGACCGGCAATAAATGTGAAAAATGTAGCTAAGTCTTGGGTTTTTTGTTCAACGCCAGCAGGGATAGTGGTTTCGGACGTTAGACCTGGCCATACAATTACAATTTACTATGCAGCTCTATCCAGTATCTATGCAAATCACTGTAGGGTCCAGAGAATATGCTGTAGATATTACTCATTCATGGAAAACCTTTTTGAAGTTTGAAGGTATGAGTTAGATGAAAGTCTATGAATATAAAGTTTTTTTTTTTTTTGTTTGAGAAAAAACAAAAGACTGTCATCATCATTAGTCAAAGTAATATTTTAAGTATGATTATGGATGGAGGACTAGTATTAAAATATGGATGAAAATTTAATTTTTTATTTTGGAATATATTCATAAAGATTATATCATAAAAGTACCTAATACATATGCAAATATAACACAAGCTTGAAATACAGCTGTGGTCAAAATAATAGTAGTCGCTATATCAAAATAACATAATCGAAAATAAATTGGTCCATTAATTTTAAGCAAATAAGTAGCCATTGTATTTTCAAATTGGTGTTTTTTAGCTTTTATTTACAAAAAAAATTATTTTTATTTAATGTTTGTTCCAACATTTTTAAATTTATGAAAGAATTTTTGAAAAGGCAAAAATAGTAGTCCGAAGATAATTCACCGTTATATATTTTAAAAAGCAAAGTTATGCCAAGATGTGCAGTACATAAACTAGTGGAAAAACATGGAAATTAAAGGAACAAAATATGTGTTTCAATTTATCTGCTGTATCTTTGAGATTAGTTGTCGTATTGTGTTGAAACAAAAACCATTTTTAACAACAGCCTTATGTTTTTTGTTTCAATATTTGTTTGCAAATAATTTTTTACGGTGGCATTATTGCGTTATTGTAAGAACTTTTTTATTTGTTTTTTTGAAGGTCCCAATTTTCAAAGATAATTTTTTTCTTTGAAATAATCAAATGTTATGGGTGGGTAGGTGGCGGCGTGTACTCAGAACGACTAAACATTAGTCTCTCCTTCCGTCTCCTTGATTATTGTAGCGTGTTCCAAGCGGAGATCCTGGCGATAAAAGAAGTCTTATCTTGGCTCAAAGAAAACGTAATATCTACTTTGAATATCCGTATCTTCTCAGATAGCCAAGCTGCCCTTAAATCATTAGGATCTGTTTCTACAAACTCCGTTACTGCCCAAAACTGTCGATCGTCTCTAACGGAGATGGCAGAACTGTTCAACATTCACCTTTTTCTGGGTGCCGGGACACAGAGATATTCTAGGAAACTGTAAAGCCGATGAACCCGCCAGGATAGGAACTAGTACACCTATATCACCTAACTAGATGAATATTGGAATACCGATTGCTACATGTAAACTTATGCTTAAGCAAGATTTTATGATGATGACAAACAGCAGATGGACAGGTATCACTACTTGCCTGGCGACAAAACAGATCTGACGATCGAAATGTTTGTTATTTCTGAGAAGATTGCATATTAGCTCCACAATTGGTGTCATTACTGGACACTGCCTCATAGGTAAACACGCCAATAGACTCCGTGTTTTTTGAAATGATTTCTGCAGAAGCTGCATGGACGAGGAGGAGGAAGAAACTATCCCACACCTTCTTTGCTCATGTCCTGCTCTTTCTTAAAGACGCAAAACACACTTAGGAAATTTTTTCTTTAATGATCCCAGTGACTTAAATAAAATCGACATTCACAGTCACAATCGCTTTATTAAAAGCTCCAATTGGATTAATTAACGAGGATTACCTCGCATTTTTTATGTGGTATCACAATGGGCCTATTCTGGCCCAAGTGTGTCAGCAGTTGACAGCCACCTTAACCTAACCTAACCTAAATGTTATGGTCAAATTATTTACTCTTCGCCGTTAGTATAAAAAAAGTACTAAAAAACAACTTTTTGTGGTTTTTCGGTAAATCTTTTATTACTTTTCAAACTTCGATTTGAAGACTTGTGTTAGTATGTGGATTTATAGACTTTTACAGCATAAATATTTCTGTAAATTTTCAACTTCATTCATCAAACCGTTTTTCTTCACCAAATTTTGAAAGTCTTACAAAAAATTTAATTTAAGATAAATAAACTGGTTATCTGACCATAACCTTTGATTCCTTTGATCCTATTTAAACCACTTATTAAAATTATTTATGAATTATGATATTAATGTATAGGTAGGTAGAAATAGTGCAACGGGCGTAACACTCGCCCAGTACCCAATTAGCGCTGAATTGCACCGTTTTGATACCATAACTCGTTTGATTTGATTCCTTCTGGGGTCTTCCAGATACATGATTGAATGCGAGATTTCCACCTGGCATGACCGGAGGTTTCCATTGGAGATCCACCATGAGCCCAGAGTTCTTTGATTTGAATTAGAACGGATTTGGAATATGGTTTTAGTATATTTTGGGCTAGCACCAACGTCAAGAGACGGGATTTAAGACACTCAGTCGATTGGATCACATCTCGCCCAAAGCCAGCTGTGATATGCCGAGCTCAGCAGATAGCAGAACGACCGGAGCGCGAAGGATCCAACCGATGAGCATCATGAAATCCTGCAGAGGCCTGTATTCCGATTGGTCACGGTCTTGGGGTCTGGGGGGAACATGATACAGAAGCAACCGATTGTCTCTAAGATCCATTTCGTCACGTTAAGAAAAGAAATCAAGTTTTTGATTTTCATTTCAGAAAGTTCGTTGAGTTCGTCAAAATATGCCACTCCAAACGAATCTGCTCTCATTCTAGCCAGAGCAGGACAGAGAAAGTGAAGCACTGTTTCCTTTTCTTGCTGATCATTGTAGCTACAGCAGTGAGTATTGTAGGAAATACCCAGTCTCGCTGCATGTTTCCCTACTGGCCACTGTCCAGTACAGGTTGCAACGACCCTAGCTATCTCTCGCCTGGGTCAACATAACATCAATTGTTCGGGATTTATTATAGGTGGGCCAGATCTTTCTGGATACTTTGCATTCGGTCATTGGACTCACTAAGAAAGATTGACAGTAAATTGCCCTTCACAACTCCCAGGGGAATGTTGACTCTTTCCGCAAGTGAGTTGTGAAGGGCTGATCCTTGCCTGGCCAGTTCATCTGCCCGTTCATTTCCCTTATGCCCCTATGGCCAGGAACCCAGATATTAAGAGACTCAGAAAAGATTCCTGAACCAACACCACACTCCATCTTTGAGCCATCAGTATAGATAGTTGTTTCGAAGTCTCTCGTCACGACGTCATCATCCCAGTTCTTTCTGGATGGGAATAAGGTTTTTAAAATCTTTACTTATTTTCATTGTAGGCGTGCGGTAGTCAGTAGGAGTTGAAAAAATTTCAGTGGGAATCCAATTTGTGATATTGCTGTGACCATAGGGCTTGGCAACCCAACAATTTGATTATTTGAGTCTTAATGCACTACAAGATACTAGATATTTAATGTGCAGATCAAATGGTAAAAGGTGCACAAAAACACTTAAGGCATCCGTTGGGCAAGATCGAAGAGCACCTGTGCTACCAACGCTAGCTGTTCTTTGAACCTTTTTAAAGTATAAGTGTTAAATGGTTTTGTTGATTCTTGTCGTTTTAGCAAAATCTTTTTCGCACGAAATTCTAAACGTTCAAAATGTGCTCTACTATTACTCAACTATTGAAAAATTAAAACACATTCCAAAAACATACTAGTAAATAATTTTTACAGTCGACTCTCATTTTAAAATTGTTAAAAGATAGTCTTGAAAGTTGATATTGATAATCAAAAACCAACCTTTTTTAAATTATTCAATTCTTGATATAAGAGAAAATACAGGGTGTCCGCCGGGAAGCTTTGTTTGTCTCCCAGTAATTCCATTGTTATCCTGGCTTTATGCGACGTGGCACCATCTTGTTGATACCACATGTTAATCAAGCCCAAAGCATGCAGTTGTGGCGTTAAAAAGTTTTCAATCATATCACGATATTGCTCCCCATTCACAGTTACCTGAGCACGGCTTCAAATTGAGGTTGATCGATTGTTTTGAACACTTCCTTGAGCAGCAGTAATGTTTTCAGCTGATCTTGCAGTACGTTGTGGTCCATGCTTGGGCCTATCACCTACAGACCCTCTTTTTCCGAAATCATTCACTACACAATAAATAGTGCGTTTTGTTGGCACGTTGTTTCTCCACAAAATTTCACGTAACTTTCTCATCGTCACAGTAATCGATGATTGATTTTGATAAAATTATCGAATACTTTTCCATAATAAATTTGCCACGAGTCTACTTCACAACTGTTAAATATGAACTGTCAAGACTAATGTTTACCAAAATGGCGGCAAAACAAAGTAGTATACCTTCCCGGCAGACACCCTGTAGAAACCGACACTACTATTATTTTGATCAGAAAAATTTGCTGCTTTGATTAATAATGTCTGTTTATTTGTCTTTATTAACGTTGCAACAAAAAATATATGTGTACTTTTATTTTAATCACAACAATTTGTGTCGGGTTTGAAATCGAAGAACAACAACAATTGCATTTTGTCCCAAATCATGAATTAACTTTTTTTCCCGTACTTAGATCAAAACCTGCATAAGGCTATATGAGGACCGAAAAACACGTGCTCACAGGTGTGTGAGATTCTTACTACTTACCACCTTCACTTCCCGATTGCAACTAGTTGAGACTTATCTGGCAATTTATTTTTAACGAAGTTAAGTAACGTGTTGTAGGTTACTTTCCGGTGATAGTTCCTGCTTATTCCGCGATTTTAAAGCGGTTTTTGTGTTCACCGAATCAAGTCGTAAGTTTTGTTATTCGCAGATAGCGTACTAATTTCGACTCGTCAAGAATGTCAATAATCGTTGAATTAGCATATTCTAATAGCCAATTTCTATGTTTTCGCGTGAAACTTTTTATTTCGTCCCGAACTGTAGGAGTCCCAAGATCCCTGTGAAGATCTTCGTTTCGTATATACCACGGAGCATTTACAAATAACCTAAGCAATTTATTTTCAAACGTTTGCAAGTTATTTAAGATTGCATCGCAGGTACAACTCCAAAGTCCAAACAGGTTTAAAAACCTGTCGGTATAAAATCAATTTATTTTCAATACTAAGCTTTGAATATTTACCGAGTAACCAGTTCATATCTCTTAATTGACTTTTCAGTTCTTCGCATTTCTTTTTCACGTGCGGCTTCCATTTTAATTTCGCGTCTAGAGTCATTCCCAGCCTAGATACTTTGCCTCATTTGCAAATGGAACACCAGTGGTATTAAGAAAGACGGGTAATCTATTTATTTTTGTTATACCTAAAGTCAACGTGGACTGACATTTGTTCATTGAGCGCTATTCGCAATGTTTTTGTCCACTCATTACCATTATTAAGAGCATTTTGTAATTTAATTCTAGCTTCGCTAACCGTTTTGCTAATCGTTTTGCCTACTGTTAGTAGTGCAGTATCATCAGCAAACGTGGCTAAAATAGTGTTTTCTGTTTGAGGTATATCGTGTGTAAATAAAAGGTACAGAACTGGACCTAATACACTTCCTTGTGGTACCCCAGCCACTATTTCTTTTAAATCAGAATAGTCATTTCCGTGTCTTACACGAAAAAGTCTTTCATTTAGATATGCGTTTAGAATGTTGTAAAGTCCATCAGGCAGAACTTTTCTTAATTTGAATTTGAGGCCTTCGTGCCACACCTTGCCAAACGCCTGCGAAACGTCCAAAAACACAGTCGAACAGATTTTCTTTTCTTCAAGAGCTCTCTCAATTACGTCAGTAATTCTATGCACTTGATCAAGTGTGGAATGCTTGCTTCTCAATCCGAACTTATGTTCAGGTATTAATTTTTTCTCTTCTATTAATCGGCTACAAGCGCAAGAGAAGTATTCTTTCAAGAACTTTTGATATTATAGGAAGAAGACTTCTTTTCGTGAGATGATTTTCCAGCTTTCAAAACCGTTATGACTTCCGCAATAGAAAGCTATTGGCTCGGAATACAATCTTACCTAAGAGCGCCATTTATTATGCAAAGAAGTTTAATAAATCCTTTTCGAGGGAGCATTTTAAAAATTTCTGCCGTAATTAAGTCATATCCTGGAGCTTTATTGGACTTAAGCTTCCTTATTTCTATTTTTAATTCGACAAGAAAATAATTTCTTCTTATGTAGCTTTCATTTGAGGTAAAATTCATATTTATTTATTTATCTATTTAGATTATTACAAGCGTGCACTAACATCTAAACTTAAATCTAAACTTAAAATCTATGGTGGGTTTTTCGTTGTTTTTTTTTTTTATTTTTTTATTTTTATTTTTATTTATATAATAATCTGGGCCCATAGGCCCACCCACCAGTTTTTACATTGAAAAAAAGACTTTAAAAAAATGGACGGCAAGGAGTTAAGAGCTAGAAGGGAGTGTTTAAGGCGGTGCAGGGATTCTGTGGTTAAGGTTGGAATAAAGCGAGATTTTGAGAGAGTGTTTGGAGGTGTGAAAGTCGAAAGAATTTTGCATAAGGTTGGAAGTACGGAGCATGCGTGTCAATGGTTCGTTACTACCATAATTAGTACGACGAAAATTGACATCAAAGAGAGACACCAATCAAAGACTTCTAGGGTTAGTGTGCAAAGAAATTTTTTGGAGAAGCGTAGGACAATCAATATTACCGGCTTAAATTTGGTGAGTGAATACAATGTCGGCTACTTTGCGACGTTCATCAAGAGGTTGCAGATTAATAAGTTGAAGACGATCTTTATACGGTGGAAGGTGAAACGAGTCAAGCCAGGGAAACCCGCGAAGTGCAAATCGAAGGAATCTTCGTTGAACAGCTTCGATACGAAGGGAATGGGTAACAAAACATGGTGACCAAACCTGGCAGGCATATTCAAGAAGAGGCCTAACAAATGTGAGATAAAGAGATTTTGTAACGTAGGGGTCTGAAAATTCTTTTGGCCAGCGCTTAACGAAACCAAGTGCTGAGTTAGCTCTATTAATAGATGTGGTAATGTGAGATCTAAAATTAAGTTCTTTATCACAAAGAATACCTAAATCACATAGTGAGTCAACTACTGTGACTGCCTCATTGTTAATAAAATATGTTCGAGGAGAGAGAGGTGAGTGTTCATGGGAATACGCTATAGCTTGACACTTACTAACATTAAGTTCAAGAAAGTTCTGTTTAAGTCTTGCTGAAGAAGAATGGAATCGAAAGGAGAGGAGATGTATCTATAAATTTTTTTCTTTCCCAGCCTCCATGGCGCATGTAGTATCAGAAACAAAATCAACTAGGTTTGTAGTAGTTGATCTACCGGTAAGAAAACCATGTTGATTGGGGGAAAAAATTTGTTTACAGTGGAAAAGCATAGTGTCATAGACTTTGCATTCGAAAAGCTTAGGAATACATGACAGCTTAGCTATGGGGCGGTAGTTAGATATTTCTTTTTTAGGGCCTTTTTTGTAGATCGGGATAATGTAGGAATATTTCCAACGATAAGAAAATATCCCTTGTGAGATAAAGCTGAAAAAGAGTTGTCAGTGGCTCTATTAAGGTTGACGAGCAATTTTTTAGTATTATTGAAGGTAAGCCATCAGGACCACCAGTCTATTTAACCTTGAGTTTATTAATCTTATCTTCAATGATAGAAGGGGGAATGACAATTGAAGACAGTGACGTTTGGGTGCAGGTGTCTAAGAAGGAAAAGTAATTGGAGCCTGGTAGGGAAGTGTTATCAGAAAAAGATTGACTGAAAAATTGGGCATAGAATTTAGCGATGATTAAGGGATCGTCTGAACTGGTATATTAATATTTCCGTTGAGTTCGTGCCCATGGAATGACTTAAATGTTTCTTTCAAGTTATCGGCGAATACCATTGCTTTTTCTCTATCACTTTTAGCCCATTCATTTTGGTCTTTCTTAATCGGAGGCACTGAAAGCTTTGGTTTTCTTGTTACTTCAATAGCTTTCCAAAGTTAGTAGGTCTAGTTAAAACCTTTTTCTGCTGTCAGATTTTCAAGGTAATGTTCAACTTCTTTGTTTTAGGAAACTGATATTCTCGTTTTAAGCAAGTTACACAAGCGATTTGAATTAGCTTTGTGTTGTGGAGCATAGGTTTGTTAGCATTTCTTGTGTGCTTTTCGTTTCTTTCGCGGCATTTCCCTTTGATAATGTGTATTATTCCATGCTGCCTTTTGTATCATTTTATCAAAAAGTTGACATGGATGTGATGATAATACTCTGTAAACTGTGGCACAGTTGAGGTATGTAAATATAAGTTTAAAAATTTCAATCTTCTCACCTCTAGCTGTTCGGATTTGGAATTCTTGCCAACAACATGCAAACATAAATTAATGGGAGTTATAAAAGGCATCGGCCTTTGTTTTCAACGAGCTGTCACGCCAACTAATTTATCGACTTTATTTTTTTTTTTCAGTTATTCTTGAAAAAATTTCAATGTTGTTAGTTTTGAAAAATTTTCCATGTCGAGTAAAACTAATTTATTAAATTAAAAAAAACTGTTAAATGTTTTGTCTTCGAATGCCACATAGTTACAAAAGTTAACAATCAAATACTTCGGACTTGTAATTTGGCCACTTGTAACTCGGCTAATATCCTACTGCGCTATAGGCATTCAAATCCTTTTATCCATCAATCCTGTCTTATTCTAATAATTTATATTTCCACGGGATTTTTTTTTTTGCAAATTGCATTATTCAGAAAAATTCGAAGTCTATCCCAATGAAATCATCTAATCAAGTTCAACAGAAAAAAATAAGCCAACCCCAAGAAAACAGTAAAATAAACCAACCCCCAGGAAAACACTAGATCCTTGTAATTTTTTTTCTTCCTTCAACATCGAAAAGGATTCTTTCAACAGACAATTTAATATGCAAAACAGTCAGGAAATAAAAGGATTCAAATTGAAAGTTAATCCTTATTGAAATGGTCGGCAGGTTGGCCAGATGCCATTCCTTCAAGAAAAATTCCCACGCAATCATCCTTTTTGACGCTTAACTTATTGAATTTACTTGCCTTTAATTAAAAGATACAATAATATTCTCTAGGTTGTTGTCCTTGGTGGAAATGGTTTGACTGTATTCTATAAGTTTTGTTCTTAAATATTTTTGTGTCCAATAAAAATGCTGATTTCCGTAAATTTTTTTGGTAAAAACTTTTCAAGATGTTTTCATTTACTTACATAACTTTGTTGCATATACGTTGTGTATGTTAGGACTTATTTTAAAAAGGTATTCAAAAGAAAATATTTACTGCAAATTTAACCACCTGTAGTGTAATAAAAGCATTCTTTCATTTCATTAACGTAAAATCATTTCTCATTTCTCAAACGTAAACAAAGCCACATGTAGTATTCGATCGACATCATTGAAATAGTAATTTCATTGATATTCGAAACTATAAAGTTTAAAATCAAATTCATTTATTTGTTTGTTTTTGTCAAACGAAACTGAGTGTTGTGCTCAGGGCATTGCCACCACTTGGGTGACTATGCATATGAAGTGTCGTAGAAGTATTTTGTTACACTATGTTCCAGATTCATAATTTCATTGAGTCATAATTAGACTGCCCCAACATATAGTAAATATATTGAAAAATAGAATGCTGATGCAGCACAAAAGTATTTGTAATATAGTTCTTAAGCATAAGTGGGGATAACCCAATGATTTTTAAGTAGTATAAATAGCGGTGAAATATGGTATAATAAAAACAGTTCTAAAAACTATCAAAATATATTTTATTTTTAATTGCGGCTCATTAGCCAAATTATACAGCGAGCTGCGCTTTATCTAGCAAACATTTAGGACCTATAGCTTGTAGGATAGTTCCATCACATGGCGATCCTGCCAAACTGTTAGGTATAAAAAAAAATTTTCTTTTACCAACAGTAGTGGACCAAAAACAAGTAGAAATGTCGACATCGAAACAATGTAACGATATTGATGCGGCTTCTATGATTGTTTCTCCACCGGAAAATCAGATAAGGCCCCAAAATGAAGTTCAGTTAAAGAAAGATACCGAATTGAAACAAGTCATGGAGCAGAAACATATGGCAATGTCTACATTGAACAAGTGTAAAGACAGTGATGCTATTTGTATCATTGTATCTCCACTGGAAACACAAACCAAGCTGGATTCATCCCAACAACAATCCCTAAACAGGTCTAGTACTAAAACCGCAATCAGAGTTCTTCAGGAAACTGGACCGAAAACAATTTCCAAAAAAAATCAAGATTCTCAACACGATGAATCAGAGTCGTTTTTGGAATGTCCGAAATCAAGCTTAGTGTCTGAACAAAAATAAAATTCTGTAGAAAATGTCTCAATTATACTTAATTCAAATAAATGCAGCATTGTGGAAGATGCTTTCAGTTGCATGAAAACAGTTAGATTTAAAAGCAATGCAAGATAGATACACTATTTATGGCGAATATTTAGCAAATCAAATGCGAAAATGTGGTAAAAGTGGTAAAGAAATTTGGTTTGTTAAGCAGCTTATTGAAAATATTATACAAAATCTTACTTTGGATGGTAAAACGAATGAAAGGTGTTTTAAAATGTTAACCACACAACAGCAATTATTGTCAAACAGAGTTAAACAATAAATTCACTTTACTTACATAAATACGTAATTGAAATAATGCTTATATTTTATTTTTTTTATGCTGCTTTATATATGATTGAATATCTTTATATTGAATTGAATATCTACATTTATACATGATGTCATAAAGTAAATTGATTTCTGGGGCTATATATAGAAAACTCAATTAAACCTGGGTCAGACTTGTCAGCTTGACTATTAAAATGGATATTCCCAAAACTGTAACCGAAAATGCCATTCTTGACTAGGCAAAATATATTCAATTTATTAAGTTGAAACTAATATTTCTAGTTACCTATTAACATTTATTAATTATGTTTTATTTAAATAATCTTATGTATTTGTAAATTAAGAAACATTTTCAATTTAAGTTATGTTTGTACTCAAAATAGGGTGTGTTATGTTAAACAACGATTTACTTTATAATATATTTACTTTATAATATATACAGAAATTGTTAATAAATATCTAGAAGTACACATTTTGTGTGCACAATGCAATGCTATGTAATTCTCAATTGCAATCAAAGTCACTTCTGGGGTTTTCTTTTGGTAACAAAAATTGATTTTTTTCCCCTTCTGATTTGTCAAAACACAGATTTTGTAAATGTAGATTAGATTCTTCATTGCATCACATAAGTTATTATAGGCAGAATTCGAATTGTGTGAAAGTCAAATTTTAAAAGTTCCTAAATTTGAAAACAATATTTTCTTCATTGAAATTAAACCATATTTTGTTAATTTAAGTTTCTTTGTAATACAAAAATAAAATATTATAAAATTAATACAAATATTCTCTTGGACAGAAGACTGTGAAAAATCTTTTAACATACTAAAGCAAAATTTAATAACTCCTCCCATACTTAGCTATCCTGATTTCAAAAAACCTTTCATTCTAACTACAGATGCTTCCAATTTTGCTTTAGGAGCAGTTTTGTCACAGGGAGAAATTGGAACTGATAAACCTATAGCATATGCTAGTAGATCCTTAAATAAACACGAATTAAATAAACCCATTATAGAGAAGGAATTGTTAGCAATACATTGGGGAATAAATTATTTTAGACCATATCTTTTCGGCAAAAAATTTATAGTTTACACAGACCATAGACCATTAGTCAGTTTATTCACTCACAAAAACCCATCATCTAAATTAACTAGAATACGAGTTGACTTGATGGATTATGATTTTGAAATAATTTTTAAAAAGGGCAAGATGAATACCAATGCAGATGCTTTATCAAGAATAAAAATTGAATCTGACGACTTGAGAGAAATGATACCCAAATACAACATAGACGTTTTAACTAGAGCTATGAAGAAAAATAAAGAGAAGATACCAAATGAAAAAGAAAATTGTGCAATAGCCTTGGACTCAATTGTGGAGACTAGCTACCTTCATATTTGGGACTGTACATCAATATCGGACATAAGGCGAATAAAGAAGTTAGAATTTAAAGAAAGTAACGTTACAAAGAAAGAAAGAAATGAAATAATAATAGCAGCAAACACTGTAGTTGTAGAATATAGCGATAAATCTTTATCAGAGATAAAATTGATTCTGAGGAAGCTAATATTCAAAATGAACAATGCAGGTGTTAAAAGACTAGCGCTAGCAAGAAATAATCTAATATTTAATGAAGTATGCATACAAGAATTTAAAGAAATATTTAATAAGCTGCAAGAAAATATAAATGAGGATAAATGTCTAGACATAATATTATATGAACCTCCAAAACAGATAACAGATAAGAATGAAATGCACAAATTAATAGAAGAATATCATAATTCAAAAGTAGAAGGACATTGTGGTATCAGAAGATGTGTCAATAAGTTAAAACAAAGATATGTTTGGAAAAACATGAATAAAATGGTTAAGAAATTCGTTAACAACTGCAAAACATGCAATGAAACAAAGATAACTAGATACACAAAAGAAAATGTTGTAATTACAGACACACCCTCCACGTCATTTGAAACAATAACAATTGATACTGTAGGACCATTAAGACCATCAAATGGTTATAGATATATACTAACGGTACAATGTGATTTAACGAAATTTGTAGAAGCATTTCCAATAGAAAACAAAGAAGCGTATACTGTAGCGAAGACAATAGTTGAAAAATTTATTCTTAAATACGGATGTTTTAAGAAACTAAAAACTGATAAGGGAACAGAATTCACGAATGAATTGCTAAAAAATATTTGTACACTCTTGAAAATAGATAAAATAGTTTCTACACCTTTTCACCATGAAACAATGGGATCAATAGAGCGAAATCATAGAGTATTTAATGAATACATTATGAGCATAGGAAATAGGGATAGTTGGGAAGAATGGTTACCATTCTACACATATTGCTATAATTCCACACCACACAGCTCAACATTATATTCACCATTTGAACTTGTATTTGGAAAATTATGTACACTTCCATGTGAAGTAATAGAAAATAAAGATACAATTTATAACATTGACAATTACTTGAATGAATTGAAATGCAAATTAAGACATGCTCATGAACAAGCAAAAAATCACTTAATTGAAGACAAATATAAAAGACAAAATTCTCAGAAAAATGTAAACAAATCAAACTTTACCGTAGGAGATTATGTATTTTTAAAAAATCAAAACACAAGAAAATTCGATAAACCTTTTAGAGGACCATATAAAATTATATCTCAAAACAGTGTAAATAGTACTATTTTATTAGATAATAAGAAATATGAAATACATAATAATAATTTAATTAAAGCTAGAAACACAAACTTACAATAAATAACATACTGTACATATACTCAAAATCATAATAACACTAAAAACTAAAAAAAAAAAAAGGCAAATTATATTTATTTAAATTTTAGAAATGTAAACAAATATCATTTTTTTAAAGGGGAAGGATGTAGTGTAATAAAAGCATTCTTTCATTTCATTAACGTAAAATCATTTCTCATTTCTCAAACGTAAACAAAGCCACATGTAGTATTCGATCGACATCATTGAAATAGTAATTTCATTGATATTCGAAACTATAAAGTTTAAAATCAAATTCATTTATTTGTTTGTTTTTGTCAAACGAAACTGAGTGTTGTGCTCAGGGCATTGCCACCACTTGGGTGACTATGCATATGAAGTGTCGTAGAAGTATTTTGTTACACTATGTTCCAGATTCATAATTTCATTGAGTCATAATTAGACTGCCCCAACATATAGTAAATATATTGAAAAATAGAATGCTGATGCAGCACAAAAGTATTTGTAATATAGTTCTTAAGCATAAGTGGGGATAACCCAATGGTTTTTAAGTAGTATAAATAGCGGTGAAATATGGTATAATAAAAACAGTTCTAAAAACTATCAAAATATATTTTATTTTTAATTGCGGCTCATTAGCCAAATTATACAGCGAGCTGCGCTTTATCTAGCAAACATTTAGGACCTATAGCTTGTAGGATAGTTCCATCACACACCCCTCCTCCTTCTTCTTCTTTTCTTAAGGAAAAATCAATTTGTGCGAAAATCCAAAAGGCAAGGCAAGGCGATTACACATATTGTTGTTAACATAACAAATTATTTATTTTTTATTAAAACTTGCAAATCATGCAGAACTGAACCTCGACACCAAAGGTTATTTATATATTTTCTTCCTTCTTTCTTTGTATTCATGCCTTTGGTCTTTTTGAGATGCTCTCGCAGGATCTAAAGCCCATTGTTAGGTTAAATCTTGCCAATAAAAGAGATGAGTATACACTGTGGCGTTTTGCCCATCCCACAATATAATTTTAAGAAGGTGGATTCCGTTATTATATATAAGTAAAGTAACAGTTTTGCCGAAGGCTATAGCCATGGAAAATATATGCTCTCATCTGAAGTTTGAAAGGATTGTGTTTTCGCGTTCACAGGACATAACACACATTTTTGTTATGCAATATGAGGCTTCTACGTCTTACAAGGAAGGATATAAAAACCTTTTGGGAAGAAATCATTTTTCCATGTGATTAGGTGCCCATTCAGAGATGCTCATTCGACGTTTTCGTTGGTCCTTTGGGAAATTACCACAGGATATGATACAGTGGTGTAGGAGAAGAAAAAATATTGGCACGGAATAAGGTCAGTAAAAATGAGACTTAAATTTGGTGTTAAGACTCTGATAATCATTGCAGTTTGAAAATTTGGGACTTTCAGCTACGGTAGTAAACTGACCATGGGTCAATTCAAGGGTATGTCCTCTTCATGACTGAGTTCTATAAGTTACTCGTCAAGAAGTTGCATTGTTTTAATATACCATTGTGTCTGGATGTCTTGACTGGCTTACATTATATCTCTTCCCATATCAGCGGCTTCGGTCCAGAAACCTGGAACCTTATCTGCACAATAGTGCCCAGCGGTATGGACCATGAAGCTATTCAACTATCGATCTACCTTAACCAATCTAGTTTTCGAAATATAGACCCAGAGAACTTCATTAAATGGCTGGACGTGGAACGTCTTGAAGATAACTGGTTCCTGTTCCTGGACAGTTAAATCGACGCAGGCTATATCTGATGCACTGGACAACCAAACGCAGTTTATGAAGTTAACACCTTCCCGAGTACTTACCTATATGCAAAACCTGTTTCCCTACTTACAGAAAACAGCTGAGGAAATATTTCCAAAGAATCCTTCAAAAACATTTCAGCATGACCAGCAACAACTTACCGGACAATTTGGAATGAATTGCAATATGTTCCACAACTCTATAAAACACCACAACAACATCCCATTCCAGAAGTAACTGCAAGTGATTAACCTAGGACCCGATGCCTTCAAAAACATCATTTATCCCATAAACCATTTATCAGCAACAACATTGAAGCAACATCAACCGAAGAAAAAGTTAAACCGTTTGCCAACTACCTGCTTCAAAAGAAACTTCATATTGAACTCATCTGCTAATACAAAATTTGTTGACGAATTTCAGGCATTTGATCAGCAGACATGTTGACAACATTGCCCCAACTACATCAAGCGATCAAGCGAATGGACACTAGTTCTCAAGCCAAGAGACTTCAAATTCAAGTCCTCAGGTATAAAGAGACAATTAAGCCATGTGCGTGAAGTTAGAACCACCATTTTCGATTTTTAAAAAACAAAAAGTTGTGCTGTAATGTGCCCATCTTGTGCTGCCATCTGGCGTATTCAAACAAAAATCGTACTAAGGGACCCTATGGTCTTAAGAGGGTACTCATTTATTTAGAGTGAAGTTAGCACCACTTCTCCGTTTATCCAGGAATGGTGAAGATATTATCCTGATCCAAGAACCGTGGACTGTCAAATCTTTAGTTAGGGGACTCAGGATTCCTGCATACTACGTACCGTATGCATCAGACAAAGGTGACCCCAGATCTTGCATACTAGTCAAACGTAGCACTAATGTATATTTACTCCCTGATTTCAGCTAGATATCACCGCCGCTATGCTCGAAACGGCCAATGGGACGTACTGGCAAGTGTCGGCGTATTTGGGCCACAACTACCTCGGCCCTATCCCTGGCCATACACTGGAGAGACTGATCACTCATGCAGAATGGCAGAAGATATGCCCCATCATTAGGAGCGATGTGAACTCCCATCATACAGTAAGGGGTAGTACTGATATCAATGATAGAGGTGAGTCTCTTTTTGATTTTATTTTAACAATGAACTAAAGAAAAGAATCTGTGAATTTAAAAGTGATTCACTTGGTAGATTCCTGAATAGTCTGGTGGCGGATGCTTCTACGGAATACTCCTTATGGAAAGCAGCTAAGCGCCTAAAAACACCACAGGCACAAAACCCGCCAGTAAAATCTAAAGATGAAAAAAAGATCGGAAACCCAAAACAAAAGGCTTATCTTTTCACTGAACATCTCGTAAATGTTTTTAAGCCATTCCCAGCAAGCATAGCTACAGATCCCTTACAGTTTGTTGATAAAAACGACGAATGCGAAATTCCTTTTGTCACGCTCAAAGAAGTAAGAAGTATGTGTCAACATAATAACTGCTCAGGTTTTGAAAGAAATGCCTTCTATAGCCTTCAAAAAACTCCAATTTATAATAAATGCATGCCTTAAACAAAGATATGTGCCACATCATTGGAAAATTGCAGAAGTCATTGTTATACCTAAACAAGGTAAGCCACCAACAGAAGTAACATCTTACAGACCTATTTCGCTTATACCAATCATGGCAAAAGTTTTCGAAAAACTGCTCCTGAAAAGACTTAGCAAAATAATAGAAGAGAGAAGACTAATTCCGAGACATCAGTTTGGACTTAGAAATAAACATTCCACGATAGACCAAGTGCATCGGATTACGGATATTGTGGAAAAGGCACTTGAAGAAAAACAAGTATGCTCGGCTATATTCTTAGATGTTGCTCAAGCCTTTGCAAAGATTTGGCACTTGGTGCTTGAGTACAAACTGCAAAGGGATCTTCCCAGGCAGTACTACGAAATACTGAAATCCTACGTTACGAACCGACTCTTTAGAGTACGGTACGACCAAAATTACTCGGAACTAAAGAAAATTGAAGCCGGTGTACCACAAGGAAGTGTCCTAGGACCAACCCTGTATCTGTTATATACAAGGGATATTCCAGTGGACATCAACGCTATCATGGCCACCTTTGCTGATGATACTGCAATATTGGTGCCAGATAAATCCGTTACGAAGGCTACACAAAAACTGCAAAATACAGTCGATATAGTTAGTGATTGGACGCAAAAATGGCGAATCAAACTAAATTAAACAAAATAGACGCATTTAAACTTTACAAACAAAACATAATAAAAAATGTTCTAATTCTTATAAACAGAAAAGCAGTACCTTACTCCAACACTGCCAAATACCTTGGAATGACTTTGGATGCAAAGCTTAAATGGAAGGAGCCCATAAAAAAGAAATGTCCTGGTTACTAGGAAAGAGCTCTGACCTATCTATCTAGATCCAGAACAAACCACTGTTATATAAGTAAGTATTGAAATCCGTTTGAACATATGGCATCCAACTTTGGGGCTGTACAAAGAAAATAAATTCTGAACCCATCCAAAAAAACCAAAGCAAAGTCCTTCAAGTAATAATAAATGCCCCTTGGTACATAAGAAATAGCGATCTACATCTTTCAAATTGAAATAGTTACAGAAGTGGTTAAGAAACACGCTGTAATACACAATCAGCGACTGCAAAGTCATACCAACTCTGATCCGAAATGGATACCGTCTCAAATGTACGAGACAATGTTCGGTGATTAAGAAGAACCAAGCTTCATAAGCTGATGGTCTAAAAGCTATGGGAAAGTGTTATAACTTAAACTTCCCACAATGCGATTTATAAATTAAGAAAGAAAAATCATTTGTCGATCTTTTATTGATTGGTCCTGATTCACCGGTGGTTTTAGTGCGGTAAGAGTCCCACACTACTCGGTACCGATTCTTACCGAGTGTCCTTTGAAGATTTCCATCGGATATATATAGTAAGTAATGTAGGCAATGAACCTAACTTCATTACTAAAAACCAACAAGAAGTATTAGATATTACGCTTGTCTCAGATACCATTTACCATAAGATCTTGATCTTGTCCTGCTCTATCTAATAGAAGAAGAGATTTTTAGTCACTTCAATGACCCTAGTAAACGAATAAACATAGAGATAGGTAGTCTGTTACGCTTCATAAAAAGCTCCAAATGGTTCACCGAGTAAGGAATTGGGTTTCCTAGATTCATGTGGTGTCACAATGCACAACTTATGGTCTAAGTGTGTCAGTCTTCACGACTGGCAGCCACTTAAACCAAACCTAACCTAGCACCACCATTTTGGATTTTCAAAAAAAGTTGTGATTTAATGTGCCCAACTTGTGCTGCCTTGTTTAATAAATTTTAAAAATAAACTTCGCAAATTTGCTAATTTAACGTATGAAATTTTACAATTTTGTAAAAATAAAAGTTTTGCTGTTTTGCACTCAGTTTGTGCCACCATATGAGAAAAAATCGCATATTTGCAAATTTTGCAGCCAAAAAACAATTTTTCGAATGAGAATGTTAGCGATGCCATTTTTAAAATTAAAAAAAAAAAATCCTGTATTTTGGTCAACATGTGCTGCCTTTTGTCGTAAATACTTTTAAAAAAATTCGCAAATTTGGAAGTTTCACGGATGACATTTTTAGAAATTTTGCAGTTTTGTATAAAATGACAATTGTGCTGTTTTGAGCTCAGTTTATGCTACCATAAGCCAAAAATTAAAAAGCTAATATTAGCAACTTTTAGAGTCAGAAAACAAGTTTTCGAAGTGTTCAGTTGACGGTGCCATTTTGTGTCCACTTTGTGCTGCTATGTGCAGAGCAAAATATGCCTATTTAACGCATATTTTTTTATCCAAAAATTAATTTTCTATGTGTAAAATTGTTTCTCATGGTTCTCAAGTCAAGTAATACAGAAATACTTTTGTTTGAGTTTAATGTTTCAGTTTCCGACTTCTAGTTAATTACAAAGTTTTTCATCCGTAAAAATTGCAAATTTTGCGAATTTCTTTTACGGCACATGGCAGCATAAGTTGAGCACATTGGAGCACAAACTCTTTTTTTTTTTGTAAATCAAAAATGGTCGTGCCTACTTCACGCAAAATCGAGCCTGTACTGATTTTCCATTACGAAGTACACTGGAGAATCCCTTATAGGAAGCTATTGTCCATGGTACACGACCAGAGAAAGAACTAAGTGGAAACCTCTCTCTTTGACCAAATAAAAATCTCATAGGACTCTTGTCCCCAGAACACAACCTGCGAGAACGGTGGAACCATCGTGGGTCACTCGAAGAACTTTTGCCGTATTATAACGGGTGATTTTTTAGCTGGTTTGGTTTTGGCAACACTGGATTTGACAGCTGACGTGTGTTTAGTACCTTGTGTCACTGTCAAACAGCTTCAGTTTGGTTTGCAATTTAACCATGGATCGTCTTACAAATGAACAACGCTTGCAAATTATTGAATTTTACTATCAAAATTCGTGCTCGGTTCGAAATGTTCATCGCGCGCTGCTTCCATTTTATGGTCGGCATTCTCGACCTTCTGAGCAGTCTATTCGGAGGATTGTGACCAAATTTCGCACCAAATTTACTTTGTTGGTAATTAAACCACCAACACGTTTACGTACTGTGCGTAGTGAAGAAAATATTGCGGCCGTATCAGCTAGTGTGACAGAAGACCGCGAAATGTCGATTCGGCGCCGTTCCCAGCAGTTAGGCCTTTGTTACAGCACTACGTGGAAAATTTTGCGGAAGGATTTGGGCGTAAAGCCTTTTAAGATACAGCTGGTGCAAGAACTAAAGCCAGCCGACATACCACAACGCCGAATTTTTGGTGAATGGGCTCTTGGAAAGCTAGCCGAGGATCCGCTTTTTTATCGAAAAATTGTGTTCAGCGATGAGGCTCATTTTTGGTTGAATGGGTACGTAAATAAGCATAATTGCCGCATTTGGAGTGAAGATCAGCCAGAAGCATTGCAACAGCTACCAATGCATCCCGAAAAAGCCACTGTTTGGTGCGGTTTATGGGCCGGCGGCATTATTGGGCCATATTTCTTCAAAGATGATGCGAATCGCAGCGTTACTGTCAATGGTGAACGCTACCGAGCGATGATAACAAACTTTTTTTTGCCCGAAATGGAAGTTCTTGACTTGCATGATATGTGGTTTCAACAAGACGGTGCCACATGCCACACAGCACGCGAAACAATGGCGCAATTGCGAGGCGAGTTTGGTGAACAGTTAATTTCACGTTTCGGGCCGGTCAATTGGCCGCCTAGATCGTGCGATTTGACACCATTAGATTATTTTTTGTGAGGGTATGTCAAGGCTAATGTCTATAAGGACAAGCCCGCTTCGATTGACGCACTGGAAGCCAACATCCATGCATTCATTCGTGAGATACCGGCCGATATGTGTGAAAGAGTATGCCAAAATTGGACTCAGCGGATGGGCTACCTAAGACGCAGCCGCGGTCAACATTTGCATGAAATTATCTTTAAACATTAAATTGCAAGGTTCAAACTATCGATTCAAATAAATATTTCATTCATTTTTTCGAATTTTTTGTGTTTTTTTTTTTTAAAGTTCTAAACCTCTTAAAAAATCACCCTTTAGTATTAAATATTAAGTATTATTATCAAAAAGGCTCACATAAAATAATTTTACTTTAAAATGCCCCACTGTGTGGCAATGGTAAAATTCTGTCCCCATTGAAGGTATGTATTTTCGGTTTAGGGGGAGTATAGAACTTTTTGCTCGTTTTTGTTGAAAATGTTTTTTTTTTCTAAATTGTCTCTGGACCTGATATTGTTAAAAGATAGCACAAAGGGCCCTTCTATATCAAGTCAAGTAATTTTTGAATAGATATTGTAGTCTGAACACAGAACACAACCCTTACATACAATCGATGTACTCAGCTTTACTGCTTCAACTTCGAATTATTGAATTGAAAAAACGATTTGAGTCATAATTCTGCCTCTTCCATGGTGTATGTAAACTTCTTCTCATTTTTTAATAATGCCCTGCACCGGAATCTGCATCCTGGAAGCAAATTGCAATTTTATTCATTTTGGCATCCAGGATAATAGAAGGGCGTTATCTTTTCAAACAAAAAATCATTTTTCATGCCCCAGCTTAAATATTGGCCTTGATGGTATACGCCTTTCTGTTCAAATTCGGGCGTAAATTTTGACAAGGTCCACTCTATTGTAAGAAGTAACTTTCATAATCAGACGCAAAATATGTTGGCAATTGCAAGGAAAAAGATAACCATTCAAAAGTCACTCAAAGCACTTGACTTTAAGAGGGTTATGGCAATAATATGGTTATGGACAGACACACAAAAAAGCCAACACTCAAAATGAACCTGAGGCAGAGGGCGCGGCTGATATCCATTCATATTCTATGAGAAGACACGACATTTCGACATAGAAAAGTCATTTTAAAGAGATTTTTCTGAGATTTTCAAGATTTCATGTCAATTTTTCCTCTCAAATAATGATACTCTTGCAATAAGGCATGAGAAATAGCCTTGTTCTTTATGGTTCGTCTCGCCATCGTATCGTTGAGGTATTAGAAAGGTCTGGAAGCTACATACATATATAGTTCTACTATGTGTATAGGTTTGTGTATGGGAATAGAACCAACGTGTCAGTCTTTTGTGATTGGAGCGTTATTTCACCCGAAAGGATTTTGTCGCATTATCCGCATCAAATGTTTCTTATCGTTTTCGCCTTTGTGTCGTGTTGTTGTGACGCTGTTGAGGGGGGGTTCTATTTGTTTTTTTATTGTATTTAATATACCATACACCCGGGTACTTTTTGTGAGTTTCAATGTGGAATTACGGATTATTATGAGAAGAAATTGGATTTAATGATTTTTGTAAAAGAATTCAATTTGTTTGGGAAGGTTTATTATTTTGTCTTTAATTTGGGTTCTTATTTGGCCCTTTTTTGACTTGGATTACTGTTTTATAGTATTTTTCGTTGTACATTAATTGGGTTGTTGTTTTCAGAATTTATTTTAATGAAAAATTTATTGGAAAATAAATGTTCTAATCTTACAATAAAAAACTAAGGGTCATTTAATGATTCGAAACTTAAATATTTAACTTCAATTTAAGAGCTTATGTTACAGTTTAAGTTCAACATAAATATTTAAATTTCGTATGAGAAAACGTTGGGGGAAAAATAAATAACTGTTTTATTTGCATTCAAAACAAAAATAGACCAAAAGAGTCTAACAAAGAAATTTGATTTTGTTTATTTTTGGAACTCTAACCATGTACCAAAAAAATGCTTTAGTACTAACACGAATAGTTAACTTAACTTACACGGCTTTCATTTGAGTTGGGAACGAGATCTCGCAGATTAAAATATTGCATGATGTAATCTCGCTACTACAAAATCCCGCTTTTCAAAATTTGGCAATAACAAAATCTCGCCAGTTGGTTGGATGTTGTAGGAACTGGGGGCCTCCAGCTGTTTCTTTTCCTACACAAAAGTGCTTACATTACCCCCAAGTTGGTAACCATCGAATACTGGTCTTGGCTCTATGTCATGACTTGCTTAACTTGTAAGTGCGGGTGGTGATCAAATAAAGAATTGCAACACCAAACCCATGGCCCTACAGATTGGAGGTTAATTGGGCTAACGACTCGGCCACAGTAAAAAAATATGTTATGAAAGAGAAGTGAGAAGCCTCGGATAACGACCCCCCTCAAAGGGCAACCAGACCCGGAACGAAAATGGACTACGACCTATGAGTATGCACCTGGAATGTAGAGACACTCTATACGCCTGGTGCTACTCAAAAACTTGAATCTGTCCTCACGCGGTACAAGGGAGATATTACCGCGATCCAGGAGATACGATGAATAGGATCAGGGATAATGAAAATAAAAGATTGTGACATTTATTACAGCTGTCATCAAATATTGCACATGTTGCACATATTAGGATGTGGATTCGTTGTGGGAAATCGACTCAGATCGAAAGTCATCGATTTCAAGCCGATCAGCGATCGCCTGGCTGTGATCCGTATCAAAGCTACCTTCCAAAACATCAGTTTAATATGTGCACACGCCTCTTCCGATGAAGCTGAGGAGTCTAACAAGGAGGAGCTTTACGATCTCCTGGATGGAGCCTACGGAGCCTGTCCATAGTACGATGTCAAAGTCGTGCTCGGAGACCTCAATGCTGAAATTGGGAAGGAAAATATCTTTGGCGAATTAGTTAACAGACAATGGCTTTCGACTAATCGACTTTGCAGCAGCTTGTAATACGTTGATAAGTTCACTATGTTCACCGGGCGAAGGATACACACAGCAATCTGGCGATATCCAGATGGTCGAACCGCCAACCAAATCGACCATGTGCTAATTGGCGCAAGGCACGCATCGAACATCTTGGACGTGCGAACTTTCCGAGGTG
This sequence comes from Dasysyrphus albostriatus, assembly GCA_946251815.1. NCBI lineage: Eukaryota > Metazoa > Arthropoda > Insecta > Diptera > Syrphidae > Dasysyrphus > Dasysyrphus albostriatus. The sequence continues at coordinate 188,640,789 of OX276335.1, read as the reverse complement.
CAAATGTGGACTCTGACCACTTTCTTGTTGTGACAAAGTTCAGAGCCCGACTGTCCAATGAAAAAAAAGCGAAGACCGCCCAAAGGAAGAAATTCAACATTGCATGCCTTAGCACATCTGAGAAAGCCAGAGACTACAGTGAGCAATTAACCGGGAAACTCTTTGCCGTACCCCCACCCACAAGTGTCAACAACCAGTGGAACTTGTATCGCAACGTCCACCATAGGCTATCAACCACCTAAAAAAAAGAACCCGTGGTATGATGAAGAATGCGCGGTATTGAAGCAGGGGACGAAAAATGCACGAATGAAAATGCTGTAACGGAAAACAAGAGCAGCAAGAGAGGAGTACCGTGAAAAGAGAAGGAAAGAGAAGAAAACCCTGCGTAGAAAGAAAAGAGCATCCGCAGCCTCCCAGCTCAGGTATCTCGAGGACTCTAGCACTGCCACAAACACCCGCCGGTTGTACAAAACAGCCAAGCAACTGGCATTTGGTTATAAATCTGGCATGCAAGCTATTCGAAACAGCGACGGGAACCTAGTCACCGAAGCACAGGGAATTGTTGACGTGTTTAAGAAGCATTTCCAGTAGCTGCTCAATGGGCATTCTGTAGAGGAAGCGACAGTAGAACAAAGAAGAATGAGACTAGTGAGTGAAGATCCAGTCCCAGCACCCAGTACTGAAGAATTAAGAAAGCCATCCACAAGCTTAAGAACAACAAATCCGCCGGCTCGGATGGCCTACCTGCGGAACTCTTCAAGTATGGAGGAGATGTCCTGGTAGGGTGCATGCACCAGCTCATCAACTAAGTATGGGAGGCGGAAAGTATACCCGACGACTGGTCAATTAGCTCCATATGCCCAATCTACAAAAAAGGCGATCCTATGTCCTGCAAAAACTGCAGAGGTATATCCCTGCTTAATGTTGCATACAAAATCCTATCCAACGTACTATGTGAGCGTCTTAAACCTTTCTGCAACACTATGATCGGCACGTACCAGTGTGGCTTCAGGCCAGGCAGATCAACGATAGACCAAATCTTCACATTGAGGCAAATTCTGGAAAAAACCAACGAATTTCAAGTCGAGACCCACCATCTTTTCATCGACTTCAAAGCCGCATATGATAGCATTAGTCGCCAAGAGCTTCTATTGGCGATGTCAGAACTCGGAATCCCGAAAAAACTGATCCAGCTATGCCCCACGACGTTACAAAATACGCGGTGCAACGTGCAAATGGGTAACAACTCATCCGAGCTATTCCAGACATGTACAGGGTTTAGACAAGGACATGCGCTATCATAAGATTTCTTCAACCTAGTCCTGGAGCAGATAGTTTGCTAGAGTGGTGTTAGCCTGGAAGGCACTATCTTCAACAGGTTTTTGCAACTGCTTAGCTATGCGGACGACATCGACATCATCGGCCGCTCTAACAAACAAAGCAAAGCTTCATCTGTCCATTGCCTAGGACATCACTGTTGGTAGCAGTAATTTCGATGTAGTCAAGGAGTTCACCTACCTCGGAACAAACACCAATCCCACGAATGACACCTTAGTAAGAATCTGATGAAAAATTACCCTAGCAAACTACTGCTACTTCGGTTTGGCCAAATAAATGGGTTCAAAACTCCTTTCCTGAAAGACAAAGTGCACGCTACACAAAACACTAACTTTACCAGTTCTACTCTACGGCGCCGAGTGCTGGACGATAAATAAAAAAGGGGAATTGATACTGGGCACTTTCGAGAGAAAAATTCTTCGGTGGTTAATTGGTCCAATATGCGAGGAGGGTGAATGGAGTAGAAGATTTAATCGTGAATTATACGAGCTGTACCAAGATGTGGATGTAGTCCAAGGAGCCAAAACCCGTCGACTACACTGGCTCGGCCACATCGAGCGAATGGACAGCAACGCTCAAGCCAAGAAAATCTTCGAATCCCACCCCTCAGGTTCGAATCGGCTAGCAGACCGAACATCCGCTACATGGACCTGGCGGTTTCAGACGCAAGAACGCTTGGGAGCACTGGATGGAGTGTGTGAGGAACCGATGAAAGACCGCAATATCTCAGGCAGAGACCCTACATTTGGTTTGACACGTGTTTGTGTATGCAGACAAACGTTTATTGGCTTAACACCTTAAAAGCTGTTATGGAATGACTTACAACCTTACGGAAATAAATTGAATTTTTATGTCGTCGGCTCTCCGTCAGTAAATATTTTTTTAAATTTTATATTCAATTAAATGCAAGGAATCACATGGCGTGAATTCATACATAAATCATTAAAGTCAAAATAAATAATTCAGGAGATGCTGTTTAATCAATTAAAAATTTAAAGACCAAATTGAAATATATTTTGTTTTTATTTTTTCAATAATTATAAACCTATTTTATATACTTTCGCAAAGCTGCGATTATTTTAAATACTTAAAGCTCTAACTGAGAAAATTCTCATAATCCTTAGTCGTGCATTTAATATGTTTATTAATGTCAAACTTGACCTATGGTAATCCTCAAACGTTTTCTCATAAGTTTGGTAGATTGCTATAACAATTTTATGGGAAACCTTTAAAAACGAAATTATTCCATTACGCGTTTTATGATTAGAGCAATAATGAACAGGTCTGCTGCCATAAGTAACATTATATCCTGCACACTAATTTATGTTTCGAGTTCGAATACATATATAAGTAGAAGTGTTAGTATGTTTGACTGACGTATGTATGTAAATACATCTTCAAGACCAATATCCTTACAAGCACAACCAAAAAGCTATACCAATAAGAATGTATTTTGTTGTTAAATTTCAAGGATAAAAGTTAATGTAATATATTGTTTTCATAAGCAGTGTAGGTAGGTTAGGTATGTATTGTATATGAAAAGAAAAATGAAAAATAAAATCTTGGGAAATAATTGAATGATATCGAAAGTATTATTATCCTCTTCTAATGAAGTTTATCTACACAGACAGGAATCTTGCTGCCTTCGAGGAGCAATTACTATAGCCTCGAGTTGAAAATAGCAGATGAAGACTCTTTAATTCAGTAGAAAATTAACCCAGGGACATATTTTTACTTACTCGAATGATGAATAATTAAATCAGTGAACAACAACAACAACAACAACAACAACAACAAAAATGATTCTAAGAATGGAGAGGGAGACATTTGGGAAATAGAAATTACCATTTAGAAAAATCCACTCAAATGCAAAAATGAATTATTTGTTTAGCACTCCAAAGGGAAGATAAGATGTTTTTGTTAAGTTGGAAGGAGGGCTGGACTAAACAATGCAACTGGCCTATTTTAGGCCAAACGTCATCCCTCAAGATGACACCTCTCTTTTTCTTTTCGTTTTTTTGTCTGCATAAATAATAAATTCTTATCCTTATCAAATTTAAAGGTAATGTAATACATTGGAATGAAAAACTCTTGGATTTTGAACTTTTTGAATAAGCTTTTGAAGGAAAATAAGCTATACTGGCTCTTAATGCAAAACTTTTGTGACTGTCCATAGTAAAAAAAAAATTTAATGTGTTACGTGTGTAACCTCCAACACATGATACGACGTCAAATTCTTGTTGGACGAACACAGTCTGAGCTTGGCCAATCAACTGAGAAACTGTCGACAAGGAGAATTCCTACAAAAACCGTTTTTCACATTGGTCTTGAAGTCTTATGGAGTAAACGATGCTGTAAAATATCAGGGGCTGAGTCTTCAGATTAAGCTTATCTTCTGGCAACAGATTATAGTTAAGCCAGGCAACGAGTTTCATAAGCGATTACTTCTCCGGGGCTGATGGCTGCTAATAAGCGAAAGCTAATAATGTCGACAACGCTTTTTTTTCTTCTGCAAAATATGAAAGTAAGATCTAACAAAGAGGTGGAACTCTAAGGCTAGCTTTTAACGACTGGTGTTGGAATCTTTTCATCTAGCTGAATAAGTGCCTGAGCAGAATGAAAGACAGAGCTGCAAAAGACGTCAAAAATGCTGCAGTGAAATTAGTTAAATTTTTGTTCAACTATTGCAGCTGCATCTGCAGCATTTTTGACATCTTTTCCAGCTCCGTCCCTCATTCTGTTAAGGCAGTAAGTAACTCTCATCGATCTTCTAGCGGTGAAAAGAATTTCCACGAACAAAATTTGGAAATTAAAGCGGACAACGATGCGATGAGAAGAAGGAGCTCACGAAGCATATGTATGGCAAGAGCACTCGAGCTCAGAAAGCATAAGAAGAGAAGCTGATCAGAAACGTGACTGATTGGATTGGATGGAGACCACGATGAGGTTAACTTTTGCCTCACCCAGTTACTCACCGCAAAAATTTACATTTTAATGCCTTCCTTCGCACCACAAGATCGGATAAAAAGTCGAATCTGTCAGTATGGGGATGAGAAGTCTCTAGTGGACGATGTGAAGAATATTTTCTTCACCTTCAGCGGATGGGAACCTGAAAAAAGAGATCTGAAGTTAGTGCTGGATTGAGGCTTAGGCCTGTGAGATCCGTTTTGTACTAAGAAAGTAAAGTTTTTTGAATAAAGAAATCAATAAGTGGAAGTTTAAATAGAGTAAATAAGTGCTATTAACGAACCTGAGAAAATATTACAGTACTTTTTTATCGTACTCTAAAAGAGTAAATGAAGGGCCTTACTTAAGCTTCTTTCAATTTCTAAGATAATTTATCTGCAATTGATACAAATGAGTTGAAAAATTTAGCAAATGCACTTTTTAGTCAGCCTTATTGTGAATTTCACGTGAACAACATTCCATGTGCAAAAATAAACATTTCACTTCATGCCTATTGTGAGTTTCACCCGAAAAACGAGAATTCCACTTTTTGTGCGAACTCACTTCGGGCAAAATGTTTCATAATTAAGAGCTTAAAATGTCACGCATTTTTTGACAGCAAACGGAAAAAAGTACAGAAGTGCCCTGTGCACAAGTTTTTTTTATTGTTTTAAACCAAGAGAAGTTCAGCCCAAACTCATAACAACTTCAACTCATAACAAATTTTTTGGGTTAAATATTTTCCATATGAAACTCACAATAAATAAAAATAAATAAATTTTGTGGTGCAACATCTCGTGGAGAACCAGGGCCTAGTGACTTACAACTCTCAACCATTCCTGTGTGCGTGTTTTTTGCCGAGTCCGAACGGCTAGATGAGAAGCACTTATTCATGACAAGAGGATTGGAGGATTTGTCAGTTCCTCGCAAGAGGCAGTAAAGAGGCAGTACCTCGAGAAAAACATTTCTGTTTTTAGGTGACAACGTCTGGGAATCGAACCCATCCCTTTGGCATGACAGTCCAACGCACTAACCATTATGCCACGAGGTACTACATGAAACTCATAATGGCTGAATAAATATTTGATTGTTTAAATACAGGGTGTCCGCCGGGAAGGTATACTACTTTGTTTGTTTATAATTTTTGATTAAATGAAAGTGAATGGATCTTATATTAATAAATATTTTATTTAATGTCGGCAATTAAATATGGACTACAATATCAGGTAAATGTCCGCCTCTGTTAGTCTCTCAAATGCGAGCCCTTCTGAGCACGTTTTTCATTACATTCTCACACATTTCACCCGGTATTTCATTAATTTCATCACGAATATTTTGTTTGAGTTGCTCAAGCATTTCTTGTTTGTTTGCATAAGCCTTGCTTTTCAGATATCCCCACAAAAAGAAGTCTGGAGCAGTCAAATCAGGTGACCTTGGAGGCCAATCAACATCACCATTTTTTTAAATAACTTGTTGTGGAAAGAGGTCTCGCTGTAATTCCATTGCAATTCTTGCGATGTGCCACCGTCTTCTTGATACCACATGTTAATCAAGCGCAAAGCATGGAGTTGTTTCATTAAAAAGTTTTCAAAGTTGTTCTTTGAAGACCACGCTTCTGAGCACGGCGTCGAATTGAGGTTGAAAGATTGTTTTGAATTCTTCCTTGAGCAGCAGTAATATTGTCAGCTGATCTTGCAGTACGTTGTGGTCCATACTTTGGCCTATCACCTACAGACCCTTTTGTTGTTTCTCCCAAAAATTTCACATAACTTTCTCATCGTCTCAGAAATCGATGGTTGATTTTGATAAAATGTTTACCAAAATGGCGGCAAAACAAAGTAGTATACCTTCCCGGCGGACACCCTGTATTTTATAATGAGATATTGGTTTTTAGATTTTGAAAATACTGTAACGACTTTCACATTTGTACTATAACGACAAAACAGCTATAACGACTCTCGAATGAAGAAGCGCCACCTTCCAGCTTATACCTGATGCAAATCAACCTACGGAACCGTTAGTGAGCGTTAGAACTTTAAGTACCAAATGTCAGAGTGAAAGATTTGGATAGGGAAACTATAGGAAATTTTCCCTACGGAAAGCTATAGAAGCATATACTAGAACCTTCAAGCTGTTCACATGTGTGAACGGCAGTGGATAGGACACAGTTTATTTTTAATCGTGAATGAGTAAAGTTGGTGTAATAAAAGTGAAAACAAAAGTTGGTTATTTAATTTCAGTGGTGAACAATAAATTGTTTTGTGGTAAGAAAAAAAAAGTGTTTTATTTTGTGAAGTAACTGACTGGAGAATTTTGATAAAGTGAATAAGTTTTATCAATTAACCTAAGAAAATATTACAATACTTTGCATAAAAAAGGTATGGCAAATCAGACAGGGCCTGGGGCGGTAGCTTACCTAAGTCCGCCAATGTCGGGAGAGAAGTATTGGCACTATCACCTTAGACAACATAATCGAAAAGATGCTGTTCAGAGACAGAAATGGAGCCAAGTCTACCCTTATGCACTATTCTCAAAAGAAATCAAATGCACGACTGGATCGCACGTGCTTGCTTTTATGTTCAAGTTGCTTGAAACTTAAAAACATTTGAAATATGAAAGTAATTACAAAAACATAGAAAAAACATTTAACCGTAGACCTACATTGGGGTCGTTTATTTAGTTTATAATTCGAACTTTTGAACATTTGGAATATTCAAGCGTGGGTATTTGGGAAAATCAATTGGAGCTTTGGACGAAAGAAACAAAGGTCAACGCGAGGACCCGATTTGTTGTTGAACGTCACCACGAACAAAGTTTTTTTTCCTCATACCGACTGGGTAAAAAATGGACAATATGGTATTTTAGCTTTGAGTGCTTTCAACATCTATTAATATCGATCCAAATTATCAGACTTCGAGGGCAACCAAAGTGGTTAGAAATTTCTCCATAAACTTGGTGTAGAATTGACCAAATAATAGTGCTATCAAACCATAAACTTCGCTTATAAGCGACATCAGAAACAAATATTGCCTAAATTCTATCAAGATTTGTTGCGTCACAGCCCAAAAAGCTTGCCAGAGGAGCTATTTATCTGGCTTTAAAAGGCTATAAAATCTTGTTGTTTGTGCGGAAAAGCTGGTCACAAGAACTTAGGTAACTGGAATATGCATGTGAAATATTTCTAAAACATTAAAATAATATGAATGATTCAAAAAGTTCACTCAATGAATATTAAAATGAATTCTACCGAAAAATAAAGTTTTATTATAAAAAAATTTTAATTTTTGTCTTTCTTGTCATACAAATATGAGGGTCGAAAACGACCCACCAACGTAAGATAAGTCGATTACAACTTGTAAGATACTTAGAGCTCAAAAACGAGTATGCCATTTGATTACTTGAAAAAATATGAATACGCAAACAAAAAATTTAAATCGTTGAAGCGGTTTTTTGAATAACAAATTTTTATATATAAAATTTCAGGAACATTTAAAAAAAATAGTAAACAAATTTTGAGTATTTACTAATATACATTTATAAACCTAGTTTCAAAAACATTTATCAACCCGTTTTCGATATATTGTTTTTATTTTTCATGCAAAATTTATTCTTCTCAAAATTCTGGTATGCAATTTTATTGACATTTAAAAGTAGCTTGATTATATTAATCGAATGTACATATGTATATGCAATGAGCTGCTACCGTTCTCTTAACTTTGGTATTGTCAAATAAAATGTGTATGTGGTGGTTTATAAAAACTGTCAAAATTAAAATATATTGTTTTTTCAGGATTTTCCATACCTTGATTTCTTAGTAGAATTAAAACAATCGTTTGACATTTTTGACTGGTAAAAAAATAATAACTTCATTGTGTCTGCTTATCCGCTATAATTTTAAAAATCCAAATCAGGTAAATATCGGGTTTTTCAATAAGAGCGCTACAAAAGTTTTTTTAAATAAAACAAAAACGTTTTTTGGATATCAATGAAATTCTTTATTCCAGTGAAAGTACGTTCGATGCCATTATGTATGGAACTCGGTTTCTTTTGCATGGCCACCACGGGCACGCTTGCAGAAGTCCAGACGCTGAACCCAATTTTTGACGGTTTTCAAGCATAAATTGGCCGATACTGCTGCAATTTCACGTTCGATATTCGTACGAAGTTTATCAATCGTCGCTGGCTTGTTGGCATAGACCATAGACTTGACGTAGCCTCACAGGAAATAGTCTAACGGCGTCAAATCGCACCACCGAGTCGGCCAAGCGACTGGACCATTTCGTGAGATAACACGTTCTCCAAACTTGATTACCAATAAATTGATTGTGAGATTCGCTGTGTGGTTTGTGGCGCCGTCCTGTTGGAACCACATGTCCTTCAAGTCCATATCATCCAATTGGAGCCAAAAATATTCGGTTATAATTGAACGGTAGCGATCCCCTTCCACAGTAACGTGCCAGTCTTGATCATCACCGAAGAAGTACGGCCCAATGACGCCGCCGGCCCATAAACCACACCAAACCGTAATTTTTTCGGGATGCAATGATGACTCATGGAGTACGTGTGGATTGCTGCCTGACCAATACCGGATATTTTGTTTATTGACGAAGCCATTCAGCCAGAAATGAGCCTCATCGCTGAAGATGATTTTTCGATGAAAATCCGAATCATTTTCAAGTTGTTGCTCAGCCCAATTCACCAACATACAACGCTTCTGGTAGTCAAGCAGCTTCAGTTCTTGCGTCAATTTAATCATGTAAGGATGTAGGCCAAGATCTTCTCGCAAAATTCGCCACAACGACGTCACAGAGATGCCCAACGCTTAAGAACGACGTGTGAGAGACACATTTAGGCTTTCTGCAACTGAAGCATCAGCGGCAGCAATATTCTCGACACTCCGACACTTCTTTGTCTCACTGGCACGGGAACATTTTGTACTGTGCCTGTGAATTCAAATTTTTCCACTAGATGCTCAATTGCTGATCTGCTAGGACGATTATGACGACCATAAATTGGACGTAGCGCTCTTAACGTTGAGGCCACTGACTCCGAATTTCAGTAGTAAATTTTAATAATTTTGACTCGTTGTTGGCTCGTATATCTTTCCATCATGAAATGGCAAACCTTACTGAAGAGAAATGTCAAAAGAGCGGCAAGAAGTATGGCGTCGTTTGCTGTCCCTTTCGCTCTACTTTTGTTGCGTCCCTGTTGAAAAACCCTTTATAAATTGTGTCAAGTTATTAAAAGTATATTAGATAATATTGACATTGCCTTTCGTTAAAAGAACATTCAAATACTATAAAAGATACTTTATATTTAAATTTAAAAAATAAATAAATACATAAATATCCACCTATACAAGCAAATAAACTTACAAATATTGTGCCACAGTTTATCTTAAAAAAGCGTTTTTCAAATAATAATATTTGCTATCTTTTTGATCGTATATAAGAGTCTCCTATGGCAAATAAATAAATTGTGCATATATAACTTTGAATCAGATAATGCTTTAAGATAAAAACATCCTTATATCCAAATCTAAAAAAAAATACATTATCATAAAACAATAAATTTGACACCATTCTACAAAATAAGATGTTAAGGTGGTGGAAAATGGGCTGTTCTTTTGTTTATGTTGAAACATCTACATATGCAAAAACTCCAAACCGTATATCAAGTCATAAATCTGATATAAATAGTCAAAAAAATTCAACAACAAAAAAGCTTTAGCCTTTACCTTATGCCTAGAAGAAGAAGAACATAGACCATTTTAGTATACTGTTGACATTTTACTGATCATTATATGAAGAGGATGTAAGAAATGCTACAAATTTTGAGCACAAATAATAATAGGAAAGCAGAATGACCTAACTAATGTTCTTATTTTGTTTAAGGGCGCGAATCTTATATTTACGAGTATTAAAGCAATAAAAAGGATTTTGTTCTTAAATACACAAGTAAGAAAACTTGGATTATAAAGTAAATCTGCTTCAAAAAGGACTAATACCTTGTGTTCAAGTGTTGAGCCACAGACGAAATCACATTTCGTATGCACTTTTTGAAACCAATGTTCGACACTTGGGATATAGACCACAAACCTGAGGGTTTATCCTGGAGTCGTTATGAGTATATATCGTTGTTGTTCAATGAAAACTCTCTAACTCCATTTTTGTAGAAACCGAGATACCTACATATATATACATATTTAATAAAATATAAACATTTTAGTTCTAAAAAAGGTCTCTAAACATTATGTTGGTCTATTTATAAAACAATTATTTAAATCAAACATTTTTAAATTTTAGTCAGTTAAAATCCTTAAAAAGTACAGATGTCTCAAAATAAAATAAAATGGGGATGAGGATAAAAAAAAAAGTTTTTGTGAAAATCAAACCGAATTGACTTAAAAAGTGCAAAATAAGAGAGAAATTTCAGAGGAAAAAGTGCTAGATAATGTAGGTACTGTTTTATTTTTTTAAGAACTCGTTTTTTGAAAGTTCTCCTTCCTTTAGTTGGAAGGATTTTTATAAAAACATGAAATATTTTAAACGAAAAAAGAACAAATTTTAATTAGTGATATTTATTTAGACCACTAAAACATCATATCTAAATTAACATTTAAGTTTATTCAATGCATTGTCATATTTGTAAAATAAAAAACTTTCTATTTCTCTATTCTTTTTCATTTCATTTTTGGAAAGAATTTGAAATTCAAATTGGATATCCTAAAGACTCTTCCAACTTTGCGACAATTTTGTATGTAAATAGGTATTTTGTATGCTAATAAAGGATTTTTCAAACGGGTCGCTACAAAAGTAGAGCGACAGGGACAGCAAACGACGCCATATTTCTTGCCGCTCTTTTGACATTTCATGATGGAAAGATATATGAGCCAACAACGAGTCGAAATTATTTAAAATTTACTACCGAAATTCGGAGTCAGTGGCCTCAACGTTAAGAGCGCTACGTCCAATTTATGCTCGTCATAATCATCCTAGCAGATCAACAATTGAGCGTCTAGTGGAAAAATTTGATTCACAGGCACAGTACAATATGTTCCCGTGCCAGTGAGAGAAAAAAGTGCCCGTAATGTCGAGAATATTGCTGCCGCTGAGTCTTCAGTTGCAGAAAGCCCAAATGTGTCTCTCACACGTCGTTCTCAAGCGTTGGGCATCTCTGTGACGTCGTTGTGGGGAATTTTGCGAAAAGATCTTGGCCTACATCCTTACAAGATTAAATTGAAGCAAGAACTGAAGCCGCTTGAACCAGAAGCGTCGTATGTTCGTGAATTGGGCTGAGCAACAACTTGAAAATGATTCGGATTTTCATCGAAAAATCATCTTCAGCGATGAGGCTCATTTCTGGCTGAATGGCTTCGTCAATAAACAAAATATGCAGTATTGGTCAGGCAGCAATCCACACGTACTCCATCAGTCATCATTGCATCCCGAAAAAATTACGGTTTGGTGTGGTTTATGGGCCGGTGGCGTCATTGGGCCGTACTTCTTCCGTGATGATCAAGACCGGCACGTTACTGTGAAGGGGGATCGCTACCGTTTAATGATAACCGAATATTTTTGGCCCCAATTGGATGATGTGGACTTGGAAGACATGTGGTTCCAACAGGACGGCGGCGGGCGCCACAAGCCACACAGCGAATGTCACAATCAATTTATTGGAAACCAAGTTTGGAGAACGTGTTATCTCACGAAATGGTCCAGTCGCTTGGCCGCCTCGGTCGTGCGATTTGACGCCGTTAAACTATTTCCTGTGGGGCTACGTCAAGTCTATGGTCTATGCCAACAAGCCAGCGACGATTGATGAACTTCGTACGTATATCGAACATGAAATTGCGGCAGTATCGGCTGATTTATGCTTGAAAACTATCGAAAATTGGGTTCAGCGTCTGGACTTCTGCAAGCGTGCCCGTGGTGGCCATGCAAAAGAAATCGAGTTCCATACATAATGGCATCGAACGTACTTTTACAGGAATAAAGAATTTCATTCATATCAAAAACCGTTTTTGTTTTATTTAAAAAAAAAAAACTTTTGTAGCGCTCTTATTGAACAACCCGATACATAGATTAGTTCTTAATCTTTTCCAAGTTTTAATGTTTTTGTTAACAAACAAATCAAAGCAGATATCAACTTTTAAATCTGATATTGAATTATTTTGTATACATTTTATCAAACCCAAAAAAAAAAAAAAGGGATGATGGGTGCCCTCGTAAGCTTGAGGTCCGATGTTATTAAATAATCGCCACTTCAAGATCTTCGAAAACGTTTTCAGGTGTTCAATATACAAGGTAATTGCTTAGAGGTTTAGAACTTTAAGTTGGCAACACTATTTTAACTGGCGGCCATTTTATCAGTTGTCAAGTGATTTATTTTAAGTTTTGTTTGGCATTTCAACATGAATAGACTGACGCCTGAACAATGCTTTCGAATTGTGCAAATTTGTGCAAAACAATATTTCCGTTGATCGCAATTTTCATAAGCGAATTTTGTTTAGCGATGAATCTCACTCTTGGTTAAATGGATACGTCAGTAAGCAAAACTGCCGTATCTAGAGTGATGATAATCCTCAAGTCTATGTTGTGACACCGTTACATCGACAAAAACTGACTGTTTGGTGTGCTTTATGGGTTGGCGGAATAATTGGTCCGTACTTCTTTAAAAACGATGCTGCCCAGAACGATGCAGTTAATGGTGACCGCTATAGAGCCGTAATTACTGACTTTTTCGTTCATCAATTGAACAACCATGATGTGCCGGAGCTGTGGTTTCAACAAGATGGCGCAACATGTCACACAGCTAGTGCCACAATTGATTTATTAAAGGAAACGTTTGGTAACCGCATATATTCACGTTACGGACCTGGCCTTAAGGATCGGGTGATTTAGCGCCGCTCGAATATTTTATGTGGAGATATGTAAAGTCGCCGATAAGCCCGAAACGATTAACCACTTGGAGGACAACATTCGCCGCTTTATTGCCGATATACGGCCACAAATGTTGGAAAAAGTCATTGAAAATTTGAACTCCAGATTAGACTACGTCCAAGCCAGCAGTGGCGGTCATATGCTAGAAATGATATTTTACTTAAAATGTCAGAAGATTATCTTTCGAATAAAGAAAACAAGTTGATGTTTTCTCATATATTTTTACCAATTCCTTATTATCTCAATATGCGTAGAATAAAATTAATCCGAAGTCGATAACATAATTTATTCTCGAGATATTCGAGACTTAGGAAATATAAAAACGTTTTTTTTAAACTGCTATAGCTAAAAACTGCTTATTGAATTTTTGTTTTTAGTCCTCTCTACACGTACAAATATACGAACGTACGTACAAAGAAAGACAAAATGATGGATTCCAATTCTAGGGAGCTTGAAACGTGAAGATATCTCAAAATTATTGATTTGACAAATTGGACCAATTACAATTATTTCCATTGTGAAGTTAATAAACTGTACGGCTAGGTCGCACATACATTACTCTTATGATCGAGAGGCTTGGGGTTTGAAAAAAATTGATATAAGGACAGGAAACATTTTACACATAAAAATGCCAAAGAAAAGAATACATTTATAACAGGCTGATTTTTGCTATGCACGTTGGGATAGATGTTACTTATTATCTGAGAAAAGACCTCAAAAATCTGATGACCACTAGGTCAGTTAAAAGGGGTCAAAGGTCACGAAAAAGGGCTTTTGACAAATATCTCGAAAACGGTAAGCTTAGAAAAAATTGTTTTACAAATAGGTAGCTGAGGTAATTTTCCATATAAAAACTTATAACAGTTTTTCGGTAACATTAAACGTTAAGAAGTTTCACCACTTTAACTGTAGTGAAAACACTTCAAAGGATGCCTCTCGCTTAACCATGTCCCAGAGACTTGGAGACATGTAAGAGTGGTTTTTATCCCTAAAGTAGCAAGGCGAGGCCACGAATCCGCGAAGGATTTTCGACCAGTGAGCCTAACCTCTTTTGTGCTTAAAACTCTGGAGCGTATTCTAGACACCCATATTAAGGACCTATTTGAGGAATGTCCCCTCGAAAATTCTCAAAATGTATATCTCAAAGGAAAGTCAACGGGGACGGCCCTTCATGAGGTAGTGCGCACAATTGAGAAAACCATAAACTTCAAAGAATATACCCTAGCTACCTTTTAAGATGTAAAAGGAGCCTTTAATAACGTGCCAAACGAATCTATTCTTGAGGCGCTCGTTGACTTTGGTGTAGAGGACTACATCAGAGAATGGATAATATCCATGCTCAACGACAGAAGGATTCATGGCACTTCAGGTAATGCAAACTCGACAAAACACGTCAGTAGAGGAACACCGCAGGGAGGGGTTCTTTCACCACTCCTATGGCTACTAGTCATGAACAAAATCCTCGTTAAACTGGAGAGATGTGGTGTGAAGGCGGTTGCATATATGCGGACGATTTGGTGATATTGGTATCAGGTAAGTTCACTCCTGTGAAAACGAAGTCACAGAAATGGCTCTGAGATGATTTCGTTGACATATACAGCCGTTGTATGGCCGATTCTTAATTATGGTTCGATTGTCTGGTGGCCCGCACTTAACAGAGCATATAACATCGACAAACTTAAAAAGATTCAAAGAACAACTAGCGTTGGTAGCACAGGCGCTCTTCGATCTTGCCCAACGGATGCATTAAGCGTTTTTGTGCACCTTTTACCACTTGATCTGCACATTAAGTATCTAGTATCTTGTAGTGCATTAAGACTCAAAGAATCAAATTGTTGGGTTGCCAAGCCCTATGGTCACAGCAAAGGTCTTATTCCCATCCAGAAAGGACTGGGATGATGACGTCGTGACGAAAGACTTCGACACAACTATCTATACTGATGGCTCAAAGATGGAGTGTGGTGTTGGTTCAGGAATCTTTTCTGAGTCTCTTAATATCTCAAGTTCCTTTCGTTTACCCGATTATTCCAGTGTGTTTCAAGCTGAAGTACTTGCAATACTTAATACTAATAATACTTAAACTAGATCCAAACCAAAATCGTAATACAGCTATCCTTACAGGCAGTCAGGCAGCTATCAAAGCCATTTATTCGGCTATATCTCTAAACTGGTCTGCAATGCCGGGAGAAGCTCACAACCCTTAATGTTAACCTCAAGGTCACCCTTATCTGGGTCCCTGGGTTGCGGAAAAAGTAAACATCCCCCTGGGAGTTGTGAAGGGCAATTTACCGTCAATCTTCCTTAGTGAATCCAATCGTAGGTGGAATAGCTTGACCGAATGCAAAATATCCAGAAAGATCTGGCCCACCTATAACAAATCCCGAACAATTGATCTGTTATGTAGACCCAGGCGAGAAGTAGCTAGGGTCGTTGCAACCTCTACTGGACACTGGCCAGTAGGGGAACATGCAGCGAGACTGGGTATTCCTTACAATACTCACTGCGGTAGCTGCAATGATCAGCAAGAAAAGGAAACAGTACTTCACTTTCTTTATAAATGTCCTGCTCTGGCTAGAATGACAGCATATTCGTTTAGAGTGGCATTTCTGAAATGAAAATAAAAAAATTTATTTCCTTTCTTAACGCGACGAAATGGATCTAGGACAAAATCGGTTGATTGTGTATCATGTTCCCCCCTGACCCCAAGACCGTGAGCAATCGGAATATAGGCCTCTGCTGGGTTTCATGATGCTCAATGACAGTGATCATCGGTTAGATCCTTTGCGCTCCGGTCGTTCTGCTTTCTGCTGAGTTCGGCATATCACAGCTAGCTTTAGGCGGGATGCGATCCAATCGATTGAGTGTCTTATGTCCCGCCTCTTGACGTTGGTGCTAGCCCAAAATATACTAAAACTAAATTCCAAATCCGTTCTAATTCAAATCCAAGAACTCTGGGCTCATGGTGGATGCTGATCTCCACTTAAAACCTCGTCGGTCATGCTGAGTGGACATACGAAGGCCCAGGTGGAAATGACGCATTCAATCATATATCTGGAAGTCCCCCGAAGGAATCAAGTCAAACGAGTTATGGTATCAAAACGGCGCAATTCAGCGCTAATTGGATACTGGGCGTGTGTTACGCTGTGCCACCATTTCTACCTACCTTTGTATGGGATATTACCTCAGCTCCTGTTTATAGAACAAATTTGTTTGTTTTAAAACTTACCTTTTTCGAGATATTTGTCAAAAACCTATTTTTGTGACATTTGACCCGTTGTAACTGACGTAGTGGTCTTCGAAATTTTGAAAAATCAGCCTGTAACAAATTTTTTCCTTGAACAAATCTATTCTTACTGGGCTAGTACGCAAATTTAAAATATTTATTTACGTACAATATAATTTCAAAAAAAAATATGACCCTGTTTTTGAGATATTGAATTCAAAAAAAAAAAATTAACTCTTTTTTAAAATTCAAATAAAAAATATTAATACCCTATTTGAAATTTATGTATATATATACAAACACTAATTTCTATCTGAAGAAACTGAAAACTCAAAATAAAAAAAAATCTATTAGGGGTACTAACAAATATTTTTCCTAACGGTTTTAAACATTTGTATGGACGGTACCGGTTTTTTTTTTTAAACTTACATTTTTTTTTTAATAATCTAGAAAGCGTTAAAAAATCCTTAAATACCGAATTTTTGACTTTTTACCATTTAGTTTTCAAAATATGTTTTTCATTTTCAAAAAGAAAATTTTGAGCATTTTTAAAAAATCCAACAAATATTTTTTGAATATTTTGGTTAAAAAAACTGTATTTTTTAGAAGGTATACAAAAAATATTGACATCTCAGAAACACCGTTGAAGAAAATCAAAAAATTTAAAAAAATGATTCCTTAGGAGATACCATTAATAACCATTTTTTGAAAAAATTCAAAAATAGCGTTAAAGAAATTGATATTTTTTTAAAAGAATAGTTGTGAAGCCGTTTTAGAGAAAACTAAGATTTTGTAAAATTGCTGACAAATATTGGAGGACAGGTACCGTTATTTGAAGCTCGGTTTTTCCATTCATTCTTATTTGATCAAGAATTTAGAAGGCAATTTTTGTTCACCTTTAACAGTGTTGATAAACTTGTTTTAAGTTAAAACTATTTGGACCTGCAAGAAAAGTCTTTAATAAGCTAGTTTCAGGCTGTAGGTAACCAACGGGCAACAAATTGTTTTAAAGGAGTTTTGTTGGCGAATTTTAATAAAATTTTGTGCTTATTAACATTTTTCTCTTTTCTAATTTCAATGTTCATATATACATTTTTTAAAACCCTATGCCCCTTGAACCTTAGAGCAAGTTCGTGCGATCCAGTCGTGCATTTAATTTTTTTTTTTTCAGTTTGGGTTTTAATAGAGTCAAATGTTTAAGGTTAAAGTCGAAAATTGTTTCAGCACAAAACTCGTCATCATATTAGCAGGTATAACAAAAGTCTTACCGTTATACGATTATCTTTAAACAAAAAAAAAAATGTACAAGAGATGAAAACAAAGAACACGATGATTTTTTTCATTAGTGAAACGGAAATTAGGGACTCTATTCATTATTCAGTTCTTACAGTTCCGCAGGACGATGCTTAAGGAAATAAAAGGCATGCGAAATTGTCCTACAATATAACTTGGAATTTGTTGTTTTTCTTTCCCCGACATAAAAAAAATATCTCCCTGTGAATACCGGAAACAGCTAAAATTAAATCTTTCATCGATTGATTTTCTTAAGAAGATCCCTTCCACTGTGCTTTTTCCATTTTGTTGCTTGATTTTTGTCTATCCTTGAATTTGTTCTTTAATTTCAATTTGAAATTCGAATTTCAAATTGACTTAAAGGTATGAAAATGAAGGAAAGTATCTGTAAGAGAAGTCAAACCATTTGATAAGAGCTGACGTGAACACAGAGTAATTGACGAATTTTATTTTTTAATTTGAATACTCGAATCGAAATGCTCTTATAAATTACGTACATACATAGGTAGTACTTACTTTTCTTATAAAATATTCAACGATTGAATGTTATTTATGTTAAATAAACATCTGCTTTTGCTGCTCGTTTAATTTTGCAGTATTTTATTGTGATATTTTGATTTCTGTGTTTGTTTGCTCGCTATGCTTGCACAGTTTTGAAATTTAAATTTAAAATTAATTCGCTTTTGGTAGTGAAAAATCTGGTTAGTATTTACATTTTTTATTTAATATATTCAATAATAAATCCAGCGAGGGGCATAACTTATTTTCTATGTTTACTGAATTATTTTCCATATTTACTGAATTAGACAAATAAATATTAATGAAACGATTATAGTGAAGAAAATTACAAATTAATTTGGATTTATTTGATATCCTAATTAATTGAACAGAACTGGGACTACATTAAGGCTTACCGATTTAACTTACACAGATTTTTATGAAAGAATTTTATGTATCCATCTCATAAGAACTAACGGAAGAAGATTTTTTTTCAATTTTTAACTTCCCATTGAAAGTTTTTGTAAATAATAAAATTTTCGAAAACGAATATTTTGACATATCTTCATGATTCGAGCTTCCAAGAATTGGAATCTATCATTTTTAGAGAGATGTCTGTATTTATAAGTACATACATTCGTACGTTTTGTAAAAACATTCAACAAAAAGTGTTTTTTTTTTTAAGTGAAAAAACTACAAGAAACTTTTCCAAGCATTGTTAAACAAAATTTTTGACGGAAAATTTGTGAAATTATTCAAACTAAGGATTTCAAATTTTAAGCTTACCCTTTCGTTGAAATGCAAAAAAAAATGCATATTTGGAGCCTTACTAAAAGTTCTTAACATGCTCGGTTTTTGCAATAAACGATGTGACCTGCTTGCTTCACTGTGAGTTAGCTAGCTAGTTAGTTAGCAAGTTACTTAATGTTACCCTTATTTGGTGAACTGCAAAATCGGGAGAAGAATTTTATTGAAAGAACCGTTATCTTTGAAACAAAATTTCAAAATAACAAACAAACCTAAAGTATAAAATTTGAAGAAAATCGCTTCAGACTGTAGGTGGAGGTACATACGGACAGACAGAATTGTGCCAACCACTTTTTTCGTGTTTTCTTTTGTCAGCGGTGACAAAGAGAAAGCGGCGGCGGCGGTATTCGCCGATTACTTGGAAGAGACGTTTAAACTTAAACCTTTTGAAGGGCAAGCACTCAATAGAAATATTAATATTAGTTTTAGTGAAAGCTGCTCGACTAGAAATGCTACGTTGAACAGAGATATAAAGAAACTAAGGTCTAATAGCAGAAATATTAAAAATACTTCAACATAAAGGATTAATTAACCTCTTTTATATAAAAATGTCGCTCTAGGGCTGGAAGATGTTCCGAGCCAATGGAAAGTCAGGGAAGTTATAATGGTGTTAAAACCTGGCAAACCATGTTACGAAAAGAATTCTTACAGACACATTTCACTTCTTCCTATAATCTCAAAAGTTTTTGAGAGACTATTATTTCTGCGCCTTCAACCAATAATATGTAGTACATCAAAAACGGCTAATACCTGAAAATTAGTTCGGATTTAGAAGTAAGCATTCGGCAATTGATCGAGAACACAGAATTACTGATGTAATCGATAAAGCTTTAAAGATAAGAAAATTTGTTCGACGGTTTTGGATGTGTCGCAAGTAATCCACAAGGTGTGGCACGAAGGCCCCAAGATTAAATTAAGACAAGTTCTGACTGATGGTCTTTATAAAATTCTAAACGAATATTTAAAAAAAAAAAGACTTTTTCGTGTAAGACGCGGAAATGAGTATTCTAATTTCAAAGAAATAGTGGCTGGGGTACCACAAGGGAGTGTATTGGGTCCAGTTCTGTACCTTTTATTTACACGCGATATACCTCGAACAGAAGACACTATCGTAGCTACGTTTGCTGATGATACTGCAATACTAGTAGCAGACAAAACGACTAGCGGAGGTATAATTAAATTAAAAAATGCTCTTAATAATGTAAATGAGTACACAAAACATGGCGACTAGTGCTTAATGAACAAAAGTCCATGTAGACTTTACGTTTAAAAATAAACATATTACCAGTCTTTCTTGATACCGCTCATGTTCTATTTGGCCAATGAGGTAAAGTATCTGGGAGTGACTCTAGACGCGAAATTAAAATGGAAACCACGTAAAAAAGATAAAAGAAAAGAAAGAATTAAAAAGTAAATAAAGAGATATGAACTGGCTACCTTACAATTAAAAATAAGTGTATTTTATACAGGCAGGTTCTTAAACCTGTTTGGACTTATGGTATACAACTCTGGGGTTGTACCTAAGATACAAACTTAAATAACTAACAAACGTTTGAAAATAAATTGCTTAGGTCCTTTTTAAATGCCCCATGGTATATAAGAAACGAAGATCTTCATAGGGATTTCGGGATTCCTACGTTTAGGGACAAAATAAACAGTTTCGCGCAAAAACATAGGAATGAACTATTAGAACACGCTAATTTAACGATTATTGACATTCTTGACGAGTCAAATTTAGTACGCCGTCTGCGTAGAACAAAACCTTCCGACTTGGAACGGTGAGCAAAAACCCGCTTTAAAATCGTGGAATAAACAGGAACATTCACCGGAAAGTTACCTCAACACGTTACTCAACTTCGTTAAAAATGTATTGCTAGATAAGTTTAAACTTGTTTACAATCGGGAAGTGAAGGTGGTTTTACTGTCGTAAGAATCTCACACACCTATAAACACACGTTTTTCATTAGGCCGAAAGGCATTAGCATTAAGTTATTCTAGTTTAACTTAGAGCGCCCGACTGGGGCCAGTAAGTTAGTTTTAAGATATTGATAAGTAGGCTAGTTTTTATGAATTTTTGTCTAGCTTTAAGATAGTTCTAAGATAATTGAAAAATAAAAATGAATTTCAAAAAAAAAAAAACACACGTTTTTCGGTTCTCATAGAGCTTTATGCAGGTTTTGCACCTACGCATGTGTGTTTCTATGGACCTCTGGGGGGGTCATGACCCCCATGACCCTCCCTCTGGATCCGACACTGACGTCCATATCCTCGCAAATGCATTTAAAGATTTCGAATACTATATCTGACTTTTCAATATCTAGTTCGTCAACTCAATTTTTGTACTGCACAGACGCACTGCAGACGATGTTTTCGAACATGTGACTGAAGAAAGCTTCACTATCTAACACAATGCTAATGCAGTAAAATTTGAATTTTCGTTTTTCAACAGAAGACATTTACGGTTTACGGTTAAGAGCATTTTGCGAACATATTTTTGACGCAGATATCGTTTTCGAAAACGGCCTATCTTAGAAAACATATAGAATTTGAATATGAAGTGTCAGAAAAAAAGACGACGATGGAAACATGTTTGATTTTCGAAACTGGTTACGAAATTTAAAATCAAATCCCAGGAAAGTATTTTTCAAAACAACGTTAGTGAGGAAACAGATTTCCAATGTTTAAGCTCCCAAAAAATAGGTATAGAAATTCATCAAGCTTTGCTACGGAAAATTACATATACCAGCACCAAAAGGCCAACAGTTGATTCCAACAGTTTTCCACAGTTGCTACAAAAACTCGAAATCAGAGGAAAGGGTAGACAAAAGAGACTAGCATTTCGATGAATTTCCATTTATACACAAAACCGAACTTAATCAAAAATGAAATCAACATTTGAGTGCGATAATATATTGGATTTTGAAAACTGTTACAATTTTTGTCACTTTTTGAAAGATCGTAAATGAATATGTCTTCAATTCCTAATTAAATTATAGTCCTGATAAATAAAAAGATTATGCTCGTGCTGCGCGGCGTCTTTCATTTTATTTATATCAATTTCATGATCCATCGTCGTTATTTTCTTATCTAGAAAAAGAAAGAATAAAGCAATCTTAACTCTAGAGGCTTCTTAAAGTTTTCTGAGTTAAGACTTTTACACCTCATATAGTTACTGGAATAATACTTTTAAATCAAAAGCTTACTCAGATCATTAATTCGTTGGGAAAGGGAAGAAGAAAAGGTACCTACCAATTCTTAACCAACACAAGTTGAAATAAAAGTAAATCCAAAACTTATACAAAAACTATTCCACTTATAAAAGATTTGCAATTTAAATATCACTATTTCTTTTATATTTTTATACTTGAAGAAATAAACCCTTACATACCTACCAGCTAAAGAGATAATCTGCTCAGGCTCACTGTTGCCGACTCCCCAATGACTCATAGACAATTTTCTGTTTTCTCGATGAGTATCCCTCATTCCCCAAGTTAAGGTTGTTTTCAACTCTATGCATCTAGGCAGTGTGCTTAAAAAGTTTTCTTTTTAGTTTCCCTATAGCACCTGTGTATGGCTTATAATGTCAATTCTTATGGAACACAATTATGCAAAAGTATTAAACTCTCTACAGAGACAGATATCCTTAAAGTTTATTTTTTTCAAGTAAAAGAAAATAAATATAAAAACAAAACTTTTTCCTTCGTGTTGCGTCATTTTTGCTTTCATTCAAACAAGCACCTCCTTAGAGATTAAAAACGACAATAGTTAATCGACAAAAACAATTTTAAGGACGAGTCAAATTTCTGATAAAAAAGAAAATATAAGCAATCTTACTGAATATACTCAGAGGAGTCGTTATCTTATCCCACTTTTTCGGTGGAAAAGTATTTAGAAATAAAAAATTCGTCTACATTGACACCATAATGATAAGCGTCCTATAAAGACAATGTCAGACTATTTAAATATTTCCTTTGTAGCACGTGTAAGTTAAGTTTAAAAAAATTTTTTAAAATAAAATGTACGAGTGGGTCGCACGTAATTGCTCTTATTTTCAAGTTACTTGGAACTTAAAAACCTATAAGAAAAGCATTTAAATCGTTCATTTATTGCACAAAAAAATATTTTGGACTCAAAAACAAGTTTTTTTTTTTTTTTGTTAAACAGTTTTGTGCCTACGCCCTTAATTACTCATCAAAAATTTAAAGAAACTAATATTAATGGCAGGTGCAAGCACACCTGATGAACTAATGAGGACTGACAGTGTTTCTTTTATCAAATTCCCTTCGGGCTTTCAAAAAAACAGGGCTGTTATCGATCACGTATGACAAAACCATCAAACTGCTCAAATAGGTGTGTTTTATCATAAAAGCCATATCCATATCCGCCGAAATAAGAATTAATATTTGGATATTTGAATTGTTTTTGTATTACGTGTTAAATAATAATCTTGATCCAAATCCATTGATTATTTATAATACGTGGCTATTAAGGCTCTCCCAAACCAAATTAATTTAATGCTACGCGCCGGTTTGGGGTAGCCTTTAAGCACGAAGAAAAACTGTGCTACCAACGTGGTTCTCACATGGTTTATATGGTATGGATAGCAAAGTTCTTTACGCAGCTAGCCAGAAGGTTAATTTGGGCACTCAACTTAAACACATGGAAAAAGTGTGACAATTTATACGAGTAGCAAAAATTGACGTTTGTATATAATTTTTCGATAGCAACAAGAACCAAAGTACTTGCATACGATTTTTAGATGTACTCCAACATTAGGTGTGTTCTTTAAACTGTCCGAATGGGCTTGGATGAAAAAAACGACGTCGGGGCTAAGCAATTTACATGTTAAATGCAACAATAACTAGCTTAGCTAATCCCAGAGAGTTTTCTGGGCTGAACTTTAACCCAGATAAAAACTGTGTAACCGACACGAATTTCATACTTGTTATCGATAGTTTGTATGGAAACTTCATTTTTGTTCTGTAATATCGTCGCTAAGTCCCGTTCGTTCTTTTGATCTGATTTAGTAAGAAATCGAAAGAATAATTCCATCGTTTAAAAGTAATCTTGAGCGTGGAAAAAAACTGAGCCACTTATTATTAGCTGCGTTTTTTGACTTTGGTGGAAAGAATGACATCGGGACATCTCCAACATTAATTTACATTTTGCCTGCCTTGAACTATCATACCAACAAACATTTGAAATATCTATAAAAATGATTGATAACACAACGGCAATTGTAGTTTTGCAATAGGCACCGTTTTATCGGAACCAAAGTAAAATCCACTTAATTATATGGACATAGCTAACTCTATATGGAAATAATTGATTTTGTATAACACTTGAGAACGACGTGTGAGAGACACATTTGGGCTTTCTGCAACTGAGGCCTCAGCGACAGCAATATTCTCGACACTCCGGCACTTCTTTGTATCACTGGCACGGGAAAATTTTGTGCTGTGCCTGTGGATTCAAATTTGTCCACTAGACGCTCAATTGTTGATCTGCTTGGACGATTATGACGACCATAAATTGGACGTAGCGCTCTTAACGTTGAGGCCACTGACTCCGAATTTCGGTAGTAAATTTTAATAATTTCGACTCGTTGTTGGCTCGTATATCTTTTCATCATGAAATGGCAAACCTAACCGAAGAGAAATGTCAAAAGAGCGGCAAGAAATATGTCGCTCTACTTTTGTAGCGTCCCTGTTGAAAAACCCTTTATTTGACATGTAAATTGCCTTGGTGTCGCTTTTTTACAGATACTAGGTGTGTTTTTTTTACCAGCCCAGATAAATCGGATGAAAAAAACGACATGGGGGCTTAGCGACACATTACAGAAAAAAATGGAGTTTTCATACAAACTATCTATAACAAGTATGAAATTCGTGCCGGTAACACAGTTTTTATCTCGGCTAAAGTTAAGCCCCGAAAATTCTTTGGGCTTAGCTAAGCCCGAAGGGGCTTATTTGTTGTTGCATTTATAATGTAAA
The DNA here is from genome assembly GCA_946251815.1 of Dasysyrphus albostriatus. Lineage (NCBI taxonomy): Eukaryota > Metazoa > Arthropoda > Insecta > Diptera > Syrphidae > Dasysyrphus > Dasysyrphus albostriatus. The sequence continues at coordinate 188,615,749 of OX276335.1, read as the reverse complement.
TTGCTTAGTCCCGACGTAGTTTTTTTTTGTCCAAGCCCATTTGGGCAATGAAAAAAACACCTACTATTATTTTGACTTCCAAGAAAACACAACTGTTATATGAGCTACTTATGATTATTTTTTGCATTACTGAACACTGCCATTGGTCATTCCAATAATCTTTCCAGTCAGTGCTAAAAAATTGGTTGGTTGGTGGGTGAAGAAAATCGACAGGTCACATTTAGGTTATGACAGTTAAGAACCACATACAACCGATTTAAAATTTTTATTATTTATTATATAAATAAATAAAAACAAATCGTCGGCTTAGAGTGTAAGGCAGCTAACTCCTATTTTGCATTTTTTACATTAAAATATTTATAAAAAAGTGTTTGCATTACTTGAATAAAACCAAAATTACATTTAGTATTTTTCAGCACTCGTTATTACTAAATTCAGTGATATTGAAAAGATTTGATAGATTTTTGTATTTTTTAGCAATTTTTGAAGTGGTCAATAATGGTAAAAAAAAATTTGGAGCATTACACTCTAAGCCGACGAAATGAAACAGCTTTTTAGTAATTTCAATTCATGTAAATAATAGCTGTGTTGATTGACGTGGAATTTCTTCTAAATTGTCACGAATTGCTGTTTGTTAACTCAAAAAAGTTGCATCGAGAGAGCGCAATGAGAGAGCAAATAATTTCCCCTCCGATGGAAAAATTGCGAATTCCTGCTTCACAAATTTCTGTGTACACGAAGTTTTTACTGTCAAAAATCGTGGGGGTCAGTTTCTGTCACAGCGTTGCCACTTATTCGAAAATTTTCTGAAGAAGGTTATCAAAATAAAAGTGCAGTATAAGGTTTTCTATAATACAAATTCTATATTTTACTGAAATAAATAAACCAAGTAGAAGACTTAGCATTAAGGATTGGACTTATTGAATTATTGATTAAAAATGGCCTTTAGTCCTACAAATTGGCGTTTCGTCCAGCTTACTCACTTGGACTCATCAGTTACAAAGTGAGGGCCTTTGTCATACGCAATTTGTATTAAGTTCAGTTCAACTTGCATTAATTCTTTGACAAAAATTTACTATAAACTATATATCCAACAAGATTAAAATTCCTAATCATTAAGCTGGAAATTTTCTTGTCCGGGGCCAGGCATAGTTTCTATAAGAATGATGAGGCCAAGCGAGTTAGCGGGACAATTTGTAGGACTAAAGGTCATAAAAGCAATTTGTAAAAATGCAGTGTATAAAATTTTCCTACAGAAGATCTACATATTCCAATTTTTACTTTTATTTTGAAAATACAGAAACAAAAGAAATTAAAAATAGCGTATTATTATTAATTATGCTGTCACGATTGTTATCAAAGCAAGCCAATCGCCGGAAGTCGTAAGAACTGAATTGAAAAATTAGTAAACTGCATTTTGATAATGATATATTTCTTTTGCTTAGACTCGACTTAAAAGTAGTAAATGTGTTTTACAATATAAAGTGCATTAGATCCAATGAAATATTGGCAAGATGGCAACGCCGTTTATAAACAAAAATGACGTTTGGTGGTGGTGGCGCAGTTCGTTTAATGCCTTTGTTAGCTTTTATAAAATTTCCCAAATCCTGATTGAATTTTTACCTCTTTTCAAAATTTGGCAGGTTTTTTTTGAAAAAATATACCAAATAATCCTAATAAGTGTCGTGAATTTTAGAGTGTCGTGACAAATACCTACTCGGTCCCGCTCTAGCCCTCGCTTGCACTTATTATGCAATTTTCTTTTATTGTTTTTTTAGTTTTTATGGTGCAATTATTTAAAAAATATTTGCGTGTTTGCATTCTGCGCTTCTGTTTTCTGTTTCTGTACTAAAAATTCATTCTTAAGATACATAATTTATGTGCCTTCGGCTTTAGTATACCGGGTAAATTGTATTTCAAAATTCGAGTTTGCCGTTATGTATCATCATTTTTTGTTTCTAAAAATTTGTATACAAACAAAATTCTTCTAAAGTAAAAATGTTTAAGGCCAGATTAATCATTGTTGTTTAAAGGAAAAACAATTATAATAATTTAAAAAAAAATTATTGAGCATGTGAAGAATTTGTTGTTTAAAGAACAACTCAATTGACGATTCTTCATTGACCGAACCGAGGTAGTCCCTCATTGTATTATTTTCAATTTACATAAGGATTAAGTTTAAATAATGCAGATATACCTCAATAATAATAAATTATTATGAAAAAATAGCAATCACATTAACAAATTATCTCCTTAAACATTCCCAATGAGAATGAACTATGTCGAATCATAAATTTAGTTTAAATCGATGTGGTAAAAACGTATGTAGGTAAATGTATTTTATACTCTATTTGTTGGTATATTGTTGCCACAAACATGATTTACTGAAGCTTAATTTAAGGATAAAGTTTTGTAGATTTTTTTTTATTATTATTTTGTTTGTTTCTGAGTGAGAAGGACTTTTCACATCACATACCTAAACTATTTTTTTTTTTTTTTTTTTTTTTTGATTTGAAGTTTTTGCTCACATCCCACAAAACATCTCTCTGGGACACTGTGATGGTTATCCGTGTATATCTGTGGCAGATATGAGTTTCTACCTTGATGAAATAAATGCACGTATATAGATTCTATTCGAAAGTGGTATTCAATGGCTTAACAGCATTCAAAAACTACTGAATGGAGGAAACTTTATCTTTCGCATCACAATCACATCTAGCTATGCATGTGTGTCTCAGAATAGGAAATCCTATAAGACAACGAGGTGAATTTTGAATCCTATTTTTCTGACTGTGAAATTTATGCAGGACGGGATTAGCTTAACAATGAATGACAATAAAACGTGATCAGGGTATAGGGCGTCTTAAGGAAGATATTGTGCTAAAATAAATTAAAATATTTATCATTAGATAACTTCTTTGCTTTTAAATGCTTTATTCTTAAGACAGAAGAAGGGAGTTTGCTAATGCAAAAATACAAACACTAGGATAACATGGAAATTTACAAATACATATAATAGGTGTATAGATTTACGAGTATATTTTTCTTTTTATTACCTGATGAATTTATTTATTTGAGAAAAATATAAGAAGATGACAGTGGAGGTCCCTCTATTTTACCTGCTATTTTGTCTCGGCTTTTATTCAATGCTACTAGCAAGACGTGTGTTTGTGAAGAATATTCAACTCAATGGATGGTTGAAATTTGAACTGCATATATGGCCGAGGAACTAGATTCGAAGTTAACTTCTTCGAAGTCGAGTTAAAAGTTCTGCATTAAAGGAATTTGTTGACCTCCTGGACGGAGCATTCGAGCTTGTTTGGAAGTCAGAATTCAGAAATGAAGAACCCATATTCAACCGATAAGGCCCCGGGCCGGGATGCAGCTAAAATTATGGAAGTAAGGGTGAAAGGAAGTATACCGAATTAGCAATGGACATTATTAACTCCATATACTTCGTCTTGAGAAAAGCCGATCCTTAGCTCGCAAGAAATATGAAGGCATATACTTCTTAATCATTCGGCTCCCAATATACATGAAGGGTGGCAGCCTAAGATGCGGCATCCTTCCATCCTCTACTATCCTGAGCACGCTGCTTCCAGTCATATAGACCTAGCTTTTGTGTACGCCTGTGAAGTTAACAAGGCAATTTTCACCCATGCAAATGGGACCCTGACAAAAATTTGCAGTTTCTTGCATTTCTATTCCCGATTTTGCAGTTCGCCAAATAAGGGTGTAATCGAGTGAGCTGCTAACTTTACAGTGAATTTAGCAGGCCACTTAGTGTATCTCAGGAACCAAGCATACTAGGAACTTCTCGTAAGGCTCCAAATTTGCAGTTTTTTGTATTTTAAGGATTTCAAAATTTGAAGTCCTCAATTTGAAAAAAAAAAAAATCATGCTGACCTGCTAACTTCACTTCACTTTCTTTGTATCAAAGAAAGGACTCAAAAATTTTGGCCTAGCCTATTCTTGAAATGCAAGAAAACCGCAAATTTGGAGCTTTACTGCAAGATTCTAGCTTGCTTGGTTCTTGAGATAAGTACGTGATGTGACTTTACTGTGAAGTTAGCAGGTCACTCGACTTCACCCTTATTTGGCGAATTGCAAAATCGAAGAAATGCGAAACAAAAATATATTTTAAACTGTCAAGGTAACATTTGTGTGGGTTAAAGTTGCCCTGCTGACTTCACAGACGTCTTTTGTGCATCCATGATGGCTTAGTCCTTAAACCAGAGGTTCGAGCTTATTTATTCTCTCGAACCTGTGGTTTTGGATTCAATATCATGGCTGGAGCTTTATTGTCCATTCGCTTCATGTGGTCAGAAAAATTTAGCTGACATATTTTGATTTTCTAAACTATGTACATCTTGATACAGCTCATAGAGCTCATGGTTTTATCGTCTCCTCCATTTAACCTTCTCGCTCACAGGACAAAATATACACCAAAAAATGTTCCTTAGGAAAGAGCCTAGTATCAGCTCTCTACATATACGTTTCGTCCAACATTCTGCACCATAGAGCAGGACTATCAGTATAAGGGTTTTATTAAGCGGTAGTACCTCGTGGCATAATGGTTAGTGCGTAGGACTGTCATGCCAAAGGTCTGGGTTCGATTCCCGGCCACTGCCACCTAAAAACAAATGTTTTTTTCCGAGGTACTGCCTCTTGCGAGGGACTGACAAATCCTCCAAGAGTATACTTGTCATGAATAAGTGCTTCTCACCTAGCCGTTCGGACTCGGCAAAAAATTGTAGGTCCCCTCCATTCCTGCCAACAACACGCACACAGGAATGGTTGAGAGTTCTTAGTCACTAGGCCCTGGTTCTCCATGAGCTGTTGCGCCACAAAACTTATTTTTTATTTTTATGAGAGAGACTCGGATAATGATAGCCCTTAAATGGCAACAAGACACGTCATTTCAAAGGAAAATGGCTTGAAAATATGGACCTTCTTGAAACTTCAGAATCCTTAACAACTCAGTTGCAACTCAAAAACTTGTGTCTCTCCTCAAACGGTATATAAAACAGACATTACCCGCCATTCCGAAAAATTCGATGGATAGGATCAAGTACGAAGAAACTCCTTACATGATGAATTTTATCACCTCCTGGACACAACTTACGGAGCCTCCCTGCCTGAACTACGATATAAAAATGTTTATTGGGGACCTCAATACTAAAATTGTAAAGGAACACAACTTCAGCGCATTGGTTGGCAGGCACAGTCTCCATGAAGAGGCGAAAAATAACGGCCTCCGAATAATGGACTTTTTAGAAGCTAAAGCGGTGATAAGTAGCACAGCACTTGGCTTACACGGTTTGAAATCCACAAACAATTTCGCACTCGCACAACCAAGTCGACCATGAGCTAAACATCACAAACAAATCCATATTTCTCGAAGGTCAGACGTCGATTCTGACCATTTCCTTTTTGCGGTAAGTTTTAGTGCTCAACTACTACGAACCACCCACTCTAAAGTAAAAATTTGACGTTGATTGCCTTAGCAAAACTGGATTAACCAGAGCCTACTGTGAGCTAGAAGTTCTTTACTGCGCATTCACCTGCAAAAGAAGCCAACAACCAGTGAGGCAGTGATCCCATCCCAATACGACGTTTTCAAAAATATCTAAAACATGCAATAAGCTACCAACCACCCCAAAAAAGGACCCTTGAGCCGTGGAATTATGATAATTGCGTACAGTTGAAAAAAGTGACACAATATGTACACTGCACATGCTGAAGCGAATATGCCACAGCGGAAACCAAGAGCATTGAGAGTAACGATTAGATTATCAAAAAAGCTCGAAGATCCTGCGTAGAAAAAAAAAAGACAGTACGCATCCTCTCAGATCAAGGAGATCGAAGAATCTTGCGATCGAAACAACACACGGAAGTTGTATAAAAAAGCTGAGCAACTGGCTGCCGGCGTTAAAAGTAAAACGCAGGCTCTTCGAAACAGCGAACGTGGATGTATTTTCAGCTAAATGGACATCAGATAGGTCGAGAAATAGGACAAGAAGGTTAGGTTGCAAGGATAGGTTAGGTAAGCACCCCATCAGTAAAGAAGAGGAAGACTTAGCTATGAGGAATCTCAAGCATAACAAGGCACTGGATCTCTTGGTTTACCAACGAAACTCTAGAAGCACTGAGAAGATGTGTTAAATGGATGCATGTATCACATGCTCATCAACCAAGTCTAAGTGGAAGGAAGCATGCCCGATGACCATGACCGAATAGGCAGTCCTTTGTCTTGCAAGAACAATTGAGGCATATCCCACATACTTTGTGATCGTCTAAAGCCGTTCTGCAATACTTACACCAGTATTGCTTCTGATAAGGCAAATCAACAATAGACCAAAAATATTCACTCCCAGGCAAATCTTGAAAACCAATGAGACTTGGAATATGGAGAGCTTTCGGGGTTTCAAGCTGCGACCTTTTATGTTTAGGAGCTGTAAGAAAGATTTATTTGAGATATCATTGGATGCGCCCTTCCATTAATAGTAAAATTCAAGGATTCAACAAAGGCCTAAATTCACAATATATTTCAAAGCAACCCTGAACCTTCCACACATCAGAGTAGGTATTCACTCTTCTGTGCAATATTTGTCGGTACAGTTGCAAGAACCATTGCTAAAAACTTTTCAATTTAAGTTTGATGCAGTGTGTGGTGTACATCACAGCAATAAACCGGAAACGAAAAATTGAACAAACTGCACGTTAGAGAGCGTACCTCTACGTACATATAGGATTGTATTATTGTACGTGGGAATTTAGAAGGCGAACCAAACAAAGGTGATTTTGCACCAGCCACTGCTCCGCTGCGTCGTCGTCATTCCCTGTTGTTCCTCCAACAGTTAAATCCGCATTGTTTTAAGCCTTCAATGTGTGGCATAGCGCGCATAGATAGCATATCCACCTTAAATACATACGCCTATCTATACCTCTCTAACCTCTAACATCCTAACATCTCACTAACAAACCACCCTCTACACACCCTCTCATGTGTGTTTTTCAAGCCGAAGAAGATACATTTTTCTTCCTTTTATTCTTTGTTTGTCGAAAATTGTATTGAGTGGCAACGGAACGAAAGTAATCGGATCCTCTCACTGAATTCAGCTGGGTTTTTAATAAACGTTTGTCAAAGGCGAAAATGCAAACCGAGACAAAGGACCATCAATTGTACTTTTATCAACACTGATGGAACAAGGACAACGATAAGGAAACGCAATACCCTGCCAGCCAAACGAACGGCTCCCGAATCCCGACCCGACTTCAACAATGAATCTGATGTTTCAGTCTCCTTATGCGTCATGCTTTAAAATCCAATCAATTCAAACGTGATATGATTAAATTGTGTGTGTGTGTCAGGAGCGGATATATGGGAAGGGATTCAAGCACTCAGTGTACGAGTATATTTCCAAGAAAAATCGTTAGGAGTTTTTCTCACAATTCATTAAGAGCCTTAGATGTATTAAAAGGAATGAATTTTTACAAAATAAAGAAATTGAACAACTTACTAGATGGAGTGGAGAAAACTAACGAGTTGTTAATGTGCCACGCTTGTGCTTAGATGGGGGCAGACATGTGAGAGTTGTCTCTGGCAAACGTGCTTCGGAAAAGCGTGCATGGCAAGTACTGTGCGTTATATTTATCAAAACAAACCGTTACGTAATCGTCAAACAACGTGATATTCGGTCACGCTTCAATATACCGTAGTAGTTCCTCGTGGCATGATGGTTAGTGCTTTGGACTGTCATTTCAAAGTTCTGGGTTCTATTCCCAGCCACTGCCACCTAAAAACAGAAATGTTTTCCTAAGATACTGCCTCTTACGAAAACTGACAAATCCTCCAAAAGTATACTTGTTATGAATAAGTGCTTCTCATCTAGCCGTTTGGACTCAGCAAAAAATTGTAAGTTCCTTCCATTCCTGCCAATAACACGCACACAGGAATGGTTGAGAGTTGTAAATCACTAGGCCCTGGTTCTCCACGAGCTGTTGCACAGCCAAATTTTTTCTTTCAAAATACCGCTAATTCGTTTTGTTTTTCTTTCAAACAGTTTTAATTGTTGGGTTCAGCAATTGGAAGGAACTGCATATCATGGAACACCCAGAATTGCTGAACCTCCGAAAATGTATAGTTAGGTAAGAGTATAAACCACTTCCAAGTGATATGTTCCAATAGTGTTTGCCAACTATCTGCAGCTCAAATTCAGAGGATTGTTCGAAGAACAGGTCCTGAGAGACATCTGTTTTCCTTAAGATGGAGCCACAGGCTGCACATATTAAATTTAGCTTGTGGTATTGAAGAAGGTAAATGTTCCCTGATCTGCTAGTCTCTGTCAGAGGTGATGTGGTGTTGGGACTAAGCTAGCCTGAATTTAGTGTTATCGACTTTTTCTTGTTGGATATCTAAGGGAGATCGTTTTATTCCTTCCGAAGAAAAGCAGTGCAACTCATCACGATTCTTACTCAAAAGTCATTTATAAGCACAATAAAGTATGTTATTAGCCTGCTATAAAAATATGAAAATGCTGTCCTCAAAACTTTTCTGAGTAAATTTACGGATCACAAAACGTGAATATTGAACACTTTGACAAAGATTTTTGCCCAATGAACTCACAATCCTGTACTTTTGTGTTATTTTATGATATTTGTCTGTGTAACCTAAAATTCAACCCTCACCCCTTTATCTGAAAAACTTGATGCGCTTCTGATGTACAAGCATATCTCGAAGCACGATTCTGTTCTTCTACACGGTTATTTATCCAAGTGTAAGAAATACCTCCTGAAATCGGGTAATTCAATTGAACAGACACAATTTCCAATAAAGGACTGAAAAACAAACATATACCTACATACATACATTCTTATACATTCCCAATTTCTCAAGGCCAAAAATGATGAAACAATCAATACCAGTGTGACAGGAAACAGAAAAACAACATAATATGACAGTAAAAGTATAGTAAAAGAAAGATGATAAAATCCATGGTGGTTTGATTAAGTCTTCCCTAACTTTCCTCCTTGAGTATTCTTCAACTATCTTTGTATAGACATTTAAGCTGAAGACAGTAATGTTAACGTAATTTATACACATCTTATACTTATTTACATTTGCCCGAAATAAAACCTTCGCTATTAAGGTTTATTTTTCCTTTGTGATAGCGATAATTATTCAATGCATTCATGCGAAATAATCATATTAACTTAATTTTAACTTACATACAATCATCGGTATACCGTTATGATATCACAAAGCTTTTGATGGGCGAAGAATTTAATTAGATTGGTGGAAACTGCCATCTGGATGAGATGGTATCCATTTTGCAGTACTTACCCCATTATATTATTAAGATGGGTTGATAAAATATCATTTAAAAAATAGGAAAACAAAATGCGGTGAGAATATTAATCTTTGGTTTCAAGTTTTAGCAAAAATAGCTTATTTAAACCAAATGCTCATTACCTAATTTTTGATTTGAATAAGACTTAAAGCGGGCTGGCTGAAACCAGATAAGAAAAAAATCGAAGGGAGTCTATTTCCTTGGTTTAAAATGGAAGAGACGATTTTCCAACAAAAATAGATTTCAAATGGAAAAAAAATATATTATGTAACCAACAATGTTTCCAGGTAAGGTCAAAGCCTTAAGGCAACATGTGCATTGATGTTTTATTTTGTTTTTAAATTATATTAAGAGTATTCATGCAACGTTGTAAGTTTACCAATTATGCTAAATGATAAATTTACATAAAAAATTCACTTGGTTAAATGTTGTGCAATTGCATCAGCTGTCAAATATTAAACGTAAAAATTTGTTTGTAATTTATTTTAATAAAATTAAATAATTTGTTGTTGTTTTTATTAATTTTTATATTATTTGTTACTCGTCAACAAGACTATGCAAATGCAGTGCCGGCTCTTTTATTCTTTTGAACCGAAAAAATTATTTGAAAGGTTAGGTGTATGACAGACTATAGATGGCTTTAGATCTCGAAGTTATTTTTAAGGGTTGGTTTTTGGAGTCTCGGAACAATACAAAATGTAAAGATAAAAGTCGGAAGCTTATGTCAAAAACCAACCAAAAGTAGCTTGCGAAACAGTCAATAGATGAAATGAGCTATAAACAATATGGTACTCCAGTTAAGTTAAATGAATCTTCTCTCTTTTTTTGTTCCTACTTACCAAATGTCAGTATAACTTTCGAAGGTTGCACTCGTGATCGATCTTCTCTCCCGAAATCCTTTATAGGAAACAAAAAGGGAGGCACTTTTTCTTATAATTTTACCTTAACAATTTACACGAAAGTATATTTCCTAATCGTCAAGTAGGTAAATATAGACGTCCTTGTTATTTTTTGTGTGTATAAACTATATTTTAATTCACAACTTTGATCACCCAACTAATCGCGATGCGATAGTTACAGAACACGATCAGTTTTTTTATGTAATTCTTTGAGATATCATATTTCTGAACACACCTAATTCTAAGAGTCACAATGGCGTTAGGATAAGTCTAACCAAATATTTATTTGGTTCCTTGAATAATTTTTGTCCAAATTGTGTTAACCATTTCCCATAAAAAAGACAGTTCATTAACCAATAGGTGGAGCGATTTTAGCTAAATTTTCCAAATCATGCGTGCAACTCATAGTTTATGCATAATGGTTTCCTGAACATATCTTCATCATTAGTTTTGAGTCGCCCTTGGGAAAAACGAAATCGGGAAGCCACCCCTATTTAAAATGTAAATGTAGAACGGCTACGTCCTAGACACCATAAATATTTGTTTGTTGGAACTAGCCGTAATAACCGTAATATTTTTGTGTGACATATCCTTGAAATGTTTGTACTCTTGGGAAAAAACAGGGACTACCTTCGAAGTTGCATTCATATTTTTTTGTATGAACTGTTTAATCCCAAAAGCCCAAGTTGTGCACTGCAAGACTTCGATTTTTTGAATAGTTTTTAATAAAGATTTCGACGCCTGTAGTTCTTTTTTTGCATCACTCACACCCTGCTGTGGACTCTCGGTCTATAATAAAATATGCTAACTTGTCTTTATTTTATTTATTTTTTTTTTTTTGGTTATTTTCCCGTGGGTAGGTGCAAAACCTGCTATTCAGGCTCTATGAGGACCAAAAAACGCGTGCTCATAGAAGTGTGAGATTCTTACTACACTAAAACCACCTCCACTTCCCGATTGCAACTAAGTTGAAACTTACGAGTATCTAGCAATTTATTTTTAACGAAGTTAAGTAACGTGTTACAGGTTACTTTCCGGTGAAAGTTCCTGCTTAATCCGCGATTTTAAAGCGGTTTTCTGTTCACCGCACCAAGTCGGAAGGTTTTGTTCTTCGCAGACGGCGTACTAAATTCGACTCGTCAAGAATGTCAATAATCGTTGAATTAGCATGTTCTAACAGTCGATTTCTATGTTTTCGCGCGAATTATTTTATTTCGTCCCGGACCGTAGGAATTCCGAGATCACTATGAAGATCTTCGTTTCTTATATACCACGGAGCATTTACAAATGACCTAAGCAATTTATTTTCAAACGCTTGTAAGTTATTTAAGTTTGTATCGCAGGTACAACCCCAAAGTTGTATACCATAAGTCCAAACAGGTTTAAGAACCTGTCGGTATAAAATCAATTTATTTTCAATACTAAGCTTTGAATATTTGCCGAGTAACCAGTTCATATCTCTTAATTTACTTTTTAGTTCTTCGCATTTCTTTTTCACGTGCGGCTTCCATTTTAATTTCGCGTCTAGAGTCATTCCCAGATACTTTGCCTCATTTGCAAATGGAACACGAGCGGTATTAAGAAAGACGGGTAATCTATTTATTTTTTATACGTAAAGTCCACGTGGACTGACTTTTGTTCATTGAGCGCTATTCGCCATATTTTTGTCCACTCATTAACATTATTAAGAGCATTTTGTAACTTAATTGTACCTTCGCTAATCGTTTTGCCTACTGCTAGTATTGCAGTATCATCAGCAAACGTGGCTACAATAGTATCTTCAGTTTGAGGTATATCACGTGTAAACAAAAGGTACAGAACTGGACCTAATACACTTCCTTGTGGTACCCCAGCCACTATTTCTTTGAAGTCAGAATAGTCATTTCCGTGCCTTACACGAAAAAGTCTTTCATTTAGATATCCGTTTAGAATGTTGTAAAGTCCTTCAGGCAGAACTTGTCTTAATTTGAATTTGAGGGCTTTGTGCCACACCTTGTCAAACGCCTGCGACACGTCCAAAAAGACAGTCGAACAGATTTTCTTTTCTTCAAGAGCTCTCTCAATTACGTCTGTAATTCTATACACTTGATCAATTGTCGAATGCTTGCTTCTAAATCCGAACTGATGTTCAGGTATTAATTGTTTCTCTTCTATTATCGGTTGCAGGCGCAGGAGTAGTATTCTTTCAAAAACTTTTGATATAATAGGAAGAAGCAAAATCGGCCTGTAAGACTTCTTTTCGTGAGAATAGCTTTTAATACAGATTTCGACGCCTGTAGTTCTTTTTTTGCATCACTCACATCCTGCTGTGGACTCTCGGTCTATAATAAAATATGCTAACTTTTCTTTATTTTATTTATAGTTAATTAATAAAATAATAAATAGCACCTTTCTCATTTTGAGTTAAATTCCTTATTTCGCTTTCTTAACAGTTGAATGAATGAGTTTATGAAGTGAAAAAAAATTCCAACATAATAAATTAAAACTGTTAAAATTGGGGAATAAAGCTCAAAATAATATTCGAGCAATTACAGACAAATTTATCTTGAAAGATATTACTTCTTTTGACTTTAAATTCGAGAATTGGAAATCTGCAAACTTAAGAATTGTTAATTTTCAATGAAGTAACATTACTTTGATGGCCTGCTTCGCTGGTTCAAAGGAGTTTAGTTCCCTTTTTGGGTCATCTGTAACGCTCGCTCAAGCAACTTCTTGGCGACAGTTTTCATGGGCAGCAGTACTATCTGTCATACTTTCATATTTTCCAATATTACGCTGTCGCTTTTGAAACAGAAAATAACCAAAAACGTCTTACTGTCATTCTATAACTGTAATATAATAAATCGTTTTGGTTACCACTGCACAAAAATATTAAATTTGACAGCACCTTTCAGAATGCAAATCGTGTTTCAATTTTTCTAATGAAATGCAAGTGAGATAGACGGTGTTCACATTGAACTGAAAACTGGATTTTTTTGACGTTTCAGTATTTACATCTTCCTTTACTGAAGAAGTGGGAACTGTTTTTCAATCCAATGTGAACACCGTCATAGAATGTTTGATTCGTGTCAAACAAAAGGTGTGTTCCTTAAATTCTTCGCACTATTTCAGACTTAATGTCAAATTGTGATAAAGGGACGATGAAATCCTCTTGGAGGGAAGAAAAACTGTCAAAATGTCGGAAACGTTTTGGGCACTAATTTGCACCACGTGAAAATAAATATTTGACAGGAGCTGCCGTATGGCAATCATAAGTCAATCAATTTCTTTTAGAAAATCACTGTACAATCGAATGTTAAGAAAAAGGAAATGTACACGTTTAAAATAATTAAACTTAAGCAAAGAAATATTCTTTAATTACATATAAGATCACGAAACTCTAATTTATGTACTTATTAAAAAAAAAGAAAAAAACTGCTAAAGACAAGATCACAAATTTTCATTTCCAAATTTGTTTCTTCGGAAAAAGATTTGCTTAGCGGCACCTGCATTAAAAAAAAATTTTTTGAGTGATAAAAATATAAACAAATTAACAAAAAAAAAGTAACACTTGGGTAACCAAGCTGAATTTATTTTTTTAAATCTGACATAACACCTGGCATATGATCACTAGTACAAAATGGCCACAAGAAATTTCTCGGACCAAATCTGGCAAATAGGGGAAATATTTTACACTCTCGTGAGCGCTTTGGTCCGAAACAGTACATTTTTTCACTTGTGGAACGGGCTCGCACTAAAAATGACTAAATCTAGCAGTTTCAAACTGTTTAAAACTCGGTGTGGAACATACCTAATGAAGAACTGAACTGAAAATCTATAGAAAAAGCATATCTGGAGTCACTGCTTTTTAGTTAACCTTTTTTGAATGTTTAAACCTCAATCATAAAATTAGAAGTTTAAAGAAATATCGCATAATATTCTTTTTTTCATTTTTGAGATATGTCTTTCGATATTTTGGCGTTCAACACTCTGTCAAGTAATATTGCAAAATTCGAGTTAATTAAATAATTTTTTTCAAGATTTCGTTCATTCGATATTTTCGTCATTTGAGATAATGTCATGATCCCAATATTTCTTGGTAAAGCTGTTTCGGGGTCATATTGCAAAAGCAATGTACTTGACAAACAGTTTAATTTTTGGGGCTTAACCCAACAACAAATACTAAACAAAAGTGTGTGTGTAAATGGCTTTATTATGTCCGATGCAATTCCCTTTTCAGACAGTTGAGTATGCTACGTGATTCCGCTTATCTTCCACTTCGTGCTGGCCGTAGAACTGTTGGTAGGTGGCTCCTTTACAGTCAAGACGTTCTCTCCTAAGATGGTGAAGAGTGTCATCAGTTCAGTAATAGTCTTTTCACATCGAATCCAAAACCCGATTTCCGTGAAAATATCGGTTTTAGAGAAAAACCTAAAACAAAAATTTGTTTGTACTTTAGGTTTTCGTAAAACATAAGTTTTTTTAAAACCAGTTGATAACTTGTTGGAGTCAAAGATGAGAAAAACAAACATACTTTCGAAAATACTAATAAAATGTCAAAAAAAAAACTGATTGGATGCTTAAAAAAATAAAATGGACGACTGGATCGCACGTACTCTCTTATGTTCAAGTTGCTTGGAATTAAGAACTTTTAAAATATGAAGGTAATTATAAAAAAAATATAAAAAAGCATTTAAATCATTCTTTTAATTGTATAAACAACTAGTAAAAAACTTAGAGCTCAAAAACAAGTAAACAAGTAAGTAAGATTATTTGAAAAAATATGGATATGTGTACAAAAAAAATAAAATCGTTGGAGCTATTTTCTTAATAATTAAATTTTGTATACGGGGTGATTGGTATAACGTGCACCAAAAAGCTGGAGCAAGTAGGTTGGGTTAAGACAAGAAAAAAATCGTATGGGAAGGGGGGTCTATTGCCCCCATTTAGGCAGGAGGGGCAATTTTCTAAAAAAAATTTCTAAGAAATGAAAAAAAAAATATTTCAAAGTAACTGTAGAATTTACAATATCATGCTTTACCTTTTTGGAAAGCCAGAAATCTCTTCTTTGATTTTCATTTTAAATTAAGTTATCTTAGTAAACAGTTTTTGAAAAATTAATTTTCAAAATCGAAATATTGAAAAAAAAACTTTAAAATTATTTTTTTCAAAATTTTGTGTAATAAAGTATAATTTTTATTTTCAGAACTCAATGCTCTTATTAATTTTCAATAAAAAACAGAAAACCGGATGTTTAAATGTATCTTAGTTTCAGAGTAATAAAAAATAAATGAAAAGTACCTACTTTTTCCAAGGAAAACTTTTTTTTATTTTCCCAAGTTTGATCTGCTCAGGTCAATTTTTATTGGATACCATCTAGTTTTGAGCAAATAATAAAAAAAAATAAACTTGATTAATTAGATTTCAACTTTTTTTATTGAGTCATGTGTTCAATTTAACAAAATTGGCCTGCACGTCTACCTGTTACCCAATTAAAAAGGATTGTCTATACCAAATAAAAAAAACAAATATGTATGTTTTTACCTAACCACAAATGAATATGGAGGGACATTCTATTTGAAACTTATTTCTCAATTGCGTATCAAATCGTCAATTCAAAACGATGCCAAGTTATTCTCGGGAAGAATTGACAGATATGCACTATTGCTACGGTTTAAAGGTTCGGAAAGGTTCTATTCACTTTTTGCCGTCGGGAACATGGAGTCCTGGAGACTCGAAGGAGAGAAAGGTCATCTGGTGTATCAACAGACATAGTGGAACGGATTTTGGATTTGGATTGCCCCAAAGCAGGGACCTTCACTCATATCACTTTACCCCAGTGCAAGAGTTGACATCAAATTATTAAATTTTGAGGACTGAATTCTGTAGAACGCTATTGCTGGCGAAGAAACAGAACACAACTACTTTAAAAGGATAGTTTGGACAGATAAAGCGCAGTTTACCAGAGATGGAGTTACTTACTTACTTGCATTACTGGAGTCATGCAATCCACATGTTAAAAAAGAAAATAAATCGCAGCACCGCTTCAGCTGCAATGTGTGGCTTGGCATTGTGGGACGAACGGTAATTGGACGACGTTTTTTGAATACAGTTTTAAATAAAGAATTCTATCTGCAATTCCTAAGAACCCTTTTGCCGGATTTACTTGAAGATGTCCCTTTGTCTATAACAGACAGTTTAATATACCATCAGGATGGAGCTCACTTTAGCCTGGCTGTGAGAAACTGGCTGAATGGTCATTTCAGCGACCGATGGATAGGAAAGGGAGGTCCCACTAAATGGTCACCAAGATCACCAGATTTATCTCATTTGGATTTTTAGGCTATTTTACGGGATTCATGAAGAACTATGTATATGAACTTGAAATTCTTCTTTGGAGCAACTAAAACAACGCATTGAAGTTGCTGGAGTAAAGTTGCAGATGAATTTGGCGGACTTAAATTTATCTTAGGCCTTTGCCTTCTAAATAGTGGGGATAATATCAAAAATTTCTTATAACATCATTAATTTTAATTAGAATAGGCTAAAATGTAACAAATATTAAAAACATTACTGGTTAATAAAGTTATTTTTTGTATTACTTGCTAATAAAACCAATGGTATTTATGCAAAGATAGAACAAAAAAAGTGTTTTTCTTGGAAAAAAGTACTTTTATTTTTTTATTTCTCAAAAACTAAGATACATTTTAGCATCCAGTTTTCTGTTTTTTATTAAAAACTAATAAGAGCATTGAATTTTGAAAATAAAAATCATATTTATTTACATAAAGTTTTGAAAAAAATAATTCGAAAGTTTTTTTTTATTTTTTTTTTGCAAAATTTTGAGTTTGAAAATTAGTTTTTTAAAAACTTTTCACTAACACAACTTAATTTAAAATGAAAATCAAAGAAGAGATTTCTGGTTTTCCAAAAAGTATAGCATGGTATTGTAAATTGTACAGTTGTTTTTAAATATTTTTTTTTCAAGTCAATTGTTTAGAAAATTGCCCCTCCTGCCTAAACGGGGGGAATCCCATACGATTTTTTTCTTGTCTTAACCCAACCTACTCTCTCCAGCCTTATAACAATCACCCTGTATATAAAATTTGAATAACATTTTTCAAATACCTTTTTCAATTTAAGTTTCAAGAAATTCATCAATTTATTTTTGAAATATTGAATTTTCAAAAAAAATATTAATATTTTTTTAAAAATCCAAAATTTATTTTTTTTTTTTCAAAATTTTTAAAGGTAATATTATTAACATTTAAAAAAAAAATTTGCATACAAATGTTCACTGAAATCGTTTAACTCGTTAATGAGAAAATCGAAAGTTAAAAATACCGTTATATGGCAGGTACCGTTAATAACGGTTTTCGGTAAATTTTTTTCTTATCGAAAAGTACACCATACCTACAATAATACACGGATTTTTTTAATCAAATCGTAAAAGCCATTTTTGATATAAATAAGCTTTTTATTTACGGTTGTAGGGCAAGTATTCTTATTTTTGGTGCAAAAAAAATTTCAATTCTTCTCTGGAGAGTTACCAAAAAACCTTAAATTCAAAATTTTGAGAAAATTGCTTCAGTGGTTAAGGCTGTAGGTCGATATACGGACAGACATGGATCAAATGTATATAAAGAATCAACATTTTACTTTCATACAATGCAAGAAAAAAAAAAAAGAAAAGGAAATTGTGAGTGGTTGGTAAAAAAAAACTGTATTGTCAAACGAAAACGTTTTATGTTGGGTGTGAATGGTTTTCGAGTTTTTGAAAAGTTTTCGCCAAAAACCTACTTGGGGTTTTGTGTAAAAACCCTTTAAGACTGTGTACAATCGAATAAGCTATAAGGCAGAAGAACCAGTTCTGGTGGTTAAAAAATGAAGATCCTTCCAATTTTTAAAAGTATTTATGGCATGGCTGATGGCTTAGCTTACAAGTTTTAAACAGTGAAAGTCAGAGTGGTGCCAAAAAAAAAACACAAACAAAAACAATTTTTTTGAAAACCCTTTTGTTATTGATGTTTCATTTCAAAATTGATTTCATTCGCTTTGAAGGATAAACTATTGGCTTTAAGTAGCAAAATAACTTCACACGAAGCTTTTGGTATATTTTATCAATATCTAATCAATTATTCGTGTTCTAAGAAAGGCACAAGTTATACATGAGGCAGTTAGTGCAAAAGCGGTGTAACCCACTTATTTATCAAATTTTTCAACTTTAATTGATGCTAAATACTATTTAATTTGAGATTATCGGAGAAACAGTCGTTTCTCTATTTTGAGGCATTTTTTTTTGTAAAATCTTCCCGGTAAAAATAAAACCGACATGAATTTTAATCTTAGTATAGTGTTGAGGTTTACATTCATTATCTTTAAATTCTTATAGTTTCAGTTAGTAAATTATGGGATAGTTAATAAGTAAGCAAGTTCTTATGGGTACAGGGAAACAATTTCACGGGCATCTGCTCCACATGGGAGTTTATTCCACCATAAGTGGGAACCTGTTCCACTTTTCAAAGTGCAATTTACTCTCACCATCAACTTCACTTCTTTTTCTTTGATTCTTTCTTAGGAGGTGTTTTTTAACATATAGCTTCTTTAAATCTAAATTCCTTTAATGCAAAAGAACAACATCGCACCCACCACAAACCCTATAATGAGCCTAAACAGGGGGCAGCACGCCCCCCCCCCCATACATACCTCACTATCTTATCGCCATAATGCTGGCGTATTTCTGTAAATAAACAATGACGTTTTCTATATTTATGAATCAATAATATCCCAAATTCCATATTTTAGATGGGAAAAATTTCCACAAAATTTCGAGTATAGTTAGTTCCCTCTCGTGGTGAGAATGAATTGCACTTTGAAAAGTGGAATAGATTCCTACTTATGATGGAATAAACTCCCATGTGGAGCAGATGCCCGTGGAATTATTTCTCTGTACCGTTCTTGTGAATTTGTATCCAGCTAGACGATAATTTTAAGAAATCTGTTCTTCAACTGCCGTGAGAGACCCTATAACATCCTGTTGGTCAATATCGATATCATACTCTAGAAGTTAGACAGATCTGTTGAAGAAAGAGCCTTCAGTTTCAATGTTAACTGAATTTTGCAATATTTGCTCCAGATTTGTACACTATGTGCTGCAGAACGAGGTTGGTTTGATCATCATGTGAGACGTGATATCACATCTCCTTGCACGAGACCCTGTGCTTGTTAAAAATAGTTCGGAAGAGCTTTTCCCTAGTTACACATTGCATATCACGTATTTTCCAATGTCACGTGACGACATCACCATATGGAGCTCTTGACGATGAATGCTAACATATTCGACTTTGAAGTCGATACAAAGATGGTGGTATCTCAACTTAAAACTCATTGGTCTTTCCCAAGATCTGCCTGAAGGTAAATTGATTGGCCATATATATGGAGCTGGTATATACAAATATTTTAAGGCGATGTTTCCATAAAATAGATTTGGACGCTTTAATTATTTATTTAGTATTATTTCTAATTTTCCTTTGCCAACAATAACAATCTTAAATAATAACCCAGAATATAAATCAGACGCTACTTTAGCCCCAAAAACAATGCAACCTTATCATTAATTTTGTTAATTTCACTCAGAAATATATTAATATTAATTACAAAGTAGGAATATTAACTCTTTCCGAAAGATTCTCAATCTCAACCCATTATTTTATATTGACATCTTTTGTTTGTGAGTTGTAAAGACCAAATCTTACCAAATTAATAATTAACCCTTCAAGAAGTCACATAAACGCAACGCTATATTATTTTCATCGAATAACCCCTTTCATTGGATAGATATGTATTTTATTTTGCCATATCCAAAATCATAACGAAAGGACCCAATTTGATTATTTATCCTCTGAATATATACAATATTATTCCCTTTGAAATCATAACAAAGTTATATATATGATAAATGTGCTATGCTGCTTATTCATTTGCCCAACGATAAATCACAAAACTCCAACCGCACCAGTAGTGGTGAATCTAGGCCAAATATACAGATTCATAATTAATCTTGAGCCTTTGGGTCAAGCTCTCAGTTTTCTTGCACAACTTACTTGGGAGTAACACAAACATATGTGTGTGATTTAACGAAGTCTTAACTTTGTTTATGTTTTGGTCCATTCAATTCCACTGGGACACAACCCATATCTACATAAAGAATTTTGTTCGTCACAAACTAATAAGTTACATCACCAGGACAATTGGGTTGGATCGCTCCTGTCAGTTGACGCCATTTATATTAAAGTTAAAGGAAAAGAAGTTGATGTAATTTAACAAGTTCATACTAAAATACATAAAATATTATCTTAATTGCAATGATTTATACATTTATGTAGGTATAAGTAGTCTCTTAGACTATTTTTCCCAATTCCACAAAATGCAGGCGGGATAAAATAACAACTGCTCCGAATAAACAAAACACTAAACACATTCTAGAAATACGTTGTCCCAGTGCACGTGGTTGAAATGTTATATTTTTCCCCTCGCATTCGTTAAAAGTCCTAACACAAGTCCCAAATTTTAAGTTCTACTACAATCCACATATTGTACTGTGCTTAATATATTTAATACAAATTTACTTGAAATTAGTTGATACGACGCCCACTAAATGAAAATTTCAAAAAAAAATTCAAAGTGTGTAGGACTGTCATGCCAAGGGGCCTGGGTCCGATTCCCGTAAAAACAGAACCTCCAAAAATATTCTTGTCCTTTGCCTCTCATGTCTCATCTATAGCCGTTCGGACTGGAAAAAAATTGAAGGTCCTCGTCCCCTCCATTCCTACCAATAACACGTACACAGGAATAGTTGAGAGTTGTAAGTCACCAGGCTTTGCTTCTCCACTAGCTGTTGTGGCATTAGATTTACTCATTTTAATTTTATACACTAAGGGCCAGTTTTTCAGTTCAGGGTTAA
The DNA here is from genome assembly GCA_946251815.1 of Dasysyrphus albostriatus. Classification (NCBI taxonomy): domain Eukaryota; kingdom Metazoa; phylum Arthropoda; class Insecta; order Diptera; family Syrphidae; genus Dasysyrphus; species Dasysyrphus albostriatus. The sequence continues at coordinate 188,594,555 of OX276335.1, read as the reverse complement.
CTCTGAGCTAAACCAGAGTTAGCGAACCCTGAAAATTATTAACCCCGAAATAATTCAGAAACATTTTTCAGTTGGGAGTTTAGATGACACCACAACGGAATTGCTTTGATAATATTTTTCAGTACCGAAATCAAGATAGCGTCACAGCTGAAAAGTCACTCCATTTGTTCCCTGAGTTAACTCACTAAGGACCGGTTGTACAAACAAGGTTCAAATTTTGATCCGTAGTTAAAATATTTTTACTTGCAGATTCCGGGGGATTTACTTATTGTCAACGATGGTTCAAGTTTCTGGTATGTTATAGTAGCCAATTTAATGCCAGAACCATCGTTGAACTTAAGTAAGTTCACCGAAGTCGGTGAGTAAAAATTGCTGAACCACGGATTAAATAATTGTACAACTGGCCCTAAAGTAGTTGAGTTAACTCGGAGTTAACTTAAACTGAAAAACAGATTTCAGATTTCTCACACTGAAAAATTGGCCCTTAAATATCTACCATTGTAGGAAAGTTAAAAATTTTATGGTGTTAAGGAGTGCTCGATAATTTTATTGATCTGTCAGTCAATGAGTGATGAATCTATCAGATTTTGTATTTTAGAAACCACTATTGCTAGGTAATGGAAATTTTGTGGGCCATCTGAACTTCTGGGAGGAAGGTCAAAATAGGAACCAAGTCCTGCAAGATGGTTGAAGTATCTAACAGAACTTGATAAACCTACATTTTAAAAGGTGTTTAAATTTTAAGGGCCGATATTGAATGTGAACCACACCTAAACGTCAAGCTTTTTTCTACATTTCATTTGACATTTCTCAATTTTAGACTTACTAAATTTGAACCATGGAATAATACACAGTCGAGCAACGCGTTAAAGTTATTCAGGCTTACTATGAAAATGGGCATTCAAATCAAAATGCATATCGTGGACCTCGTGATTTTTTCGAGGCACATTTTCACCTCAGTGGAACGAATCCACTGAGGTGAAAATGTAAGCAGAATTGCCGCATTTGGGCGAATGAAAATCCAAGAGTGATTGTCAAAAAACATATGCACCCACAAAGAGTGACTGTTTGGTGCGATTTATGGATCATCGGACCGTATTTTTTCCAAAATGAGGCCGGTCAGGCAGTTACTGTGAATGGTGTTCGCTATCGTGATATGATAATGAACTTTGAGTGGCCCGCATTGGAAGATGTGAATGTGGACAATATGTGGTTTCAACAGAACGGAGCAACGGAGCCACTTACCACAAAGCTAACGAAACAATGGCTCTTTTGTGCGACAAATTCAATTGCCATGTTATCTCACGTGGAGGCGATGTCAATTGGCCGCCATGATCATGTGGTTTGACACCGTTTAACTTCTTTCTTTGGGGTTATTGGAAAGAAAAGGTGTACGTCGATAAGCCAGCAACAATTCAAGAGCTAAAAGATGAGATAATTTGGCGCATTAACGGCATAGAACTTCAATTATACCTCAGCGTCATCGAAAATTTGGACCATCGGATGGAGGTGTGCCACCGAGGTTGCGGCGGCCATTTGGCCGATATTTTTTTCCATACTTAATTTAACCATACTAATGTTATCATAAGAAAAAGAAATGACAGTAACTTCCTAAATAATTTGTGTTTTATTCAAAAACAATATCGGGCCTTAAAATTTAACCACCCTTTACTACATTCCCTTATAAGTCTTAGGGCCAGTTTTTCAGTTCAGCGTTAACTTTGAGTTAAATTAGAGTTAGCTAATCCTGATAAAAATAAATTAACCCCGAGTTAACTCAGGAATAGTTGTTCAGTTGAGGATTAACTTTATCTTTCAGTTGTCAAAAATTTATTGTCATCGATGTGTGACACTATGGATATGACCTATATACTCCTTTCTCTCGTCAAAACAGAGATGGCGCCACAACAGAATTTTACTATTAATTTATTTTCTCTGTCGAAAATCACACCGGAAAAACCCTCAGTTTAGTCCTTCAGTTAACTCATCCAATTAGGTGAGTTACTCAGGATTTCGATAGACTCAAAAATACGTTTCTGTACTTAACTCAGGTTTAATCCCGACACTAGGATGATCTCGCACTGAAAAACTGCCCCTAAAGGCGGCAGGACATTTTCGTGGTGTATGGAATGAAGGTGCAAGTACTTTGATATCAAAAACAAAAGTCTGACAGGATTTTTTTGACGCCCGACGGGTCGGGGACGAGATGCTTAAAACATCAGTTTTCCAATTTGTGTGCCAGAGTTGTTCAAACCATTTCAATTCTCATTAATAATTTATAATGATAATAATCTGTCATTTTCCTTAAGTCCACAGACTATAATTTTGAAAATCCGAAAAAATAAAACTCAAGTAATTTTGAAGCGAACCTCACCGTCTTCATTTCGCATCGTTTTATTGTTGTTTCAATTTTTTAAATCGCCAAATATTCCTTAAATATCTCATCACATATTCAAATAAATGAAATGTTTGACAAGATTAAACCATAAAAAGGAAATTTTATTTATTGAACTGTATGAAAAAAATGTTCATTCTGAACTCAATTTTTCTAATGATTAAGTACATTTTATGGTACTTTTTCATTAGATATGTTATTACACAGTTCCAACATTTTCAACATCATCGGCTCCAAAAAAATTTGCAAACAATTTATATGTATTATTGGGAAGAAATAAGGGAACAGCACGCGGTAAAACAACAACAAATCGCAACCCCTTTAAAGAGTTTCTCGTTTTTTTCTTCTAATGTTTAAGTGTTCATATATAATATAAGCGAAAATTTTAGTACAGAAGGGTGAAGAATAGGGTATGGTTTATCAGAGAAAGGAAACAAAACAAAAATATATATTCTTTTTTAAATAACACCCGCCTTTTACATGCTTCGATACGCTTTATTGAAAACCCAGACTGAGGGAAAAGGCAGTTATATGTAAATAAAAATAAAACACAATTGTTTGTACCGGGCGGCCTACCCACAGTAATACATACATATGTGTAGCATGGGTATTATCCTTGTAAAATATTGACTTTTTCTTGTTATTACTATCTACTCGTACATATTGAGTTTCGATGGTTCAGTTTCGGAATAGGTTAAATCCTTAGCTGATATAGAATACTTTTTTTAAACAAAGGAAAAGTGAATTCATAGAAATTCTTGGATTTTATGTACGGAAAAGGATGTGTTGACATTATTAAGTTTAACTAGAGTTCATTACACTCAGATAGTGTAATATTTTAATCGCACTTCATATGGCTTTAATTTTCTTGGTATTTTAAAAATCAGTTAAGCTTAAGCAAGTTGAGCAATCTTTTGATGTTCTTTTGAATTTTTGATTTTATTCGATGGCACTTTCGTATGAATTTGGCTAAATAAGCTTGATAACGTACCTTATTTTGACTTTAGGGCATTAATAGTTTGCGCTTTATTTGTTAATACCTGATACCTCAGGTCCATTATATCCAAAAATTATGCTGTTTCACTCTTACATGCTAGTTACACAAGCTCACAAGGTTTTCGAGTATGGGTAATTTTTAATTCTTTGTAATAGTTCAAACTTTCTGTAGTTAGTCCTTAAAAACATAGAGAGTAGCGAAGTTTCCACACATTACTTATAGTCTTTTGAAAATTTGACGCTTTATATTTTTTAGGGACTAACTACATGGAGTTGGACCTAAGACAACAATCGTTCTATCCGACCAATAGGCATTGAAATAATTTGATGTAAAACTTGTTCGTCAAATTTTACACATTTTCGACACGTGTTTATGTAGTAGGAGACAAACATTCACTGGTTCACTACATCAAAAGCTATTATTGAAAAGACTTACAACCTTACGCAAATGACTTGATTTTTTATATCGTTGGGTCTTAGACTAACAGTACATGGTCTTGGACACAAAAAAGGAAAAGTCATTCTTAATCTAATTTTAAGTACTGGGGCCTTTTCAAATATTTGAAGTTCTGAAACAATGCGATATTATTTACTGTCAACTAAATTTGCAATGATTCTTGGATGTACTAATTTTCTTCTTCGCAATTAAGTTCAAATCTCTTTACGACTCCGAGAAAAGCCTTGTTTAGTTCAGAGTCTTTATCTAACTAAACATAATTTCAAAATATTGTAAAATAAGGTCAATTATATGGCTAAATACGTCGGTAAATTTGGTATAACACTGCATTTATTTAAACTGAAATTTAGGGCAAAATATAAGTTAGATGAGGTTTTGTTTGGATATCCACACATGTGTAGTCCATGCTGCGAAGTGTACATCAGTATTTTATTGAATAATTGTGAATGAATAACAACAACTTGTGTGTGTTACAACCCAGTTACCCAAGGCTGGAGTTAAAGCTATTTCACGAGTGTCATCTCGATCTTCAGACTCCTTTAATGCTGCTAAGTTTGTTTATTCTGATATTAATTGAAAAACTCTTGGCTGTCAATTGCGCTACTGAAGCCACATGATTAGCTCAATCCCAGTGCAAGTTCAATAGTCTAGTCTTATTAGCCGAAAAATCATCAAAATTACGGATTTTAGTACATAGCAACAAGCAGCTCCATGGTATTCTAAGCAAACTATGAAAAGTCATCATCCATATAAGAACTGCTTACAATTACGGGAGTCAGAGGGCACCCGAACGGTTTTTAAGGAAAACCCGTCAATGCCAAGGCTTCCTTCCTACAAAAATGTTAAATAATTTTTTCATACTCTCTCCCAATTTTTAGTACTTTTTCTTATTTTCTTGGGGAAAAAAAACACAAAAAAACTCACCTTATACTCAACCTCAAATGTGGTGTAAAATACATTTTATATAGAAACATAAAATCTGTAACTCTTGAATTATTTCGAAAACGGTATTGCGATAAAGCTTGAATTTTGACGTTTTAATCATTTCCTGAAAAGTTCCATAAATTTGGGCTTAACATTTAGGGGGGGTTAGAGGGGATTAAATTAAGTTTTTTCTTAATTTCTCGAAAACTATAAGTTTTTTTCGAAAATATGTAGAGATACAAACTGAAAGTTTGTTATTTTACACAAAAAAGAATCACTTACTTTTTTCATGCAAGTAATAGATTCTGAGAAAATCATGCAAAAACTTCACGGTGAAGTAAATTTTGCCAAAAAATTGACAAAATTTCATTAATCGTATAATTTTGGGAAAAGAGATAAATTTTTTTCGTAGGAGCAACAAACTTCAAGAAAAACTTGCTTTGAAGAAAACTAGTACTTTTAAGAATCTTTGCCAATTTTATTGAAAAAAAACTGACTCGCTCGACTCTATAGTCTCGACAATACACACAAACACATTTCGTCGATCCAAAGGTAAAATTCACTAAGTGCAGAAAAAAATGTTGAAGTAAATTACAATGAAATGAAATTCATTTATTCCAAAAAGTCTCATTTTGCACAGTTTTTATAAAGACATTCAAAGGTATGTCCAGGAACTTAATTTAAAAATTTGCGGAACGTGACTTTTCACTTGATTATGGATTGCTTTACTTTCAAATCTGCATGCAAATTGAATTGGTTTTCAATTTGAGCTTTACAATTTAAAGCGGAAGTCTGCTGTCTACTTTAACGTCTAACTCTTTTCAGTTATTTGGCAGTAGCATAAAAAAACAAGCTTCAAAAACTCACAAACCACATGAAATTGATATTTCAATATTCTCTATGTATAATTCTGCACTTACTTTTCTTCCCTTACGATGTCACTGATGGTACTTTGTAGAAATGTGAATTTAACGCAACAAAAACTTAATAAAATTGTCATTTTGACAAAGGGTTCCGTTGCAATATTGATATTTTTTCAGGTCACTAGTGAATATATATTCTTCAAAGTGTGTAAACAAACTTTATGTCCAATTGAATAAAAAAACCAAAGGCCTACTTCATATCACTTGCATTCTCATAAATACCTATATTTGTATATACATATTAAGGTATATGAAACGTTGAATAGAAAAACCGAAAGTCTTAGAATTCTTCTAAATGTTGAATGGTTATGGCTACGTGTCGGCGTCGTGTGTGTAAATAGGGCAAAAACGATGAGGATAGCAAAATGGGGAACTAACTAGGAAGTGACAAAGTCCATAATGATTTCCTTTACAAATGGTACTGCTGCTACTCCTTACTTACAAAAACTGCACTGCACTGCACTGCGAAAAAGGTCAGGAAAGTGAAAGCAAAAGTAAAACATTGGACATTTGTGAAAAGTGGGGTCGTGTTTATAGTATAGTTATGTCTTGAAGGCTTTTAAAGCAGCCTTACAAGTATTTGTTGGTGTTTCCGCTTGGTGACATTAGGACATTTTGCAATTTGGACTCTTCCCAAATTATGAATTTATATGCGGCAAAACAAAACACAATGACATTAAAGTCTTTACCGATTCAACTGCAATCTAATATAGCCAAGAAATAATGTAGACAACTCACGTCATAGACATTGGTGTTTTTTCTAATGCACCACCACATCAAGGTTTACCTTGATATTTTGCCAGCATTAGCATATAATATTTTGCATACATATACTCTACATACACTTTACATATGTTTACTTTTATGAAGTGCTGATTTTTAAGATGATTGTTTTTTTTTTCTATTTAATTTAATATGAATTGAAAGTGTTATTGAAAAAACTAAAATCGAAATTTGGAAAGCAATCAAAACAAAATTAAACCATTTAAATATTTGAACTAGGTCTAAATTTGGATTAAAGGTGTTGGTTTAATGAGAAATGATTGCAATTCTCATAATACTTAAAACAAAGTCGGGTTAATTACACCATTTATAACTTGAGAACGTCTGGACCGATTTTAATGATCTTTGATTTGTTGGATTTGTCTTCACCCCAAATAGGAAACTATTAAAAAATTAGAAAGGCTGATGAAACAAACTCCTATTATGTATAAAAAAATAAATCAATTGACTTTAAAAACGTATCAATCTATTATGAAATTTTGTTTTGTCAAAATAAAATTAAAAATTACTATCGAATATAATAGTTGAACAAGAAAACGTTCAAAGGATGGATGCCAGCGTAGAGGGAAGTCCATTTTTTTGATGACTTTGATGCAAATATATCGGTGGAGTTGGGCCACTTTGACGTCTGTCGTGACAATACATATTTGTAATCAGTGAGTCTAGGGTTTCAGGGTATATTACGTTTGAAGTGGTATCCCTCACTAATTAAATTTTTGAAAAAGTTTTACTTTTAATGCACTTTTTCTGATAAACGGAACCAATACGAACAATTGTTTTGAATTTGTATTTATCGCTTAACATGTTATCATGTAGGTACACTATGTAGGTAATTATGTACTACCTTCTGGTAATGATGCGTATCCAAAACATCATCAACGACGATGGTAAATCGATCATTTTTAAAGATGAAAAAAAAATTGTGCATCCAAAAACTTAACAATAATGTTTGATAACATAAATACATTTATATCTACTTGACGTAAATATATAATTAATTTAAACAATCATAACATTGTTGCCATTTATTCCTCCAACAGTTGAATTAATGATTAAAGAATTAGCTTCAAAATAATATTAAAAATGAAAATGACTAAGCAAAATTTAATACATTACAAGTCCCTCTATATAATAGGTAAAATGCATTATTGATATTTTATTAAGTTAATTTTGCAAAAAATCTAAATTTGTCTACCTATGCGAAGCTTGGTGAGCCAGCTAGTACATAATAATGGCTTTCTATGTAAATATTTATATTTTTCTAGTTAGCCGTAGAAGCAAATGAATTAATTTTTTTTCAAATTCAGAAATTTTCTATAAAATGGCATTCAATTATAATCAACCAGTTGCTAAATTTATGATTTAGCGGGATTCTTCTTAGTCTTATAAGAAAGTTGAAACATTTATTTTTAATATTTTTTAAAGTTGAAATTTTGAAATCATTGAATTTTGAAAACAAAAATGGTGCTTTAGTATCTAAAAAAAAAATAATTTGAATATTTTTCTTTTAACTGTTTTAGTTTTTTTTAATTTTAAGTTTGAATATTAATTTTTCAAAAACTACTCACTAAAATAAGTTTATTTAAAAATAAAATAGAAGAAGAGATTTGGGAGATGGACACAATCCCAAAATTCTGAATCCCAAAATCCCAAAATCCCGAAAATTCATAATTCAGAAAACGCAGAATCCCGGAAACCCAGAATTCCGAAAGCCCAGAATCCCAAAAACCCAGAATCCTGAAAACCCAAAATCCCGAAAACCCGAAATCCGAAAAGTCAGAAAGGCCAAAATCCTTATATATTTGAAAAACGAGTAAATTATAAAAATATACAAAATTAAAAAAAAAAGTAACTGCCACTTCTCTGGCGAACTTTAAGGCCAAGTTCACATTAAAGTTTTGCTATCGATACCTGGACCAATGTCCTGTAACTATCGCTTCGATAAAACGGTTTCTATCGTTTCTCGACGAATTTTATCGATGCGATGGTTACAGAACATAGGCCCTGATTTGCTTTCGATCTTCTCAGTTTTTTTCATGTAAAAATATTTAAATGTAGCGATAGCTTATCAATATTGGCAAAATGGTGTTTATGTGCCCTTATTGAATTGAAATCAAATAGTTTTAATTAATTAATAACAAAGTTAGGAAGTAATTAATTTCAAGGCAAATGCATTCCATCATCATTCCAAAATGCAAAGTAAATCGGAAACGAAGTGTGAAATCATGGGTTGGAATCTTGGAATAAAAGTCTATTCACTATCTGGTACATACGAAATCCCGAAAAATTGAAAAATTATAATTTTTCGGAATTTCAATTTTGGAATTCGGGATTTTGAGTTTTCGGGATTCTGGATTTTCGGAATTTTGGGTTTTCGGGATACGAATTTTTCGGGATTCTGGGTTCTCAGGATTATTGGTTTTCGGGATTTTAGATTTTCGGAATTCTGAGTTATCGGTATTCTGGTTTTTCGGGATTTTAGTTTTTGGGATTCTGACCCCACCCCAAAGAGATTTCTGGCTTTGCAAAAAAGTATAACAGATGTCATGTCATTGTAAATGTTACCGTTGTCTTTAATATTTTGTCTGTTTTAAGTCTGCCAGTCCAATCTAAATATGGGAGAAAAGACCCCTCCCATAAGTTGTTTGTATTGTCTTGGCCTAAGCTACATGCTCTATCTTTTTGCCACACCCTTAGGTGAATCACTCTATATTTTGAAAACTGATTTAAAAAATCACGTATACGCCAGAGTATCCAAAAGCTCGTTTGACTGTTTCTGTTCCGATTAGAGTACAAGAATTGGCTAAAATTGAAATTTGGAAATCTTTGCAATTAAAGCATATAAATATTCTAACTAGTCTGAAATTTGAATTAAAGGCTATTTGGATTGATGAGAAATGTTCGTCATAAAAAGGGCCCAAATTTTAATGTGAATTATACATATTTTTATTTGAAGAAAAAGAATTGAGAAACTTCTAAAATTAAAAAATTTCTTTCAGAATGGCATTCAATTTTGTCAATTTCTGAAAAATTTAATTTAAATGCATAAAAAACAAAAACCAAAATCGAAACCTAAACCTAAATATACGCAACGCACCTAAATACAACAAATTCATTTCAATTAACTACACCATCATATTACCACAAACTCTTAACAACGAATTCAAAAAACTTAACACTGACTTATCATTCAGAACAAATAATAATTTACATAAAATATTAAAACCAAAACAAGAAATAAAATCATTTTCTGGCGTTTATATAATAAAATGTAACGACTGTGACAAATATTACATGAGGGATGAAACAAACTGGGAGAACTTATCATGGCAGATTTAAGGAACATGAATCAAAACAGAGCACAGAATCAAACTTTGCGTAATTAAAGACAGTTTTTGTGTGTGAAATGTCTTACCAATTCTTAATAAAATATCGAAAACCGGGTGAAAAAATCGTTGTTAGTTTTTAAGAAATTGAAGAAAAAGAAAAGGTTAAAATATAATGTTTGCAATATTATCTTTAATTTGACGCCTCATCGTCAAAGCTGGGAAGCTCGCTGACTTTTTCTTCCTGAAAAAAAAACGAAATACCGAGCACAGATTGCGGCTTTGGACCTTTTGCACCTCATATGTATATGGGAAATTTGATATTTTAGAATGTCATCTAATTGGTCAGAAAACTAGGTCAACTAGTCCTAGAATTTGGTCAGCCCTTGATAACTAGTTATAAAGGTATTAAAGTTTCTCAAGATCACTCAAGGGCACGCGCGATTTTTGGCACCTCATTTATGGGAAATTTACAAAAAAAGATGCCATCTGAAAGATTTGTATATGGTGATAAAAGGTCAACTATTTTCAGTAATTGGTCAGCTATAGTTTTTTTCTATGTATTTTCAAAACTCGTTTCAAGGTCCCAAAAAAAACTTTTGGCATCTCAATCGGGTCATTTCAAAAAAAGAAGTATACCATTTGAAAGGCCATTTTACGGTCATTAAAGGTCAGCTATTTTCAGAAATTGGTCAGGCATAGTTTTTTTTATGAATTTTTAATTTATTTAAAAAAAAATTGAAGGTCATAACTGTTTTTGGCACCTCATTTATGGGAATTTTGCAAAAAATATATACCATCTGAAAGATCTCTAGATCTATATAAAAGGTCTGCTAGTTTCAGTAATTGGTCAGCGATAGATTATTTTTTACGATACAAAAAAAATTCAAGGTCACGAACGATTTTTGGCACCTCATTTGGGTAGCTTTCAAAAAAAATATATTATTTGATAGGTTACTCGGTCATCATAAAAGGTCAGTTAGATTCAGTAATTGGTCAGTCAAATTTTTTTTAAATGAATTTTTAAAGTATTTGTATGTAGGTCACAGTATAGATAGTTGGCACCTCATTCGGGTAATTAAAGAAAAATTTAACCCTTTTGAAAGGTTACTCAACGTTAATAAAAGGTCAACTACTTTCAGTAATTGGTCAGCCATAGATATTTTTAAATTAATGTTTGAAGTTTTTTTCAAGGTCACAAAAAAATTTTTGGCACCTCATTTTGGGTCGTTTCAAAAAAAAAAGTCAGCTTATTTCAGTAATTGGTCAGTGATGGACTTTTTTGTATGAGTTTTTGAATTTTCCTCAGTAGTATAAGAGAATGTTAGTAGGTAATTTTGAACATGAAAGCAATGGCTAGTCATGCGCAAGTTACCTATGCATCTGTAAAAACAATCTAGTTGTTAAAAAACCCTAGACAAAATTACTTTGACGCTAATAAGAGCTTGGCAATGGTGATAACCGAAAATGTAACCTTGCCAGCAATTTTTTGTATAAGAAGCAAAAACAAAAAGGTTGGTTTGTCTTTAGCCCAGGAAAATTAGACTTTCACTTCGAAGAAATTCCGACAAAGCTGAATTTTGGTGGAGAGCTTTGTTTCTTAACCATTTCCTGATAAGTTCCGTAAATTTGGACCGGGGCTTAATTTTTTTTTGGGGGGGGGGGGGGTTAGAGGTGGTACAATTCAGTTTTTTCTTAATTTCTCGAAAATTATAAGTTTTTTTTTAAAAAATGTGTGAAAGTGTAGCTTATGTCATTCTACATAAAAAAGATTACCATACTTTTTTTCATACAAGCAATAGATTCTGAGAAAATTATGCAAGAACTTCACGGTGGATTAAATTTTGTCAAAGAATTTATTAAAATTTCCATAATCGATGGAAAATTTTTGTGTGTAAAATTCCTAACCAATTTTTAATCAAATATCGAAAATCGGGTGTAAAAGCTTAAAGAACGTTAAATTTATTGATGACCGCTTTAGAGCCATGTTTACTGACTGTTTTGTTCATCAATTGAATAACCATGATGTGCAGAAGATGAGGTTTCACCAAGATGACGCAAAATGTCACATGGCTCGTGTCACAAATGATTTATTGAAGGAAACGTTTGGTAACTTCCTAGTTTCACGTTACTATCATGGTTTCACCGAATAGTTTCACTATCTTGGAGGTCAATCCACGGCCTCTCGAGCAACATTCGCCGCCTTATTTATTTGTTAGAAAAAGTTATCGAAAATTGGACCTTCAGATTAGTCTACGTCTGAGCCTGCCGTGGCGATCATATGCCAGAAATCAAATTATCCCAGAAGATTATCTTTAGAATAAAGTAAATTTTTTGTCAATTTAAAAAAAACTCATCTTTGTTTTATTCCATTTCAAAGTTATGTACCTCTAAAATAAATACCCTTACATACGTTCATGATTTTTTCAAAAAACTTATTTAAACGACCAATTATCGGCAGTTTTGATAAATTTCACGTTAGATAATGTTTAACAATCTATATTTTTGGCTAACGTAGGTCTCTATATAAAGTAGAGAAAAGCTCTATACAGCAAAAAAAAATTGTCTCTGTGCACACATTTTGTTCGCATCTAAAAATGTACTGTGTTATTTGATTAACCAATTATGTGCATACAAATATCTTTTTTTTTCTCTTTTATTTGATTCCCCATCTTTCAATATTAAAAAAACAATAATTACAGATGTTACAAGCTATTTACTTAACTCTTTCAGACATTTTCATAAAAAAATCTACCGGCATTTTTTTTTTACATTTTTTGTACTATGGTTGCTACATGGCTGTATATGGGAATAACAAGAGAAAAAAAATTAAAAATTGAAAGATTTTTTCTTTTGACTGGAAGAAATGTGTTATAGAAATTTTTCTATCATGAACTAAGCTCCTATAAGCTGATAACTAAGATGATACACATTAGTGCTTCTAAGTATCCGGATATTTCGGATATGCGGATATCCGAAACATATCCGGATCCAGGTTCGGATATCTGAAATATCCGGATAGTGTTGGATATCACTATACGAATAGTGTCGGATCTTAAGTGTCTCATTTAACTATCCGGATAAAATAAATTAGGACCTAATCAATGGAACCAGAGTGGCGGATTAATGTTTTTAAATTTGATAGGCATATATCTTTCTACTATATCAACCTTAAAACACCGTAGTTCTGGTAATTGATTTCCGACCCCTATGGTGTAGGCACCTAAAAACAAAAATATTTTTTTCCCGAGGTCCTATGCCACTTGCGAAAGGAAGTGACAAATATTCTTAGTATATGTTTCTAATTCGAGAACACTTAGGATATAGGAAAAAGTTACTTTGATCTAGTTGTGCACTTTATTTTGAGGAAAAACAGTACCTGTAAAAATTAAATTAAATAAATAAATTATACTGTGTTATAAAATTTCAAAATGCTTGTTTATTTATTATATGTATGCACGTTTTTGCCTTGTTTATGGTTGATACATATCAGCTCTACGAAAACACCAAAAGTTCTTCTTAAGTGTTAGTTTAAGCTCCAAATTACAGCCTAGTGTACAGTTTCCGTGTGCAAAAAAAAAGTCTATGCTAATATTTTCGCATGTCAAAAATGATTGAGGTGAAATAAGAAATTATGTTTTGCATGATTGGTTTACAGTCTCATGCAAAAAAAAATCATTGCTGTCATGGAATTTCATGCAAAACAATAGACCAGACCAATGGATTGTTTTGCATGCAAAAAAAAAGTGTAGTGAATAAAATATTTTTTTTGTATGGTTGGCTTACACCTCCAAAAAAAATTTATTTGCATGCAAATGATTTTTGCATCAAAAAATAATTGTATTCCATTTGTAGGCCTATAGTTTATTAATTAAGGGTAAAGTAATGACTCAATGGTAAGTTTATGCCAAGGCAAATATTTTTTGTAGGAATGAAGGGGACCTGCAATTTTTTGCCGAGTCCGAACGGCTAAATGAGAAAGCCACTTATTCATGACAAGTATATTCTTGGAGGATTTGTCAGTTCATCGCAAGAGGCAGTACCTCGGGAAAAACATTTCTGTTTTTTTTAGGTGGTAGTGGCTAGGAATCGAACCCAGACCTTTTGGCATGACAGTCCTACGCACTAACCATCGTGCCACGAGGTACTCCATTCCTGCCAAAAATACGCACACAGGAATGGTTGAGAGTTGTAAGTCACTAGGCCTTGGTTCTCCACGAGCTGTTGTGCCACCAAATATAATCTAATCTAAACATTTTTTGCCTTGAATTATGTATATACAATTTGGTGTACAGATTAGGTGGAAAATTATTTTGAAAACCTTGATTTTTTCCCATGGGAACTGTAAACTATGCTTACGAAAAACCACAAAATAAATAATCAGCTTCCCCATTCTTTTATGGAAAATTGACAGCATATTCAGAGCACCATTATATGAGTTCGTAGAATCTCATGGCATTTTGAATTGATGTGACCAGATTTTGGCTAACATTTGACAAATTTGTCAGTCGGGTCGTTTAAATATAGGATAAAGTCTCCCCCAAACCAACGCGAATGCGGAGCGATCCGCAGCGAATCATTCACAATAGAAAAAAATATGACAAATACACAACGCTAAACAACAACAAAAAATCGTCGTCGCTGCGGATTCGCATTGGTTTGGGAGAGCCTTAAGAGTGACAACACACACCGGATCAGTTAAAACGTTTTTGATTCGTAAAGCAAGAAAACGTGTAAAATTATTTGCTTTGTTACGCCTATTGGGTGTGCCTTGGCTGATAAAACGAAGAGTTATTTTTTTCATAACTCTGAATAAAACATTTTGATTGATTCGGTGTACTTTTAGCCTTTAACTTTTTATGTTATCCCTACAAAAAATGTTAGCGGCTCAAACATATGTAATTCAAATAATATCCTGTATCCAACATATTTCGTGATTCCATTAGGGTAAAGCTTACAGTGTAAGAACGAATAAGTACTTAGACTGTGTTTAGCTAATCATACGAAACTAGAAACTTACAAACATTATGGTTAGGTTAGGTTAGAAGGGTGATCTCACTCGGATCTCGCGCTCCCCAGGGTTAAGGTAGATAGGTTTGAGGAAGGTAGGGGGATTGAGGGGAGCTTAGGTATGGGATGCCTCCTTGAACCATCCTGAATTCTGAATGAATTTCAAGATATTCTTTAGTGGCATGGAAGAGATGTCGCCCAATTCGTCGAAAAAGTATTCTCCGGGGTCCTCTTTTCTGGTTCTAGCCAAGCTGGGGCACTCGCAAAGAAAATGTGATGAGCCCTCCTCTGCCTCTTCATCTTGACACCCTCTACATAAGTCCAATGGGCTGATGCCCATTCTTCTCATGTGGGTTCCCATTGAGTTGGGGCCCATTAGGACTCCAACCAGGAGTGATAGTTGAGGCCTGGCTTGTCTCTAGTATATATTCAGTTCGGAACACACAAACATTCAACATAAACTAATTTTTGTTACACAGTGTTATTTATTAATTCCTGCAAAAGAAGAACAGGAAATGAAATACCTTATTTATTTATTTTGTATATTTAATTATTCTATATGAAGAAAGATACAATCATGTGCTTACATACCCTGCCCTTTTATGTGAGTCGCTGAACTTTCGGAAGGATATTTGTGTTCCTCTCAAAGTCATAGCACTGTCGCTAAGGTTGTCCTTATTTTTTCAATTTTTTCCTTTAACTTTCAATCTACATAAGAACACCCACACAAAAAGTAACGAGTTTGTTGAATTCAAATCACGTGCCGACAGCGGCTCCATGTACATGAGGATGGAGATTTTTAAAACATTTTATATTTAGTATGTATGTACGTACATACATATTAATGTACATAAATTGTAGAATATTGTAAAACATTGTGAATAAGACGGGTGATAAGTAGGATGAAGTTATGGAAGTATGATGGCGATGGGCAGAGCAGACAAGAGATGGGATACGTTTGACGCGCATTGGAAGAAGCGGCATTTTTCCTGGTCCCTTTTGCTTGAGCTTGTATACGTTGTACCGGAAGAAGTGAGTGAGTGCATAATTTTTTTGTATGTTAATAGTATTTTGTTATAATCCAAATGGATTCTGATTTGCGAGCGATGAACTTCCTTATAACAACTGTTTTGATGTTGATGGCAAAATAATAAAAACAAAAAGTTGTCTGGCATACGGTGTAGTTTTTTTATCCGGTGAAAGGTACTTACATAAGAGCAAGTTATATTGCAATAGTAAATAAAAATTTTATCCTAGATTTAAATTTATACATATGTACATATATGTATATGCAAGAATATGTAGGTATGTCAAAAATCCTTTTCATACTTTCAAAATGGGACAGTTAAATTAATTCGAATAGGTACATTTAAGAATTAAAGTTCCTTTTAAGTTACTAATAGGGTTTTCTTTTGGTAACAAAAATTGATTTTTTTCCCCTTCCGATTTGTCAAAATACAGATTTTGACAGTAAAAGCCTTCCAATGGTGAAAAAAATCAATTTTTTTTTTAATCGAAAATCAAATTTGCAGATCTGGATTTTTCGGCTGATTTACCCCTCTTTTACTAACACCATTACACACCACAACAATTCACAGCCATCAGTTTGACAAGACTGGATCGCTACAGTTTCACAGACACAAATTGTACACCAATACAATAAAAACGAAAAGTCAATCTGCAGTCGTATACCATTCGCGACGAAAAAATCAATTTTTAAATCAAAATCTGAATTTACCAAAAGAAAACCCCATAAAAGAGCAGTTTGTTGGTCAATAAATGACATCAATATCCTTCACTTCAAAATCAATTTCATGTAGGTAGTTTATAGTTGCTATGATGTTAACTTCGAAAGTTAGAAAAATAGACAAAGCAACAATGAAGGTGACTTTTCTGATAGTGAAGCCAATATTTCCAACGATTCATCTGACAAATTCGATTCTTTCAATATTTAATTAATTTTTGTGGATGGAAGTAACAACATATTTCGTTTTTATTTTGAAAATAAATAGTTTTTAATTTGGAAAAAAAGAATAACACGAAAGTTCAAAGATCTCTAGAATGGGATTATATTTGATTCTTTTCGGTAGGTCTGGGTGGATGTTGCATCCCTTAAACGTCTATAACCCACATACACTGCCCATCACTTATTTGAGCCCACTATTTTCGTAATCTTTAAATACTTGTGAGAAAGCTTATATCGTGCATTTTTTTTTTTTAACAAAAGTTTAAAATAATTGAAGAAGGGTCGAAAAATGGGCTCAAAAAACACTTTGATAGTATCAGAAATAGAAACATTAGATGATTCATGGAGAATCAAAGAAAATGCAACACTGCCGTGAAAAATTATCAGGAAGTTAATAAACACTAGTAAAAAATGAAAATAACGCGCAAGTAAAACAAAAACATCTGAGAAAAATGGTCTATTTGTCAGTGCTTTGACGGCTTTAAGGATGATTTAAGCTATTGATAGAACCCAGCATAAGAAAATAAAAAGAAATCAGTTTTATGCAAGAACACAAGGTACTTCATATGAATTTGGGACCTTGTTGATTGGATCATCGAATGGAAAGGAGTTGTCTCTTTGGATGAAAAGAGGTTCAATCTTGACACACCCAATGGTTAGAATATTTATTTGTATGATTTTAGAGAATAGGAACTAATTTTGACAAATATTTACAGTCGTACATCAGCACCTGATGTCGTAAAATAAATTTGCAAGATTTTTAAACGTTGTTCAGGAGTAAGTCTATCCATAAAGCTACGAGCAGACGATTTGCAAAAGTCGCAAATATTTGCGAGTATGACGTCATTTTTACGTCACAATTTGCAGTCTTTGATCGCAAATCGTCTGAACACAACTTTGGGACAGCCTGCAAGTGCTCGCAAATCATTTGCGTATGATTTGCCGGGCCCAAGTCGCAAATGCATTTGTGACATTTTGGCAAATCATGTGAACACTCACGAAATTAATTTGTGACAATTTGCGAGTATTTGCGACCGTCACAACCATTTGCGAAAACACGAAAATGGAATGCGGACACTTGCGATGAATTTTGTTGTTGTACTTGAAGTAATTGGCTGTGGTTTTTAGTATGTATGTAGGTACCTTCATTATTTTTATTATTATTTTTTATGATTTAAATTTGTTTTTTTTTCGTTTTTTCATGAAAATAAGCTTTACGTAGTTAAAAAAAATTAAACTGACCTACAGCCCATAAAACATCACCAAAATATATATATAAGATACATACCCATGTGTGTTTGTACACTCCTCGTCAACTGAATACGCACAAACATTTTTTAATATACTTTATCCATTTTTTCCAAACAGTGATGGTTATTATGCCATCTGTTGATGCTAACTATTCCCTTAAGATGTTAAGAAGATAATTCCGAAAGAATTATCCAAAAACAACCTTGAGTTTTTCTTCAACAACTTGCAAAGTGTTTTATATGCAAAGTAGGAGTTTTTTTTCTAGTCAACTGAATGGGTACAACGCCATTTTCTTCGTTGTTTATAAGTTTTTTGGAGTGCTTGACAGTTTAAATTAACGATTTTAGTGTTTTCAGTAAAATTTAATTCTTGATTTCAAATTTTTAGAAAAATGGGTAGATCTACGTGTCTTAACAGTGTTGAAAAAGCTAAAATCGATTTACTTAGAGACCAAGGCCTAACTGGACGTGCAATAGCTGATAAAGTTGGCCGAAGTTTTAATGTAGTTTATTCTAACTTGAAAAATAAAGATGCATACGGCAAAAACATGAAGGGAGGTAAGAAAACAGCAGCTGAGAGACGAAGAATTTTAAGATATGCATCAAATTCTTCTGATTCTGTGGCAAAAATAAAACAAAAAGTCGGCGTAAACGCAAGTTGCTCAACAGTATTAAGAGTAATCAACAACTCAAGCCATCTTAAACGAATGAAACTTAAGAAAAAAACACCACTTGACGAGAGACGGAAAATGTTGCGATTAGATTTTTGAAGACTTCACATGAGTTGGAAAAAAGAATGGTATCACGTGGTTTTTTCAGATGAAAAAAAGTTTAATTTCGATGGCCCTGATGGGTTCAACTTCTATTTTCACGACTTAAGAAAAGAAAAAAAGATTTTTAAACCGCCATCATAGTCGTGAAGGAGGTGTCATGATATGGGGAGCAGTCAGTTATTATGGAACAGTTGAGCTCGAGGTTGTAACATCAAGAATGACAGCAGCTGGGTATAAAGTAATTTTGGAAAGAAATTTTCCTAAATTTTCTAACATCTTTGGACCCATAAACTGGACCTACCAACATGATAATGCGCCTATTCACTCAGCGCGCATAATAAAAACATGGATAGAGGAGCAACAAGTGCAGTTGCTTCAATGGCCGCCGTACTCACCTGATCTAAACATCATAGAAAATGTCTGGGAATGGTTAGTACGCAAAGTTTATGAGGGTGGTCGTCAGTTCGAAGACAAAGAAACCTTAATTTCTGCAATCAAATTAGCGTGGAGCGAAATTTCGTTAAATTAAATTAAAAAGCTATACGATTCCATGCCGGATCGAATTTACGAAGTAATTAAAAATAAAGGTGGAAGTACCCACTACTAAACTTAAACAAAAACTTGTTTCATTCCATTCCAATACCAATTTTAATTTTTGTACCTATTCAGTTGACTCAAAAA
Organism: Dasysyrphus albostriatus; assembly: GCA_946251815.1. Lineage (NCBI taxonomy): Eukaryota > Metazoa > Arthropoda > Insecta > Diptera > Syrphidae > Dasysyrphus > Dasysyrphus albostriatus. The sequence continues at coordinate 188,575,071 of OX276335.1, read as the reverse complement.
AAAACTTCTACTTTGTATAAGTTACACTTTGGAAGTGGTTGAAGGAAAAACTCACGGTTGTTTTTGGATAAAACTTTGAAATTCTGTTATTTATATGTTACGAACATTTTTACCATCAACAGATGGCATAATAACCATCACTGTTTGGAAAAAATGGATAAAATATATTCAAAAATGTTTGTGCGTATTCAGTTGACGAGGAGTGTATGTACATATGTTTACCTATATAGTATTTTGAGACTATAGCTATGACAACTCAACAAATAAACAAATTTGTCAATAGAGAAATGTCAGGCTCGCAAATCTGCAAATGAGTAAGAATATGATATCTACAAATGTTGCCGCAAATCGTGTGAACACCTCGCAAATATGCTGCAAAATTTGCGATCTTATTTGCGAGCATGTCATTTGCGAGCACCTTGATCGCAAATGTATTTAAAAACTTTGGGACAACCTTCGCAAATCGTCTGAACATGTGTATTTGCAGGCTTGCGAGCACTGTGAAACGTAAGGCATTTGCGGTGTATTTGCGAGTTTTTTTGTGACGTCAGTGCTCGCAAAGATTTGCGACTATCGCAAATCGTCTGCTCGTAGCTTAAGGCGCGTCTCACCAACTAAAATCTCACTTAGCGCTCAATGTCAAATTGACGGAGGCCGAATGCTTTGTGGGACAAGATTCTCCGCTCAATTGTATAAAAACCATGTGTTAAAATTCTCGTGCTGAAATTCTGGAAACAAAATTTCAACTTTGCTTAAAATATTTAGGTTTAATATTTAAGCACAAAACTTTATCAAATGAACGAAAAATAATAACAAATTCAATTTATTTTCATTTATACTAACATTCCACCTTTATTTTGTATTTTATATCGATTTTAGTATTTGGACATCAACGAGAAATTTTAATTTGGCTGTCAAATGAACAGCTGCTTAAGCACAGAAAGTACATTGAGAAATGAATCCAAAAAAATTTCGTCTCAGTAATCTTAAAAAATCTCAGTGTTCAAGTGAGATTTCTTGTTCCACTTAAATAATCTCTGAGCGCTCAGAGATTTTATTTGGTGAGACGCGCCTATTATGAAATGGCAACCCAATCTGAGCATAAATCAAGTGACAGCTGTCAAAAAGACAAACTCCGAAAAAAGTATTTTTGCCAGATTAAAAACCACAAGTCTAAAAAAACACCCTTTATAATCCAAATGTTCATATTTCAATTAGAAAAAAAGTTACCATCACACTTAATATTGACGAACTGGTAATTTTAAAATTATTCAAAATATTGAAGTGTACCATCTTTTCTCTTTTTTAAATATGTACACAAATTACTTTAGCCAGCTATAGATTGGCATAATACCCCTACGTGTGCCGGTCAATGAATTGGGAATTCCCTGGATGATGTTTTTATGGGAAGAAGTGCGTTGGAGTATTATTTTATAAAAATAAAGTAAAATTATATCAAAAATCACTGCGGAGGCTTTTATTTTCAATAATTGATGATGTTTATTAATTATAATGAATTGGAATACCAACACGTGAAACTATACCTTGTCATTTATCGACAGTGTCCTGCAAATCGCATGATTATTAAATTTACCGCTGCCAGAAAATTTGGTCCGGAGCAGTTTTTAGAGTATGTGGCTACTTTTATTGATTTCTGTTACTTTTACTTGTTACTTTTACTGGATTCTCTTACTAGTTACTTTGATTAATTACTTTTTTTGGTTACTTTTACTGATCACTTTTTTCTTGTCACTTTTATATGTTACTTTTATTGGTAATTTTTACTGGTTACTTTTATTGGTTACTTTTACTGGTCTTTTAATGGCTATTTTTATTGGTTACTTTATTGTTTAGTTTAACTGTTTACTTTAATTGGTTACACATATCATGGAATCCGAGCCCATTTGAGTGCATAGTTCACCCTGTGCAACTATTCAAAAAGAAACCGTTTTTCACTTAGAATTTTGAATATTTTAAACACCCTGGTAGGGCGAACTATTCAGTTCCGGATTCCGTGATATTGATATGTGATCTGAGGAGCTTATCTAGGGAGGGGGGAAAACCAATTTTGGCTTGCACAAAACCTTCGAATTTGCATTCATATATTTTTTTTTGGTGCACTGTTTAATCACAAAGGCAGTCTACAACTGGGGGACTGCAAGACTTCAATTTATTTAATAGCTTTTAATGAAGTTTTCGACGCCTATACTTCTTTTTTTGCTATAGCTCACACCCAAAATTTGCTCTCGGTCTAATACTAAAAGTTCCAGTTCAGGGCAGTGAGCTTTAGACAGGAGGGGGTAAGAGGTTCCTTTTTGTAATTTTTCGTGAATATTTTGAAAATCAAGGGTATTAGCAGAAAAAGGTATACGTAGGAGAAGGGTGCGAACATTAAGGCTAGTCACGCACATGCAATTTTCAGTTTCGAAACTGCTTGGTTGCAAAGTTGACTCCTATGGACTCGTATGAGAATCCACGCACATGCAGAAACTATTCCGTCGTCAATTCGAGCGACTTTTCAGTTTGTGTTTCGACAAATCAATTTTTCAGTTTGTGTCATATGGAATAAATATGTAACTGCTCGGAAATTCAACCAAATAGTTGCGGATAATTAACCACATCGTTGAATTTTGTTCTTTCCAAAGAGCTTTATGTTCTCTGTGCGAAAGAGAACAAATATATCTTGTCTTTAATTTGCTGAGCAAAAGAATAAGACGAAAGCGATAGTATTTTTTTTTTATTGTATGAGATAGAAAAACTGAATAAACATTGTTGGTTAGGTTCGTTGCGATTTTTGGTGGAGTTGCTCATTTGCGCGCTAAACTATTTTGTTGCGGTAGCAGTTGCATGTGCGCGACTAGCCTAAGACACTTCCCTCTTTATTTTTTCACGTTCACAGCCATTTTTTATTTCCGACCGTTTCAATTTTGACTACCTGCGCAGGATAATAACATAGCTTTGTGTACTGTACTTTTAAACAATCGTACAGAAACTTTGATAGTACCTATTTTAAGACATAATATATCATCATAATATGGAGAGAGAAACTTAATTAAAAAAGAGGCTGGGTGCGACCAACACTGGTAACTTCCCATTGGTGCCCTCGAAATCTAGAAGCCCGGTGTTATTTTATTTTTAAAAAATCGCTAATTCAAGAATTTCGAAAACGTTTTTTTGTAAGTGTTTAAAATATTGCATATTGCAAGTGGCGATAAGTGAGTAAAATAAAAAATTAACCCAAATTCCAATGGTTGCTCTCAAGATATTGGAAAAGAAGAAATTTGTTTAACAATTTTTGGTGAAGTTTCTTGTAGTTGTTCACTTTAAAAAACAACAAATATTATTTTACATAACCAATCAAATATTAATTATGAGCTAGTATGAAGAATTTAATTAACCCAAAGCCAATACCATTTTGTGTGATCTCAGGATATTTGGGAGAGCATAAATTTCAACGATTTTTGGTACAGTTTCTTGTAGTTTTTTCGTTTAAAAAAAAAAAACTTAATGTCAAATTTTCTTGCAAAATCTATAAAGTATTAGATAGAAACTAGTACGTAAAATTAAATTAACCCAAAGCCAACATCATTTGTTCTCAAGACGACGAAAAAAAAATCGACAATTTTTGCGGTAAGACTTCTTATAGTTTTTTTTTTTTTTTTTTTTATTATTAACTAATGTATAGAATAAAATCACCCCGAAGCCAGTATATTTGTTTTTTATTAAGATATTGAAGCCGAAAACTATTTTTCAACAATTTTAAGCTATTTTTTTAACTGCGAGCTGATACTTATGTATGTGGTTGTATTTTTTACCAATTTTTTATTACGTCAATTTGTGTAGAATAAAATTAACCCAAAGTCGATAACATTGTTTGTTCTCGAGATATTTGAGAACAAAGAAATTTAACAACTTTTTTTTAAATTGCTATGGTAAGACTATAGAATTTTTTGAAAGTCCTTTTTGCACGTATTAAAACTTCTACCCATAAAATAAAATTCATCCGACGTCGATATCTTTAGTCGTTCTTGAGATATGGTGAACGAAAAAAAGCGAAGGAACGTACGAACGTGTACGTAAAGACTCATGGGGTTTTCTTTTGGTACCAAAAATTGATTTTTTTTTCCCCAAAATCTGAATGTACCAAAAGAAAACCCCATCAGACATCTCTCAAAAAATGATGGATTCCGATTCTAGGGAGCTCGAAACGTGAAGATATGTCAAAATTTTCGATTCGACAAATCGGACCAATTACCATATCTTCCAATAGGAAGTTAATTTAAGCCTTATCACCAATGCCGAGGGAGATAGGTTTTCCTAGGATTCTATTTTTTTCCAGCAGTCGAATACTCTTATCGCCAATTTTCCCCTTCTGATTTGTCAAAACACAGATTTTAACAATAGGCGCGTCTCACCAAATAAAATCTCTGAGCGCTCAGAGATTTTTTAAGTGGGACAAAAAATCTCACCTGAGCACTGAGATTTTTTGCGGAGATTACTGAGACGAAAATTTTTTGGATTCATTTCTCAATGTTCTTTCTCTGCTTAAACAGCTGTTCATTTGACAGGCAAATTGTAATTTCTCGCTGATGTGCAAATACTAAAGTCGATTTAAAATTCAAAATAAAGGTGGAATGTTAATAAAAATGAAAATAAATTGAATTTGCTTTTATTTTTCATTCATTTGATAAAGTTTTGTGCTTTTAAATTTAAATATTTTAAGCAAAGTTGAAATTTGTTTCCAGAATTTCAGTACGAAAATTTTAACACATATTTTTATACAATTCAACGGAGAATCTTGTCCCACCAAAACATTCCGCCTCCATCGACTTGACATTGAGCGCTCAGTGAGATTTTAGTTGGTAAGACGCGCCTAATAAAAGCCTTCCAATCTTAAAAAATAATTTTTTTTCAATCGAAAATCAGTTTTGTAGATCTGGATTTTTCAGCAGATTTACTACTACTTACTTCTTTCACTAACACCATTCCATTACACACCAAAACAATTGACAGCCATCTTTGTATATAAAATCTATAGTACTATTATGAAAAGACTTTTCGTAGTTGTCTTGATATCTGCTGTGGCGCTGCGGCGACTTCACTCATATTTCTAATCTAATTTCTTAGTTGTCTTAATGTGTAACAGATGTCGCCGCTATCGATTGCCATCATAATAATACTATGGATTCTATATATACAATGCAGCCATCAGTTCGACAAGCGGATCGCCACAGTTTCACACACAAAAATTGTGCACCAATACAATAAAAAGGAAAAATCAATCTGCAATTGTTTACCATCCGCGACGAAAAAAATCAATTTTCAGATCAAAATCTGATGGGGCTTTCTTTTGCTAACAAAAATTGATTTGTTTCCCCTTCCGATTTATCAAAACACAGATTTTGACAGTAAAAGCCTTCCAATGGTGAAAATATCAATTTTTTTTTGATCGAAAATCAAATTTGCAGATCTGGATTTTTCGGCATACAACAATCCCTGAAGCAGACTGTCTCAAAATGCATGAGGTAATTTTTTGTTTGTGCAAATGCAAAGGTATTTGTGCAATTTCACTTGAATGCGCTTTGAAACTGCAATCAGCAGAATTATGTTCGCCCAGGTTGCAAGCAGTGTTTTTTAGCAAGAAAATGCACCCCGTTACTAGTCCGCCCAAGAGTCAAACAGCGTTGACCTGTTGCTAATCTGAACCCAATTTCACACCTTTGGGAGATAAACGGAACACACGAAAGCGTGCCACATCACAAACATAATGGAAGAAGTTAACATGAATGTTGATACAATTTATGCTTAAAGGATAGCACCAAATCTATAAAGCCAAAGGTGACAACACTAATAGCGCGTTTTCGTTTGGTCGTCCAGAAGCATTCCATATGCTTCTGAAAACGTTCGTTTTGCGCTAGATGACAGTTCTTCTTCGAAAAGGAAAAAAGCAACGATTATGGATTTGAAGAAAGAACCAAATCCAGAGGCACACACACATATGCATACATTAAACGTCACATTCGTCAAATGTAATTTTTTGTTATTGGTCCCTATTATGACTCGGCGATTTGCCGAGTCGAATGTTCGACTCAACCCGAAATTTCGACGTTTTCAAACATGTTCAAATTCACCAAGAACTACAGTTCGACATCAACGAAAAGGATAGAGGCGAACGATTCCTTTTAGCCATTTTAGGCAAACTTTTAGGCTAGTCACAAAAGGTAATGCCACATAGTCAAATTCAAACGTTTGACTCGACGAATCGCAAGTCATAATAGAATTTAAAGTTGAAACGAAACAATTATTAAAAAAAGGGATAGGGCATATAAGAAGTTTTGCTTATGTAAGTTTACTCAAAGTAAACTTGGGAGGTGGTGAGGAATATGAATATTCAGAGAAACAGCTATGAATGTTTCATCACCCAAATGCAACAACCAAAAGAACAAAAACAAACCAAACCCAAACTTAAGAATGAAGAAAAGGTTTGCAACTTGTTCGTTTGGCATTCTGGGCTTCAAATCTAGGCTCTGCTCTAATTTAACAGCACTCTGCGGTTTCCTTATGTTAAATAGCCCAATTATAGATCTTTACAATAAAAACCTATGAACGTGTTAGTTCCTTTTTAAATGACATAATCAATACCCAATAATCAGACCTCCACGACTAGGGTGTTAACTCTTAGGAAAAATGATAGAGCATCACATACAATATTTTTTAAATAAATTAAAATGGTTATAGCAATGAAAATTAAATAGGGGAACTTGCTCTTTTAAACCCCTCACCCCTCCCAAAGGCTGCCTGCCTGCCAGGCTTTGGTATTTCATATCACAATACATGCACCTATAAACCCTCATACTCGATTCCACTCCACATCCACTCCCATAATTTGCTGTCGGCTCTTAGACTAGGAGGCTTTTTCCGGATTAGCAAACGAAAAAGCCGTATTAACTTTTCTTGTGAAAAGATTTCACTGCAAATTTAGAAAATTTATTGAGAAATTAGTCACAATGTACAACAAAAACTAGAATTAATCAGATAAAATAGAAACTTGTGGAATCTATGATGATTCTATTTTTTAATCATAACAATTACATAAAAACTTACATATATTGAAAATCATGGAAATCGTTATAAGCAGAGATAAAAACCATTACATTTCCAATTTATGTTTTACTACATAAATTCAGACTGAAAAAGGTTTTTTATCATCGACTTTATCAGTCGATGATAATACAGTGGATGTATTTGGTATTTCCGTGGAGCCGCTTTGGATCAAATCTTCTAGCAGCTGTGGGAGCAACTTTGAAGGATCACCTCCGTCAGATTCGGTCTGAATTATGATTGTTTCATGAGGCATTGCCCTGCCAAGTAAGGATCCCAGCGAAAATAAAGGTACGAAATCTTCGGAAAAGGGTGCTTCATCTTTTTTAACTTCCATCATTTCTGGACGATTTTCAAGAGCTTCTTCAGAAATCTTCGTTGAACTTTCGTTTATGTTTCGTTCAATAAATTCATTCACTCTTGGCAAAACACCAGCTGCAATTTCGAATAAAATTCCCATTTCCGATTCTACTTCTGACAACATTGATGTTGTGGCATTTTCGAGCTTTTGGGTATGTTTTATTGAATTCGGTCTTAGAATTGAGAAGCAATTACAGTCTTCTCTGATAATTTGGAAGGGCTTAAGCACTGACTGGGTATCTCCGGGTGCAGATGAATTTGTTTTCTTGACCTCTTGAGGGTTTTCAGTTTGGAGTTTTGCATCCGTAGAAGCTAAAAGGAAGACAATTAACATTTTATGCTTGAAAACCGTTTTCTTGATTTAAATACCTTGCCCAAGAATGTTTAGGTCAGATTCATTGGACTGATGAACTTCAGTGGCTTCGACAAAAGGATGAACCAATATTTCTTGTACTTCTGTTGAAGAATGTAGAATCCACTTTTGCACAGAAGCCCCAGTAACAGTTTCTTCTTCCTTAAGTATTTGAATTGAAGGCATCGTAGTTGTTTTTGTTGTTGAGGTCTCAAGTTTGGTTCCGTTTAGCAAATCTGCCCCCTTATTTGGCAGTTCATTTGAGCTTTGCAATAGTCTTTTATTTATTGTATGTGCACATGTTTGAGCAATGCAGACCAAGCTTACAAAGATAGCAATTCTTATTCCATTCTTTTTGAAAAAAAAGACATATATGTACATAGTACAAACATAAACATTTAATATAAGAGCTCAATTACATAACATTATGTACATACCATATTTAAAGAAAAATATTTTGTTCTATTCGTGTGTGTTCTCGGAAAATAAAAATCAACTGATTAAAATGAATAGAATAATTTTTCAATGATATATTTTTTTTTTTTTTTTCAAAGCAAGAGCTATAATTTTGAAAATGCTAGGGTAAACAGATATTTTTTTGAGTCAGTTAAAGATGATAGGTTAGGTTAGGTTAGACGTTAGGTTAGAAGCAGTGCTGTCGTTTTATAAACGATCAGGGCAATATATTCCAAAAAAGTTTGCATAATTTTTTTCACGAAAGCATTACGCTATATTTTCGTTTTCTTTGTTTAAGTTTTTAACTACCTGATGGACTGTGTCCTAAATTTCTGTTTTTGTTGCAAAAATCATCAACAATCATCATGAACGCATACCATACCACTTCATTTTTTTCAGTTTGAAGCCTTGAAGTAAAGGTAGAACTAGGATAGGCAGTAGCTGTTGGAAGCTAATGTCAAAACCGACCGAAAAGTAGCTTTCCAAAACATCAATTTCACAAGTGACCCATAATGGGGGCTATCGTGAATAAAATTTCCCACGGAATTTTTCCCATCGTCGAAAACTGGGAGTGCGAATTGTGGCCGCAGTTTATCTCGGATTTTATTGATATCGAAAATTAATATTACATGGCCTCTGGGCTACCATTTTAATCGACCAAATTTTAACCTGCAAGGAACAGTGGAAAATTATTATCATTTTCAATCTTAGAAGATGGGAAAAATTCCGTGGGAAATTTTATTCACGATAGACCCCAATGCCCAAGTGGTGGAAAGTGTAAAAAAGGAAATAATTGTTAGTTCAATGTTAATTTTCTCTTACTTATTCACAGTACAGAGTGATAGGCTTTTAATTATTTACTTTACAAAACCACGAAAATTAATATAAAGAAAAAATTAATGATTTTACTTCACTCATACAAAACTCATGAAAACTATACACCAAGCGCCAAGTTATTTTTAGTTTGCTTGAAAACTAAACGATTTGTTGTTTGCGCTTTGTTTCGTACGACCATATTCGCTGGCTTCCGCCTATTCTAGTTCTACCTTAAATTTGCAAAAACATGAACATTTTAAAGAAAATTGTTGTACAGGATGTTTCGAATCTTTGGCTGATACAAAATTTCCTCAGAAAAAAAATCCCTGAAAAGGAGTTTTGCCGTTTGCTTAAATTAGTTAATAGTACATAGTTTTTTTTTTAAATTCACCAAAACTGCTCTTTTAAGACAGTTAAACAAAAAAAAATTACGATTGAAAATATTTAGAATGTTGAATTAAAATATGAAAAAAGCCATTGCTATTGTTGTTCGATACCTTTAATTGAAAACAAAAAATTTCAAGAAACGATGCAAGGGCAATACAAAAAGCAAAATGCAGTAGAAAAAAAAAGGTGAGCAGTACGGCAGTACGCACTAAGTGAAAGCAATACAGGTATTGTAATTATTGCGGTACATTCGACAGCACTGGTAAGGATAACAAGTGGCGTGCAAAGTACAGAGGCCGTTGCACACACAGGGGTCTATTGGTCCATTGTGATCCCCTTATAAAATAAAGTGGAAATGATCCTAAACTACTGGTTCAGATAGACTGGTTCGTTTGGGAACCAGCCTGTACTTACTATGAATTTTCTCATGATTGCCATAGAGACCCTGTGCTAGATCGTCCAGTTCTCCAACAAATCTGTTTCAAAAATAATGGAGACGATTTGTTTGAAGGTATGTACAGTCAGGTGTTTAATGGTTTTTAATTCTTCGACATCCTGACAGCTCCTATAGAAATCGGGTGCCAACTACGAATTAGCAGTTCTTTGCCAGTTAATCTGATATATGATTCCCTTCTATGTATATTGTCATGTCCAGGAACCGAGCAGAGTTTGACTTGGTTAGTGTTACAAATATTACTAAGAGTGCGGCGGCGTTTAACTACTGCCTTGGATCATATAGTCTCACTGGCTATTGCTTTGATAGCACTAGTAGCTGAGCTCAGTTTTTTCTTTTGTACCAATTCTGCCGCTTTTTCAGTAGCGTAAATCTCAGCCTGAAAGACATTGCACTCATCTATATGATTCTCTAATACTAAGAGCTTCACAGAACACCCCAACTCCTGTTTCTGATTCCATTTTTGACCCATCGGTGTAAAAGGGGATACCCTACTCACTTTCAGGTATTAAAATAGAGAAGCGTTTGTTAAAATCTATTAAAGGTTGTATGTAGTCAGTCGTCACATCAAGTCCGGCCACTGTGTCATATCTTTGCAAGATAGACCCATGAGCATAGGTGCTGTGCTTCCAAAAGCACAGTTCTTTGCGTCGAAGTGCGCTTTTGGCTGTTGTGCATCTAATGTGTTCGTCCAGGACTGGAAGTATTAGAATGATTTCCTGTCCTGCTGTCCTGCCCCCGTTATTTCTATACCTGGCTAGTCTCTGTCCCTGTACCTTGTTCAGGTTTTTGAGATAACTCACTTTTTCAACAGCCTTCCACCACACTATAGAACCATGGGTAAGTATGGCACGAACAATCGCCGTTTCCACCCATTGGATGATCTGCGGTCGCATACCCCACCGTGTACCGAAGGTTTTTTTGCATGTGTAGAAAGCCCAAAGTCCTCTTTTCATTATAACTTCTGCGTTACTTTTCCATGTTAACTTCGAATCAAAGATTACTCCGAGATATTTAGCTTCTTTGGAAAGTTTCAGAGGAATGTCGTTAAGGAGGATTAAAGTCCTCTTATTTCCTTTTCTTCGTAAACATAACTAGTTCAGTTTTGTAGGGTTTTTACGTTGCTAAACGCTCCTTCGATGTCCAAAAATGCTGCCAGGGTATGTTCTTTGTATTCGAGACTTTCGACTTCGTGTAGCGCAGTCTCCACTGACATTACTCTAAGATAAGCGTGTCAGTAGTTGCACAAATTATTTGAATTGAGAAGGTACCTAACAATTATTCTCTCCAGTGTATTGAGAAGTAACGAAGAGAGACTTTTCGGTCAGTAATCATTTGCATCAGAGTGTGTTGGTTTTCCAGCTTTTTTTTAGACCACTTTAACCTTTATCCAGCTGATAGGGACGTATCTTAGTTTAATACAACTTTTGAAGAATAGATGTAGACCATGTTAAAGAAAAGCCGAAATAATATCGTCTGGTCCAGCTTATTTATAGGGTTTGAACGAGTTTATTGCCCACATAATCTGCTCTGTGATAACATGCTCCAATTCTGGTGCAGACTTTTTTAATCTTAAGAGTCTGGTTGTGTATATTCTGAGTCTTCAGGACTCTTACAGCCAGGGAAGGGCGTGTCCATAAAGAGTGTTAAGTGTTTCTTGGCTCAAGTTCGACCATGATTCATCGGGATGTTTAACATATCCCGGAATCGTCGGTTAAAAGCACGAATCTTTCTAAGCTCAATAGATTCAAAGTGCCTAGCCCATGAATCCTTTTTGGACCTTTTTAACTCTTTGCTGGAAGAGTTAAGTTCGGCTCTATATAAAATCCAGTCTTCCTCTAATTTTCTTAGTTTGGCTTTATTAAAGGTTTTTTAAAGATTCCTTTAGTGTGGTTTTATTACTAAAACGACATTACTACTTAGAGTTAGTTGTTCTTGGTTCAAATTTTAATCTGTACTCCAGGAATTTAAGCCTAGTGATTTCGGCGGAGTAATTGAGGTATAGACAAATGTAGACCATCATATGGAGCCATCTTTTTGTAAACTATTGTCAACTTTATTGTGCCACACTAACTGCCTAGCAGGATAGTACCAAACTAATCCAAATATATGATCCTAAATACACAGCAAGAGGTCCGTAGAACGCTTGCTCGCAGTCTTCGAATTTTGACAGAGAACAAGATGCAGAAGCTACCAATGAACATCTTACACGGCTCTTCTGATATTCGATCGGATTGAATCCGTACTAATTGAAAGCACAAAAGAAACCCCAATTAAAAACGTCATTCTGTTCGTTATTCCGAACGTGTTCGACAAAACGAATAGATTCCGGTATGTATGTATCTCTTTGCTGACCGTTTTCAATCCGTACGAATTCAATCCGACCAAATATCAGAACAGTCACCTTAGATCCATTTCGTAACGTTGAGAAAGAGTATTTACCTTTACGTCATTTTTAACATCTTTGAAGCCATTTAAATACTTGGAATCGTTTTGTTCTAGTTTTTGGCAGTTCATCTTTCGTGCTGGGACAGGTTTAAGTCAAAAAATCCAAACATTTTTACAAAAATTCAGCACGTCCATTTTGCTAACTCAAGTAGATTTCTCGTTCCAATTCATTTAAGAATATCTTAATTGGACAAGTAACCATATTATTTTTCAACTTCTTATTTCATCACCTTTGTTTTTAGCACCCTATTTCATCACATTATGGTTTTCAACTTCATATTTCACCACATTAAACCCTAAAAATTTGATACCATCTTATTTCTGTCTTCAGTGTTTTCTACTTTTCTTATATACCTACTTACAATGATTCGATGTAAGAATGAAATTTTCATTAATAATAACATGCACTTAAGGACATTATTAACTAGGTACAAATAGCACAAGTGGAATATTTGGAACATCTTTATAGTCTGATATTATGACTCGTGAGACAAAATTTGAACTTTTAAAAAAACTGCGATTGGGTTCAGCCACCAAGAATTAAAGTTCCCCATTAATCGATTCTGACACATAAATGTGAACGTTCGCTAAAGGTAATAGTGAAACGTTTTGTCTAGCTTTCGAAATTTCAGGCGAATCACAAAAATTAATGCCAGACATTCTTGAGGCATAGTAGGTGCCAAAGAATAACAGCTTTTCATAATAATGTCAAGATGTCTTCTGTTTAAATTGAAATAATTATCACACTTTCACATCTTTTAAGAAAAATCCACTCATTTTCAGGCAGTTTTGAAACAATTTTACAAGTACATATAAAAATCAACAATAATCGGGCGAGTACTTTCAATTTGGTGTATGATTAATAATTAGATTTTCGTCAGTTTTGTTTTACGAAACGTAAGAACAAAGCAATGCACCTTCGAACGCAATGTGATCCTAGTCGATAATTACTGCAAACGAGGTCCAGCAAATAATAATCCCATCTTCTTTTCATTCACAAATAAACTCTTTTTCTTTTTAATTCCTCAGCAATTGAAATACACATACGGCCACGATATAATATAAAAACTTATTATTTTCTGCCTTTTTTTAAACAAATTACAAGTCATTCATCATGATGAAACGAAAAGAAGTTTATCCGCGGACAAAAACCTATTTTTATAAAAGAGCCTCAAACACCTAGTGGGGCTTCCTCCTGAAGGAGCAGCCTGAAAAAAATGTATTCTTTAGTTGCTTCCTTGAGTATATTATCAACGGTGGCACTTACCTTCTGTGAGTTTTGCTCGTCCACCAGTTGGCTGACAGAGGATCGTTGAACAACCAGCGCATACAACGACTCCTTGGGCATGACTAAAGACAGTTGTGATCTTGTAGCATCCTGGACATTTAACGTCCATAAAGTAGGAATTGGGGTGTTGTACCAGACGCTTTAGCTTGTGCTTGCGCTTCTCTTCAGCTGGCAATGGGTGAAGTAAATCTTTTGCTAGCTGCAAATCAACGAACAAAAAAATAGATTAGTTTATTGCACAAAATTGGTATTTTATGGTAAAATTATGGGATTCCGTTGTTAGTACACAATTCTTGCAACTTCCTATGATTATTATCAAACAATTTTGTTCTTATTTAGTCAAAGGAAACAGTTTTTCAGAGTTTTGGAATCCAGCGAAAATCGCATTCGTAAAACACACAAAACACTTCGAAGCCATGTGTACGCGTATCATTTGTCAAACTTTCCGATGAAGTGTTTTCCACGTAAATAAGACACTTTTACACTAATTTCTTGATCATTCGAAGTGCAATATTGTATACTATCATTTAAAATCGAGTTTTGTGAGTTTTTCATAATTGTAATTAAATTATTCAATTTTTAATATAGAATTTTCACCCACCGGCATGTTTCTTCTTTCACAGCTAACACGGAAAAGGAAATAACCATTTTGTCAACGAAGTTAGCATGAGTTTGGAAATCTTTTTAAAATCAGCAGCGGCATCTTTCTGTGGTTTGGAAACTATGTACTAAAAAAAAATTTGTTTAAAAGACCCCGCTTAGACTTAATTTTATTATTTTCTTGAACTCTCAGTAATTTTCCTTTTGTTCTTTAAAGCCTAGCACGCAGATCGAGCAAAGACAAATTATATCCCTACATTTTTTTCTCAAGACAAATTCTGAAAGTGAAGGGATAAAACAAAAGTCAAATGAGAACAGTAGCGTAGCTAGAAATTAAAAAAATTATAAGATTTCCTTCAATTCACAAATTTGAAAATTTTATATACAGAATTAAAATTCTTTCAAAGCATTTGCAGAGCCATACAAATTGAGCGCCTGTGCTTGTTGGCGAAAAATATAATGTGGAAGGGTGAAAATACCTCTAAAATGTGGGAAATTTTTATTTTTATTATTTTTCTAGGGAAGGTGATTTTAGGGCAATATTGGTTCACATTTCGACCAAAATAAACTTTTTGCGTAAAAATATAGTTTGTCTTCCATCTTTCAAGCTCTAAACTGTCGGATGAATTTGACAGATGGCTACGATGTTGTTGGGTTGGAAAAACGATTTTTTAAATTTATAATATAATATATTTATTTACTTTAATAATATAATATATAATATTTATAATATAATACTTTTCTGCAAAAACTGATTTCCTGAGCTATTGGTTCACATTTGGATTAAACTTAACTTTTTCCATCAAAACATAGTTTGTCCCTCATCCGTCAAGCTATTAGCGGTCAAATTCCATTAAAGAATGGCTACGATGTTTTACGTTTCAGAAACCTCTAAGAATTCTGAAATTTTTTAAGTTTTTTTACTTCTCCGGAAAAAAATGATTTTAAGGCAATTGGTAGACATTTGGATCAAAATAAACTTTTTCCATCAAATAGATCTTTCTCTATCCTTGTCATCATTTTCTTTACGCATTTTATATTTTATTTCACTCGGTCGTCCTCAAAACTCCTTAAATAATAGAAAGTATGAAACAAGGAGAAAATTTAAGTTTATGAAATACGAAATAAACATAAAACGTCAAAATGTAGTGGAGAGTTACTTTTGCCTTTTCATGTACAGCGGCTATAAACGTCAAATTTTGCGCTGGAGCTGCGTTCTAATTCGAAAAAAATCCAAGATAAAATTGTCCTGGGAAAAATTTTGTATGAGAGATAAATTTTGTCTTGATCTGCGTACATGCAATTTTCAGTTTCGAAACTGATTGGTTGCAAAATTGAGTCCTATGGACTCCTATGAGATTCCGCGCACATACAGAAAATATTCCGTCGTCGATTCGACCAACTTTTGAGTTTTCGTTTTGGCACAAACTGAACGATTGCGTGAAATCAGTTTTTCAGTTTGTGTCATATGGAATAATATGTAACTGCGCGGACATTCAACCAAATAGTTGCGGATATTTAACCACATCGTTGAATTTTGTTCTTCCAAAGTGCGATATGTTCTTTGTGCGAAAGAGAACAAATGTATCTTTTCTTTAGTTTTCTGAGCAAAAGAATAGGACGAAGGCGATAATATTTTTCTTCGAATGTATGAGATAGAAAAACTGAATAAACATTTAGTCTGTTCGTGTACTTCCTAGATCTTCGATTTTCTAAGAATTTTATTTTTATATGAGCTTTGGCAGAACTTTGGGCTAAATTCATAGTTTTGGGAGGTGCGCGAACAGACATTTGTCAGTGTGTTGGTTAGGTTCGTTGCGATTGCTGGTGGAGTTGCTCATATGCGCGCTCAGTAGTCAGCTTGTGACTAAACTATTTTGTTGCGGTAGCAGTTGCATGTGCGCGACTAGCCTTAAAGAGCAGAAGAATAAAATATTATTCCTCACATAAAAGTCAAAACAACTCTCCTTCTTATAAAAAAGTAATTGAATCCAAAAAAATTCAGTCACAGGTTTTTAGGGAAAAAGTGAGGAATTTTTGTGAGATATCGTGATTATTTATGAGTGTTCTAGGCCCTCCAGCCCGCAGAGATCGCAGACATATAAACTGGCCAAAGGTCTAACTACATTCATTCCACTTTTGTACCAAAGTGAAAAATGTTTTCTTGCTTTCCAATAATCTACTCAATTCTATATCTTTTATCTCAAGGTTTACAAAAAGTAAAAGTTGAGCAGCCTAACTACATTCATTTCACTTTTGTACAAAAGTGAAAAAATGTTTTGTCTTTTTTCAATAAACTACGTTATCCTATATTTCATCTCAAGTTTTAAGTGAAAGTTAGAGCGTCCCTAGCTTTTACTTTTTTGGAAAAGTGAAACACAACTACATCTAAGTTAACAGTTAAAGCTGATTCATGAATGTCACTCACATCGATAAAAGTTGTTGAATATACAGCCTTTTCCGTGCTTGAATGAGTTCAGCTCAACCCAAATTTCATAATGTTTTGCGATGGAAGGTATCACTAGATATATATTCATATCTTTTCACTTTTGCACTTTTGTACAAAATTTATAGTTAGGCCTTTAAAATTCAAAGTAAAACAATAAATTATTCATGTTTTAAGGTTATGTGTTGTTGTAATTTGAAGTAAAACGATAAGTAATTAATTAACTCGCTATGACGTGACATGAGAACAAATATGGGCACCCTTCATCTCATATACAATATACCTTGTATTTTTATTTCATGAAACTTTACTCAATCCTTTCTTTTTTCTCAAGTTTTAAGGCCTAACTACGTTCATTTCACTTTTGCATTTACAAAAGTACAAAAAGTGCAAAAGTGAAAAACATATGCTAGCGACCCCTTTCTGCGAAAAGCTGAGTTAAGCTGAATGCATTCAAACAAAAAAGTTCAGCAACTATTTAGGCCTATCCTGCCACATCTGTTATTCTGCTATGAATTTTCTGTTATGAATTATAAAAGATTTTCATTATAAAAGATCTTTTATGATTGGCATTCAGATATTCGAACTTTTATAAAACTCTGTAATGAAACTTCGAAAACGAAATCAGTTAGTGCCCTATTAGGCTAGTCGCGCACATGCAATTTTCAGTTTCGAAACTGTTTGGTTGCAAAATTGAGTCCTATGGACTTGGATGAGACTCCGCGCACATGCAGAAACTATTCCATCGTCGATTCGAGCAACTTTTCAGTTTGTGTTTTGGTACAAACTGAACGATTGCCCGAAATCAGTTTTTCAGTTTGTGTCACATGGAATAATATGTAACTGCGCGGAAATTCAACCAAATAGTTGCGGATATTTAACCACATCGTTGAATTTTGTTCTCTTGAGAGAGAACAAATGTATCTTTTCATTAATTTGCTGAGCAAAAGAATAGGACGAAAGCGATAATATTTTTCTTTGAATGTATTAGATGGAAAAACTGAATAAACATTATCAGTGTGTTGGTTAGGTTCGTTGCGATTGCTGGTGGAGTTGCTCATGTGCGCGCTCAGTAGTCAAGTTGTGATCAAACTATTTTGTTGCGGTAGCAGTTGCATGTGCGCGACTAGCCTTACACGACGACTTAAGAGTGATTTTTTCGAAATTCAATGAGTGCGAACGAGAAAAAAACATCTGATCTCCCCTTCGCACTCATTTAATTTCGAAAAAAAGTAATGGCTCTTAAGTCGTCGTGTAATAGGGCACTTAATGAACAGACCTAGAATCTGTTACCAAAATCAGCTGTTGTAAATAAAATGAAAAATACCAAAATAGGTGGCAATCATGTATTTTCATTCGATTTTTAATATTAAATCGGTATTTGACACGGAATTATTTTATTTGTAGTTAGTGAATGTGTTCAAGAGAATTGCTGCATTAAATATATTCAATGCAAAAAGCTGTATGAGATGTATATCGGGGAGACCAAAGAGATTACCTTTTATCTTCGGCCCACATCAACAGCCCTATTCTGACGTTGTGAGTCACTAGCTCTCTTGTGAGGTTTGTTGTGATTCGATAACAATTTCGGTATTCTGGGAAAATCCTCACAAGAAACTCACCACAGTACATGGGCACATTCAAGCATGTCAGATTTTCATGATTTTTTGATTTCTTGGGCTCCGATTGGCTGACTGTCATAAAAAGTAATACAAGTGAAATTAATAATTTTCTAGATTTATGTTGAAAGCACCTATTTACTACGAAAGAAAGAAAC
Source organism: Dasysyrphus albostriatus (assembly GCA_946251815.1). Lineage (NCBI taxonomy): Eukaryota > Metazoa > Arthropoda > Insecta > Diptera > Syrphidae > Dasysyrphus > Dasysyrphus albostriatus. The sequence continues at coordinate 188,556,586 of OX276335.1, read as the reverse complement.
ATGATTTGTTAGATTGTTTTTTTTTTTCATAATAGGTAATCAAATAATACATGCATGCATATTTATTTTTCAATGAGTTATATTATTTAAAGTGGAAGTAACTAGAAATAAATACATATGAACATGTTAATGTGGCTATATGTGCAATCAGAGGTGTTTATTTTTTTAGAACATTTTGTACTGTGCCTGTGGATTCAAATTTTTCCACTAGACGCTCAATTGTTGATCTGCTAGGACGAATATGACGACCATAAATTGGACGTAGCGCTCTTAACGTTGAAGCTACTGACTCCGAATTAAGGTAGTGAATTTTAATAATTTCGACTTGTTGTTGGCTCGTATATCTTTCCATCATGAAATGGCAAACCTTACTGAAGAGAAATTTCAAAAGAGCGGCAAGAAATATGGCGTCGTTTGCTGTCCCTGCTATACTTTTGTAGCGTCCCTGTTGAAAAACCCTTTAGGCTGAATGAAAACGAAAAGCATCTATGGAGGAATATAGAAACGAAATTTGTTAGTTGGGGAGGGAAGCTCTAACTTTTACTTTTGTAAAACTTGAGATGAAAGATAGTATTGAGTAGTTGTTTGAAAAAAGACAAAACACTTTTTCACTTTTGTACAAAAGTGTAATGAATGTAGTTAGGCTTATTATTTTTATTTTCGAGTAGATGCCTAGATACTGTATACTTGTAAAAATTAATTTTAAAAAAATCGATTTAACAATTTTTAAAATTTTATCTGCAATTTTTTTTTTTAATTCAAATAATTTATGTTTGACTTTCATAAAATGGATGAAATGTGGTTCGAAAACGTGAAATGTTTGGTGTGAATGGTTTTTGAGTTTTTAGCAAGTTTTCACTGAAAACCGGTTTATGGGACTTGATGTGAAAACCCTATCAGCCGAATTTATTAGATTTTTTATGTGGTTAACTAGTTATACAGCTTTTTAAAAGTCCTAAGTAGTTGAAAATCTAAATTATTTAATTAACTAAAATGTCAATTTAGACAAATCTTATGCAGCTGATGCCGTTGTCCAAGTTAGGCGACCTTAGGACAACAGAAAGCAAAGTTTATTAATTACTTTTTGGAATTAGACAGCTATTTTAAGTTAGACAAAGTTTATAAATACGACTGTATATCTTTTATTTTTCTCGTTCGCACTCGAGAAAATTCGAAAAAGGTCAACCAAAAAAATTTAGCGTGTAACAGGGGAGTGTAAAGAGAACTGTCAATTTGCATCAAGCATTGAGAAGCTCCGTGTAATAGCTCGTGACTCACAGGATGATTTTCAAAGAGAAATTCGAAAAAAGAGTCAGATGCAAAGAATCATCGTGTAATAAGGGACTATAGGATAAATACGATAATACGGAAAGTGCTAAAAAGAAACGTCAAAAAGAGTCTCGGAAAACTTGGCCCACGACGCACAGGGTAACTGGTCTTCCAGCTCACCTTTTTGTTTTTGCACTCACTATGTTCGAAAAGAGTCAGACGCAAAGAATCATGGTGTAATAGGGGACAAAGCATTTGATTTTAGTACTCACGCACTAGATGATGCCATTTCAAAATTCATTCGTCATCGGCTCGGCTCGGCGTATCATATGTCATTTTTGATCTTTCGTCTTGTCAAAAGTTATAAATAAAAAATAATAATCTGTTTTACATTTAACAAAATGTTAGAAAAAAGGACAGAGAAAAAACAAAATGATTCCAAGCAGCCCAGAGACGATGGTGTTGAACTGGAAAATCAATTTATTTTAAGGATTCCCGAGGTAAGAATACAACAAATAAATACAAAGAATGAAGCATAGGTCAAGTCCTTTTGCTATCCTAGGAACCCGCAAAGCTATTACATGAAGCTCTCCTATCTGGAAACCTGAAGGACCGTCTTGCCATTAAAATGGACAACGATTTGCGTTATGGTGAGGTGCGATTCGACCACTGGCTGCTACATGCAAAAATTGTTGATTTACCAACTATCATTGAATGCCTGAAGAGTATTGACAACAAAAGTTTTTATAAAACTGCAGATGTTTGCCAAATTGTAAATTTTACTTTTACCATTAAAATACTTATATTAAAATAAATTTATTCTCAGATGATTTGCAAAGAAGAGCCTGATGCTCCAGTTCCAGAGGAGGAATCTCCCAACAAAGCTAAAAAAAAAGATCCAAACAAGGTTGACAAAAAGTTCCTTTGGCCACATGGTATAACTCCACCCTGTAAAAATGTACGCAAGCGACGTTTTCGCAAAACTCTTAAGAAAAAATACGTTGAAGCTCCAGAAATTGAAAAAGAAGTAAAACGCTTGCTTCGTGTAGACAACGATGCAGTGAATGTAAAGTATGAGATTATCAATGAAGACGACGATAAGTCTGGTGGTATTCTCAATTCCAAAGATCAATCCACAGACAACGAAGAAACGCTTCAAGATGATAAACTACTTAACGACTCAAACAAGGATATCAATGTAGAATCGGATGGTGAAGAAGAAAGACCCTCTTCGATGCCAAGTAATATGCGGGATGTTGCCGAACATGATATCTTTGGCGAAGAAGTTTCCTCGTCAGATGATGAAGATCGTCCTGTACGGCGTGATATAGAGGAAACCTCACGCCTGTCGGCTGATGATAGTCGCATGTCGGAAGAGTATTCAATGACAGGAGCTCATAACGCTAAGGAAATTGTAACTGAATTTAATAAATCTATGTTCGGAAGTCCGAAAAATCCTTCAAAATCATTTGGAGGCTCCAACTCAAGCCTAGCCGGCCCAAGTGGCTTTTATGAAGAACACAAACGAAACGATTCCGACGACGAATACTCAAACGAGGCCCAAATGACACGAGAGCAAATAACTGCTAAAATTTCAGAACTGCGGGGCCATTGTGATGACCTGAAAGTTCAACAGTCTCAAAAGTCTCAAGAGATCTCTTCCATTCAGAACCCAACTTTGAAACAACGGCTACAGGAAACTCTCGAGAATTTATTGAGTCAAATAGTTGAAAAGGAATTGGAAATACAAGACTATCAAAACATGCTCTAACTTTATATTGCACTAAATATTTTTTGTTCGTTTTATTTTCAACTACATTTATATTTGTCGTAATTTGTACATAAACAGAATATTACGGCGATAAAAAAAAATAAAAATACCATTCATATGATAATAAATTAAGTAAACACCAGGAATTTTTAGTTTCATTTAAACACACCTACGGTATAATCACATTTTTGTTGAAGGGCCATTGTTGTTGGATTCTTTTTGTGTTTCCCTAAAAAAATTCGAATCTTTGAAATAGCGATGCTCGGGAATATCAAGGGCCACTTCTGCTTCGTGAATATCATTTTTTATTGTATTTACTAGCGCATCTAGAGAGTCGAAGTTCTTTTCTGGACGTAGGTATCCAACTATTATTACTTTAAGTATACATCCGTAGAGATCTCTGTTGTATTCGTGCAATATATGCGTCTCCTGCAAAAAATAAATAAAATTGTACATTCAATATTCAACATTAAATATCGTCGCTTTTCTGTCAAAAACCTCGTAAGTCTGTTTTGAAAAATTGCTTAGAAGAAACAAAAACCCGATTTTAAAGGCTATACAATGGAATTCTTTAGATCGTAAAAGGTTTAAAAACTGGGGTGCCAGCACGTTACTTGATACAGTCAAGTTGACTCGATACAATTGAGTACAGCCAGTTAGTAATTTAGTTCAAACGAATAACAAGCAACTGACTGCACCAAGTTACGTGCTAGACCCCCTGGTTGTTAAACCAAAAGGAACCATGACACAGTAACGAGACATTCATATTTGAATTCAGTGATTAGTTTTTATTTAAAATACATTAAAATGGCATTTTAAGACTTACAAGGTTTTGACAGAAAGCCGACAATTTATAAGCTGGCTTAACTTAGATAAATAACAATCTATTATTTTATTTACTGTTCCGTTTGATCTAATATATGACGGACCAGACATTTTATATGGGAAAAAAAACAAACAAATTTTGATTTTTATAATTTTGGTAGTAAAATTGATAGAACATAATACATTTTGGTCACTTACATTATTTAAATAAAATACACGACTGAACAAAACAAAGTATTTAAATTGTTCTTTAAACTCAACTCGTAAAATAGCTTAGAGCTCAAAAACAAGTTTGTCATTTGATACTTGAAAAAATATGAAAAAAATCGTCGGAGCAGTTTTCTTAAAAACTAATTTTGTATTTATAAAATTTTGGCAACATTAAAAAAAAATCGTATGCCAATTTTATACATATGTATATAAAAATATATTTATAAACCTAGTTTTAAAAAATTTCAACAACCCGTTTTTTAAATATTCAGCCTTATTGAATATTTCATGCGAAAATGTTTGTTCCTCTAGAATTGTAAAAGCTTCGCCCGAACTTTTTTTGACCTAAGATAAGCAAAAAACTAGCGTAAAGGGCACCGTACCACCGTTAAAAAATAAGTGAAAATTGAAACTCTTCATTAGGATACATTTCTCCTGAAATGAGTACTAAAAAAATGGGAATATTAATTTTTCGGCTGAAATTTACAATAGGCGGAAAGTGAAATTTCAATTTTCCGGGTGGAATTTTGTTTTCGTGAAAGTCACAATAAGGCTGATTGAATTTTCAAAAACAAAAATTTTAATTTTTTTCAAAATTTTGACATGTAATATTATAAACATTTTAGAGAAGCTTTTTGTATAAAGATTTTGACTGAAATCGGTTAAGCCGTCAATGAGAAAATCGAAAGTAAAAAAACGTTATATGGCAGGTAACGTTACTAACAGTTTTTGATATTTTTTTTTTACCAAAAAGTACACTATATCTAAAGTCATACACTGATTTTTTTTACCAAAATCGTTGGAGCTGTTTTGAGAAATATAAGCTTTTCCTTAACGGTTGTACGGTTAGTAGTCACCGTCATTTTTGAAGCTAAAAAATTCAATTTCCCCTCTGGAGAGTTGCAAAAAAACATTAAGTTCAAAATTTGAAGAAAATTGCTGTAGATCGAGGTACAGATAGACAGACAGTGGGAATTGTTTCACCCACTTTTTTCGAGTTCTCTATCATCGTAATGTCTTGTTTGATCGTTACCTCAAAATTCTTTCTTTTTTTTTGTACGAATCGAAAACTTGCCCTATAGTACCTATACATGCATTATATCGCAAGCAAGAATAGCGTATTGGAAAAATTTGGATGCAGTAATTTCCTAACAAAAAAGAAAATAAGACTTTTTTAATGTTCCTCTATGGAAAATATTCGGATTCGAATTTTATAAGTTTTGTGTTGGAAAAATGATAGAACAAACTTTTTTATTTGTATTAAATTACAAACTGACTTAAAAAGACTACCTAAACTATACTATTTTAACTATAAACCTTTTTTACTCTTATCTTAGCAGCTTTACCCTCAATTTTAAATGCAAATTGGATAGTTTTTTGTTATGTCAAATCTAATGCATTTAACTTACATTATTGTGTTATGTAAACATACGAATTATTCAAACGCAACCACATCACAACCTCTTCAGCCTCTTCATTTTCCTTTAACCGCGTCTAACTGATGCACATTTACACTTGAAATGTTGACGTAAAAAATAGCTTGTATTGCACGTACTCGTATTTTATTAATGAGGTTTTTATTTCTAATGCCAAAACCCTCAAATCTCAAGCTGCTTTTAATAGATAAGAAGTAACAAATATCTCGCATTTACACTTGAATAAACAGTGAGCACTTAATTTTTTAGCTGGTAGTGATTTTTTTAAGTTCATAATACAAATTTAATTTTGTATAGCGTACCTTATAACAAGTCGTGTATGTATAACTACGGAAATATTGATTGGGTATTGAAAATTTTGGTAAGAAAAACTTTTTAAATTGTTTTAGCTTCTGTATACAAAGAAGAAAATATGAAGATTTAAGAGAAATGAAAAGCACGTAAGAAATGGCAGCGAACCCGTGCTCCTCAACACGAAGCTCATTTTAATCGCTTGAGTAATATGCTAAAAACGGCGATATCAGATTTAAAAAAATTTGAAGTTCAAAATTACCTTGAAGGACAGTGGGGAAAGGATCCAACTACTCACTTTGGAAAGCTATAAAAACAACAACGAAAACATAAAGCTTCCAGTGCCCCCGATCAAGAAAAGCCAACACGAATGGGTTAAAAGTGACAAAGAAAAAGCGGCGGTATTCGCCGATTACCCGCAATAAACATTTAAACCTTTTGAAGGGCAAGCACTCAATGGAAATATCAATGAGTTTCAGCTCAAGTGAAAGCTACACATCTAGAAATGCTACGCTGGCTCGAAATAAAGAAACTAAAGTCTGATAACAGCAGAAATATTAAAAATTCTTACTCAACCTCCTTTACATAATAAATAAAGGGCTGGAACATGTTCCGAGGCAGTGGAAAGTTGCGGAAGTTATAATGGTATTAAAACCTGGCAAACCATCACACATGTTTTACTATATTCTTTGAACGGCATCATTTGTCCTGTAGATTACTTAAGTTTCAAATTTAAATTTATTTAAAATATTAAGTAAATATGTAATTAATAAAATCAGGAGTATCGCTTCACACGCATAACAATAGAAACGCTCATATGCTAAAGTTAGATCCTCTGACGGAAATTTAAACTTTCGAAAGCTATAATATCGAGATATCTTATAATATCGTTTTGTTTTTTAACAGGTACGACATCTTGCTAACCAAAATCTCGAAAGATAAAATCTGATCTTATAATCTTTACTATTTTTCATAGTTTTCAAAATCACGCTTTTAATAAACTTGCTTTAAATAAATTTGGTTGTACGCCACGTCTTGGAGTCTCTAGTGGCATAAAAATTTCATGCATTTCTGTGTGCGTATTGTAAGTTGGGAAGAACAGAGAGATCAGGGACAGACAGAGCGTTCAAATTTGATTTGAAAAAAAATATTGATACCTATTGTTTTAATCTAAAGAAATTTTTATAGAAAATTTTGATCGAATTCGAGGTGGCCCAAAGAGAGAGAGAGTCGGGCATAAATAACTTTCCTATATAACAGATACCTTTAGTTGGGTTCCCGTTTTTTTCCTTGAACCCCAAAAACATTATCAAAAACATAAAAATCAACCCAATTCAAGAAGCAACATAAAAAATAGAAATTCTTTGACCTTTGATTTTTTTGACCTGACGGGTTGAGCTTTAGTACACTTAGTTCATGTCCTTACTTTATTTTTAAGCAGTGTTGGCAGCACTGTCAGAAGAACGAAAAAAGGGTTGCCAGTTTTGTTTATACATATATTGGCCTATAAATCAAGAACCAGAGGTCGGACGATGACCAGAATAAGCCTATAACGTTTTTTTAAGATGGTTGTATCGAGTTCATTTTGATTTAATAAGATTGGGCATTAAAAACCACCTTAAAATCATGTGTCGTATGCTTAGATTATACCAAGATAAATATTTGAGTTTATTTAACTTTCATTTCCCTCCTCTCCAGCACTTTGAAAGTGACTTTTTATAAAACCAAAGAAGGTTTTTCAATTAACAATACAATATAGTAGATGGTGAAAGTCTACGTCGACACAATCTTCAAAATTTAATATTATAAATATTTTTCTTACCGTTTTTGGCTTTGCATTTTCCCTTCCCAAACGACTTTTTTCCACCCTCTTCATGCAAGGAGGGGGGATGAAGAAAATCAATAATGTGGTCCTATGGTTACAAGGTTGCTGAATACAACGAGAGTTCTCTGGTCATCATCCGATTTCTGGTTATCGATTTTTAGGCTAATGTATGAAACAAGTGGTCACCCTTGTCTCGTTCTTCTGACGTTTTTCTCAAAATCGAAGTTAGGACATGGACTATTACTAAAGTTTAACCCATCAGGTCAAAATGATAGGTATCCCCTCATATCGTGCACTTACGACCCTACTATTAGAATATTAAGATGTTTTTTGAAGAATTAATTTTTTTTGTTCAGCTTAACCCAAACATAGTGACAAAACAGTCGGTTAAACTTTGTACTTTAGACAAGACTTTTTAATATTAGGTCTACTACGTACAATTAACAATTTTACTCGTTCAACTGCAGAAGGAAAAGCAGATAAAACTGTCCATTTACGATTTTTTTATTTTTTTTAAAGAAAATAATCGAACTTGAAATTATGATCAAATATGACAGGCGCTAAAAAAGAAGACTATAGTTTAAGGCAAATAAGTATATGAGGGTAATGTTTTTCAAGTCGGTCTTCAAGATTTTGATCCAAATATGGCTTTCTGTTTGTAAAAACAATAATTTTGCCAACATCCTTTAATTATTAAAATATATCCCGAATTGAGAAAATTAGCAAATATGGCTACCATTTTCAAAAAAAAATAGCCAAGTAGGTAGGAACTACAGTTACCACGAATCTCTTAAATATCAAAATTAAAAATAAAAAAAAAAAACAAATACATTTTAATTAAGCTTAATTGACCCTTTTTTTTTAAAGTACTGCAATATACAAGAATAGTAATTAAGTTGTTAAAAACTATTTTCTAGAGTAACATATAAATTTGAATCTAATAGTTTTAATTAAATACAAAAAATAATATAAAAAAGATCTGTACATCCACTAAATTTGAAATACCAGATTTGAAATAAAAATAGGAATATAAGTTATTTTTAAGTGATGAGTTAAAATCACACAGCACGTGGATTCTCAATTCACATTATCTCTGCGAATAACATTGAAGGTCTATAGATAAATCGACAACAATTTTCCGTTTGCGGTGTTTCACACAGGCAGTGTCGACAATCTACAGATACGATTGATTTGAAACTATTACTCTATCAACTTATTTCTTCCCAATGACGCATTTAATAAATCATAGATATAAAACAGAGGCTGTCTTCAATTATTAATAAATAAATAAACACAACTGCCTGTTGATTCACTTACCATGCTCTTCTGTTTGTTTTCATAGAACGGATTCCAGCCTACACTCATGACCATTTTGTGCACTTCTCCACTGTCTATATTAGCCCAGCCGTAATATACTCCAGTAATGAAATCTGAAGGCAGTGCCTGCACTACATCCAGTGGAAAGTTAGCTATTTCGCAAGAGATGTTCAATACGAGTTATTTAGAAAAAAATAGCAGCTAGTCATCCCAAATATTATGCAACTCATACAAAATCTTACCAGTAGGTATGCCGAGTTCTTTGGAGCCACGTCCAAATCCAGGAACAATTTGTCCAGATGCGTAATGTGGTAGACTTCCCATTATTTTAAAAGTCGTGATTAAGCGGAGTGATGTTGAATGAACGTCTGCACTCCTCGCGAGCTTATTAACAACTCCAGCCACAGCAATCAATCGCAAATTGAAACGTCTGAGGTTAACATATATATAAAGCAGAATTCAGAACAATCGCGAAAGTTTAATGTTGTTTACTTTAATGTGAAATTAATTATACACTATCATACCCTAAACAAATAGTCATGTTAAAAATCACAGTAGGGCCGACGAAAACTAGAAAAAATTTTGACTTTCATTTGAAAGTGGATGGATGGAACGCATTTACATTTTCCCCAGGTGTCAAACTGACAATAGGGTATTAGTTCCACAAACGGTGGCTGCATTCAAAGTTCTTGGCAATATGGTGTCCAAAATGGTGTCTCCACAGGCAAAATTTCATACAATATAATGTAGAATATTTGTAAAATATTGAAGAAAGCTAAAAATGTGTTAGATATTATTTTAGAAATACTAGACTAAAATAAATTAGCTGGCCCTAAAGCTATGCAAATACTTAATCCTAGGTTCAGCAATTCTAACGCACCATTTCCATGTTCAACGATGGTTCAAACGCTGCTTTATGGTGGATTTACATTGTATCTTGATCTTGATCTTCAAGAAAAGTAGAGCAGGTCAGATATAATGACAAAATATGAACGTGTGAAAGAGTAAAAGGGTGGTAACTCTTTCTTAATTACTATAATATGCTATAATCTGTTTGGCTGTCAAAAACATATATTTTTGTTATTTAATTATTTTATTTGTAGATTAAAACCTTAACTACATTCACTTTTTGCAAAATTATAAAAGTAAAAATATTTTTTTCCCGCTAGAGCAGTTGTTTGGTGAAAAGGAATATACAATTTTGTTTTTGAGTCAAAATTTAAGTTTTTTGCATCATTTATATAAGTTTTCCAGTGAGAAACACTATCCCAAAATGAGTTTGACAATTTTCACTTTGGTACCTTTTTCACTTTTTTGGCTTATGTAGTTAAGGCTTAAGAAAATGATACACTTTTACACTTTTGCAATGATACAAGACCAGTTATATTGGATCGTGAATACCCCTATTCAATTCACTTTTTTCAAAAGAGCAAAAGTGAAAAATAAGAATATATGCTAGCGACACAAAAAAAAAAGAGTATGAAATTTGAGTTCTATGAATCAGCTTTTTAACTGTTTATTTTGATGTGTTTGTGTTTTACCTTTCTAAAAAAGTGAATAAAGCGAGGCTTTAACTTTTACTTCTGTAAAACTTGAGAAAAAAGATAGGAGTTTAGTTTATTGAAAAGACACAATTTTTTTCACATTTTTACACATGTGAATTGAAGGTAGTTAGGCCTTAAGCCTTGAACAATCGTTGAACCTCAGTGGATCAACCTTAAGCCCTAAAAATTGAGATCGGAAGAATCTGCCTGAGATCGAAAAAAAAAACTTTGTTGGTTGAAATGAAAGCAAAAGTTGGTCTGAGGTCGAAAAATCAAAATAAAATCAATTTTTTTGGTCGAAAGAAAAGCCACAATAGTTTGTGTTTTTTAATGATTTTGCCTCCTTGTCACACTCTTTATGTTTGTAATTCCGTTTCATTTAACCATTGGCGAATGAAATAAAATAACAAACACAACAATAATTGTGTTTTTTGCTACTCAAAATAATTCTGTTGGATAAAAACGACAACAAAACAAAGAATTTACATATCAAATACAACAACTATTTATTAGAGTTAGATATGTCCAGATAAAAGCTGTGTTCTTTTGCAACTTAAAATAATACTGTCTTAAAAACACGACAGCAAAACAAAGCGATTTACATGTCAAATACAACAACATCAACTATGTCCATAGAGCTAGCTATGTGCAGAGATTTAAGTGGGTTTGTCTTTTGCATGAAAAAAAGCGCAGCTATTTTTACCAAAAAGTGGGCAACTTCATAATATAACAATTCTTCAAATGGAAGCTTTTTTTATGTCGACACGCTATCAAGTGTATTATAGAAATCAGTGGTGCAGGTGTGTGTGACTTTCCGTTTTACAAGAATTCAAGAAAGACCGACAAAGTGTGAATTCGCTTCAAGCCGATAAACCACCATTTGTCACTTTGTTCAGTGACTGAACTTACAACTGAACTGGCTGTCAAGAAAAAAATCTTCGTCACTGCAAAGTGCAAATTTTAAAACATTCTTAATTAATATATTTTTATAAAATTGTCCGTTTCTTAGTTATTGTATTATTAATATTATCAAAACAATCCATAAGGTAAAACAAAACTATGTAATTAGCATTTTTCATCTACGAGTAACATTTTACACCGGAAACTATTAAAATCGATTTCTTGTTTATCTTCATCAAACAAAGTAAAAGGAGCGTTCGCTTTTGGTCGCCTTTATCGCCGCTAATGATTCTAAAAAAAATATGATATTGCTTAACTTTTAAACAAGTTCCCTTTGCAGACATGACGCACTCAGTGCACGCTGAAAGAAGTATACACGAAATGTTAAAAGATACCCCGCCGATGAATGAAAGTGGCAGTGCCATTCATTCGGGCACAGAAGGCAGGCAATTTAAGCCACCAAATAGTTTGCCATTGCGCAGCAATCATTCCGGTTAGTTATTTTCAGATTATTATTAACATTCATATATTTGTTGCTTTAATATTTTTATTTTTTAATTCCAATCGAAAGCACCAGTAACTCCTATGAGTCCAAGCAGTCCACAAAATGGCATCGATACGAATTTTCTTCGGACTGGAGCTTCGAAAATTGACACCATAAGGAATTGGAGTATATCAACTTATAAGTGCACGCGCCAAATAATGTTGGAAAAACTGGGTAAATCACAGAGAACTGTTGACTCTGAACTTGAAGCTCAAATCGAGCAGTTAAGGGAAACTCAAAGGAAATATCTGTCTATATTGCGTCTTACCAGAGCTTTTAGCTCACATTTCCATCATGTAGTAGTAACACAACATGCTTTGGCTGAGGCTTTCTCGGATTTAGCCCAAAAGAGTCCCGAGCTACAGGAAGAGTTCACTTGCAATTCGGAAACGCAAAGAAATTTGACGAAGAATGGAGAACTTTTATTAAATGCTTTGAACTTCTTTATATCGTCTGTAAACACTTTGTGCAATAAGACAATTGATGATACTCTGCTGACTATTCGTCAATATGAAACTGCAAGGTACTATTATTTGTTTGTATTTTCAGAGTTTATAATATCGCTTATTTCTCAATTGCACATTAATTTTTATCTTAAATAGATAGGTAGATCAATATTTTGGTTAGAAGTTATTATAATTGGTCTAATTTTTCAAATTTAAATTTTTAATATTATTTATCTCCACTTTTCGAGCTCCTTAGAATCTGATCCATAATTTTTATATATCTATATTTCTGTTTGAACGTTCGTACGTTCCTTCACCTTTTTTGCTACCATATCTCAAGAACGATTATAGATTATTTTATTGATAATAATTTCGTTAAGTGCAGAAAGGATTTTTAAAACAAAATTTTATTTTAAATTCTGGATTCTAGTTGACAATTGATAGGATCTGTAAAAATAATCATTATTACAGGCTTATAGATCTTTGGTTGCCGAATGCAAATAAAAATTACTTCATTCTTTCCCGGCGTTTCCTTGGCTATTTTCAAACTTTTTCAAAGGACTAGATCTTTATTTTATTTTTACATTAACAGGAACTCTGATATCACTTATGTATTTCTTCTTTTTAACATTACAGTTAAAAACATAAACAACATTAGAAATAAATAAATAAATAAAAAGGTCTGGACTTTAAACACTCCAATTACAAACAAGGACTTAGATTTCAAACTTATTAAACTTCTCGGAACTTACGGTGTTAATTAATAAGATTTATTAATAAATTCTTCTTTCCGACGTTTCGAAGAAATTTCACTCTTCGTGGTCACGGGATTAGACTAACGTTTCATGGCTGTTGTTGGTTACTTTATTTGGTGGTTGGTTGTTAGTTGTTATGTTCTTCTTGAATCGTGTTGACATAAGCTTGTGCATACAACGCTTACAACCGCAGAAGTGTTGGTGAGTGTATTCGATTTAAAGTTTGCTTATGAGTGAATCCCATGTGATATTAGCGTCTAAGTTCTTTTTAAAAAGTTTTGTGATATAAGCATCTAAGTACTTGTTTGTAATTTGAGTGTTTAAAGTCCAGATCTATTAATTTACTTATTTATTTTCACTGTTGTTCATGCTTTTACCTAAAGTAAAGTAAAGAAATACATAAAAATAGAACTACCTCTAAAGTATGTACAAAGGAATCCATGCGATGGTTTTTTTTTTGTTCCTGGGTGTATATTCGTTAAAATACTATATCAATCATGAAAATCATTTTCTTAAACAAAAAGAAACTATACTAAAAACTGTTGAAAAATGTTGTTCGTCCGAAGATCTTGACTAAGTAGCAACAATGATATTGAATTCAGACTAATTTCATTCTACACACTATGCCATAATAATTGATAGGTAATATTAGGTTTGGCTCTGTTCGTGTTCTTCCCATAACTACGAATTTCTACGAATTAAATTTTTTTTATATAAGCTATGACAGAACTTTGGGCTAAATTCGTAGAAATTTGTTGTTTTGGGGGGTATGCGAACAGATATAGTATTTGTAAAAAAATTAAATTAATACTTAAAAAACAAAACAATATGAAAGTATACCGTACTTTTTTATTTTTTTTTTTTCGTCCCGAATATCTTGAGGACAAACAATGATTTTGGCTTTGGGATAAAGTTATTCGACACATTAGTACATAACAAAAAAATTAATTAAAGTTTTTTTTTAAAGAAAAAAAGCTGCAAACAATAATTATTAATAAGTGTTTTGTCTCTATTATCTCAAAGGCAAACAAATCTTTGGTCTTCACTTGATTGCATATTGAGAAAACGTTTTCGAAAATTTTGAATTGGCGATTTTTTCATAACAAAATAACATCGCACCTATAGCTTCCGAGGGCACTAATGGAAAGTTACCAGTATTTTAACTTAAAAGATACCTATACAAAACACTATAATGCTGATTTTGTCTTGTTAAGTTCAAAGTTTTATAATTTAAGTTTTGGATTGGCTTGAGTCCTCTTAATATGTTGGCAAATTCTGAACGATAACAGCTTTAACTCCTTAAAATAATATATTCTTATATGTTAATGTTTTGAAAATTTAATAGAACAAGAGCAAAATGTGCTGGGCTCTTAGACAATAATACATAATAACGGAGCTGAAGGTTCTCAGTTCAGTTCACATCGTGCTCGACCAAAAAAAATCTGTTCACGCCTTTTTTGTTCAGTTATTTATTCAACAATATTTGGTGTTTTACCATATTCTGACCGGTAAATCTGTCAAATCCCTTGCACTAGATTATTCGCGCTCGAATTATTGTGATAGGGTATAAGTGCACTGCGGCCTTAAAATACATTGTACCCCTATGATTTTATGATTCTAGTACCCGGTTCTTTTAATTCAGCCCTATCGCGTATTACGCGATTACGAACGGATTTGGTGATAAATTTTTTCGGGATTCGGAAAAATTTCCGATTACGATCGTATTCATGATAACGCTGATTGGCTCTATCTCTGCCAAACCCCGACCGATTTTCAATTTTTGACAGTATTTTTGCTTAGATTCTTGATTGGCTGTTGTGTTTTGACCTCTTGACATTATCACTTGTCTTTTTTTCGTTTGTGTACTCTGTTTTAATGGCAATCCTTTTCACTGTGGTCTGTACTGTGTTATTACAGTTTTTATTGCACGGAATAGTTTTTGTTTGGCCTTTCCCACGTATTGCTACCCGTTTTATAAAGAATTTTATTGCAAGCAATTGTTTAATTAAAGTTCAATAAGGATCTAAATTCCACTTCAATGACCTATGACAACAATTGTTGAAAATTGCAAGTTAAATATATCTTGTATTCACCCTTTTTCCGTCCGACCAGGCATTGAAATAAATCGCTGTACAAAATATTCGCAAATTTTGCACCGGACAAACGGTAGTTTTCGGGTTGCTAAATCCGAATCTGAGGTTAGCGACTAAAATTTCGTGACGTTCACTAATAGCTCGAAATTAGAAGTTATTTGAAAATTACATCAAGGTACCATTAATAGTATACACAATTTTCAATAAATCTCTGTTTAAGTTTTTTTTCTGCGACAATTCATTTGGACTGAAGTGCTAGTTGAAAAGTGACGTATTTTTACTCTTTTTTTTTTTGAAAATCCACTTGAAAGCACTACTACTTTTTGTAAATTTTTTTAGTTTTTGTCTGTAAAATGAACCAAAATATATTTTTTCTGATAGTCTTTGATGCGTTGAGTTTGAGTCTAGTATTGAAATTGCTCTAGCATGTCACGTTTTTGATATATTCGAATCTAAAGATAAAAAAATGCATTTTTTATGCAAATTTGTTGTTATATTTTTTGTCGAGGTATTTTTTTTTTTTTTTTTAATGGTCATTTTGAAGTATAGGCATTTAAATTCTTTTAGAATTTTTTAAACACCACCATTCATCTTCGAGAAATCGTCTTAAGCTATACGTAATTCGAAAAATGCAGTCAGTTTGTGCTCAAAAGGGCACATAGCGAGCAAATTGTGGGGTAGTTTTGATTTTTCCTTTATTAATTGTTTACTAGGGTGCTGAATCCGAATCTGAGGTTTGCGACTAAAAATTTCGTAACGCAACATGCAAAAATTTGCAAAAAGTGCTACAAAAATGCAAATTGACTGGATTTTTCGAATAACGTAGTCTAATAAAAGGGTATAAGGGAATAAGGGTATTTGAAAAATTCAAAAATAACTTTGAAGTAAAATTTTCATACTCTACAATGACCATAAACATTTTTTCGAACAAAACTATCTCCAAAAATCCAAATTGGCATAAAAAAAAACATTTTTTTATATCTTTAGTTTCGAATATCTCAAAAACATGACATGCTAGAGCAATTCCAAGACCAGATTCGAACTCAGCGCATCAAAGACCATCAGAAAAGTAAAAATAAATAAAAATGTTCACATAAACTAGTCACTTAGTAAAAAAATACGAAAAAATGTTGGTAACTCACGTTACCCGTTTCGGACACGGGTTTTGTCAGTACCTTGTACTTTTTTTAAATTGAACCAGCCAATAAAGCTTATCTAGAGTGTTGAATTAGATAAAATAGATAAAAGAATCTATCAGCCTACTTATAACTATACAGAAACTTTAAATTGCTGAAAATATTTGACACAAGTTTAATAAAATACATGGTAACTCCACGTTACAAAAAGTCGGTAACTCACGTTATTTTACGTTTTCAATTTAAAACTTAAGGGTTAACCCTCAATTTTTGGTACTTGTAGGATATTTTGCAATTCTAATTTTAAAATTAGGAAAAAATAAACAGGGGCAAAATAAATTTTTCGTTTTTCTCTTTCGTCATGTCCACTTTTTCATGGAATTACCCTTTAGACGAAGTTGCGATGTTTTCATCGAATGCACCTGGGAATGTAATCAAAAAAGATGAAACCATATTATTAAAAAAAAAAAAATATATAAAAGAAGTTTTTTATTTTAATGAATGGTAATTGTGTTAGATACATACATTTGTAACAACTTTCACTTCGATTTGTTTTCCGATAAAATATAAATTTTTATTGAATTGAAGTTCTGACCTAGTTTCCTTAGCCATTGTCGGAGGTGCCACTTCGACACTTTTCCACGTTTTTTAAAAAACTTTTAAAAAAATAGTAAAAATAGCACAATTAATTCGTAAAATAAAATTGTAATGCAGTTTGTTTTGGTGTTTGAGTTTGAATGTATAAGTGCTTCTCAATTGGATTATTTAATTAAATGGGTCTTTTTATTTAGTACCATTTTACTTTACCGATTATTGTGCATATTTAAAAAAAAAGTATTTTGTTTTGCTTTAAATTTCAAACTATTATAGCTACAAACAAAATTTTCTGAGCGAGCTTTCATTTCTTGAGTGTGGTAAGTTAGTGGTGTCGAATCTCCACACAAGGCGAAGACGAGGCTAATTTTATACAATCGAATCATTTTCATATTGCAAATTAAATTTAATAAAAAAAATATACTTGAGTTTTTAGTTCTTTTTTTTTAATCTGTTTTTCTTAAGGGTTGAGTTTGATGCCTACCGAATGGACTTGGAAAATTCAAGACCAGAAATACCACAGAGCCCAATATCAGAAGAGGCGCAAAAGAATTTCCTACGGCAAAAAGAACTGTACGAGAAGCTAAGAACAGATGTGGCTGTTAAAATGCAATTCCTTGATGAAAATAGGGTAAGATACCTGCATTCTTCGACTTCACCAAGATTTTAACTATTTAAATATTCTGCATCGTTAGATTAAAGTGATGCACAAGCAACTAGTGCTTTTGCACAATGCAATTGCTGCTTATTTCTCGGGGAATGCTATAGCTCTAGAAAGTACTCTTAAGCAGTTTAACATAAAGGTAAGCATTAAACTTATTTCAAATAAAAAAAAAAAACATCAAAGCTTTCTTTACAGTTGAAATCTCCAAATACAGCAACGGGTTCATGGTTAGAGCAGTAGTGTTCATTGCAACATCCACCGCCGGTATCAATTTACTTAGAAAACAAAAGTATATCCCATCCATAGTTCCTTTGGGAACGACACCCGAATTAAACATTTTTAAACTCCATGTATGTATGTTTTAATCTTCTTAACTGAAATAAAAGAAACCCCCTCGCGTATCCAACAAAAAAACATACAACAAAGTACTCAATGTAATAATCTCACATAAAACACACACTTCGTTGTCCATTTGTACATTTTTGAACGTAAATCTATTCTAGCTAGGCTAGATTTTATATAAAAGAAAACACCAACAAAATCTAAATACATATTAGTTTATATTAAATATGCTCGATTCGATGAATGCAGCCTACATTGCAAAATGCGATGCAACCAAAAAATTACATGACAAGCATTTTAACAATTTTTATTTTGGGATATCGAATTCCCCTGTTTTCCTCACGCGAACGGATTTAACAAATTATGGTAGCCCTTATCTTGCACTCTGCTAATTCATTTACATTTCCTTGTTTGTCATCAACAGTTGCAAGCTCCCCTAGAACTAATTAAGGCAAGAAAAAACAATGTTTAACCTAGTCAACGTATATAATTACATTCTGTAAACATGTAACTTATTAATTATATATTAAACATAGTAATAAAATTATATATCGATCAAAATTATATAATTAACGTTTAGTTCTTTTCCAGACTCAAGTCCTTAAGCTTTATATGAAGCTGTTCTTCGTCTTCCGCTTTGAACATTTCCTAAAAGAGATATGGTTTATACAGTTTGTATGTTTATTTTATTAATTAACTTACAGGATCATAGATAACTTTTACAATAAGCGAACAACTAGGACATGTTGCCAATTCCTCGCCTTCGATTAATTCGTCCTGGAATTAACACAATTGATTAAATAATTTACATTCTAATAGTTTTGGCTTGCCTTCGAAATTTGAAATCTGTCGCCACAAGGACAAGGATAGTAATACATTTCCTCTTCTTCGTCATATTCAAAATCTTCAATTTCAACTTCGTCATGATAAATACTCATTGTATTTTATTTTTTTATAACATGGTACAAAACCTAATTAAAAAAAAATAACTAAATCGTTGCCGTTTGCTCAAGTTTGATTCTAATAGAAAACTTTAATAATACACGCATGTTATGACTTTTGGGAATTTCGACTACAGTTTTCAGATGTCATTTGTGACGTTTGTAAAATGAGTGCGTTTCGTGTTTTACTTGTTTTTGAAGAAGGTGTTCATAAATGCAATAATCGCCAGTGGCCTAGACGCTCCACAGTGGTTCAAACGACCTCAAAAGTTGGCATCAAAGCAACCTCTGCATATATTTTGTGGCTACGGTATTTGGGCCTAATAGCATGATCTTTTATTCTGTTGTTCTGCTATGAATTTCCATACAAAAGTTTAAGATGTCAAATAAATCTTTTATGAATTTTAAATTTGGTACAAAATAATAAATAATCTTTGCGTGAATGCCTAAATTCACTTTTCATTTCACTTTTGTACAAAAGTGAAAAAATACAAATATATGCTAGTGACACCTACCTGTGAAAAACATTATGAAATTTGGGTTGAGTTAAATGTATTCAAACACGGAAAAGGCTAGTTCAACAACTATTAGGTCTGTTCGTGTACTTCCCATAACTACGAATTTTATTTTTTTATATGAGCTTTGACAGAACTTTGGTGCAAAATGTTTATAAATAACATTTTGGCTTTGGACAAGTGTCTAAAGTTAGACATTGCTTGGAATGGGTTTATAAATACCACTGCGAATTTCTGTGAATTTACCCTAAAGCTCATAAAAAAAATAAAATTCGTAGAAATTCATAGTTTTGGGAGGTACGCGAACAGACATATTATCGATGTCAGTGACGTCTATGAATCAGCTTTTTCACTGTTTATTTAGATGTAGTTGTGTTTCACTTTTCTACAATAGTAACGGCTAGGGACGCTTTTACTTTTGTTCGTGTACTTCCCACAACTACGAATTTGAAATAAAAAAATCTAATGTAAGCGACATAAAAGAAAAAAATCTTGAAATAAAAACATTTGTAAATTAAGTATAATAACTTTAAAAAAGGTTAAAACGTTTTATAGAAAAAAAAAAAAAAATAAACTTATGAAAATATGATACAAATTTAATTAATTCAAATATATGTACCTATGTATAATTTAGTATTAACATTTACAGCCGTATTTAACTTAAACGCCATTCACCGCGTTTAAAGGTTACTTAAAGCCATCTTAAACATATTTTGACATTCGAGACTAATGGTTTTTTTTTATTTCAGAAATATAGGTAAACCTATGTATATTTGTGGGTAGAGTTCTTATATTTTTGCTGTGGGTACCCAATGAAAGTTTTAAGATTTGTGGTTTCCTTTAGTAAAATGAATTGTAAAATAAATTAATTCGATTTATTTACATATTTTTCAATCAAAAGGTCAAGGTGTAAATCAAAGAATTGAATAATGGAGTTTCTGAACATAAACATCAAAGCATCAGAAACCAAAATGGAATCATGTTTCATTTCGTTTGCATTAGGTATACCAGTTGCTTCTCTTTCTTTCTTATAAATACATGCGTGCTCATCTTTTGTTTGCATTTGTTTGCAAGCTGTCAAAAATCAGCTGAAAAGAACATGTATTACCCTGAGGCCACACGAGCCAGTACTGGCTAGCCAGTCGCAATACACTTACACTTTTTTACCGACACATACAAGCCGAAGCAACTGGCTCGTCAACTGGCTTGCTTTTTTCGAATCCAGTTGGGAAGCCAGTAGAGCAGCCAGTTACAGGGTTCGGCAGTACTTTTTCGGAGCAGATTTGGAAAAATTGTTCTTACCCTGAGGCCACACGAGCCAGTACTGGCTAGCCAGTGTCAATACACTCACATTTTTTTACTTTTGGTGAATAAAGGTGAGAAGGCTTTCCCAAACCAAAGTGAATAAATTTTCTAGTGAATTCCCATCGCGTCAGTGTAGTTGCTCTTATTTAACGCCATGTAAGGAAATTCTGACAAGTAAAATTTTAGCTTTCTTTCTGATGGTTTCGCGTTGGTTTGGGAGAGCTTTTACAGAAGAAAGTAAAGGCTATCCAGAACCAACGCAAAACATTCGTAACGTTCTGTTCTTTTGCTGGTTTTGTCGCATAGCATTAGTGTGTTTTTAGTTCATTTAATTTAGTACTTCTATTTTTTTCACTGAAATCGGAGTAGATTTATTCCATTTGGATTAACATCCGAACCCTGGCCAGTATAGAAGCCAGTACAGCATGCCGCCTACGTCACAGCCAATACACGAATAGGAACTTGACAGTCAATGTATGTAGCCAATTGGCTAGCCAGTACTGGCTCGTGTGGCCTCAGGGTTAGTGAGTTTTCTCACGTTACGTTACATTTCAATCGTTTAGTTAAGTAGCAATGAAAAATTGATTATAGATGAGAATTTAAGTAACGTTATTTTCGGCTGTTAGTATTTATTTAATAAAGAAAGACGAACCTATTTCTGGAGACCTGGCTTGAACTCCCTAAAGGGGGAGGGATGTTATACATACGTATATTTACTAACTTTAAATGTCTCACCTCCTAACCCACTGAGTCAGAATGCATAACAATTAACTATAATGCATAGTGACAGTTTTGGTTTCACACTTATTGTGACGCAATGGCTTAGTGGGACAAGTCAACTTCCAGAATGCAACTCAGTAGGGCAAAGCTGAGTATTGCATTTTGGAAGTTAAACCAAGAAGTTCCAGGTAGGTCACCAGAACCAGAGGTGAGTCTGATTGTAACCGCGAACGTGATTGTTTGGTTTTGTTTATTTGATCGCACACTTAACACGTTTAAAAATACCGAGATGGCTTAACTTACCCTTACCCTGAGGCCACACGAGCCAGTACTGGCTAGCCAGTCGCAATACACTCATATTTTTTTACTAACACATACAAGCCTGAGCAACTGGCTCGTCAACTGGCTTGCTTTTTTCGTAGCCAGTTGGGAAGCCAGTAGAGCAGCCAGTAACAGGGTTCGGCAGTACTTTTTTGGAGCAGATTTGGAAAATTTGGTCTAAAACTAGAATTGACTTACATTTTATTCCACAAAATATTAATAAAATAAGAATTGGGGAGTTCATATGTCCAGTCCTAAAGAACTCAAAGATTTATGTGATTGTGTTTGTGGTAATTAAATTTTAATGTGAGTTTTCATCCTTAAGAAATGAAATGCTAATACTGACAAAGTGAATAGAATATAATTTCTTTCACATATGATAATAAATATAAAAAGTATCAATAAAAGGCAATAACAGGATGGTTGTTTTCATCTTCTTTTTTTTCATTTCCTATACATGAATAGGCATGAATAGGTGTGATAAAAGTTCTTGAGAAAAAGGACAAATACTTATTCAAAAATGTAAATTTACCAACACATACACCAAGTCATTGCTGAAATATCCGACGACTAATCTGAAATTGCCATTCACTGGCCCCCTTATGCCGGATTTACACAAGTGACAAATTTGACAAATTTCCATTCATTCACGTCGTTAAAGTGGCAAAATAATAGTTGAATCAAATCATTAATGACATGAATTTACTCGAACGCAAAATAATTGCGTTTTGATGCTCTTTTATCATAATGGCTAAGAATGAGCAGGTTTATTCTTTATTCTGTATTGTCATTATTTGCAAAATAGTGTCACTGTACATTTACATGGCTTCATTTTAATGGCAATACTTAATGCCAATTAGTTCGTCATTTATTTATGATGAATATTATGGCACATTTTCAATTCATTTACACGATTGTGTACAATTTGTCATTTGTGTAAATCCGGCACTACTAATTTTTATTAGCTAAATCGATTTTCGGCGAAAAGGGACTCATCTCAGTCACTACTTGCAGTTTCGAATTAGCTAAATCTCCGCACAGAACCAACGCAAAACATTCGTAACGCTCTGTTCTTTTGTTAGTTTTTTCACATAGCAATAGTGTTTTTAGTTCATTAATTTTGAAAAAGCGGAACAGAGTATCAGTTATACTTCTTTCCTTAAAATCGGACTAGATTTATTCCATTTGGATTTACATCCGAACCCTGGCCAGTATAGAAGCCAGTACAGCATGCCGCCTACGTCACAGCAAATACACGAATAGGAATTTGACAGTCAATGTATGTAGCCAATTGGCTAGCCAGTACTGGCTCGTGTGGCCGCAGGGTTAGGTCACACGAGCCAGTACTGG
Source organism: Dasysyrphus albostriatus (assembly GCA_946251815.1). Classification (NCBI taxonomy): domain Eukaryota; kingdom Metazoa; phylum Arthropoda; class Insecta; order Diptera; family Syrphidae; genus Dasysyrphus; species Dasysyrphus albostriatus. The sequence goes on along the minus strand of OX276335.1, from coordinate 188,533,472 downwards.
CTAGCCAGTCGCAATACACTCACACTTTTTTACCGACACATACAAGCATGAGCAACTGGCTCGTCAACTGGCTTGCTTTTTTCGTAGCCAGTTGGGAAGCCAGTTACAGGGTTCGGCAGTACTTTTTCGGAGCAGATTTGGAAAAATAGGCCTTAAAACTAAAATTGACTCGCATTTTATTTCACAAAATATCAATAAAATAAGAATCGGGGAGTCAAAGTTTTATAAATTTGCTAATGCCCATTTTATTCACTCGTTTAATGCAATTGGATTTAAGCTGCATTCTGGAGGTCAGTTTAAGTTATTTAATCCAGATAAATACTGAATTTTATATTATTCACTTTTCTTAACATTTTAATTTCAAGAAGTGAATCAAACCTTAGATTTTTCAACAGAGTTTAACCAATTTTTTTTTATAATTTTCATGCATTGTTTCGAAAACGAATTAGCTTACTCATGATTCACATGTCTCGCCGTGGTAGTCGAAATGTAGTTCCCAGTATCATGGTCATTAAGCTCGTCTCACTATGTTCTCACCATGGTTTTCTCGCTATGGTCTCGCCATCACATTTACACGCTGTCCTTTGCATTGAGCATGTTTTGCCATCATCTCGCTTGGGTCTCTCCATAGTCTCCCCAAAGTTTTTTTAAATTGAATTTTTCAAAGTGGTTAAAACAAGCTATAGGTCTCGTGTGGTGTGTTTTTGGGACCTCTTGCCATTCGAGAAGAGAAGCAAAAAATTGGTGAAAAAATTGATTAAGCGGTGACAAGGCTTTCCCAAACCAAAGTGAATAAATTTTCTAGTGCATTCCCATCGCGTCCGTGTAGTGTTGCTCTCATTTAACGCCAGTAAGGAAATTCTGACAAATAAAATTTTAGTTTTCTTTCTGATGGTTTCGTGTTGGTTTGGGAGAGCTTTTACAGAAACAAGTAAAGGCCTCCAGAACCAACGCAAAACATTCGTTACGTTCTGTTCTTTTGCTAGATTTTTCGCATAGCATTAGTGTGTTTTTAGTTCTTTTAATTTTGAAAGAATGGAATATGATAGTACTTCTATTTTTTCACTGAAATCGGAGTAAATTTATTCCATTTGGATTAACATCCGAACCCTGGCCAGTATAGAAGCCAGTACAGCATGCCACTTACGTCACAGCCAATACACGAATAGGAACTTGACAGTCAATGTATGTAACCAATTGGCTAGCCAGTACTGGCTCGTGTGGCCTGAGGGTATAGGCATTGAGTAGCTGGGCAACTGCCTAATACTACGTTATCATTAGGACAAATGAGGTAATTTCGTTGAAAATTTCCAAATTCGATACGAAATTATCTTATTTCCCATACAAAATCACATTTCTAAATTTGCACCAAATTAGGTTGGAAATTAAGTCAAAACCTATTGAACACACCCAATTGGCCGCAGTTTGAAGAGCTCTGAAAACGTTTTGCATGAAAATGTCAAAGCTCAATGGAAGAAGAAACTAAAAACAACAACAAAAAACAATTAACTGCCAGTTGAAATTCAAATATGAATTGAGCTGTCAAACGAAATTACCAAAACACATATGAAAACAATTTTTCTGTGATTTGCGAAATTACCTCATTTCGACCCTAATGAAAACGTTATATAAGCGTGTTCTAAGAAAATCTAATAAATACGACTGTCCCAGTTTTGGGGAGGTGCGCGAACAGACATGTTGTTTTATTTTATAATTGTAATGTCCCAACTAACATACTCTCGAGAGCTAAGCTCCCATTTTCTCAAAAAAACGCTCATAGTACTTTTTTAGATCTTATTGCCAAACTTAAGACTTGATCTGTCATAATGAAACATAAATTTGTCTCATAGTGTTTTCATTAAATGATGTAAGCATTTTTCTTGGATCAAATCACTTTAATCTTATACCTAGAACAATTATTACTCCTGTATGTAAATTGAAAGTCTTATAATAATTTTGTTTTCAAATTTAAACTCTAAACGTCATTTTTAAGTCTTTAAAATCTCTTAACAAGAGCTAATAAAGTAACAACTACAAAACTCTAACTATAGGATTCATATGAGATGTTGCACTGACAGCAGCTTTATTTGATTCATAGAACAGTCGTTCTTTTTTTTAACGTTTTGAATTTACATTGTTTTCTGGCGTTCAGTTTTCTATTGGTCTGTCTACCTGAAGGAAACATTGGATGCTGATGCCGATTACTGTTTAAAATGTATTTTATTTTGTTACAAATGTGAACTTTCGGTGATAGACTTTCTTTTTATTTTATTTCGATGTAATATAAGGTTTTTTTACGGCGTTAGCCCGTTGTAAACGTTTTAATGTTTTAAACTTCATAACTTTGTCAGAATTTGTGTGGAAAATAAGACAGATTTACGCAGTTTAAAATTTTACTACGAATATCAAATATTATAGTTTTGTTGCGGAATGTTAATTTTTTTGATATTCTTTGTCCATTTATTCCAAAAATTATGACGTTATAATGAAGATTTATCGTTCGGAAAAGGCAATGCATAAAATTTAATATTTCAAACTTTGAGATTTCATCTTTTTTTTAAACATCAACAATAATTCACATTCTTAAGAAAAAAGGGAACGCATCACCGATTTGTTCTTGGTTCATTTGATAGATGTCAAAATAAAGTCGCATTAAAGCATCAGACTTCTCATAAAAAAGTGTTTATTTGCATACCAATATTAATGGACAACACTCTCATAAAAATGTCTTTTTAAGAGTTAAAAATATCGATACGACAGCAGCCATATTTAAATTTGAACGAAGTGTTTTTTGTATAGCTTGAGGGTTACCGTGATATGAAATTAAATTTTGAAATAATTTTTTTGGTTTTCCATTATGATGAATTTATTTAAGGTATATTTATATATATACATGTATTGATAGTGATGTTTATTTTGTTCAACATTAAATGCAAAAGAAGTATTTTTACAAGTATATTCGTAATGTGAAGTTTTGTTTTTAAATACTGTGCTTAAGTTCTTTGTCTCTTAGGAGCATCATCAGATTGAAATAATGACATTTATTTACAGAGCATCTGAAATTTGCACTGTAAAGTGACAAAATTGAAAGTCAGTAATCATTGACAGTTTCGTTATAAGAAACGTGAAACAAATATTTAAAAATATAAATTCTAACTTATTATTTTTTCATTAAAACGTCTCTTAACGTCTTGTAAATTCTTAGATTACAAAAAACAGGCATACAAGTATAAAACCATCAATTCGACATATTATCCGCTATTACATCATTTTCGTCATATACCATGAATAAGTACCATAAATAATGTCAGCAGAATATGTACTATTCTTGTTCAAAGCAAACATTAAGGTAACCCTTTTTCCAATTCAAAATAAAATTAAAATAATTTAAATATTAATTGTTTTGAAAGCGCTTTGTTATTTTTCGAAGTAAAATGTGTAAGTTAGTACAAAAAGTTTCAATCGCACTAAGATTTAACTCCACATATGTGACAAACTATAATTATACTAACGTTGCCATGAAATGAAAATATAAATTCACACATTCATTTTTCAACATGAGACAATGACGATGACACATACAGACATAAATACTTCGTACCAAGTTTCCGTAGGAAGTATACGAATGTGAAAGATAAGTATCTGTTTTTTTTAACTATGCGCATACTCTTTCTCTTTCATCAACTCCCACAAGAAGTGACGCAATCTCCTAACAAGATTAATGGAGCATTTTTCATCCCATAGGAACAATAAAAATGTTTCTATAAGAGCAAATTAACTCCTATAAGTGGGCCATTTAAGGCTTTTAACATTTTCATAAGGATGTAGGAGTACTCTTCTAGAGTGAGAATAACTCCCGGAATAAAGTCTCACAAGCCTCTAGGAAACTCTTATGAGAGGAAAATTGTTACTTGGGGTCTGTACGTCGAGGAGTGAGGTGTCACTCATATTTTTGTATATTTTGACTTAAGCTGTCAAAAAATTTAGCTTGAAGTGAGAAGAGGCATGTATATAAGAAAATTTTTTTTTTTTTTTTTTTTTTTTTTTTTTTTGAAATTCATTTTTATTTTCCATTTTCTTAAAACTATCTTAAAGCTAGACAAAAATTCATAAAAACTACTTATCGATATCTTAAAACTAACTTACTGGCCCCAGTCGGGCGCTCTAAGTTAAACTATAATAACTTAATGCTAATGCCTTTCGGCCTAAGAACTATCTTAATACTAAATCCAGGTCGGTTTTATTTTTTACCGAGAAGAATTTACAAAAAACTCGGAAAATTCTCATCAATAGACGGTGTTCACATTGGACTGAAAAACTGGATTTTTTTTGACGTTTCAGTATTTACATCTTCCTTTACTGAAGAAGTGGGAGCGAGATGTGAATACTGAAACGTCAAAAAAAAATCCAGTTTTTCAGTCCAATGTGAACACCGTCATAGAGCTAAATATAATAGCCAATCAAATGAACTACGGCTTACGTTGTTTCGGAGGTAAATAATGTTGCAAAAGTTGTTATTTATCTACGTGACCTTTGTTGGTATAATTTGTTTCCAAAAGGTAGAAGAAGTGGTGAGAGAGAAATGAATCGACATGACATAATTTTCCCAGCGAGAAAAAATCTGCTGATTGTTGATTGGATTCAGGTTGCGATGTTGGACATTTGTATGTTCTGGGAAGTCGGAGTGTGATGAATGCTACCAACACTTGGTAGAGCTAGGGCATAGAGCAAACCTATTTTATCACGTCAAAAGGGGGTTTACATGGATCAACATCTTGTTGAACATTTTTGACAACCACCGATGTTCGATCATTCCCTGCGTTCAAGGATCCAGAAATCTGAATTTTTGGGGCTTCTGATTGGTCAGCTGTCAAAAAAAAATCTGAAAATTCAGATGACTTTTCGTTACGTTTGCTTACGTTTTTCAGATAAAAATTTTCATCTGAAAATTCAGATGACAGCTAATAAACAAGACAAAAAATAAGAATCTGCACATAGAAGCTGAACTTAATAGTAGATGCAGCTATTTTGTGTTCTGTTGTCGGTTTGGTACGACTTGTTGGTTTTTTTTAAGTTTTGTTTTTTTTGTAAGTGAATAAAATAAAAAAATAAGATTGAGAAGTAGTTTTTCCATGGCATTTTGGCTTTAGTTTTTCCTTAACAAGAAGTTAAAGTTATACCCATTTTTATTTAAAATAATTACATTTGGTGGAAAAACGCGAATAGGACGTGCATTTGGGAGTAATAACTGTTAATATTTTTTGGTTGCCAGTATAAAGTGTGGCTTCAACTATTTTCTTAAGTATTATAATCCAAGTAAAAACAACGAACAAGCTTTTTCCAGTTAACTTACATAGTAACTTCCTCGTCAGAGTCACTTATTATGCGACAAAAAAAGTTCTTCCTTATATTACTTTCAGTAAAATCAGCAGGTTAACACAAGATTATGGCAGAAAAAAAATATATGACATTTGGCTGAAATTTCAGATTTTTTGAGCGTTCAACATTACGTTTCAGTACTGAATTTTCAGATTTCTGCCGATGAACGCACCCATTGAAACCCCATAATGTGACAGCTAGTTTTATGTTGTTTTATTTTTATTTTCAGAAAAAAAGTAAAATTGAAGATTAAAGTGAATTTGTTTGTTTGATAAATCATAAAAACAATAGATCATCAGCAGAAACATGTCGGTGGAATTTGCAAAACTAGATCTCTATGAATATATCGGTGTAGATATCGATGCACAAGAGGCAGACATACGAAAGGCGTATCGAAAAAAAGCACTTGCGTGCCATCCAGACAAAAATCCTGATAATCCAAAAGCAGCCGAGACTTTCCATATACTATCCAGAGCCTTGGAAGTTCTTACAGATACAACAGCAAGAGCTGCTTATGATAAAGTATTTAAAGCGAAAAAAGCTGCTGAAGTAAGAAACCAACAGCTTGATAGCAAAAGACAGAAGTTAAAAGCCGACTTAGAGCAACGCGAACGGGATGCAATTATTGTAAGTCAATATAACTCCAAAGGGTACTCAACTGTTAAGAAGACCGATGAACAAATACTACAGGAGCAAGTTGATCGACTACGTAAAGAAGGCTCCAAGTTGCTTGAAGAAGAACTTGCATCTATGCAACGGGAGTTAAAAAAGATAGTAGTTACACATGCTGCTAAATTTGATTCTTCTCTTCATCGAATAAAAATCAAATGGAAGGCAGAAAAGGGTGATCCGTTGAATGGTGGCTACTCTGAGTCTAAGTTACTGAATTATCTTAAAAAGTATGGAGAAATTGAGGCTTTTGTCATGTCCAAAAAGAACGGAAGTGCCTTAGTGGAATTCAAATCTCTAGAATCAAGTGAAATGGCATTATTATATGAAAAGGGTGATCTCAATAATTCTTTGAGCTTAGAATGGATCACACCACCGTCAAAACAAAATGCAAACAATTCTACAAATCTCGCCTCATCAACCGATTTTGAAAGTTTAGTTCTAAGACAATTGAGGCAGGCTGAAGAACGAAAGCGACTTATTGAACAAATGCAGAAAGAAGAGCAAGAAACTTCATAGGATATGTTTACGTTATTAGTATAAGTCATGGTGTTATAACCAACATATTTATGTAAATAAAGTTTTTAGAGAATTTGATTGTCTTGTAAATTTAATTCCATTTTGATAAAAATAGTATTATTCAACCATATGAACATATATTATAACATAAGCAGTAAGATTGGCGAGGGTGTTGTGATGCGAAAAAATTTGAATCTACTTTCTGAAAAAGTAGGTACGTACATTTGGTCAACTATGCCTTGACCCGTATTTTTGTATCTATTAGTATTAACGAAAAAGCAGGAAACATTGTTCTACCATTAATATATGTATATACATACAAATATCTTAACCGTGACACTAATTTATCAGTAAGTTAGAACTGAGTTGTCCTACCGCTAAGTATTAATTACTGAACAACTTTTCGATAGATTTTAAATTAAGTAACATATTTAACAATTTTCGCCACCTACAGGATTTACCTATGTAAATTAATTAAATAGAAGCAACAAATTTTTTTTAATGAGCAGTGATCGGCAGTATTAATTGTATTTAACTGAAATGGATCACGTTGTTTAATTTTGTTATTCACACCCCTGCCCTCCCGAAGCTATAGCATTCTTAACATATAAAATGTAGCCAAATCGGTGGAATACCTTTTGAGGAGATCGTGCACTAAATTTTATTCAAGTTATACCCTTAGATCGAGTAGATAGGTAGTCATTTTATTTTTTTTAGAAATATCCACCATCAAAAAATATCCTCATCATGATACCAATGGTTTTTTACTGTTTCGACGATTCCTATCATTTTTGACATTGCGTTATACATTAAAGAAAATTGAGTAAAATTATAACAAGTAGCAAAGAAAGTGGCCTTAACCCTTTTTTTTTTTTAATTTCATCTGATTCACAAAATCCCTAATTTTACAAAGTGGTCAGACTTGCAACAGTCAAAAAAAGTAGTAAGGGACAGTCTTACCTTTCATTTGATACCCCATTTACAGAAGTTACACTATAGGTACATTTAACGGAAAATATAACCTTAAAAGTGCATTTTCTACTACTAGTAGTTTTGTAAATGTTTAAACTAAAACTATCGGTCAGCATCCTCTTTTTGCGTGGCAGCAATGAGGTAGATAAGATAATATTACGCTCGGCTCCTAGACTATCCATAGGCATTTCATAGGGTGTCTAGTTGAAGTAACTGTGTATAATAGTTGCTAACCTTACCTAACCGTCAATAAACACAATACTTTGAACTTTGAAACTTCGGCGGTGAGACTATACACTCAAATTGTCCGTGATATGTGATCAGATGATCATTATCTAGGAGGGATGCGTAAAAACCAATTTCATCTAACATGATTACCTTTCAAGTAGCATTCACATTTCGTTTTCGATGCACTGATTAATCACTAAAGCCTTTATTAAAGGCTTTATTCAAGCTTTCGACGAATGTGTACACTCTGCTGTCGGCTCTCATCCTATTTCAATAAAGAAGGTTCAATACCTTCTTGTTATGTTATTTTTTAAAACAAAAGAAATGGCAAAATTGCTAACAAAAATAATGCTGATGTACTCGATTTTTTAGAGTTTGACATTTGGGTAAATGTATGTGATGTTTGACACACCGATTTTCAAGAGCTGCGGTGTCCGAGTGGTTAAGGAGATGGACTTGAAATCCATTGGGTTCTACCCGCACAGGTTCGAATCCTGTCCGCAGCGTATTTTTTTTTATTTTTAATAGCAACAACCTTTCAACCATTGAATAATTCTCTAATTAATTTGTAATTATTTAATGCTTTCAACCCTCTACTAGGGATCCACAAATAAATATAACATGAATAAAATGCAATCTATAACAGAACTTTTTAATTTTAATGATGATGGTGTTTTTTGTATAAGATGTAATATTCTAGAATAAGGGCATTGCTCCAAGCCCATGTGTGTTTGCAACTATAAGTGTGCCCAACATTGATCTTCATAAATTATTACATAATCTCTTTATCTACAAAAACAGAGAGGGTCCATCTTATTAAATAGAGTTCAATCTTATCCCTTTTGGTATTGTTTTTTTTTTTAAATACATTTTTCCTAATTTTTATGATGGTTTGGTAGGCTTACTAACTTCTCTTTTTCAGCGCATATTTATATGGTCTTATGAGGTCCGTCAAGATTGCACCACCACAACCGAAATTCAATAATCCAATGATGCAATAGTTAGGTGCTAATTAAGTGCTGCAATCATAAGCTGAGAATTTAATTCTCTTCCCCTTCAAATCTATGGTGGTTCTTACTGGACATAAAGATAGCAACGCCATAAAAGAAATAGAAATCCAAAAATCTAATTATGCAGAAGTTACGTCATACGTACATTCCGTAACATTTGGATAGCCTCACTTTATTTATTAAAAATAACTATTTTTGGTACCTTTTTACTGAAAACATACGGAATTGTAAATTGAATCACAAGATGAGATAGCCTCCCCGAGATGGCTTGCTGTCACTAAAATTAACTTTTTTTTTTGTGACATTAGAATAGCCTCACAGTGTTTATTGCAATTAAAATATTAACATTTCGATTTATTTCTTAAAGAAAATACTTTTTATTTATTTTTTGCAGTTGGACAAATTATATAGGCGCTATTCATAAGCTTTGTGTTTAAACTAACCCAATACATTTTTAATGATCCTCAAATCTGAAGAGTAGGGTAGAAAGGAGAGTTTTGTTTTCCAAAAAAGTTTAAATTACTGTATTAATTGGACCATTGCTCTATTAAAAAGCAATCGGAAGGTATCCGAAAATATCCTTAAACTTTCGAAAAGCTGTTTCCAAATGGTATTTGTAGTCATTTTATGGTTTAAGAAAACTAAACTAATTATATTATAAGGAGAGAATGTACCAAAATACCAAAACTTGTCTCTCTTAGCTTTGATGGGAATATAAAATCAACTTTTTCTTTCTTAACTAGTGACGACTACAGTATTTTACCTTCCTTCTTTGTCCAAATGTTAAACTTTTGTTCCCCTGAAAAATATTTGTTGCAAAATTCCTGAGTTGAATGCTGGTATCAGAATTTCATACAATGTGGTATGATGTTAATTAAGAAGATGTAGAAAAAGCACACTGGTAAATTGATTTCTTTTCTTTAAGTTTCGCTAAGTTAAGGCAGGTGTTCCACACTTTAAATAACCCAGCTTATAGCCATTAAGCTCTCTTTTAACCCAATTTTATATCATACCTTGTTTAGATAGTCAGTGTAGTTGGTCGTTTGACTAAATATTTTCCGCTTGTCTGGTATGATAGAATAGCGAACGCACAACCATTCCATATGAAAATGGATCTTTTAATTAATAACCAATTTTTTGTTTCCTATGAATTTTCCGAGCTTGAAAGCTATGGGACAGTAATTTATCGTTCTAGAACTTAGTTTTTCTGAATTTCGGTGTAGTAAGCGATTATTTCCTGCTTACTTCAAAAAATAAAATTTAAAAAAACGACAAAAAAAGCCAAGTGAGGCTATTCTATTGCTACAAAAAACGGTAAATTTAGTAAAAGTTAGCTTGGGGAATTTGTAGCGGTGCTATCTTGACGTCAAGATCTGAGGATAGTTTTATTAATGTACAATCATTTTTGGTTTTCGGAATTAAAATTGACTATTAAATGCTAAGTGACCATTTCTTTAAAACGGGTGCAGGTTAGCGAAATTAAGACCTATCAAAAGGTTGAGTTTTACTTTCAATCTCTGGTTACGACAACTGATAACATTGACCGTATCCCAGGATAGCAAAAAACGTCAAAAAAGTTTATGTTAAAAATGAAGTTATAAAAAATTTAATCTAGTACACTTAACTCTTGTGTACTTAAAGACTAGAGTGCGCTACACACACTTTAAGAAACACGTGGGATTATAGGTGCCAAGAAAACTAAAGGGCTTGTATGGCAATCGAAGTAATAAACGTATTTTCAGTTTAACCACACCAAAGGTCAAATCTATTTAAGCTTTAGCCTTAGATTTTTAACGTGTTCTTACGAAGCCAGAATCTGTATTATAAGTAAAATAAATTCGCATTACGCAACTACAAAATAAAAATACTTCAACTTTTTTCTCAAAATTTATTTCTCCATTAAAAAGTTTGCATTAATATTAAATTTTATTAAGTGTTTGCTTCCTGCACCCTTAGCACTTTGCCATCCAATAAATGACTGGTGTGATTGGAAGCATTATTGAATGCATCACGTGTTGCAAATACAACAAAACCATAATTCTTGGAGAATCCTTTATTTTTATCAAATATAACTGATGCGTTGTTGACGCTTCCAAACTTTGAGAAATATAATTGCAACTCCCTGCTTCCCACTGTCCATGGCAGGTTTCCAACAAACAGCTTATAAGAATTACGAAGAAAAGACGCCTGCGACATTGTGTTTTTGTTTAACTCTATTTAGACACTTCTACTAAATGGATGGTATGACCGCCCATTAATTCAATCAAATCCACTCCTGAATATTTTCCAATATCGTCGATATTTATCTGAGCTGCCTGTAAATTCCACTTCTTGAGCAATGCTTCGATTGACCAATCAGCACTACGCTCTTGATATGTGAATATGAACTTCGCTTCGGGATTTCTATCTAACAAAAAAGAAACTGTAACAACAATATCCTCGAATACACCTGGATCGTAATAACAATCCGCCGCTATGATTAAATCAAGTGTTCCAAGGTTAAACACACTGTTTAGCAGTAAGCCCCAACTTAGACCAATAACATCAATACTTTGACCAGGAACCAGATTATTTGCTAAGCAAGCTCGCCGAATATGTGCCAAAGATTTTGGAAGAATACAATTATCACTTAGAACCACCTGTGCTCCACACTTCGCGGCTAATATACCAGGAAGAGCAGTGCCTGCACCAAGTTCTAGAACTCGTTTTCCAACCAAAGAATGACGCCTTTCCCACAAAAACCAAGCAAGAATGGGAGCACAGGGCCAAGTGTAAAACGAGTAGCCCGACTGCAAGAGCTGTAAGGAAATTTATTTAAAAAGTTTGTGATAATAATTATTAACCAAACAGCTTACCTCTGGAATAAGTATTTCAAGAGACTTTTCAGGTGGTATTCCCTGATCTGGTTGTGTTACGTTAGTGAAGACGAATTTCTTCAAATGTTCTGTAGTTGCTCCATCGGTCATTTGAAGCCCCCCTGATGTCATTTGTTATGCCAAAATAAAAATATTTATTAGTAATTTTAACAAAACGAGCAAATGCGCAAATGCAGATCTAGATTTGTGACAGATTTCAAGGAATGGCTGTATTCAAAGTCTCAGATTTAACATTTGGCCACGTTTAGAAATTGGCCGCGTTCTTGGATTCTATGTCCCCTTTAACACGAGGAAACTGAGTTGCTAGCAACTTTCAGTTCCTGGGTAAGAAGGGCAGAAGGAAAGGGGGTGAACAAAAAGAGATTTTTTTGACATTTCCTTTCACATCTACGGTTAAGGTGCGTTCAACCAAGAGAATTGCAGGAAATCTCAAAATTGCCTAGATTTTGTTTCCTTGTGTGAAAAGTACAAGAGATTTTTAAGAAAATTAAAAGAAAAAAATCTCCAGCATAACTTGTTTCTTCGTGTGAAAGGGGACATTCACAGAAATGTGACTGACATTAAAATAGTTGTTGAACTGTGCATATTTTAATGCATTCAGCTCAACTCATATAAGGTCTGTTCCTTTAATTTGAATTTCTGTAATTTTCTGTGCATTTCTGCGCATTTTAGTCCAAAGCTCTGTCAACATTTATAATAAATAATTTTGTTGACACAAGTTTGGACTTAAAATCACAGAAATTTAAAGTAAAGGAACACACATATAATGATACCATAAGGTATTGATGGCTACCCTTTATTTTTGTGAAAACGAACACTTCCGAAGCAGGTATCTTCCTTTATGATAGTCAGAGTTGATTTGGTTTCATGGCCATACACCATAGGAATCTCAACATTTCGGTACTTAGGAATTTGCTTCCCGATATCAAAGATGCAACTCGTCACATATAATCTGCTACCAGAAACAGATATGAAAACTCCAGTTCTGCTAAACGGATCGTAATAGGGTTTTCACACCAAACCCCAAAAACGGTTTTCGGTGAAAACTTTTCAAGAACTCGAAAATGATTCACACCGAACATTACACTTTTTCGTTCGACTAATGTCAGTTTTTCATTGACCAATCACTCACAATTTTCTTTTCTTTCTGTTGTTTACCTCCTTTTTATGAAAGTTAAATGCTGATTATTTATCTAAATTTGATATATATGAACAATTTTAATTACCACAGGCGAAATATTAAGGGTATTCATGAAACGATGTAAACTTTTCAACATAGTAATTATTTTAAATTTACGATGCACGTTTCATGAACACCCTTTAGAAACGGCTTGCGTAAACATCGTAAACTAATCCGTTGTTTGTTTAACGTCAAATAAAAAATATACTTTCGTCCAATTCTGTTTTCAATCCTTAGCCATTTTGAATAAAATGTATTACGTTTTGATGTTAGATTTATCATATTTTGTACTATTGTAAAGCGAGCGGTTCGCAGCAAATCATTCACAATAGTACAAAATATGACAAATACACAACGCTAAACAACAACAAAAATTCGTCGTCGCTGCGAATTCGCGTTGGTTTGGGAGAGAATTTTTGTTGTTGTTTAGCGTTGTGTATTTGTCATATTTTTTTCTATTGTGAATGATTCGCTGCGAATGCGGAGCGATTCGCGTTGGTTTGGGAGAGCCTTTAAAGCTCTCCCAAACCAACGCTTCTTATCACAAGTTCTATTCCATTCAATCATATCATAATAACTGCATTTACTTTAGTGTAAATTATGAAATGCAATGACTTAAGGTTCTCCCAAACCAACGCGAATGCGGAGCGATTCGCAGCGAATCATTCACAATAGTAAAAAATATGACAAATACACAACGCTAAACAACAACAGAAATTCGCCGTCACCGCGAATTCGCGTTGGTTTGGGAGAGCCTTTAAACCACAACAAAAAAACTTAAAAATCTTATTATACATTTTTAAGTTTTTTTGTTGTTTTGATATACAAAAATTATTATTTGAGTACTCTCATTTGAAAGTTATTATTAAATTTGGTTTTGGACAGTTTTTCTTTCAATTTTTGAATGTGATCACCTCACTTTAAGATGACAGCATACAACAAAATTATTGAAGATTTTTTTTAAACAAAATGAGAGCAAAAGAAGCACAGACATAATCTGCGGTGCAGATTTTCGAATTTCAAAAGTCTATGGAATGGTTGAAAAGCTGCAAAATAAAGATAAACCTGCACTTATGGCAGCACTGTGCATCACGTTCAACAAACAAATAGACATATCTGATTTCATATAACTGTAGTTTGAGTGCATTTTTACTTGCGGGACAGTGGCGAAAAAGCATAGTTTTACTTTTACAAAATTATAATTAATTGTTTTTGTGATTTTGTTTTCGGAAAACATTATCTCATCGAATATTTTAAGCCATGGATGAAATTAATGACTTTTTTGACTTTTCTAAAAAATTTGAGCGTATTACTGTGCCGTCAGGGTGCCTTACTGGCCAAACGACAACCTATCCTCAAACGTCCATTGATACTCGAATAATAAAACGTGAAGAAAAGGGAAATGATTATGCTCTCGAATATAGTATTGCTGAGAAAAAGCGCATGATGGAGGTAAGTTTTAGAAACCTACAAACCTTCTTCTAAACTAGTTCTTAAAGTATTGCTCCTTGCGTAGGAAGAAAATGTTTCGGCTGGCCCTTCTTCATTTACTTACGCCGAATCATCTATGCTATCAGAAATGGAAACCTTAGATGATATTGATGACGACGAAGATGGGATTGAACAGAAAAAGATAGGTCCAACAGATGATCCCGTCTATGATAAGTATCATTTTAATATGCAATGGAATGATGGACTTCCAATTCATGACTCTCATAAGGAAATAATTGAGACAATACGTGCAAAACGTGTTGTCATTCTTGAGGGTGATACAGGATGTGGAAAGACGACTCAGGTAAATTAATAACTTTTAATAAATGATATATATATATATGTAAACAGTTTCTCAAACTCCATTGCGTAGGTGCCACAGTATATTCTTGAAGACGCCTATAAGCGCCGTGAGCGTGTAAACATTATCGTCACCCAACCACGCCGAATAGCTGCAATTAGTATTGCTCGTCGCGTTTGTTCCCAGCGCAAATGGGAAGAAGGTAGCATTATTGGTTATCAAGTAAGTATTACGGCCAAAAACAAGGTTTTTATATTGTATACATAAAATTATTTATTCAGGTTGGATTACATGCCAACATGTCTGAAGATACACGCCTTCTATACTGTACAACAGGTGTTCTTTTGCAAAAATTAATCAAGGAAAAATCTCTGAGAAACTACACTCACATAGTTTTGGATGAGGTCCACGAACGTGATCAGGACATGGACTTTTTATTGATTGTTATACGCCGATTGATGATGACAAATTCGAGGAATACAAAAGTCATACTAATGTCTGCCACAATTAATACAGGAGAGGTTAAAAATTACCATTTCCCTCAACTTTGCTTGTTTCTTATTTTGTTTTAAATCGTTATAGTTTGCAGAATATTTTACTTTTGGGAGAACTCCTGCACCAGTAATTAAAGTGGATTCAAGACGTAATTTCGTCGTCAAGGAGCATTACCTTTGTGAATTGTCAAGAATAAATAATGTAAGTACCTACATATTAGAAATATCTGAAAAAAATATAATATTTAAAGTTATGTTTTCTAACGCAAAATTTGAATACTTTAATAAATACTACCTACAGGTCGGATACCAAAAAGCAATCACATTTCAAATCCCTTTTTGTTTTTGAAAATATTTTCATTAAAACCCCTGTATGTAAATAACTGCCTACAGCATTTTTTTTTTAATCGAGCTTTACCTTTTCACTATAATGCATTTGTGATGCTTCATGGTTGCTTTTATTTTTCAGTACATAGTACAATAACTGCGATAAATTGCTTTCATAAAAATGTGTATGTACAGTGGTGGAAAACTAATTAGAAACGATGAAAAAAATACATAAGACAAGAAAACATTAATTTTTTTCATCTTTCTAATTGAATGACCAATTTCGAAAAGGTCGCATCTCGATTTTTTTCACAAATACATTTTTTCATATCAATGTCATCATAATGCTTTCCTGCACCTATTATGATCAAAAAAGGACATCTTTGGTATTTTAAATTTAAAACTAGGCTTTTGTAAATAATTACTTCCTTTTCGAAATTGGTCATTCAATTAGTTTTAATTATTAAAAAAAAAAATTGTTCAAGAATTTAGTTCAAACTATTAAGAGAGTTTTTTTTAAATCATTTTTAAAAACGAATTTCATAGTTTTGAAGATTTTATATTTGAAAATATCGCTGTTTCTATGTATGTACTTGAGCTCGTGCGATCCAGTTGTTCATTTTAAAATCTTGAAATATAAGCATTTCTTAAACGGTTATTGACGTTTTCATGATAAGTAGTTGTGTATTTTTTTTCCAGTAATTATTTATGATTCGTTAGAATGAAATAGTAAAAGCACAATGAAAACATTGGTTTTCAAAGTTTTTTCTATAAATATACAGCCGATTAAAAATATTGATTTAAATTTTCAGAATGTTCAAATAGACTACGAAGAGCCCGGCATCAGTAATGAAATGTACCAACTTGCATTGAAATTAATCATAGTTATCGAAAACATTGAAAGTCATGAAAGTTCAAATAATCCGAATCAAAAGACTTCTATTCTAATGTTCCTTCCAGGTATTAATGAAATCGACAGAATGGACAAAAAACTTGAAACAATCCAAAACATGTAAGTTTTATCATTATATTAAGGGTGAATTCATACAAAAGTTGAGTGTTCAAAATTTCTGCTTTTCATAGTTAATTTTTTTCAAAATATTGTTTTTTAAAACAAAAATTTAGTGGAAACAAAAAATGGTTACTCTTACACTAAAAGAATACAGAACAAGTAGATATTTCAGTTTAAAAAGGAGGAATTTTGGAAAGCTACATTTTTTCTTGATCTGTAGATCTACGAAGCTAATTTGAAAACAGAAATTTGAAGTGTAAAAGTCCTTTTTTCTTACAATGTATTGAGAATGCAATTTGGATATTGGGAGTACTAGATACACAATCTATTTTGCAAAGCAAAAAATCACCTTTATAATCATGGTTTAAAAAGCACTAACACTAATTACTATATCACTTTTTTTACAGGCAAGGAAGTGGTGTTAAACTAATGCCAATCCGTTTGCATTCTATGATTTCACCCGATGAACAACAGAAAATCTTTCATAGAGCTCCACCAGGTCATCGTAAAGTTATTTTGGCTACAAACATTGCAGAGAGTTCGATTACCGTTCCTGATGTTAAATATGGTAAGCAAAGAAATGTTTGTTTCATGAAAATTTAAAAATAAAATTACCGTTTTAGTAATTGATTTCTGTTTGACAAAGTCTCTGATAACTGATACAAGTACAAACTTTACATCATTGCAACTACATTGGGCGTCCAGAGCAAACTGTCGTCAGAGAGCTGGACGTGCTGGACGTGTTATGAACGGAAGAGTTTATCGAATGATATCAAAACAATTTTATATGGTGAGTAAACGTAAAATCGAATTTATAATTGAAAGATTGTGTCAGGTGCTTATTAACTTAACTTATTTTAGGTTGGGTTGTGTGGAATTCCAGTAGCAGAAAAATAATTCCACAAAAAAACGACTCTTATTGGGAATTTTATCGAATTCTAGCGTATTCTAATTAGTGCGATAAATATTCTTTTATTATAAAACGGGAAATATTTAATTTTCTAAAGTGAAGTTGATTCTTCAATTTTTCAGAGAGATGATGGTATTGATTTCCTATAAAAATATGGTTTATTATATTTTATTCACACGTACAAATTATACCTAATTATTCGCACCAGTTACGATTGAAAAAACTCTGCTGCGCAGGCCATCAGGGGTGGATTCTAAGACTCTTCGGGCTGGTGTGTAGGTGCCCGTACGCTCCAGGGGTCCCAGCCGCTTTATTTTCAGCTTTTTGACCAGGTCGAATTTGCTGTGAAGCCCTTATAGCTCATTGTTAAATCTTCTCCTCCGTTGAAAGTTCAATGTGTGTTTTTAATTTTCTATCAACTATATAACTTCCTAAATCATTGTTGGTGTCCTCGATTGGCACGATTTTTGTGCCAATGGAATGGTTTCAGAAGACTACCGGACGCTTCAGAAGGCCCAATGGAAAAAGATATTAAACCGATAACCCGATTTCGGCCAGTTCATCTGCGGTTACCTTTCTTTAGATGTAATGTTTTCTTGGGAACCATCGAAAGATAAATTGTTTGTTCGGATTTACATTGACGGATTTTCCAGTTCCGATATTTTTATTTTCTTTGTTAAAAGCTACGTTCCCCTTATTTTTAATTCCTTCTACCATCACAAATAAAAATTAAGCACTGCAAAGTCAAACCATGAAGATATCAATGTTCCTTTTGATTCGTTTTGTGGCCTCACATACAGCCTGTGTTAAATTTTATTTAAATTTAACTGTTATTTCTAGTCTTTTTAAATACCATAGACTTACAAAAAATAAATTTCGTTGCACGTCTGGAAAAAAATAATTTTTATAAGTGGTGTAACAACATTTTGTATAAATAAGATTTAAAGAATTAAAGTTAAGATCTTTATTAAAGTGGTCTAATACTGTATATATTTTAATTTTATTAGAATTATTTGGAAGAATTTGGAATACCGGAAATGGTTCGTTGCCCTTTAGAGACTTTGGTTCTAAAAGCAAAACTCCTTGACATGGAACCTCCGCCAGTTATACTTGCTTTAGCAATGACTCCACCGAATCTTTCAGATGTTCATAACACAATATTAGTGCTCAAAGAAGTTGGTGCTCTCTACAAAACCGTAAATGCTAAGTATTCAATTCAAGATGGTGATTTATCATTCGTTGGTCGAGTAATGGCTGCTCTACCTTTGGATATTCGTGTCAGTCGCCTAATTCTTTTTGGATACATTTTTAGTGTTCTTGAAGAGGCAATTATAATTGGTAACATTTATTTAATTCAAAATGAATAAAATATAAACTTAAGATCTTCTTCTAGCGGCTGGCTTGAGTGTAAAATCGATTTTCACCTTCTCAGACAAAAAGAGAGGTGAATTGGCAGCGTATTCTCAAAAATTAGCTTGGGCGGATGCCTCGGGCAGTGATTTGTTTGCCATGCTCAAGGCCTATCGAGTAAGTCGTATTTTGCTAAATGTTCCTTATTTTTATATTATATAGATAATAATTTAAAAAATCTACTTAGGTTTGGTGTACAATGCGCGAACAACACAATATGAATGAAGAATCTGGGGAATACATCTGGGCTGATCGGTACTTCATAAATATTCGTTCAATGAAAGAAATGCATTTACTTGTAATGGAATTAAAAGAACGTCTTATGGGTTTGGGCATTAAAGAGACAACGGCTTATCAACGCATTCATTGGCTTGATCGCGAGAAAACAATTATTTTAAAAATTGTAATTTCTGGAGCATTCTATCCATACTATTTTCTTCGTTCCAATTTGAATAACACAGAAGCTGAGCGGGCCACTTATCATACTATTTTTGGACATGATCCTTGTAGTACGGTTTACTTTAATAATTTTAACACAAAGCACATTGGCCAGTTGTATTCCAAATCGATAAAGGATCTTTTCAAGCAAGCTCGTATACATCCAAAAAATATTGACATACGTTTTCAGCCGGGAAGCGAAAAGGTTTTGGTGACCTTTAAGAGTGATGCCGAAGACGAGTATGGCGGAGAGAGTAGCAATCGAGTTCAAGTTCCTGGAAGTGTGCGCCTAGAGGTATACAAAGCGATTAAAATGAGACACTTAAGATTGCCGACTGTAATTAAAGTTATGGAGTAAGTACATTTTTGAATTGTCAGTGTTATACAAAAAATCTGTGATACAGAGGCAAAACCCGATTGTATTTTAATTTTTAATACTTAATAGAATGCTGGGAATATTTCTATGGTGTTTGGCAGAAACATCATAACTCCATTTTAAAATTTGCTTTTTTTACGTCCAGCACTCCAATTTACGTCGAGCTAGAGCCTGAAAGTTTTCTAATTTTCTTCAAATTTGGAATAATTGTGAACATAATCTTTGAAAAATTATGTTTCGAATGTGAAGCAAATCGGTTCGCCAGTTAAGGCTGTATCTCGGAGTTATCATGTTCCTACCAAACACCTCAGATACATATGTATTCAAATGCATTATATTATACAATTTTAAAGTTTTGCCTGGTCCTGGTCCGATTTTGGACAGCCTTTTCCAGCACTGCAACCAGTATCTACCCAATTATAATTGAAATCAAACTTAAAATAGTAATCAAGCTTTGTATTGCTTTTGAAATTTCATTATCTTACATCTTCAATGGTTAGCTGCATTGAATCATTGGTTCATGGCCTGTTATAGTCAAGTTTTTAAAAATTTAAATTCAATTAAAATGAAATAAATTTTTAAGTCAACACTTAAAAATAAATTTTAGTGCAAGATCCGGAATAAACTATGCCGAAGAACGAGGAATTGGTGTCATGTTCGAAGGGACATGGATTCCAACCAAAAAGCAGATCAAGAACCCAGAACTCGTTGTCATTCCTACTGTTTTCACAAAACAAACACGTGGATACTTAACGCATGTAATTAAATCTATTAAAAAAATCGACAGACAAAACATATCAAATATTTAAACAATTTTTGTTCAGATTGAGAACTGTGGAAAGTTTTATTTCCAACCTCTGACTGAAATGGAACGCCTTAAAGAAATCTCATCTTTGCTGAACTCTCCAGAAGCCGATGAACGTAAATTTCGAAATGCTTCTGCAGTATCAAAGGGAATGCTTCTAGCTGCACCATTTCAAAATCAATATTATCGTGCAAGAGTTGTTCAGGTTATTCATAGCTCTCGACAGCATTTAGAGTTCCGGGTAGGTCTATTGAATTTTGTATTAAAATGAAGAAAAAACAAACTTTTGTCTTGCCTTCGGGTTACAGGTTCTCTTCATTGATTTTGGTAATACCTCTGTGGTCAACTTTACGGAACTGCGTCGGTTAAGCTTCGAAGCTGAATATCTTATTGACATCCCACCACGTGTATATGAATGCCGACTAGCAATGGTTCAGCCTTCTTCTGTGAAAAGTCCCAGTGGAAAATGGTTAGACGAGGCCATGGAATATATGCAAGAAGTTGCAGATAGTGGTGTCATTGAATTAGAAGTCTACTCGGTAGTAAATAGTGTGACGTCAGTATTTATTAAAATGGGCGATTCTACTGTCAATGATATTCTCATCGAAAAAGGATTAGCCCGAAAATCCGACGAGAGTTATATGTCGAAGGTAAAAAAGAAAAGATCAACAAATTGTTTTCATTTTTAATTCCATATTTTTGTTTATTATTCATTAAGATTGATCATGATTTAAGAATGAGAAAACAATCCGTTGCTGAAAGATTTATGCAAGAAGACTTTTCCAAGCAAAACGAAGAGTATTTGCGATCCATTCAACCGGAAATTGACTTAGAAATCGATCCACCACCACCAGAGCTATGTTTAAATAATATATTTCTACGAGGTCCATTTTGTCCACTTGAAGCAAAAATCTTCTCTGCAACTCGTGTTGGTGCATGGAAGGGTGTAAATATTGAACGTGAATCAGTTAATTCAGTGTTAGTTGACACTGACCCTCAGGATGTTCACGAACGATTAATAGTTGCTGCTGCTGTTTCTGAGACTGTAGATAGAAGTTCACTCACAGCACGCCAAACAACTCTTATGCCAAACATTCATGGTTTCCCATCTCTAATGGCTTTAATATTTTGCCCGACTATGCAGATTCATAGGAACTCCAGCAAATCTAAATATGTTTCCATTTTAGCTGGCCTTGGGCATGATGAGAACTATAAGCCATTATTCGAAGAGCATGATATGGTGTTGCACTTGGATTCCGAGATTTTAACTGCTGATCTTGAATTGGTAGGAAAATTGTATGAAATAATAAGAAAAAATGCTTGATACAATGGATAAATTTATTTAGATAAATCAAATTCGATACTCCATGGACACGATTTTGTACACCGACCCAGGAGATGATAAACCAACAGTTTTGCCGAATATTCGTGCTGATCTTGCAGCCAAAATTAAGAGTCTCATAATTAAGTAAGTTATTTTACTTACTTCTGGGTATGTTAAACTAATCATAATTTATCTTTAAGACTTTTGAGTAAGACTCGCAAGTATATTGAAACTCACGTGGACTCCCAAGATCATGTTTGGGTTCGACCTGACGAGAAGGATGTCATAGAAAGTCCTCTCATTTATGGCCCCAGGTGCATTTTCCCTATGCACTCGGCTCTACGTCTTTACGATGAATCATTTGATCGTATGCACGCGCTGAATGTACACTGCCGTGAATTGCATCGTATGAAACAATTGTATGTAGTAATCTTTATAAATATTTCGTATTTCGTTGTTAATTTTTAATCTGTTTATTCCTTTTCATTTTAGTGATGGATCTGTAATGGCTATAACCTGCCAACTTTGTGATCAAAGTTTGGAGAATATTGTTCATTTACGAATTCATTTACTTTCACAACTTCATAGAGATCGGGAATACCAAATTAATTTTAAAGCTCCTCATTAAGCTAGTTACTTTCCATAAGTAATCGATCGTTTTTTTATTATAATTGGACTGCCGCTGTTTTTTTTAAGACTTCTTTATATGAATAGAAATGTATTTACGTTAGTTATTTTCAATAAAGTTATGTGAAACCCTATGTAAACATTAATTGTTCTGAGTTCATATTTGTATTTATGCTTTAATATTTAGGCTCGAAATAATGTATTCTGCTTTCAAAATTCTGTATGTCAAAATTGTGTATTTCAAAATTCGGTTTACTTTGAATATTTGCGATTTCTGTGCGTTTGTGTGAACTTTAGTTTAAAGTCCAAAAGCATATGCATACATTAATTTATTTTTCGGAAAAAAACCGGTGGCGATTATTAAAGGCCTTTTTTCCCGATTGCAACTAAGTTGAAACTTGTCTAGCAATTTATTTTTAACGAAGTTAAGTAACGTGTTGCAGGTTACTTTCCGGTGAAAATTCCTGCTTTTCCACTATTTTAAAGCGGTTTTCTGTTCACCTTAACAAGTCGGAAGGTTTTGTTCTTTGCAGATGGCGTACTAAATTCGATTCGTCAAGAATGTCAACAATCGTTAAATTAGTGTACTAAATCCAAACTGATGTTCAGGTATTAATTGGTTCTCTTTTACTATCGGCTGCAGGCGTAGGAGCAGTGTTGCCACTGAGGAATTTGAAAAGGTCGCAGAAAAAAGGGTCACAAGGGAAAAAAAGTCGCACTACGAAATTTTTTTTGTAAATAGCTAAATCAATCAGAATACGCGTAAATTGCAAAAAAAATGTATACAAAGGACAATCGGAAATGTATGGAAGATGGTATGTCGTTGGAAAGGTTTTTACATGTGCTACAAATAGCCACTGGTAGCTTATTTCAAATCACTGTGTGAAAAAAAGTTATTTACTAACCAAGATTCTGTGTTTGTGCATTTCAGTACGGAAAAAATGCCAATAAGACGCATATCTTTGAGAAGGTGTTTTTATGAACAATAATATTAACTAAACTCACTTAAAATCACTTTGTGGAAAAAGTTTTTCGCTGATTTGGTAAATTAATTAAAATCGAATAACTCACACAGTGATTTGAAAGAAGCAACCCTACCAATTATTGTAGTGCATAAAAAAAACTTTCAAATGACAGTCTCGTTGCTATTAGTTGAGCTAGCGTTCACACAGTTTTCCCATACTACACAAAAACATTTTTTCTTCAAACTAAAGTGCACCAAAATATTATACTAGTTAGCAAATAACTTTGTTCATAGTTTGAGATATGTAAACGCATTTTAATGATTTTGCTTTTCTCGTCTTCACATTAAACTTTTTAGGAACGATTTCTTATTAAGAGAAATATGTTATTTAACTAAACACACCCATAAGTTATAGTAATTTCTGGGATGACTTAGAAACATGAAGTTGCGACTTTTAAGCTCAGATAGTAGGAAGTAACTTGCTTGGAACCTGTAATGAAATTTACGTTCGTGATTTTTAGTCGATTGCAGTTGGAAATATGAGTGTTCAGCCTTACACAAAATAATAAATTGGATATTTAACGGTTCCAGTTATGGTACTAACCCAATTTTTGAATTTTGGTGCTAACACACTTTTTTTCTTAGGACTGTCTGTTTTTTTTGTCTAGGACAGTACTTATTCTAGGACACAAACAAAATTTATTAAAATCGTAGGAATTGTTTATGAGAAAAATGAAATTTTCTTCAATAATTCTTTAACATCTGTTCTGAAGGTACCAGTATTTTTGCATAAAATTAATTTTTTTAAATGTACTAAAAAGTGGTGAAAAACAGTTAAGTTCCAAGTTAAAAAAAAAAATCGAAAGGTCGCTCTAGAAATATTCATAATCCAATAAATACTTTATTAAAAAATATGTATTTTCAAAAATTATTTTTAAATCAGTCACGCCGACTGCAAGAAAATCAAAAATAAAAAAAGTTCTAAAAGAGATACCGTTAATAACAATTTTTAGAAATGTTTTTTCTTCACCTTTGCATTAAAAGTAATTTATTGAATATTTTTAAGAAAAGTTGTCAATAAGTTTGTGAGAAAAATTAAATAAAAAAAATGTATGGCAGGTACCGATTTTTTAAAATAAAGAAATGTGTGGGGGAGTGTCAAAATTTGAAGAAAATCGATGCAACCGCTTAGGCTCTAGTCGAACAGACAGGCAACGGACAGACAGAATTGTGAAACTCTTTTTTTTTCACCTTCGCTTTCATCAAAACCTCGAGTTCAATTTTTTGCATTACTTGACAAATTTCATCAATATTTATAAAAAGCAAATAAAAATTGGTTTATAATAGTAGGTCTGTTCGTGTACTTCCCATAACTATGAATTTCTACGAATTTTATTTTTTTATATGAGCTTTGACAGAACTTTTGGCTAAATTCGTAGAAATTCGTAGTTTTGGGAAGTAAGCAAACAAACATAGTATGAAACAAGTGTGGGGAATATTTTTAAAAACACAAAAATTAGGGCAGTTATCACGTTTATATACAGAATCGAAAAATCGAATTGGATTGGGAGGTAGCAATATTTTGACTCAATTCCACAAAGCGTGTGCGATTGACATAAACCAATCCTATTTCAACTAATTTTCAACTCGATATATGTTTACCTTATATCAATGGAAAATTGAGAAGTTTTTTTCTCCAAAAAAATAAGAACTTAATCTTATTCATGTAATTTTCTAGAAATGGGGTCGCATGAGGCAAAAATGGGGTCAAAATACGACTAAAGTCGCACAGCGGCAGCTGTGCTCTGTAGTATGACAATGAATCTTATAGTTTTAGAGTGTCAGTTTTTATGACAGACAGTATTGAGGATCGCTTAGAAATGCCATATCGATGCCAGAAAAACTCAACACAGCCAGATGAAATTGCCTATTATCTTTTTAAATGTTAATATGATTTTCCTTTAATCATAACATCATTTCAAAATCTATGATTTGATATAAGAAATTATTTTCTAAGTGCTCTCATTTAAAAGTTATTAAACAATTAAATTTGGTTTTGAGGAATTTTTCTGACATGAAAATGGCGAGTATTGGTTCTCAGCACCTCAAATCTAAGGCCGTTCAGGATCTCAGGACCTCAAGGCCGCTCATATATCTGAAAGCAAATCAGAGATTTTCAGGACTGTTCAGAGATCTCAGGACCACTCAGATATGCAGACCGCTATCAGATCTAAGGACAGCTCAAGCAGAAAACGACCGCTCAGATATCTTAAGACAGAGCAGGACCTCAAGACAGCTCAAAAAACTCAGGACCGTTCAGGGACCACAACAGTGCTAATTTCCAAACCGTTCAGGGATCTGTAAACCATTCAGAAATCTCAGGAACGCTCAGAAATCTCAGGACCGCTTGGGATCTCAAAAAAACTCAGGATCTCGAGACCACTCATAAATCTCAGAACCGCTCAGAAATCTCAAGACCATTCAAGGATCTCAAGACCTCTTAGGTTCTCAAGACGCCACTCAGAAACCTCAGGACCGTTCAGAAATCTCAAGACCGTTCAAAAATCTCAAGACCGATAAGGGGATCTCAAGGTCGCTCAGAAATCTCAGGGCCGTTCAGAAATCTCAAGCCCGCTCACGATCTCAAGGCCGCTCAGAAATCTCAGGATCGTTCAGGGATCTCAAGGCAACTCAGAAATCTCAAGGATGCTCAGAAATCTCAGGGCCACTCAGATATCTCAAGGCCGCTCAGGATTTCAAGGCCGCTCCGAAATTCTAAGACCGTTCAGAAATCTCAAGACCGCTCAGGATCTCAATGCCACTCAGAAATCTCAAGGCCGCTCAGAAATCTCAAGGCCGCTCAGAAATCTCAAGGCTGCTCAGAAATCTCAGGACCACTCAGATATCTCAAGGCTGCTCAAAAATTCTAAGACCGTTCAGAAATCTCAAGACCGCTCAGGATCTCAATGCCACTCAGAAATCTCAAGGCCGCTCAGAAATCTCAGGACCGTTCAGGGATCTCAAGGCCGCTCAGAAATCTCAGGACCGTTCAGAAATCTCAAGGCCGCTCAGAAATCTCAGGACCGTTCAGGGATCTCAAGGCCGCTCAGAAATCTCAGGACCGTTCAGGGATCTCAAGGCCGCTCAGAAATCTAAGGACCGTTCAGAAATCTCAAGGCCCCTCAGAAATCTCAGGACCGTTCAGGGATCTCAAGGCCGCTCAGAAATCTCAGGACCGTTCAGAAATCTCAAGGCCGCTCAGAAATCTCAGGACCGTTCAGAAATCTCAGGACCATTCAGGGATCTCAAGGCCACTCAGAAATCTCAGGACCGTTCAGAAATCTCAAGGCCGCTCAGAAATCTCAGGACCGTTCAGGGATCTCAAGGTCGCTCAGAAATCTCAAGGTCGCTCAGAAATCTCAGGACCGCTCAGAAATCTCAAAGCCGCTCAGAAATCTCAGGACCGTTCAGAAATCTCAAGGCTGCTCAGAAATCTCAAGGCTGCTCAGAAATCTCAGGACCGTTCTGAAATCTCAGGACCGTTCAGAAATCTCAAGGCCGCTAAGAAATCTCAAGGCAGTTCAGAAATCTCAGGACCGTTCAGAAATCTCAAGACCGTTCAGAAATCACAGGACTGTTCAGGGATCACAAGGCCGCTCAGAAATTTCAAGGCAGCTCAGAAATCTCAGGACCGTTCAGAAATCTCAAGACCGCTTGGAGACCTCAAGGCTGTTCAGAAATCTCAGGACCGTTCAGAAATCTCAAGGCCGCTCAGAAATCTCAGGACCCTTCAGAAATCTCAGGACCGTTCAGAAATCTCAAGAAATCTCAGGACTGTTCAGAAATGTCAAGGCCGCTCAGAAATCTCAGGACCGTTCAGTAATCTCAGGACTGTTCAGAAATCTCAGGACCGTTCAGAAATCTCAAGGCCGCTCAGACATCTCAGAACCGTTCAGGGATCTCAAGGCCGCTCAGAAATCTCAGGACCGTTCAGAAATCTCCAAAGCCAAAGCACAAACTGAAAAGTTGCTCGAATCGACGACGGAATAGTTTCTGCATGTGCGCGGAGTCTCATATGAATCCATAGGACTCATTTTTGCAACCAAACAGTTCCGAAACTGAAAATTGCATGTGCGTGAGTAGCCAAAGACTTCCTTTCGAGCCAACTTTCTATTGGCTCGGAACATATTCTAACCTTAGAGCGGCATTTATTATGTAAAGGAGGTTAATAAATCTTTTACGAGGGAGAATTTTTAAAATTTTAAGTAATTAAGTCATACATATCCTGGAGCTTTATTTGACTTAAGCTTCTCTATTTCTCTTTTTAATTCGGCAAGTGTAGCATTTCTTGTTATGTAGCTTTCATTTGAGGTAAAATCATATTCTTGCCCATCGAACGGCTTAAATGTTTCCTCTAAGTAATCGGCGAATACCATAGCTTTTTCTTTGTGGTTCCAAATATGGTACTAATTAAGTTTTTTGAGTTTTGGCGTTTACACCTTTTTTTCTTAGGACGACATTATAGTAAGTAACTTTCAGCAAAAGGAGGGACTTTACTTATTTATTTAACTTGGGTCTTCCATAATAATTTACTTCTTTTTGGATGCCTCCAATAATGTTACTTCTTTTATGAATAATGTAGGGACAATTAATTGAAACAAGAAAATATTTATGTATGAATGTATTCTAACATATTAGTATCATTATTAAGCTTTTATTTAGTATGATTTGAAAAGTCTTTTCCTTTTAAATGGAAGAAGATCTCTAGCATTTTTGCTTTACATTAATTTTATGTACACAACTTTAAAAATACCACAGAGGTATAGAATATATTTTTTTTACAACACAATCATGCTATAATTTTTTTTTAAGATTTAATTTTAAAATAAAATATTAGAATTATTTATTTATTTGATAAAGAATAAAACGTCCATAAAGTGCACTTCTAAGCACAAATTGTATAGCCAGGCATCCGATTTAAAGGCTTGCTGCATAAACCACAAATTTTACTTTTGAAAACTCCAAATATCTCCAAGTTAAGCAGGTTGTTCATGTCAAATTGTATAGTTGACTTCATAGGATTATGCTCGATGTTCATAATATTCTGTTCATTAACGCCAACTCTAAAAATCATAACATAAAATATAATTTGTAATGTTTAACAAATATTTATAAAACATTTAAATTTCACCTAAATTCAAAGTCCTTTTTATCGGCTGGGTAATGGAATGGACTTGATCGAATGTCCACTTTATACGTATTGTTAAGGCCTATGTAAACAGGCCCTTGGCTGGATACGTTGGTCTGTGGATTAAATGTTAAAAAATTTTCACCAAAATGAATTTTTAAGCCGAAATTGCTTTGCTCTTCGTCCACTGGTGGAAGAAGGAAGATTGCCATTTTCGGTTGCGTAGAACAATCTGCCGCAAGAAGCGTCATACAAGATCCATTCCGCTGGAAATAATCGCTGATATTGAGAGAATGGTCGTCAAAAGTGTTAACCATTCCATTGATTATAGAACAGGACCCTTAATTCAAACAAAAATAAATGAATACATTTAATGCTAGAAAATGGGTAGTAATTTATGTACTTTTTAATCCAGTATCATAGGAAAGCTGCTCGGAAATGTCGTATTTCGAGTCCATTTTCTGAAGAAGTGGGATGTCATAGGTGCTCCAGGTGACATTGTTGACTCCAATTATCAGCTGGAAGTTATCATTGGGGGTTTTAATGGAAACATCAAGTTCTTTATCGAGATTCAATCGTTCCACCTTCCTGCTAGACAAAGCCGATACAAGGTGATCTAAGCGATTAGACCATAGTGCAAACCATTCTGGCATCTTCAAACAAAAAAAGAAACGAACAAAATTTCAAATAAGCATTTCCAAGTTTTGTTTATTTGTTGAAAAATAAAAACTAACCTCAGAAAATTTCAAATCAATACCATATCGGGTAATGGAGGTAAAGTTCTCAAAATTAATTCGTTTGCAGTACTTCGATGTTGGTATTGGACTGAATTTAAGAACTTCCTTGGGACAAGAGTTCGTATCAATGAGTTCGGTATCGTTTAAGAAATATTGATGTGCATGTTCGGAAGGCTAAACGAAAATAAATGTCAAATATTAGTTAAATAAATTTAAAAATAAATGAAAAAAATAAAACTCACTCCTGCGGTGGCAATCATTATAACTGTCGATGCATTATTTGGGCAAGATTGTTCGCCTAATGTTTTACCAAATATAATTTTGCCATCGAGTGTATGTGGACGTTTTGTGAAAACTAAAGGTGAGTATGTAAAGTTAAGACAAGCCTGAAAAGTTATAAATGAGTTAATATTAAGGTGCTAAAATAAAAGTTATAAAAAAACAAGATTAGAAAATTTGTTGGTCAGATATAAATTCGATTGAAAATTATTCGATTTCACAAAAAAGTATGAAAAAAATTAATGTTGTGCAACAAATAATGAGCTCTAATTTGAAATTGAGTTAGAGATATCCATGATGTTTTACAAAAGGAAAGAACAAAACAGTTCAAATGACCTCAACTCCCGGAAGAATTCGTTTCTTTGGAACATTTGGACAAACTCCCATTGAATGATTGTTGATTATCTAATTTAAAGTTGATTAATATTGAAATTGTATAATTAAACTTAATTTATTTAAAAAAACTGATCAAATACGAGTATTCTTTTTTAGTTTTCAAATTTGTTGTATCAACATTTTTTTCAGTTGAGTTTAAAAAAATATGCCATCTGACAATTGTAGCTTTATACTTTTTATTGAAAGGCATATTTGCGTATGTGACTCTTAATTGTTGCAAAAATAATATGCATAGTAAAGGCACGTTTTTAACGTTAATATTAAATTAACATTAAAATAACACTTATACCAATTTATTGTTTTAGGCAACAGTTTTTCTAAAGGAATAACGGAACAATAAATACTTCCGACTTGAGAAAAAAGTGTTTAAATACCAAAAATTGAATAATGGGCATACTTAAGTGGCATACCACAGTAAACAGGATCTCAAACTTTAAAGATATATTTTCATCTGCAAGAAGTAGTAGTAGTACATATCGCTTCTCCTTTGTTTTGGGTCTCATTGCATACAATATTATGCAGTTATGTGTCATATGCTTTGATTGTGCTAGAATAAATATTTTAGTTTGATAAAAACTTTCATCCCCCTATAAATACCCGTGCAATGTATATTCTCAACTCATGTGGGAAATCAAACCTCACCAAGTTTCAGGATGTGTGTGAATTATTTTTGTCCACTTTTTTACTTGTATAAATATACAAAACTTTGATCCTAGCAACGTTGACTTTCTATTATTTGTTTAATCGAAATAAGAAAACAACGATATACGAATTGTTCTGGATAAAAACATTAACCATTCAAATTCTGTGTGTACAAAATTTAAAAAAAATAACTACAAAAGAATATGACATCCGTGAGTTAGGAAAATGTTTTAATAAAATAAATTGTATCTAATTTAATGTTTAACTTTATTAGCTTGAAGCTAAGCGCACCCAGTTCCGAAAGTATTTGGAGAGAAGTGGCGTTGTTGACGCACTAAGCAAGTCACTAATAAAACTCTACGAAGAACAAAATAAGCCTAATGATGCTATTCGGTTTGTACGCAAATACATGTGTGAATCGTGTCCAGATGATGCCATGTATGAAACTCTTAAAGCTGAAGTGGAAGAAGCTAATCGCACGATTAACCGACTTGAACAGGAACTAGAAAGGATGAAATTGAAAGTGTAATATTTTTTTCTAGCTTCATAATTCAACAAGCCACATTATCTATTCTTTCCTTTATCATATAGGAAACTAACCCCCGATGAGGTATCTTTAATGATAGACGAAGGATTTAAAGCTCTAATGGAAGATGAGGAGTGTGGGGACTCCCTGTTGCGCAAGCACTTAACAAAAGAGATTTGCGATGAGCTAAAAAAAAAGTTCACTCCCGCACCTGTCGAAGCGAATCTACTAGATTGTTTGAAATCCGGATTCGAGCACCATGCATCATCGATTGGTGTATACGCAGCCGATATGGCATCCTATGATGTCTATAGGAGTCTCTTTGATCCCATTATAATAGATTACCACGGCCAGTCGGAAAATGCGAACGAAGAACGTCTGCAAAAGGACTCGGATTGGGGTGATATAGATGAAATCGAGAACCTCGATCCGGATCACAAGTACATTGTTTCAACAAGGATTCGCATCGCTCGCAATTTAGTTGATTATCCTTTTTTCCCCAAGATGACAGAAGGCCAATTGAGCGAAATCGAACAGAAGGTGGGTTGGTATAAAGCTAAAATATTTCTGGGGAAATGCTTAGGTATTTTCAAATTTTAGATTGTGGAAGCAGTTGAGTCCTTGGACGGGGAACATACTGGGGTATATTTATCTTTGAGAGATCTGGATATAGACACCCAAGCAGATATGGTCAGTCGTAGAATTTTGTTCCGAAAAGGTGATGAGTTCCTCACAACGGCCGGTTGTTATCGTTTCTGGCCAACAGGTCGTGGCATTTTTCACAATCCAGCAGAAACTTTCTTAGTTTGGGTGAACGAGGAGGATCATTTGCGCATTATATCAATGACTCCCAGTGGTGATATAGGTATATATGGTTTTCTATTTAAGGGCTTCACACTCCGTGGTACATATATGTATTCATATTGTTTAATTTAATTTTGTAGGTGATGTTTATCATCGAATGTTAAAGGGATTGCGTGCATTAGAAGAGCGTTTGAATTTTGCTCATCATGACCGTTATGGTTTTTTGACTGCCTGCCCCAGTAATCTTGGTACTACTTTACGTGCATCAGTACACATAAGGTTACCATTGATGGCAAAGAATATGGATAGACTGAAAACTATGGCGAAAGAATTAAATTTGCAAATTCGTGGAACGGGTGGTGAACACACTGACATTGAAGATGGTATCATGGATATTTCAAATAAACTTCGTTTGGGACACACAGAATTTGAATTAGTGAAAATGCTGCATGATGGCGTAGCAGAGCTTATCAAAGCCGAAGAAGACGAAGAAATGAATGAGTAGGCTGATATCAGACGAGATTTAAACGATAATAAATTTAATTTTTAGTTCCGAACAAAAGATTTTAAGTGTTTTTTTTTTTTATTGTTTCATTAAATATTCATAAAATTAATAATTTAATTATTGAGTTGAGCGTTTTATTCTGAAAATAAGTTACAAATGTTTGACTCTGTTATGTCAATAAAACGCAACATGCAGACGTTGCAGTTCTCCAGGCATGCGAGATTTTATTTCGGGTTCTTTTTTGGCTAGGTGGCTTAAAAAACTATGTCAACAGTTAAAATATTTACTATTAGGAACATTTCTTACTAATTCAAATCATCTTTAATCCAATCTTTTCCGAATCTTTTCTGGTACTCTTTTATTCATGAAAAAAATGAATGAAACAACAACACGAGTAGTTGATACTGATACTCATGGACACTGTGGCGTATACGTGATAATTTAGTTTTTTAAAACAAAATTTCAAAAAATATGAGGAAAATGTATTTGAAAGTTAAAAAGTCCAGTGTGTTTGGACTTCAGAGAAGTAGTACATACATAAATAATCCAAAGAATTTGGAGTCCACAGTAACAGCTAATTTTTCGACACAGAGCAATATACTACACTTTTATTTTTCTGTTTTTATCCAGGCAATGGTCTCTTGCTTTAGAACCAAAATATACAATTTAATTTGCTTTTGGAATCTGAGACTTTTTAACTTATTTAAATAAAATGCACGACTTATATGTGCTCCTGTAATTCAGAAGGCTATAAGTGTCTCGAAAATGAATCATATCATTATCTTGAATGATAAAAATCTCGAATGGACGAAATCTCGAAAAAACTTTTTATCTCAAATTACAAAATATTGAATGACAAAATCTCAATCATTCCAAAATTTCGAAGGACAGATTCTCGAAAAAGATAAAAATATAAGCTTTCAAAAAGATTCACTACAAGAGAATGTATCGGGACATGCCTGCAGTGTTAAAGTGTGTAAGTGGGACGTTCTTGTCAATTTTTTGTTTCAAGAGTAAAAAGTGTTATAGTGTTAAAGTATTAAAGTGTGACACTACTGCTGACCAAAAAACTGTTGACATAGGCGCCTGCTTGATACAGAGGATCAGAGGATAAGGTACAGAGGATCCAAAAAGAGAGTTTATAGTCGTGTTTTATTCGGAAAGCTATCCGTAGCACAGTGAAATTTTATATGAATTACAAAAACAATTTCGGTAGCAGAATCGCTGCCGATAAAAGGTAGAGATGGATCCTGCTGCGGATAAACTTCT
The DNA here is from genome assembly GCA_946251815.1 of Dasysyrphus albostriatus. Classification (NCBI taxonomy): domain Eukaryota; kingdom Metazoa; phylum Arthropoda; class Insecta; order Diptera; family Syrphidae; genus Dasysyrphus; species Dasysyrphus albostriatus. The sequence continues at coordinate 188,499,814 of OX276335.1, read as the reverse complement.
GACGTTTGTCCGAGTATCGAACTTGATTGAATAGAATTTTGGTGTCTCGTTATTGGTACGATTGATACTTTTATGTATCTCGAATTCTTGATGGCTATGTTCGTAGAGTTATGTTGAGAGATTGAGCTCCGTTTAGATTATGACTTTTAGCTTCATCATGACAATATCTTTTGAACCCACGAAAAGGTCCACCCAAGAACTTTTAATTTGCAATTATGATAAAGCGAGGCAATGGTTAAGATTGGCTTGCATCAAAAAGAATGTATTTTCGCGATTTTTGTCATTCGAGATTTTGATTTTCCAGATTTCTGTTCTTTTATCTATTCATTATATTCAAGATTTTAATTTTCAAGATGTTTTTTTAACTTGAGTTTTTGGAAAATTTTAGTTTTCGAGATTTGGGACATTTAGATACAGCTTGGTGTAATACTTCTGAATTCTCATTTTAAAAGATACAAATCACTTTCATTTGAATTACCTTCCATCCGTTATCATCTGATCCGGTAGTACGTTCAATATTACCAATAACATTATACCACTTAGTTTTAGTAGATTGTTTAAAGTCCATTGTTATATTCCACTTATGTAAGATATCATTTGATAAATCATCAGTGTGAATCATTGTGAAATCAAAATGTTCTCCAATATTATCATCTCCATTTATAATTTGTGTATTGCAAAAGCATCCTTCAATCTAAATGTTGAAAAAAAAAAATAATATTTTAAATCAATTGAAATTCCATTTATTAGTCTAAATTTCTTACTTTTGTGCTTTTGTCATTTGTTACTAATAATGAAAAATTTCGATCATGTCCCAAATGAATTGAACTTAATTGAGCAACTCCAAAAAGATGCATGAGGATGTTTATAATGCTACTTCGTGAAAAACCACTAGAATATTGATTAAAAAGAATTGAATTAAATATTAATAATAATATAAAGATACCATTTACATATGTACATATTTACAATGCATAAACACATATACACATGTTGTATGTACATTAGGTGGTCCTTATATTGTTTTTTTTTTGAAATTCTGAGATGGATAGGCATCAAATGGTTCTACATAGAAAAAAAAAATTTCCAAATTTTTTCAGATTTTTATTTCACCCCCTGGTCTCCCTATTTTCAGTTTAAGGTACTAACTATGGGGCTAGGGTGATTCTTATAAAACGCAAAAAAAACAATATCAGGGTATAGATTAGATTTAGACGAGAAAAAAATAGTATCGGGGGGTCTATTTTCCCCCGCTTAGGCGGAAGGGGTAATTTTCTCAAAATTTCGATAAAAACAGAAAAAAAAATATTAAAATATTAAAAAAAAGCCACGATTCCATTCCATAATATGCTTCCTAAATAAAGTTTTTACCTCAAATAGGTTTTGAAAAAATAATTTTCAAACTTAAAAATTAAAAAAACAAAAAATTATAACTTTTTAACATAAAAATTATTTTTTCAAAAAATATTTAAAATAAAAACTTTATTTAGGAACCATATTGTAGAATGGAATCTTGGCTTTAAAAAAGCTAGCTAAGGCTTGGCATTGTAAGTGTTCTCGCTTTTTTTAAATATTTTTTTTCTGTTTTTGGCCAAATTTCTAGAAAATTAACTATGAAATAGACCTCCCTCCGATACAATTTTTTCTCGTCTGAGTTTAATCTATACATTCAGATTTATTTTCGCATTTTATAAGAATGATCCTTTACCCATAGTAAGTACCTTAAAGTGAAAATAGGGAGATCCAGGGGGGTGAAATAAAAATCTGAAAAAATTAGAGAAATTGTGTTTCAATGTTTTGAATCGAATGAGGGTTATCCTAGACTACGTCCAATTTAAGGACCACCCAAATGTACATATTTAAATTAGGTTGTGCTTAAAACAGAAATTTGTATTTTTCATGATTGGTCAAAAAATTTCGGTAGAGGGGTGGCGGTCATGAAGAACCAGGTAAGTCAAGATTCCTGAAGTGAATTATTATTTTAATAATATTTCTTAAAATGTACGTATATCGCACCGTTTTGCTGATATTCCGCCTTGCATCTCTAGGGGCATACTTTTCCCATAATATGTAACGGGTGTTTTTTTAGACGTGTGGTTTTCAAGAAGAAATAAAACGCAAGAACTAAGCTTTATTAAAAAAATAAGGTAAGATACGTTTTGCCATTGTTTTAAAAAATGATTTCGGGCAAGTGGCCGCCGTGGCTGGCTTGAATAAATTCCAGCCGAGAGGCCCAATTTTCGACCACTTTTTGCAGCAATTGGGGGCGTTTGTCAAGGCGTCAATCGTCTTGGGCTTGTCTGCGTACAAGAGCAACTTCACATAACCCCACACAAAATAGTCTAGCAGTGTTACGAGAGATAATGCGCGCACCAAAAGTTTCCTTCAATAAATTGATTGAATCGCAATTCGTCGCACTAACCGGACCATTATTTTGGTAGTCAATTTGCTCGATTTGCAAACGTTGTTTAGGAGTATGTTTATTCATTATGAAATGGCAAACCAAACTGAGCATGAATCAATTGACAGCTGTAAAAAAGAACAACTACAAAAAAGTATTGCCAAATTGAAAACCACACGTCTAAAAAAAATCCTTTATTTATTTTATATAAAAACACAAATCAATAATAAGCTGCTACCTATAAACACATTTATGGGGATTTATACGCACAACGGTACGTCATAAATCGAAGTTTCTGATTGTTTATTGTTTCTTAAACGTTTACTTCTCTGTTTTGACTTGCATTTATAACCCAGGAAAATTAGACTTTCACTTCAAAAAAATTCCGATAAAACTGAATTTTTGTAGAAAGCTTTGTTTTGACGTTTTAAGTATTTCCTGAAAAGTTTCTTAAATTTGGGCCAGGGCTTAATTTTTTAAGGGGGGTTATGAAGGGGATAAAATTCAGCTTTTTCTTTCTTTAAAACTATTTATAAGTTTTTTTGAAAAAAATTCTGAACAAAAAAGATCAACACACTTTTTTTTCATACAAGCAATACAAGAAAAAAGGACTAAGGAGAACAATATTTTGAATACCCTAGGAAGGTATGTTTTGGTAACAGAGTACCTCCCGCTCCCATTAAGGAGATTAAAAATTGATATTTTTGATCCTTGACTTACCAACGGGGTTCCGTTACAAAATTTATCAGGACATTATTGTTTATTATTTATTTTATTTTTTCAAAGATCCCATTTCCATCCTAGACCGAGGGTTCGCAACAAATTTGTGTCGTTAGAGGACAACCAGACAAAATTACTGTTAAAATTAGTGCAGAATATTGCAAAGAAGTTTTAATTTCACTGAAATAAAATGCTACCGACAGACATGTTAAAGCAGCCCCAAACTCATGACAACCGCAATCTAAGTCTCAGATGTAAAACAATAATTATTTTATCAGCAATCAGTTTTCATGATTTTATGTCGATTTTTTTAACGTCTGTCTTTCTGAAGAAAATTTGAAAATAAAATTCTTCTGTTTGAGTGGAGTGACAGAGTATAATTCAAGTTAAAAGTTCCATATTGCGTTCCGCTCAAGTGCCTTCGGCGGCATTTTGGTTCGCATTGCCCATGTCGATAAGACTCAGTAATAGTGAAAATGAAATTTCATACAAAAGTGAAGATTAATTCATAGCGATGGAAAATGGGAGGTGAGTATCCAAATTTAAGATCTCATCTCTTAATTTAAAAATGTATTGTATTTGTAAATTTCATAAAAGTAAAATTGAAAGTACCAACAAATATACAATTTCCAATAAATATCTGTTTTAGTTTTTTTGCAACAATTTATTTGGACTCAAGCACTAGCTGAAGATTGACATATTTTTATTCGAATCTAGCATCAAAATTGCTCTCTAAAACCTCACGTTTTAAAGATATTTGAATTTAGAGTTTTGAAAAAATTTCAAATAAATGGTCATTCAAACAAATGATCATTCAGAAGTATGAATATTTTTCTTTTTAAATATTTCAAACACATTCCTTAATCTTCGAAAAATCATTATTCAATTGTTTGCCTTCCTCAAAAATTATCTTATTTGAAAATATGCTTATAATTAAGTTAATTTGTGCTTAAAAGGGCCACCCATGTTGCGTAGGGTGGGTCAAATTTAACGAAATTGCTTTGATTTTCTTGATACTATAAAAAGTTGGTAACTTAAGGCTCAAAAAAATGTGTCTATGAAAAATGAGCTCAAAATTGTAAGCTTAGAGGCCATCGCTAAAACATGATTTTCTATAGGTATTCGGTATGCTGAACTCGTCAGAAATATTCCATTTTTGAGATATTTCCATTACAAAATAAAAAAAAAATGTTCTTTCGGTGTTTCCACGATATGTCATAATAGTCTAAGAGCCAGTGGTCGCCAGATTTACGGTATTTAACTATGATTCATATTAAGTGGAGCTATTCTATACAAAAACCTTGTTGACCAGTGTAATTGAATAAAAGTCAAATATTCAGCTTAGTTCATTTAAAAGAAAGGGAAATCCCAACAAGTTGGATTTTAGCACTGAATATCTTCTAAACGGTAGATTCCTATCTATTTACTGACACTGATCTTTTTTTAGATAATTCATTTTTCTATTCAACAATATTAACCAATTTCTTTCAGTTTCAACGGTTAGTAAGTTATAAAATTCTAAAGTTTCTCCCAACTTTTGCCGATACAATTCGTATGGAAGAAACAAAATGGCGATGAGGGACCTCTAAACGTTAATATTCGTCAAGTTCGTTAAATTAGAACAAAATGGTTCTTTTGGAGGTAAAATCAATAGCAATTTTTTGAAAAATGGTTTCCCATCCAAAGGTAGGTACTGAAAGAAATTAATTGAATTTTTTCTAAGAAAAGCTGTGGAGCCGTTTTTTGAGATAAATACGATTTTTTTAATTGCTAAGAAAAACTGTATGGCAGGTACCGTTATTTTAGTTAAACAAATTTAAAAAACATGTGGGCAGACTCAATAAATTGTTAGGGCCACTTTTATCGTCTTCTCTATTATCCTAATTACAAGCATGATCAAAATCTCTAGCTCAATTTTTATAACAAATGAAAGCATTTACTTGTCATATATATTACCTACATTTATGTACATCGCAATTAAAAATCAAAACTACCCCACCATTAATGGTAAAAACACAATAAGACCAAGCTACTTATGTATTTTCAAATTCTAGATTTTATCTATTGATAGCTTTCAAAAGCTTTGCCATAATTTGGCAAAAAGTTAGCATTATTCCTGCGGGTAATTAATGTAAGCAAATCTTTTGGCATTTTCTTGCAACAAATGATTAGTGTTGGTGGGTATGGGCAAACATATCTTAGATTAACTTACTTTTCCACAAACTCCGACTTAAGTAGCATTCCACAATATTTAATGAGTTCATTATGGTTAGTGTTCACAGCCAACGACACACCGAGATCATCTGAATCGTACTTGAACAGCTGAAACTACAATACAAAAAAGAAATAATACTTGTCAGCATTTTGTAATAATGTTGACATAACAAACCAATCCTTGTTTCCGTTCGGGTAAGATAAGTTCTTCAAATGGTTGAGAAGATGATTTGGTGATGAAACCTTTTGTAGATGTAAGCGATCTTGATTTAAAGGACATTCCACTTGTAAGCTTCTCTGGTCTAGAAAATGAATACTTAACACAAAGATTTGTTATGTTCAAGACAACATCATTATTAAATGGAATATAAATTAAGAATCCTTGTTCACGATTTATTTCATGATCTAAATTCAAAAACGGATTATAGCTTCGACTGCGGCATGATGCATAGGATGAATATCTGAAATAAAATCAAATTAAGGATAGTAAAACTGTATTAAATAAATTTCGAATGAAATTGTTTTCCAAAATTGCATTTCAACAAAAGTATTGAAATGGGTTATTTGGAACAGATGACAAAAAATATTTACTGTCATGTATTATTGCATAATTTTACTTGAAGTATATATACTCGTATGTACCAGCAGGTTGAATATTACATTTAAAATTGCAAAAGCGTATTAGTTTTCAAAAAATGAGTTTTCACCGTATTCTATCTGTGGTAACCAGAAAAATGTTGCACAATGGTTCAATCTGATCAATTACACAGTCTTACGAGTAGATAAAACTACAAAGCCGTTCCTAGGGGTGGGGCAATGGGGCAACCACCCCAGGCGCCATGCTGTAAAGCGCGCCACACGCGCCGTACCGCGAATAGCATTCCATGAAAGGCGTCATCATGTCGTGAAGGCTGACACGAGGCCAGCTTTCATAGACAAAATTGAGAAATTATTATTGCTATTATATTTACCAAAAACTGAAATGGATTTGGGTACGATATGTTGATGAGGTCGATTTGTACTCGTATAATCTCGGCAGCAAAAATTTCCAGTTTTTTACGACCGACTGAACAAAAAATAAATAGAATTTCATTAATATTTCGACTGTGATAGACATTTTATGAATTGATATTTCAAAAGTCCATATTTTTAAAGTCATGGGCGGTTTATAATACGTCATATACCTCAAAAAAGTGTTTGCAGAATATTCTTAAAAGCTAACTGCAAGTCTTCTGTTCGAAAAGCAAAATTTTACTGCGTTAGCATTACCAGTGCACATAAGGTAATATCATTAGAATTATGACCTTTGTTCGGTCAATATTTGTGTTGCACCAATTTTTACCTCACGTTCACAGTCATTTTTTATCTCAGACAATTCCAAATTCCAATTTTTACAACCTCCGGAATATAATACTTCTGTTCCTTATTTTTTTTTAAGCCGTTTCAAAACAGTTTCAGACTACCAGATTTAGTGCGGGCCAGTACAATATTTTATTTGTGGAACAGGTTTGCAGTTTTGCACTAAAGGTAGGACCACACTCGACGGAACTGCACTTCAGCGGAACTGCGCTACACAGCGCGGCACTCTATGGTACTTTTTTGATATACCGTACTACGCTACAGCATATATTGGCTTCCGTCATAAATAAATGAGTAGTCCCTATGAGTGAACCCATTAGTAGTGCCATTGTGATGGTATTACTTATACGTTTGACCAAGCAACAACATGATTATTTGATCTCCTGACCGACATAATTTCTCCTTTTTTATTTTCAGTACGAAATATTTCTAAAATGTAGGCTCTACCTCCCACGTGGCACTGAAAAAACAATGCGCACAGCAAAACATAACGTTTCGTGACGCTTGCTATACCGCACTTGCGGCAACGGAACAAAAATGGAACTTCAGGCCGCGGCAAAGTTGGTCAGATTATCAATTTTGCCGCATGGTGCCGCGCCGTGAAGTTCAGCTATCGCTCAGTGCGATATAGCTCATACAATTTCATACAAAAAATATTATATTTTGAAGTCCAGTTGAGGTGCAGTTCCGCTGAAGTGCAGTTTCGTTGAGTGCGGTCTTACCTTAAATCTGGGGGACTGAAACTTTTTGAAATTCGGTGTGTAACACACTTAATACCATCTATTTGTGAACTGTGCGTTGGCATTTTCAATAATCAAGTTTGCTAAAGTCACATATTCAAATTCTTCGTCTACGGTGCAACTGGCAGTACAAAAAACGATTTGGCAAATTTTGAAAAGCTTGAAAAGCTAGAGAGCATGTTTGTAAACGTCAAATGCATTTACAAGTAAACAGACTGGCGTTAATCAAACAAATTTTCTGAAAATAGGACGGTTATATACTACTTGTCATGACGCAATATCTGCCTCAAAAAACGATGATCATTTGAAGATCAAATTGACTTTGACCTACGGTTTTCGAAAACGGCCGATATTGTGATCAGTTCATAGTTAAATGTTTAAAATCACGTTTAACTTGCTTTGGATTGTCATCAATCAAATAAGGAGATCCGAACAAAATGTATTTTAAATATATTCTAAAAATTTTCGAAAGCAGCAATAACTGTTAAATTCGTTTTATAAAGTTAGATAAGAATGTATGATTTGAGGTTTTGCTGATTTCGAGCGATTGTTCTAGGCAGAGCGTTGTATTTTAAGTTACGTTGGAATGAACGACAGAAAAAATGTCGTATTGTTAAAATGTCGATTTATATCGACTTTTTTGTATGTACTAAGTATTGAGAAAAAATATCGATAAAAAGTCGATGCTTTTCTCGACTTTCATTCAAGGCAGCTTACTTTTGGTCTAAGCTCGATGGTTAACATTTGATGAATTAGTAATCAAAAAAGTCGATATAAGCCGACATAACTTTTTTTGTCGGTCATTCGTAGGTAACTTATACTTAAATATGTTGGTACTAGTTTTGATTCGGTACAAAGACGGTGGAAGTAATACGATTTAATATTCGATTTTTTTATTAATTCTGTATTATTTGTAGTGAAAAAGGCGTTTTTTTGAGCTTGCCCCAGGTGTTCTAAGCGCTAGGAACGGCCCTGTAAAACTATGAGTGACAACTTTGACGAATCGAAAAATTAAAAGGTGGGTAATTTGCCATTAATTAGTCGTTAATTAGTTGTGACAATTTATAGTTTGTCGTTCAATATTTTCCCTGGTATAGTCAATTTTCTCATGCGATGTTTTATCATGTGTTTTTGGATTATTTTTTTTCTACGAGTGGCAAGGAAAGCAACTTTGACAGATCAAAAGATGGGTAGGTGAATAATTTGTCGTTAATTAGTTATGTATGATAATTTTAAATTTGTCGTTTTGTGTTTTCTATGTTTTTTTGGTTAAAACTTCTTATAATTAATGTTTTATTGCTAAATAATTTCCCGCTAGTTAGCCTTTAATTACTTGTGAAAAATGTAATCTAATCGCGCTATGTTTCCTATGTTTTTTTCGTCCTTTGCTAGCTTGATATCAAGTAAACAAAGTATCATCTAAAAAAGAGTAAAAACTGCTAATACCGAATGGGTTTTTGCTTAGCAATTTGTCGTTAATAAGTCTTGAATTAAATGTGACAATTTTGAATTTGTCGTATAATGTTTTCTATGTTTCTTTGCATTCTTTGTTAACTTCAAATCAAGTTAGCATTTCACTTCCTTAAAAAGTGGAAAGAACTGTTTAAACTCATGGTTATTTCGTTATTAATAAGTTTTGACAGTTTCGAATTTGCCGTTCTATGCTTTCTTTGTTTTTTTGGGAGCTTTACTAACTTCACAAATCTCGAAAAGCGGTTAAAACTTCTTATATTTAATGTTGTATGGCTAGATCACTCGTAGAAAACAAACAATCCAAAAACACATAGAAAACAGCACATGAGAAAATTAATTTTTCATAGTTAAATAGCGACCAATTAACGGCAAATTATTAAGTACTAAAATATTAAAATTTTGAAGTTTTTACCACATAAAAAAAAACATAGAACGATAAATTCGAAATTGTCACAACTAATTAACGACAAATTATGCATCTATCCATTTTTCGATCCATGAGAGTTGCTTTGCTAGCTTGATATCAAGTTTGCAAAGTACTCAAAAAAACATAGAAAACATTGCACGATTAAATTAAATTTGACACAACTAATTAATGGCAAATTATCTAGCCATCAACCATCAGGTATAAGGAGTTTTTGCTGATTTTCGTCAAAGTTGCTTTGTTAACTTGACACTCATGATAAACCTCTTTCTAAAGGTATTTTAGTTTGAAATTGAAGTAATATTTCACCAATTATTTTAATAATGAATATTTTAAATATTTTACCTAGCATCAATTTGATGAGTTCTCTTGATGGCATCTGGCAATGAATGCTGTGTTATGTTTCCCCTTAATGAAGTTAAGACTGTGGTTTCCAATAAAACATCAGCTGCCGTACCCAATACTGTTGGTACAGCATATTTTGTCATGAAAGGCCATCGAACTGTCTGCATGTTGATATGGCTATCAGTTGCAATAAGAAAGCTTAACCGGCTCACCACTGAAAGACAAACAGTTGTTTTTTTATTTTTTCAAACCTACTTTCAAAAGTTTCTATAGTTCGAAACTTACAATCTTGATAGCTTAAATTCATGTAGCTTTGTTGGTTTAGGTAAAAAGACAAAACAGTTTTGCCTTCCATTTGTACGATTAACTCCAAGTGAAGAGGCTTGCTTTCAATACGTGGAGCTTTTAATAATGCTAAAATCGTTTTAAGATTTTCAAACTTTATTGTATTTGCTTCAGGCTTCATAAGTCTTCCAATAACTGCATCAGGAAGGCCACGAGCTTTTATGTAAAGCTTTAAAAAAAAATATTTAAGTCGTTTGTAAAATAATTGTGTATCATAACAGTATCAATACAAAACTTACCGCTAGTTGTCCAGTGAACTTTCCTAAGGCTTCTGTATCAAATTTAAAATACATAACAACTGGCAAATCAGAAACGGGATCTCCAACAATAAAAGCTTGAAGCATAGCTCCGATTCCAAATTTTGAGTCACGATAGTCAAAAATATAATTGCCCGTTACCCAGTAACGAGGTTCAGGTTTTTGTGGTAGATGTCGATGCATATAGGAAAGTAAACGGCGTCTATAAGATTTGAAAATAAAGACAATTTCAAAATATATTAGTTTTTTATTTTAAGCCTTCTTCTTTGTTAAAAGATTTAATATTTAAAACTAAATAACATTTTTAACTCACAAATGCTGGTAACAGGGAAACGTAGTTTCCGAAATACTTATAATTGTTGTTCTATAGTAATTTATCATATGAGGACATGTTTCACTTTGGATGATGCGATGAATACTTATCAAACGAGCTGGAGTTGGATTTGAAATTAGTAGTAAAGTAACAGCTGCCACTCGCAGTTCAAGAGTTGCATTTTTGGACTCAAAAATTGGCCAGTAAATTTCATAGATCTAAGGAAGTAAGAAAGTTGATTATGATACCTATCAAATTTCAAAAAATGTGAAAGCATTAAGTACCTTGTCAGGGCGAGTTGTAGCCAAAGGCAATGTAGCCCAAGCAGCTAGAAATTTAATATCAGCATCTTCTTCCTCATTATTGACAATGGGGTCTAAATAGTTGGCAACGTTACCAAGTTGCAAATTACTCAGACCTTGTAAGTACAACATTTTATTTTCGTAGTCATGTTCATCTGAAAATAAAATAAAAAGATTAAGGGCATTCGTGCAACGTTGAAAAAATAGTTTTTAACATTGTAATCAACGGAAAGTTAACTACATCGTAAACGAACTGTCAATATTTGTATGAGAAATCTTTTCCAACAAATCGTAAACATTCCTACATGAATTTGTATCGTAAATAAAAATGGTAAACGAAAATATCGTCTACTCTTGTAAGTCACACGCTCCAAGTTAACACGAGCCAGCGGCATTGATCTTCGGGAATGTGATCCCAATGAATGTCGATGAACCAAACACATTTGTGGGAACCTGTTGAGGTAGTCATGATACTTAATACCTTTAGCTGTCTGGTTGGAGGAATAGCTGACACAGCGTTGCGATTGGCCGGGCAGGTATCGGTTAGGTGGGTTAGGGAATCAGTCTTGAACAAGACGTGAATGAGCCAATACAGAATAAGGAAAAGCTAACTAAATATAACACGTATTTTTTGATTGAACTATCCCGGTATGTCCGACGTGAACCGTTGGGCCGATCTCGATCGGCGTTCGCTATGTTTTAGAATTTATAATTTGAATTATAATGTATTTAAGGTCGTATTTTTCAATCAATTGTATACTCAGCGGCCATTTTTTTAACCACGAGCTTTAATATATAGGATGATTCACCTAAGTGTGACAAAAAGATAGCGCATGTAGCTTGTCAATACAGTAAAAAGTAATTGATATCGGATTTTTGTAGAGAGGTCAAATACAAAGAATTTTTTTTACTAAAGGAGGGGGGGTCGCCATCTTGACCTGTTCAGGAGGTAGGTGCGATTTTGGAAAAAAACGACTTAAATCCAAAAAAACGGCAATACTTAAATTAAGATGCAAAACAATAATGGTTTCAAAAGCCAGAAAGTCTGTTATAGAGGGTTTTTCAAAAGGGACGCTGCAAAAGTAGAGCGACAGGTACAGCAAACGATGCCATATTTCTTGCCGCTCTTTTGACATTTCTCGCTTCAGTAAGGTTTGGCATTTCATGATGGAAAGATATTCGAGCCAACAACGAGTCGAAATTATTAAAATTTACTACCGAAATTCGGAGTCAGTGGCCTCAACGTTAAGAGCGCTACGTCCAATTTATGGTCGTCATAATCGTCCTAGCAGATCAACAATTGAGCGTCTAGTGGAAACATTTTAATCCACAGGCACAGTACAAAATGTTCCCGTGCCAATGAGACAAAGAAGTGCCCGTAGTGTCGAGAATATTGCTGCCGCTGAGGCTTCAATTGCAGAAAGCCCAAATGTGTCTCTCACACGTCGTTCGCAAGCGTTGGGCATCTCTGTGTCCTCGTTGTGGTGAATTTTGCGAAAAAATCTTGGCCTACATCCTTACAAGATTAAATTGATGCAAGAACTGAAGCCGCTTGACCACCAGAAGCGTCGTATGTTCGTGAATTAGGCTGAGCAACAACTTGAAAATGATTCGGATTTTCATCGAAAAATCATCTTCAGCGATGAGGCTCATTTCTGGATGAATGGCTTCGTCAATAAATAAAATATGCGGTATTGGTCATGTAGCAATCTACACGTACTCCATGAGTCATCATTGCATCCCGAAAAAATAACGGTTTGGTGTGGTTTATGGGCCGGGGGCGTCATTGGGCCGTGTTTCTTCCGTGTTGATCAAGACCGGCACGTTACAGTGAATGGGGATCACTACCGTTTAATGATAACCGAATATTTTTGGTCCCAATTGGATGATATGGACTTGGAGGAAATGTGCTTCCAACAGGACGGCCGGCGCCACAAGCCACACAGCGAATGTCACAGTCAATTTATTGAAAACCAAGTTTGTAGAACCGTGTTATCTCACGAAATGGTCCAGTCGCTTGGCCACCTCAGTCGTGCGATTTGACACCGTTATACTATTTCCTGTGGGGCTACGTCAAGTCAATGGTCTATGCCAACAAGCCAGCGACGGTTGATGAACTTCGTACGAATATCGAACGTGAAATTGCAGCAGTATCGGCCGATTTATGCTTGAAAACAGTCGAAAATTGGGTTCAGCGTGTGGACTTCTGCAAGCGTGCCCGTGGTGGCCATGCAAAAGAAATCGAGTTCGATACATAATGGCATCGAACGTACTTTCACAGGAATAAAGAATTTCATTGATACCCAAAGCCGTTTTTGTTTTATTTAAAAAAAACTTTTATAGCACTCTTATTGAACAACCCGATATAATCCTACATTTAAATTATATTATTTGTGTCTATTGTTTTCAAAAAATTGCATTCAAACTCGAAACTTTGATAAAAAAAACGCAAACTAAAATGTTTGGACAGTTGGTTCCTGTCTGCCTAGGTTTGTCGAAGTTTGCTAAATCATGAACAAGTTTTTGAGAAAAAATGTTAAAAATTGAAATGAACATGAAATTATTATGAGAGATGCATCAGTAGCATAGCCGTACGGGCGAAGAGCCTGGGCAAAAAACGAACGGGGCCACCTAAACAGAAAAGGTTTACTTTGCGACTTGCGAGGTTAAGGACATTTTTTACAAAAACCGTCATATGTATTTCCCTTGCAATAAGAATTAAATAAAGATTTTAGACTAAGAGCTGGGAGCATATTTTTGGGTTGAACACATAACCCAAAAATGAGTATGAGGATCCGTAGGTAGGTGCATGCATCTTGTATAAAACTCAAAAGTCTGGCAGGATTTTTTTGGCGCCCATGGTAAGGATGAGGAATTGAAAATAGCGGTTTTCAGAATTTCGTGTCAGGGCCACATGCACTTCACTTCATTTATTAATAATGGGAAATAGTGTTTTGACATTTTCTGAAAAAATCCCACTAGTTTTTCAACTATTCTGTCACTTTGGTACTAGTTCTTTTCAATAATAAGGATTATGTTAAAAACTATTAACAGAGCATGCTTGCATTATACAGTAGGGTGATTAGTATGAGATGCACCAAGTTGTGGTTGTGGCTAGAACGAGTTGTGGTTAGGTAAAAAACACATATTTTCTTTTTTTATTTGGTATAGGTAATGCTTTTTATTTGGGTAACAGGTAGACATTCAGGCCAATTTTGTTAAATTGAACAAATGCCTCAATAAAAAAGGTGAAATTAAGTTAATCCTGTTTATTTTTCATTTATTATTTGCTAAAAACCAGATGCTGTTCAATAAAAAAAAGGGATAGTCCGATACTTTAATAATTGACCTGAGCAATTCAAACTTGGGAAAACCAAAAAAAGTGTTATTCTTGGAAAAAAGTATTTATCATTTTTTTAATTTCTCAAAAACTAAGACACATTTTAGCATCCGGTTTCAAGTTTTTATAAAAGCTTATAAGAGCATTGAGTTATGAGAACCAAAATTATACTTAATTACATAAAATTTTGAAAAAAATTTAGTTTGAAATTATTTTCTTTTTCCTCAAAATTTCGAATTTGAAAATTAATTTTTTAAAAACTGTTTACTAACACTCAACTTAATTTAGAATTAAAATTCAAGAAAAGATTTCTGGCTTTTCAAAAAGGTGGCGTTGTAAGATTTACCGTTTTTTTGAAATATTTTTTTCTATTTTAAGTCAGGTTTTTAGAAAATTGCCCATCCTGCCTAAGCGGGGAAAAATAGGCCTTTACAATTTTTTTTCTTGTCTTGAACTAACCTACTAGCTCTACCTTTTTGGTGCATCTTATACGAATCAACCTGTATATTGAGATTTGCGGGCAAAATGTGCACTTCATGAAACTTAAAAATTTCAGCACAATGGATCGCTGAAGATCGGGGGAACTACAAATAAATCGGTGATTGATAAAATAATATAATTAGCAGATTTTTCAAAATCAATTTTATTAAGTTTAAACACTGCTCATGGGTTGATATGCGTAGAGAAATCGGCACCGAACAGTGAAACAAATCTTTACATCGTAGATAGGAGATAGAGTAAGATTATTGTAGGTACTTGATATTTCAAAAGAATTTTATAGAGTTTGGCATCAAGCTCTCTTATCGAAAATGCATGTGTTAGGTTTTGATTGAATGGTTTCAAGTCTGATATTCATAAAATTTAAATGTTGGTGTGCCTCAGGGCTCCGTTTTGTCTCCAACTCTCTTCCTCATTTTCATAAATGATCTTTTGTCTGAAACTTCTAATCCCTTAAATTGTTTTGCAGATGACAGTACTCTCAGCTTTTCATATTCATTTTCCTTGCTTTTCGGATGGGGAACTTGAACGGCAGCGTATGATAGTTGATAACCTCATTAAATTTAGAGCTTGACAGCATTGTCCAGAGGGGAATCAAAAATCGTGTTGAATTAAATGCTTCAAAAACTCAATGCTGTCACTAAAGCGAAACCCATATCCAATGCCTCTGTGCATGAGCGGAACTTGCATCGAAGAAACTGAACAACTTTCAGTTCTAGGTATGTGCATCACAGATCATCTTCTGTGGAATGACCACATATTCGATGTCGCCAAGAGTGCAGCCAAGTGTCTAGGTTTTCTTCGACGATGTAAAAATTGTTCTCCCCTTTTGATCCGACTTTAATCTATAAAACCTTCATTCAACCAAAGATTGAGTATAACTCTCACAACTGAGCAGATGCCCCAACAACTCATACAAAAAAGGCCTTAAATATGATAGGTGATATAACTATTACGCAAACAATTACATCCTTGAAACATCGCCGCAGTGTTTCTTGTCTCACATTATATCACCACAAATCCAAGCAAATTTAAATGGTGCTTCTGACCACTTTTTCGAATTGTGGTTTCTTACTTAAAACCGGCTGCAGGGTCTTAAAATTCAATTTTGGAAAATGTCCCAGAACAAAAATTACTTCTTTCTAAATCCTTTACATCCATTTTGAATATAAAATTTAAAAAAATTTCGACACCCCTAATATGTAGGTATATTTTGTATACAAGAAATTCTCCAACTTTTTAAAATGACGAATTAACTTGAATGACCGACAGAAAAAATGTTGACAAAAATGTCAGATATTTAAGATGGGTATATAGGGGACATTTTAGAGGATTTTAAAAGAAATAAATTTTGTTCAAGGACATTTTCTGAAATGGTACTTCGAGGGACCACGACTGTTTTTGTTAACATTTTTTTTAAATATTTAGTACAGGTAGGTATTTCTACTTTTCGAACTCTGGAAGGCAACAAATTTAAATTTAAGTCTTTTAATCTTTTGCATCAGAAAACACAAAGCTACACACATCATCATTGATTTTTTTTGCTGGAACAACTTACTTAGAAAAAGATTGAAGTATTTTTGAACAAACATATCAAACAAGTCCTTAGATATCCCTCTGCCGACAAAGACATTATGAACAAGCGTAGCAAAACTTAAAATAGCCGCTTGACGCACTTCAGGTTGATCAGGACCTGTACAGAAAGAATTTTATATTATAAATATAGCTTTTATTATGCTTTCAGAATATAATGACTCACCTAGAGTTAGAAAAGCTTCACATTCCTTCACTAGATCCTTAGATAGCTCAAAAATATGGAATGGCAATGAAACCAACAACTGTACTGCAGTGGTTGATTTTATTTGCTTCTCCATCACCAGGTCCCTTGTCAGAAGTACTGAAGCCTTTGTCCCAATCCGAGGAATAATCTCATAAAAGATATTACGTATGGTCTCCTGCCGATACGACGTTCCAATATCCACTTCAGTGTAAAGTTTTTGCAGTGATTGGTAATCCATTTGGGAGAGTACTTTTATTATATCAGACAGGGTGCTGTCGTATGGTTCACCAAATTTCAAATCGGAACTTTCCAGACCTTCGGCCAAAGTATTAAGCATAACCGATGCATTGCTTTTTAAATGTTCCTGCAACTGCGGATGCCTGCCACCAGTTGGATCATTTGGATCCAATGGAAATAGTTCTAGTCCGGATGGAGTTGTTGCCATTGCTGTTTCAATATCGATGGGAATATCGATGGTGGTTTCGTTCAGGAAGTTCAGCAGAAGTCTGCACAATTAGCATTTTGGCAAGTGGGTGGTATAAGTTTGATTAAGCAAAAATGAAACAAAACAAAACATTTTCAACAACTTACATAATATTACACTGTTTGAGGGAGAGGGAGGGGGGGGAGTTGCATATAGAGGGGTGGTTAATCAATAGAAATCTCTTACTCTGAGTTAATATATTGCGCCTCGCCAGTGGACTCGAATGTGTGGATAAGGGTGTTGCCCCTTACGTGGGCCATACTGAGAAAATAATCGGTATCCTTGTGTGGAAGTAGTCCGTAGACAGCTTCGTTTCCAATTATAACGTTCTTTTGAAAATCGAACTCGCACAAGTTCGGCGGTACATTACTGCGGGTAATGTGTACAGCTTCTGAGTAGGGAGTACAAGTTTTAAGTTCGGGAGTCTTTCGGATAGATATGTAGTTGGTCTTGTTGGACACAAAGTACTCAGTGGAGCATTTGCCATGGATACCCGTCTGTTCAGAGATAATTGGTTACAATTTGAATTGTTTACTTACTGCGTTACCTTTGGTTACCTCATCAACAGCAAAAGCTCCAACTGATTTCATTTGAAATTGTAGCGTAGATGCGATTGCCCTTTTCAAATTTGTCGACCAAATCGGATCGTTGTCTTTGAATAGCAAATGCGATATAGTCCCTTCTTTGGTAAGTACGATTTTAAATGGTTTATACGGGGGATACATTTCTTTGTTTTGTAGGAACTTTTCACCTGAGTTATTGAGTCGAACTTCATCGATTGAAAGCTGAAATGTTAAGAATTTTTTTTTAAGTTAAATATTACAAAGAGGCTATTATAGAGGTTTTAACATATGGTAGCCAGTAAGAAAAAAAGAAGATAGGGGGGCTCAAAAGAGGCTGGGTGCAACCGACACCTCTTTTTAAAGCTAGAAACCCGATATTATTTTGTTGCAAAGGGTTTTCCAATAGGGAAGAGTCAATGTTGAATAAAAGAAGCTGTGTGTGAGGTGTTATCAAAATTATAATTTTTTGCTTGAAAGGCTCATGGATGCCATTATGTATGGAATATGACATCGTTCCCGCATGAATTGGGCAAAGGCTTAATCGATGTTCACATTGAAATAATCGGTCGATTATGGCATGTACAGAAGCGTGGCTTAAAATTTGGCTCCCCAGCCTAATTTACTTTGGCCCCCATTAATTGACGAAAAAAAGCAAAAATCTACTAATAATGAAAAAGAAAAAATCATGCAAAGCAATGAACGCAATTTAAATATTTACAATTTTGCCGACACTCAAATTGGTTGACACATTCATGAATATAATTAACCGATTGTCTTAAGCTAGAATTAAAGGTTTTCAGGGTTCCCTTGAGACCTAAACTTAAAAAAGTCATTTTAGTACGGCTGGTTTTTTGAAATATATTCTCTCTACTTCCTAAGATTTGTGAGAAAGCAATCTGGCTGATGGGAAATCCTGCGTTGTCCACCATTTTGAAAAAATGCATTGAAAAATGTAGGGTAAAGTCGGATGATATTGCACCACGAGAGATATGACTATACCCTTAAATATTTCCTACTTTTTTAATTTTTTTTATGAAAATATAAGAAAAACATTAAGTTTAACTTGCAATTGATGCAGTTTAAACTGAAGTAGTTTTTTAATTTTAAAACAACAAACGACAATAGAAAAAAATTGTGATCATTTTTGAATCAATTTCTGTTTTGTGCATAACTTAACAAAGTGCAACAACGAAAGTATTTGGCATCAGGTTTTCACATAAACGAAAAGAAAGAAGAGTGATGCGTTTATTTTGAAAAACATTGGTAATACCGAAAGGGAGATATGGCGACCCTTAAATTAAGTATACTTCGGAACTATACCATAAAGTTTTCATGGGGGCAAACATTTGATTTTGAAGCCCCTTTTTGAGATTAATGAACAAAAATCCTACTTGGGTAGATTTTTTGTGACCGGGAGAAAAAAAAATCTTTTTTATGACTAAGCGTAGGAAGTTTGAAATATTTTTTAGCTACTTGAAATGGTTGAGTTATACTATTTGAAGTTCCACTGCCACATCTCATTCCATTTCGTTTTCATTTATTTAAGTGTCGGCAAATCTCAATTTTTTTGCGAACATGGATTTTGCACCCCTGGAAGCTTCCGCCCGGGGCACAGGGCTGTACAGGAATATACAGAATTTTGCACATACAGAATTTTGATATACAGAATTTTGCATTCACAGAATTTTGAAAAAGAGAATTTTGACCAGACAGAATTAACAAAACAAAGCAGAATTTTGACAAAACTGAATTTTGAAAACCAAAATTCCTACCCGCTACCATTTTTGACAAATAGTTTTCACCGTTTACATCTCTCTCCATATCTCTGAACAAAAATATGAATAAATAGTCTGCTCAGGAAACTGAATCCCGTGCGCTTGTCGATAGGGATCTTTTTATGATTGAAATTCATTCCTTATACATTAAGGATGACATTCAGCTTAGGAGACATTTTTGTAATTCTGTCGCTTGGATGCCATTTTGAAAAATAGCGCTCAATATGTAGTCCCATCAGTAAACGAGAGTCCCTGCGCTTTTTTTTTTTAGTATTTTTATGTTTGTAACTTATTTTTGACATGAAAACAAAAATGCTAACGAAAACAGAAAGTGATACAAGATTAAAAACATTTATAAATCATTAATTATAAGAAAAAAAACAAACTGTTTGGACGTGATTTATTTAGGAATTGTGTATATTTACTAATAGCAATACGAAAAATATGAAGTGCAGTGTAAAATTGAATAAAAAAGCCAGAATAAGGCGAACAAGAATCGTTTCACTTCAAAAGTGAGTTTTATTTACTTTTTCAAAGAAAGTGATGTGAATTGTTCATATTTTAATTTATCATCAATCAAGTAACACATATTAAATGATTAAAACTTTAAACAAAGATTTGAAAACTGTTAATTAATTGAAAACTTGCTAATGATTTTTGGCTATTATCTTGTACACTAGAAATGTCAAACTGTGATTCTGTAAAACAGGGATGTATTTCTTTTCGTTGGTGATTGTCAGGCGCAACTATTTTCTTAGCGCCCTTTTAACGAGGATATTATTTTTGCCTTTGAGTTGAATTTGTACGTTTGGAGTTCTTATAATTTTGTAAACATGCAATAGACGTAATGAAAAATGCGTAAAATAACGTACATTTTGAATGTACCTCTGAAACAACAAAATTCTGAAAATATGATATTACAAAATGCTCTCGGTGCCATGAAAGGTGAGACTGAAAATTATGTATTTTTTTTAAACATACCACTGAGAAGAAAAATATATTCGGAAAATAACAAATGATTATTATGGCACTCTTGAAAGTTGCTATCAAAAAGCACTCCGTCCCTGTTGGAATGCATTTGTGTTTCTGAGAGCTAACACTTTTAAAAAACTGCCGCAGTTTTTTTCCATTAATGCCGCTTCCTTATTTTACCTTATCAAAGCTTGGGAGACATTTTACCTGTCACTTGGACACTATTTTTAAAAATGGTGCCCAATTTATGAAAATGGTGAATAAAAAAAAATAACGATCAAAAAACCGATTGATGTCTCAAAAGAAAGGTGTTAAGTAGACGCACCTTTGGGTAAAATTTCAGTGTAGCCATTTTCTCTACTCTACTCTACTTAATATTTTGAAGATACAAACAAAAAACCGTGTTGGGAAATAACAATTGATTTATTAAAAAAAAAAAGGATGCAGCTTTGATTGTCAATGTTGCTCCTTTTTGCAGAAATACTTTTTTAAATGTCAAAAGGTGGTACTTCGCTTTGATTTGGTAATTTTTAACATAAAAAAAAAATGTAGGAACGCCTCCACACGCCAAACGTGTTTTTGAAAATAACTGTTATGTATCTCAAAAAGATAAGTGTTGATTAGTGGCACCTTTGAGTAAAATGTCAGTGTTGCTTCTTTCTAGGAACATGCTTTTTATGTATCAAAGTTTTGGGGTTTCACTTTTTTGATAATTTTTTAATATCTTGAATATGAAAGAAGTTGTGGAAACGCCTCCATATGAGAAAGAGGTCCCCACCAAAAAGCACATAGGACCTGCTTTCTTGGCCAGACTATAAATAGTTGTTTGTAAAGCACCTCTAATTTCCTAAATATTTGTGCATTTAGCTTTAATGTGAAACAAAAAATTTCTAAAATACTTCGAATATTCAGCAAATAATTTCATAAGGAAGATTCGTACAGCCCTGCAACATGATAGCGAATTCTTGTAGGGAGACACAATGCAAGTGTTTACTACTTTTAAAGGAGTGTATTTGTTTCTGTTAAGGGAGGAAGGGCAGTTTTGTGTAACTCGGAAATTAAACTGAATTGAACTCTTAAAAAAAAGGATGCAGCTCTTTCAAAGTTAAACTTCCCATCAAAATAGATGGTTTAAAAAATTTTATTTAAAAAATTTTAACAGGACAAATTAACAAAAACCAACTGAAAACAGTTGAAAAATATAAGGTTTCTAATATTGTTTTATTGCGCATAAGTTTTTCTTGAGCAAGAAAAGTCTTAAAACATGTTCATACCAAAAAGTAGAGCTCACAAGGCCTTATTATGGCGTATTAAAGAAGTCATTTTTAATTAAAATTGACAAACATACGCATTCAAACTTCATTACATCTTACAATTTCTTGGCTGTTTTGCCCCGAAAGCCTCTGGTTTTGCTTCTATATTGCAAATTTCACTTTCATTAAAAATATTTGAACTCAAGATTTTGATTAAATATGAAATTACTATCATTGAGAATATTTTACAACTTTGATAATCCCGCAATTTTATTTTCCGGCTGTTTTTAAATGCTTCCAGACCAACACACTTAACAGCTGGGCCAATTTATATAAGACTTGGTAATAAATGCACGAGTTGTTACATTTGTCATGTAGTACCTACCAAAAAACGAGGTTTCGGGCAAAAACTGCAAAAAATTATAAGAATTGGTAAAGTTTTAATAAATAAAAACTACTTTCTGAACTTGCTATGTTAAAGATTTCAACTTCTTCTTCTTAATATTGAAGTATGCCCTGACCCTATCTTTTTTACCGAAAAAAGTTACACGTACTTTAGATAAAAAAATTTGAAATATTTTACTTTACCATTTTTGTATGTTCGTTTTTGTTAAGGTACATTTCCTGTTTATTTGTTTTGTTTAACAAATTTTTGAAATGAATAGTATAAGTCCTGTTTTTCAGTGCATTTGAATCATCGCTGTTATATAACGGGTGATTTTTTAAGAGGTTTAGAACTTTAAAAAAAAAAAAACACAAAAAATTCGAAAAAATGAATGAAATATTTATTTGAATCGATAGTTTGAACCTTGCAATTTAATGTTTAAAGACAATTTTGGCATACTCTTTCACACATATCGGCCGGTATCTCACGAATGAATGCATGGATGTTGGCTTCCAGTGCGTCAATCGAAGCGGACTTGTCCCTATAGCAGCGGCGTATACAGTTCCATTTCTTGGGGGGGGTCATACCAAAACAAATACCCAATTCAGTTCTTATAAGACTGATCCACACGGTTTCAATTTTTTTCGCTTTTTGTACTTTTTTTGGCATTAATTTCTGCTGGTCCCACAAATGTTACCATTTTTTTTAATTATAAAGAGTTGGGGTCGAAATTTTTGCAAGGTCAAAATTCGTTTTGCAAAACCTTTCTTTCGAAATTTTGTTTCTCAATATTCTCCAAATTCCGTTTACATAATTTTGACAAAATAAAGAGAAGTTTGGAAAATGTAAAAAAGGGCGTAGTTTTTTCTTCTTTTTTCAATTACTTTTTTAATCATCTTAAAATAAAATACAGTAGACGCTCGATAAAGTGAAGTAATAAAACCAGCCTGTTCACTCTTTCGAGATTGTTTCCTTTTTCGCAGGAGTTGAACCTTTAAACAAAGCTTTCAATGAGGTTTAAAAAAAAGAAACACTTGTTCAGTTTCCTTAAGCAATGTTAAATTCTTTCGGGACATTTTTGTAAAAAAAATATGTTTTTATAAATAATTTTGTGTGTTCACTATAGTTAATTTTTTTAGATTTACTAAATTCAGCGTCTACTGTATTATTATTTGCTGACAAAGCTAAAAATTTTTATATTAAGGGTATTCATGCAACTTCGTAAGACCGTAGATAAGTTTACAAATTTGTTAAATTTATCTTTTGGTTAATGAACTGTCAAATTTTGTATGGGAAATGATTTATACGATTTTGTTAAAGTTATCAAGGGATTTTGTTGCGTAAAATAAACCAAACTGGTTAAACGACGTCATTGTGACTCTATTTCTGATTGAATTACCTAGCATTTAATCAAATGTATAACAAAAGTTGTTCATGCAAACTTTTAACACAATTTGTAAACTTATGACGTTGCATGAATAGCCTTATAATTTTCTGTGTAAAACACAAATTTTGTAGAGCTGAGTTTTGGAAACAAAATTTTGATCCATTCTCAAATTTTAATATGATCTTGAGGTTGTGTACCAAAAATATTTCGTATGGATTTTTTGGAGATGTTAATCTTAATATTTTACTTAATATTAATATTTTTTAATATTTTTCTTAATATCTTACGTTTGAAGACAGTTTTTAGGGACAGTTTGCATTCATTTGTTTTCTTATCTGATAAGAGAATAATAATGAGGGGACAATTTTCTCATTTATCAATCAAAAATTGTGGTAGTTAGAACCACTCTTTTATTGAAGACAAAAATTCTTAGCTTTCACAATTTGTTTTTATTTATGCCTGAAAATGAACATATGTGAAGTATTGGTCGTAGATAAAAAAATTGAATGCAGAGGCAAAATGGTCTTCGAACTTTCAAAAATTTTTAAAATATGTGTAAATTTAAAATAACCTTCTCAATGGGTTTTCTCATGATAATTGAAACATACAAAATACGCAAAATGTAAATACAAATTCTACTGCGTTAGCATTGTGTTCAATAGTCAAGTTCGCTAAAGTCACGAATTTGAATACATCATCTACGGTGCAACTGAGCAGTACAAAAATTGAGTTGATGATTATTGAAAAGGCAGAGAGCTTGTTTGTAAACGTCAAAAGCCTTAGCAAGTAAATTGACTGGTGTTGATGAAAACAAATTTTCAACAAACAGGACGAATACATATTATTTGTCATGACGCTTTCTGCGTCAAAAAAACGACGATCATTTCATGAAAAAATTGACTTTGATTTACCGATATTGTGATCAATTCATAGCTTAGGGAATAATGTTTAAAAGCACGCTTAACTTGCGTTGGATTGTCATCAATCGAATATACGATCGATACGATCAAAAGAAAATGTATTTTAAACATAATCCAAAATAAATAGTAACTGTTAAATTCGTGTTTAAAAGTCAGACAAGAATGTATGATTAAAGTTTTTGTTGATTTCATTCAAACATTCCAAGCAGAGCGATGTATTTTAAGTTACGTTGCGTTGGAATGAAATTAACGATAGAAAAAATATCGAACTAAAAACAAAAATGTCGACAGGTTAATAAATCAATTTATATCAACTTTTTTTCTATGTACTAAATATTGGGAAGAAATATCGAAAATTCGATCAAAGTCGATCCTTTTCTCGACTTTCTTTTTAGGCTGCCGATTTTTTGTCTGAGTTCGAAGCTAAAATTTAATGAACTAGTACCCAAAATAAGTATTCTTACATGCAAAAAAGTCGATATGAACCGACATTTCAACTAGTTAAATCGTTTTTTTTTTTGCTGGTAATTCGTACGTAACCTATACTGAAACAAGTTGGTACTGGGTTTGAGTCGGAACGGCCCTGGTGTATGAAATACGGTTTAAAGTAAAATTTTTGTTTTTCATTGTAATATTCGTATAATATTGTCTGTTATTTTTTTTTTTTTCATTCATTCATTCATTTATTTTTTTTATCGAAGATAATTTCTTTGATTTTTTGAACAAAATTCTCACAAAATAAGTAAGTTAAACGGATCAAAAATAATATTGAAAATACTTTTTTAAGAGGGTATATCTGCCAAAAACGTAGATCTACCAAATTGATTCAAAAAATAAATCAATGCTGAAATGTTCTGAATGCAAAAGTGGTCAAAATCGTCTATTTGATAAATCTTAACCAAAAAAAAAATTGATTATTTCGACAATAAAACCCCAATAGTATTATTCGGGCAATATAAATGTTGATAGGAGAAGGTAAATAATCTTTACCAATAATGAGTAGGTTGTCTATTCCTAAGCTATAAACAAATAATTTTTTTGAAATTATATTTTAAGATTGCAAATATTTTTTGCTTTTCTTATTATTTTTTGCGTACATCTTTTGAGTTCTCGGGAGGGGTCATGACCCCGTGACCCCCCCCTTGTATACGCCGTTGCCCTATAGACATTAGCCTTGACATACCCCCACAAAAAATAATCTAATGGTGTCAAATCGCACGATCTAGGCGGCCAATTGACCGGCCCGAAACGTGAAATTAACTGTTCACCAAACTCGCCTCGCAATTGCGCCATTGTTTCGCGTGCTGTGTGGCATGTGGCACCGTCTTGTTGAAACCACATATCATGCAAGTCAAGAACTTCCATTTCGGGCAAAAAAAAGTTTGTTATCATCGCTCGGTAGCGTTCACCATTGACAGTAACGCTGCGATTCGCATCATCTTTGAAGAAATATGGCCCAATAATGCCGCCGGCCCATAAACCGCACCAAACAGTGGCTATTTCGGGATGCATTGGTAGCTGTTGCAGAGCTTCTGGCTGATCTTCACTCCAAATGCGGCAATTATGCTTATTTACGTACCCATTCAACCAAAAATGAGCCTCATCGCTGAACACAATTTTTCGATAAAAAAGCGGATCCTCGGCCAGCTTTCCAAGAGCCCATTCACCAAAAATTCGGCGTTGTGGTAGGTCGGCTGGCTTTAGTTCTTGCACCAGCTGTATCTTAAAAGGC
Source organism: Dasysyrphus albostriatus (assembly GCA_946251815.1). NCBI lineage: Eukaryota > Metazoa > Arthropoda > Insecta > Diptera > Syrphidae > Dasysyrphus > Dasysyrphus albostriatus. Next base: position 188,473,832 of record OX276335.1, on the reverse strand, counting down.
TTTACGCCCAAATCCTTCCGCAAAATTTTCCACGTAGTGCTGTAACAAAGGCCTAACTGCTGGGAACGGCGCCGAATCGACATTTCGCGGTCTTCTGTCACACTAGCTGATACGGCCGCAATATTTTCTTCACTACGCACAGTACGTAAACGTGTTGGTGGTTTAATGTCCAACAAAGTAAATTTGGTGCGAAATTTGGTCACAATCTTCCGAATAGACTGCTCAGAAGGTCGAGAATGCCGACCATAAAATGGAAGCAGCGCGCGATGAACATTTCGAACCGAGCACGAATTTTGATAGTAAAATTCAATAATTTGCAAGCGTTGTTCATTTGTAAGACGATCCATGGTTAAATTGCAAACCAAACTGAAGCTGTTTGACAGTGACACAAGGTACTAAACACACGTCAGCTGTCAAAACCAGTGTTGCCAAAACCAAACCAGCTAAAAAATCACCCGTTACATCCACGCGAAGTGTAGTTTCCATATAGAAAAATTCTATTTTCATAGGCGTGAAAAAATGCCAAAAACTTAATATACAATTATTTTGGCGACAAGGAGGGACAAATTTGTCTCGAAACAAATGCAACAAAATGGGCATTTCCAAACCCAATTTTATGACGAAAACTATTTTTTTTGAAAACCTTTTGGTGCATAAACTTTGATTTATAAACTTTGATTTGATATTTCATTTCAAATTTGATTTCACTTCGCTTTAAAGTATAAACTAGGATAAACTCTTAAAATTTTTTGTTCAAAATTAAATTTCCTATCGTATAGATCAGTGTTTTTCAAACTGTGGGTCAGGATCCTCCTGGGGATATCCAAGAGTAACTCGGGGGTCGCGGTCGCAAGCCGGTTAGATTGAAAAGGAAAAGTGTTAAAGTCCTGTACACTCAGGTTTATTACTCGATTATCTTGAAACCAATTTTGAGGTAATTGTCGTTATAAAGTCTTCTTATTTTTTTTTCGGTTTTGCCTTGCTTTCGTCTTTCCATTTCTACCCAAGCTTGCCAGATTGGCCTATCTATCAGAAACTGGGCTATCTTTTTCCAAAATTTGCCGACAAAAATTTAGTATGACAACCCAATCATAATTGGGCTATAAATATCCCAAATCTAATTTTGGGCGATATTTTTTTCATATAAATAAGACATGGAAAAAACTAATTTTCTCCCCCTTAACAGATCCTTAAAGTATTCCAGAATTTGGCACCACTTTTTACTCATTGAACATACTAATTGGTTTTGACATTTCAAACCAACCACAATAATCTTCACTTTAATAATAGCCCTGTTTGTTAGTGCATTTTTATCTTCGCCTAGAAAAAAATTGCATGTTAAATACAACAACAGTTTGGTATTAAAACTCTGAAGTGCTGTTTTAGGCAAGAAAAATATTTTTTTTACTTATTTTATCCAGTTCACCAACGTTAGTAATACGTATATTTTTTTTTAAGTTTATTTTGTTTTTTTGTTATTTTATTATTTTTATATATGTATATCTATATGCTGTTAAGTTCATTCTTGAAATTATAATTTTACCTACAAAATTGACAATTTTAGGCAAGAAAAAAATCAATTTTTTTTGATTTCGTTCAGTTTTTTAACGTATTTTTTTTTTAATTTTTATATTTTTTTTATTTTTTGTTTTGTTTATATTAATATGCTTTTAAGTTCTTGCTTGAAAATAGTTTTATAGCGAAAGTTTATTGGAATCTCATTTTTTATGGAGCTGCACTACACTTTTAGACTAAAGATCTTCGATAAGATCTTCGACTTCGTCTGAGTCATCAAATTCATCGAAATCTTTATTCTTAATATTGCTCGTATTTCGCTCATTTTGTATTGCTTCGTCATAAATATCCTCCGAATCGCTGATTTGGAATAATTGTATTTCAGAGTTAGAACAGTTTTCGGGCACGTGACAGTTCGAGCATAGAATGGAGCATTTAACTCCATGCTTTCGGCACCGCAGCTTTTACTGTTACAACCAGTTTCACAGCTACAGCAGATAGATTTGAGCAAACTTTCAGGAATTTATTCCTTTTCTGTTAACTTAGGTGCCAGTTATATCTATCATTGAAACTCATTATTGAAAATTTTAATGATTGATTTTGAGACATTTATAGAAAGCAAAATTATTTATTATTTTGATGAACAAATGAAGTTCAAGACTTAATTAATATTTCTAGTTGAAAAAAATGTTCAAATAGGCCCAACTTTAAACATAAAAAGACTTTATTTATTTCAATGATTGAACTAACCTTACTAATGATCATTGAAATCTTAAAAGTCATTTTATTTCGAAAGTTGGGCCTATTTGAAATTTTTTTTCAACTAGAAATATTAATTAAGTTTTGAACTTCAATTGTTTATGAAAATAATAAATGATTTTGCTTTCTAAATGTCTCAAAATCAATCATTAAAGTTTTCAATGATAGCTATAACTGGCACCTTAGGCATTATTCCGCTTTAATGTTGTTTCCATCCCCAATCAGTAGCCGTAAGTTTGTTGCTAAGCCAAGTTTGGATTTGAAAAAAGCTCCGGAACAGTGCTGTTCAGCTGCTCCCTCTGTTGGTGGTAGTTTTTCTAGGTTGAATGAAGTCCCTACTGTAGCAGTTTAATAACGGGTGATTTTTTAGCTGGTTTGGTTTTGGCAACACTGGTTTTGACAGCTGACGTGTGTTTAGTACCTTGTGTCACTGTCAAACAGCTTCAGTTTGGTTTGCAATTTAACCATGGATCGTCTTACAAATGAACAACGCTTGCAAATTATTGAATTTTACTATCAAAATTCGTGCTCGGTTCGAAATGTTCATCGCGCGCTGCTTCCATTTTATGGTCGGCATTCTCGACCTTCTGAGCAGTCTATTCGGAAGATTGTGACCAAATTTCGCACCAAATTTACTTTGTTGGACATTAAACCACCAACACGTTTACGTACTGTGCGTAGTGAAGAAAATATTGCGGCCGTATCAGCTAGTGTGACAGAAGACCGCGAAATGTCGATTCGGCGCCGTTCCCAGCAGTTAGGCCTTTGTTACAGCACTACGTGGAAAATTTTGCGGAAGGATTTGGGCGTAAAGCCTTTTAAGATACAGCTGGTGCAAGAACTAAAGCCAGCCGACCTACCACAACGCCGAATTTTTGGTGAATGGGCTCTTGGAAAGCTGGCCGAGGATCCGCTTTTTTATCGAAAAATTGTGTTCAGCGATGAGGCTCATTTTTGGTTGAATGGGTACGTAAATAAGCATAATTGCCGCATTTGGAGTGAAGATCAGCCAGAAGCTCTGCAACAGCTACCAATGGATCCCGAAAAAGCCACTGTTTGGTGCGGTTTATGGGCCGGCGGCATTATTGGGCCATATTTCTTCAAAGATGATGCGAATCGCAGCGTTACTGTCAATGGTGAACGCTACCGAGCGATGATAACAAACTTTTTTTTGCCCGAAATGGAAGTTCTTGACTTGCATGATATGTGGTTTCAACAAGACGGTGCCACATGCCACACAGCACGCGAAACAATGGCGCAATTGCGAGGCGAGTTTGGTGAACAGTTAATTTCACGTTTCGGGCCGGTCAATTGGCCGCCTAGATCGTGCGATTTGACACCATTAGATTATTTTTTGTGGGGGTATGTCAAGGCTAATGTCTATAGGGACAAGCCCGCTTCGATTGACGCACTGGAAGCCAACATCCATGCATTCATTCGTGAGATACCGGCCGATATGTGTGAAAGAGTATGCCAAAATTGGACTCAGCGGATGGGCTACCTGAGACGCAGCCGCGGTCAACATTTGCATGAAATTATCTTTAAACATTAAATTGCAAGGTTTAAACTATCGATTCAAATAAATATTTCATTCATTTTTTCGAATTTTATGTGTTTTTTTTTTTAAAAAGTTCTGAACCTCTTAAAAAATCACCCGTTATAAAGCAGGCTTTAAATTGTTAAATTCGGTCAAGTTTCCGAGTTATACCAAATATATTGAAAATTGGCCAGAGTTACCCTTCTCTCAGAAACATATGGATGGATTTGGTAGCATTTTAATTAAGCATACTTATGTGCTAAACAAACATTTCAATAATAAAAGCCCCTGCAATTAACTGTTCCTTTTTAAAACGTCTTTTTAATAACCTACATGTAGGAACAAATTATGAGAAAGCAGTTTGTGTGTTCGTCAAGTAATTTCCGCCCAGTTTTTAACTGAGACTTATGAAGACAACTCGAAAGGTTTAAGGTAGCTATGTACATTACATTACTCCAAAGCACTGGATTTGATTAAAAACTTTCGAATAGCCAAAGTTTAAAACATGGTCTGCGTGAAGAGATTTTGGTCTTTTTTTCAGTAACACTTTATTACTATATTGTCACGTAAGGAGTGACATTGAGATAACATTTGAGAAATTAGTATTGAGATTTTTCTTGTCCGTGTTAAATTTTCTTTAAAAAATAAAGGTTGCATTTTGCGTTTCCAATAAAATTACCCATAAGATTTAACCTTTATAAGGGCAAACATATTCCTTAAACTGAAGTACTAATTTTTCTAACAGAAAAATAGTAGAATTGCAATAAGTTTCTTGGTGTTTTTTTTTTTTGGAAAATTCTGTTATAAATCTAGTTTCTGCGTACCTGAAAACTATTTTTTTGCAATCAAATAAACATTAAACTTAAAAAGATAAATGATTGGTTCCAAGAAAAATGGAATTTTTTGTTTGCTTTCGCAAGAAAGTAAAACCTAAACTTTGATTTTTTTAAACATTAAATGTTTGCCTGGCGGGTATTCGTCAAGGAATTTTAGTCTGCCTTTTCAGATTAATACCTGTAAGAGTGTCCAAAAACGAATGGCATTCAATCAAAAGTTACACAAATGACATGACTAGGGTCCGTTGATTCCCACTTTTGAACGTGTCTGTCACCACTTTTGTAACAACAAAAGAATCTGCCTTTTTGGTTTTTGTTATTAACGGACTCTTAAATTACCAACATTACCCAAATGAATTGACTTGCCTCATTTTTTCACACCTTTTCGTCAAATTTAAATTTTCGTCTGGTGTTTATATAGCTTAAAGGCGGTTCTTGGTTTAACGCCTCAAAAGCTATCCATTTATAAAACTTGCAACATTACGCAAATGACTTTAATTTTTATACAAACGTCATCAGCTCTCGGACGTATTTGGTTGAATTTCGTATATGTCGTTACTTGTTGTGTTTTGGAGCAAAACTTTATGTCTTTTGTCTTTTATTAAATCGGTTTCCAAAAGATTGCAATTTTTCTTATAGTTGGTTGGTTGGGTTGGAAAATACTGCTCTCATCCACTTGGATGACTGTGTGAGAATCTTTTGAGAAAAACAAATTGAAAATTTAAATTTGGTTGAGAAGTTTAACAAAAGCTTCATGTAAAAATAATCAACTTTAAAACACGAAGACCTTTTAAGGCGTTGCGGGGCCCCTCGAAGAGTGGGGCCGTGTGCGTTGGGACACACAGCACATGCCTTCCGAGATTTCCAGACCAATTATAATTAATATCTAGATTTTTTGTTTGGTACAACTTAATATTTACATATATTCAACCAGAGTCAAACCTTACAGAATTTTGGAGGCTTTATTATTTATACCAATTTGATTAAGTAAAAAAAAGTTTGTCCAGTATGGTCATTTCTAGGAAATTCAGTTAAGCCAACTGGCATGGAATTAACTTTTTTACCAAAGCTTTTTGGTGGCCAACCCACCTTATTAAGGCTTGCATCATCCCTAGCTGACCATCGCTTCGCCTTTGTGACTAATTTTCTACAGAAAATTTGTCGGGGTTAGTTCAAAATAATTGCAGAATAGCTTTGTACGTTCCGTTAACTTTTTCTAAAGATTTATTTGGGTGATAGATGGCAACCAAAGCTGAGTGCAAAGGGTGTCTTGTGCCACCTCACGCAGCTTGCCGCCCTGGTCTAGGGCTCTCATGGTCATGGTACTAGAGTAAAAACACCATATACGCATACACCTGTGAATTCAGAAAACCCAACACGAAAAAATTCTAGCCTCTGTTGAAAAAACAACCAATTCACATCCATACCATCCAACTTTGATTAGAATAAATTGTTTATCATCGATTTTGAGGTCTCCGTTGACTGAATTGACGGAAATATATGTTTTAAATAGATCCTTTCCCTGTGTATCATTTACGTACGGATGTTGGCTGATGATTATTAACTCCTCCGGTTGCACAAAATTTGGTCACCAAATATTGCATTGTCAATTGTGAAGGATGATCATGTTATCCGTCAAATAGATGCGAGTCGTTGCCATGAGAGAACACTAATTTAAATATAAAATTTTTATCTTTTCACGCTCAATCAATAACTGAACAAAAAGCAACCGATTTGACAGAACCCGCCAAAACAACATGGTCCCCACAGAATGTCATCATCACTTTATAAAGCCTTGACAAAAGAAAACAAAAACGTGTTTCCAAGTCATCCTCTGTTTTTTTTTGTTTATGTCTTTTTTATGTTTGAAGAGTTTGCAATTTGAAAATTATTGAAAATATTTCTTCAATTGGTATCGTGTGATGTGAATATCGCGCAAATATTTTTTTTGCATATTAATGAGGTTTTTCGTGACGTCCCTAGTGATCAAAAATATTTGCCCACATTGAACTTTCTTGGAAGCTTAATATTCAACATTTTAACAAACCATTTCTTTGGGTTGTTTCAATATGATCCGCTGGATAATTTTTGTTAAAAAAATGTCGAAATTTTTATCAATATGGCTCTCTAAAAAAAGAAACCATGCCTTTAGTACATTTATGTTTAATTAAATTCATTAACAATATTGATCAGAAACACATCATGTGAGCAAAGTAATTTAATGCGGCTTCTATATTTTATTCACAAAAACAATTAAAAAGTATAAACAAAAGAAAAATGAAAATACATATGTAAATAGTCCATGATATCATTTCCACACAACTATAATATTTAAATCATACATCCAGCTGAGGTTTCGGTATAAATACAAATAAGTAATTGATAATAAAAACAATGACGTACATTTAAATTATCAGCTGTACAAAAACATTATACACAATCGAGAGCCGATAATGAATGCCGTTTCTCGTTTCACTAACGCGTGATAATAAAAACCGTATTCCCTCAATTCATCAGGGCATTATGTATACAGATTAATAACAGATGTTTAGTGACGATCCGTCAAAACAGTTCATTCATAAAACCAAAGGTTAATTTGATTGACACTTGCTCAATTGTGGAATTTTCATATGTTTTTCTTTTTATTAAGAACTGCTGAGGCTGACACTATAATAATTACTATGCCACTGATAGAGGAGGGCAATAAAAGAGCAAATTCTAAAAGTTATAGTTGCTTATTTTTTTGTAGTGATGTGTAATATGCAAATTGATAATGAATTTATTGATAGCGGCAAAAATGATATGTTTTTTTTTTCACAATCGTATATGCTCTGATTTATTTAAAATCTTTTCTTTCTTGTTTTTGCCATCATTTATGTAAATTATAGAAATTAAGGTTGTTAATATTTGTACTGAGCATATTATTAACATTAAAGTGATAGTGACAAGACATACAAATATAGTCACTTTCAATTTTTAGATAAAAAAAAGCAATGAATTCCTGCAAGTCCAATTTTGCATTTGCCAAAAAAGTGCATTTGTAGATGGTCAAAAATGAGCTAAAGCCTTGCGTTTGCAGTGACCGTCAATCATTATAAATGCAAGACGTACTTGAAATACCAGTCGATGGACTTCAAAAGCAAATCCGATGATATCACTGTTATTAGTAGAATCCAACAAGAAATTTTTTGATTTTATTGCCAAATTTTATTAACATAAGGCAAGCGTGTTCTAAAACGTCAACATTAGCCCTGTTGCACAGTTTTGGTGGATCGAAACGTTAGAGAAATATTAATTTAAAGGTTTTTCGTACTTTAAAAATTTCCTCCAAAGCTACTTAAAAAATGGAATTAATATTATAAAGATATTTTATGATAACTAAGTCTCTTAAGAAAGTGTAAATATATCAGCGCCAACTTCATTGTCTAAGGTGCCAGTTATAGCTATCATTGAAACTCATCATTGAAAACTTTAATGATTGATTTTGAGACATTTAGAAAGCAAAATCATTTATTACTTTGATGACAAAAATGAAGTTTAAGACATAATTAATATTTCTAGTCAAAAAAAATTTTCAAAAAGGCCCAACTTTCGACATAAAAAGACTTTATTTATTTCAATGATTGAACTACTCGTACCTTACCAATGATAATTGAAATCTTAAAAGTCATTTTATGTCGAAAGTTGGGCCTATTTGAAATTTTTTTTTGACTAGAAGTATTAATTAAGTCTTGAACTTCTTTTCTTTATGGAAATAATAAGTGATTTTGCTTTCTAAATGTCTCAAAAGCAATCATTAAAGTTTTCAATGATGAGTTTCAATGATAGCTATAACTGGCACCTAACTTTAAACGCAAATATTTGGCCAATTTGAATCGAGTTATGGTATTTCGTTAAAATATATTGTAGAGCACCGGTTCCCAAATTTTTTTTAGCTGTGGAACCCTAAACATGGACAAAATATATTTTGGATCCCCAATACCCAAAAACTTAAGACACAAAATTAAAAAATCAGGTTTTTTTTATTTGAAATATTCCATCAAAGCCAGTGCGAAGAATGAAACAGTTTAATTGTTTGATTAATAAATTGTTAAAAATCTGAGGAGCGACAAATTTGGACTTTTTTTAAGTTGAGAGGATAAAATACTTATTTTAATAAAAAAGGACTTTGCACATCTATCAGAGATTCGTTTTTTAGTATACTTAGTGTCATAGGCTGAGTTTTCATTATAAATAGATTTTGCACTCAACATTTGTCAAAATTAGTACCTGGGAAGTATTGCTGTAGCGAATATCAGCCTGAAGCTCAAACATGTTTCCTTGCAAACATTTATTCAACCCTGAAAAAAACATTCAATATTGTCCTTCTGTCATAAATATTGCATAATACAATACATAGAAAAGATTTCCAAATAAGGATATATTTTTCTCCAGCTGGAAAACTTTCAACTTATCACGAAGTTCAAATAACCTGGATAAAACTTTTCTCTTCGAAAATTCATTTAACTAAAAACAAGAGTGGCAAGAGTTTCTAATACATTTATTTTGTGTTTTCTTCATTTTAAGAGTCAAATACAGCCGAAACCAAAAAATCCAAGATCGTCGTGGTTTTTTCAAGATGGTGGTCAAACCCCGCCTTGGAATGTTTGGAAACTATCAGATATAACAAAAGGGACTGTTTTGAATAATATCCGTACGGTGACCATATTCCTGGAAGCAAAACCCAGGACAAAAAATTAAAATGAGGTAAAATAAAACTTTTCTGTAATTTATATTTAGAAAAGCCTAGTTTATACCTCGAAGCGAAGTCAAATCAATTTTGAAATGAAAAATCAATAATTTATGCACAAAAAAAGCCTTTCAAAAAAATTGTTTGGTGTGGAAAAGCCCATTGAGTTGCATTTGTTTCGAGACAAATTAGTTTCTCCTTGTTGCCTTAATAATTGCATTTAGCTTTTATTTCTTTTGCATTCACTATGCCTAGTGCCTAGATGCTACATCCAGTTGCTTCTCTTTCTCGCGCTCATTTTTTGTTTCCAAGCTGAAATGTACATGCATTAGTGAGTTTTCTCACGTTACGTAACATTAAAATCGTTTAGTTAAGTAGCAATAGAAAATTGATTATAGATGAGAATTTAAGTAACGTGATTTTAAGGCAATTTAAATATTTAAGCAAACTTAACTAAATGACCTCTAAGAGGCATTTTAAGAAAATCTAATAAATTCGGCTGTTATTTATTTCTGAGATCTTAGAGGACTCACAGCGCTAAGAAATGTTAACAGGATTTCTCACTTTTCCCCTTAAAAACTGAAACTGAAATATTTTGGATTCGCTTGCTCAATTATTTTTTGTCGCAGTAAATTACATAAGAAGAAAAGAAAAAGCCAGTTGTTTTGACCAGAGCTGTAAAGTAATTAAGTGTATTGGTACTTAAGTACAATTTGAGTATAATTACCTTGTGCTTGAAATTTTAAGTACCAGTACAATTCCTTGGTACATGTACTTAACAATTCCAAGTACCAGAACATGTACTTGTACTGGTATTAAAGTACCTCAAAAGTACTTGAAATTTTTGTATTGATTACTTTTGTACTTATGACTTGTACTTAAATACTTTTCAATTCCTTTTAAATTCCAAAAGTACTTATAATTCCTTTTAATTCTTTTAGTATTTTCTATTCTGTTTAAGTATAGAACTTATTATAATTCATATAGTTAACGTTAGAAAAAACAAATTATTAAATAATAAAATTAATAATGAAAGAAAATAGTGCAATAAACATTCTCTGAGGCTGTGAGTGCAAAAGTTGTGTAACCGACTTTTTTATCATATTTTTCATCTTTAATCGATCTTAAATACTGTTTCTTTTTTAGATTTAAGGACGTTAATTCACATATTTAGAAAGCTTAGATATCTAAAAATATAAAATTTTGAATTTGATGACTTTTGATTCAAAAATGTAAAAATACGAGACAAACATGGGAATAAAAATGGGTTACATCACTTTTGCACTCACGGAAACCAAATTTTTGTCATAATTTGAAGTTGTTTCGATATCACTCTACTTAAGATATTGAGCGCCAGTTTCAAGACTTACAGATAAAGTCTCGGAAAGCCTACCTGGAACTTTTTTGCCAGAAAAACTTCAACTTTTGATTTCAAATGTCTCGGATAGTGATATCCGATAGATAAAGTCTCGGATAGCCTATCCGCCAGTATTTATCCAGAGGATGCCTAACTGTTATAAGTTTCCGTTGTTATATTTTGAATTTCGCTTTGAATTGATTCCTCCTGGTTTATACTGAATTTAAATATTAAAAAGGAGTGAGACTTCAAATTAAAACAACAATTTTATTTTGAGTATGTTTTTGAAGTTTTATGATGTTCTCAAACTGTACATTTATCCACGATTATCCGAGACTTTAATGATGAAACAGAAATAAAATAACAGAAACTTTTATCAGCTGGATATCGTTATGTGTTGGATATCTATCCGAAACTTTAGCCAGCACATTTGAAACTGGCCCTTAATATTATAAGCTTCACGAACTTAAAACTTGACATACTGACTTTTTACTTACAGGTTTTCGTAGGTAGATACATAAAAATACATAAAAACATGGCTCTTTTTTTAACATTTATATATTTTTGTTGTGATTTCACTTCTTTTTTGCAAAGATATTATTAATCCAGGTGAAAATCAACCCCTACCATATTTCATCATTCTACAATAACCAAAATTGCTCAATATACTAAATAGTACCAATTCTGAAAAAGTGGGTGGATGCCGCGCCACTAAATGGAATATCCCAAATTATTTATTTTTCTCTTAATAAATGCTCTTGAAGCTCTATAACTCGATAATTATAATAATTGATAATAATTTTAAAAAGTGGGTGGACGGCACACCCTCTGGGCAGAAAATCAAATATTTTTTCGATTTTTCTTTTTGCGTGCACTTCAAGCCCTACCTGTCTACCAATTCTATTCTGTTCTAAGATAGATAACCACGGATAACCTGAGCGGAAAATTCTAAATTGTTAACTTTGATTCCTCTAAGGACTTTAAATTCTACTCTTACCTCAATTGAAATTTCTCATACATCCGAGTTTAATTATTTTATGTGATTTTTTGAGAAGGTGGATGAATCACCCCCAGTTTATTTTTTTAATGCACTACAAGACCAACCGTTGTGCAGAATCTTAAAGTTCTACGGTGTCGTGAAGTGCTCCATAATTTGTATGATCTCTCAGTGAGTCATTCAGTCAGTAAGTTACGGTATTTGCGATTTTTGAAGTCCTATTTCTCAAAAATTATTATTTTTGTCTTTCTTGCGCAGTTGATCACTAAAAAAGGGCAAATATACGATAGCAAAAATGAAGGACAAAATATTTTTTAATCAGTTTCTATAAGAATTATGAATGAGTGACAATTAATGTCGTTTTCGATTGGATTTTCGGACTGCTGCTACTCCTTTTTGATTCCAATAAAAAATTTACACACACACTGCTGAATGACGCCATTTTACAAAATGGCTTCTTCAAGCATTTATCACTTTTGACAAGTAGTCCGACAAAAACTGTATGTATATGCGTGTGTTCTAAATCTACTCCTTCAAATTGGGAACAGAACAAGAGTCCGAAAACAGAACTCCGGCTGTTCCAAGGCTTTTGGAGTGGTTGGAGTGAAAATGAAGTAGAAAAGTAGTACTCCGAACGTCCACTCGAAAACAACATAAGTAAAGTCACTTTGACGAAACGAATAATGGGTTGATGAGTAATTTGCAGTAAATTAGTTTTTAATTGGTTGTGACAGTTTTGAATTTGCTGTTTAATGTTTTCTGTTTTTTTGGGTCCTTTGCTAACTTGATAGCAAGTCGAAATCGGTTCTTCTTATTCCTGATGGTTTACGACTTAATTATTTGCCTAAATTAGTCGTTGATTAGTTGTGAAAAATCAATTTACCCGTGTGATGTTTACTATGTGTGTTTTTTTGGGTTATTTGTTTTACATGAGTGAGCGAAGCAACTTTGACGAATCTTAAAATTGGTAGGGTGATAATTTAACGTTAATTTATTGTGGAAAATTCAATTTTTTGAGATGTTTCCTTCACGCTTATTGGGTTCAAAAAGGGGTGAAACCTCTTTTAATCGAATGAGTTATGGCTAAATAATTCATGGTCAATTATTATCCGTTAATTAGTTTTGACAATTTCGAATTTACTTTATATGTTTTTTCGAAAAGTGCAAAAAAAAAAAAATTGCACTATCAAATTGAACTTGTCACAACTTATTAACAGCAAATAAGCAAGTCTTAAATCATCGACTTGTTAAGTTGTTTGATTAAATTGGCAAATTACCCTAAAAAAACATAGAAAATATTGGATGACAAATTCGATAATGTCACAACTAACTAACGGCTAATTAGCTGCAAGTTATTCATTTACTTATTAAACTAAGTACCTATCGTGGGCTTTAGATCTTTTTTGTTTTTATTTTTTAAGAAAATTAGAAAAATTGTTACGTTTTTATTTTTTTTTAAACTATTTATAGAGAAAGAACTGGCAGCTGGTAGGGCTAAATGGACATCCCACTGCTCTGGTGAGAAAAAGGGTAGTAAAGTACCTTGGCATCTGGATGGATCAGTATTTGTATTGCGACAGACATATAAATGCTGCTCCCGCCAGGGCTAGGGAAGCGTTTGCCTTGTCAAAAAAGTTGTATTATAGCAGCCGGCTTGACAGCAGGGTGAAGGTGATTTTTTACATGGCCCTTATCCGGCCGATGCGATGATTGCCTATGGATGGCCAGTTTAGTTCAACGTTGTACCATCTCAAATGGAAAAGATTCGGGTGTTTGAGAGGCAGTGTCTTCGACGAACACCAGAGTCGTAGTACAAACATTACTTTCCCAACCTGGTTCTATACATCGGTGCCAACATAAGCAGGATAGATATTTTCTTGCAGAAGCTTAAACAAGGTAATCGCAAGGGCGATGTCCTCGACCAACAGCCTAATTTTTGGGGCTTATTACCCTAAGTACGAATACTATACGAAAGAGTGCGTCTAAGCGGCTGTATTCCACCCGATGCATTCCTCCATCTAGACAGTCGAGGCTGATCCAGGATAGAGCTGCAGTTTCACTAGTCTACCACGCCGGCCGTAGAACTGTGGATCGGCGCGGCGCCTCCTTTACTGTCGAGACGTCCTCGTACAAGACGGACCTGAGCACCTTCGGTTTAGTAGGAATGTGTCCGAACGGGACCGACGAAATAGGGAAAGACAGGAGAACCAGTTTTGTTGCTTGAAAAATGAATAAAAAAAATACAAACAAAATATATAAACGAAAAATGCTTCCTGTTCTGATTTGTAAGTAGACTGTAAGTAGTTTGTTAGTAGTTTTAAGTAGTTTTAATTAGCTTTAATTTAGTTTTATGTAAAAGTTGTTTGTAAATTATATCATAAGAGCCATGAAATAAAAAAAAAAAAATATCAAGTTTTTGGTAAAATCTTCTCGGTGAAAAATAAAAACCGACGTGAATTTTAGTATTAAGATAGTTCTTAGGCTGAAAGGGCTTGTTTACGTGTGAAGAACTAAAGTGTTCAGATATGAAGAAAATTATTCTGCAGATTTTATTATCCTGCTTGAGTTTTTCGTTATTTCATAACGAAAGACACGATTCGATTGGTTGGATTGATTAAGAGAAGAGCATAAAAGAGAAAGTCAATTTTTTTCATCGAATATTTCAAATATTTAAAAATATTTCACCCCTCTCTCTCTTCTACAAATTAACCCATTCACCATCAAAAATCGTAGAATATCCTCTGTTTTGGCTCCTTGTTGTCAACGAGATTCTAGTAAAACTCAATCTGAGTTGGATCATGGTCGTTGCATATGCCGATGACATCGTGTCAATGACCTTAAAAATATTCACCCCTACACTGTGCGAGCTCCTACAAGCTTAGTAACTGGGCTAGTAGCTGCGGACTTAGCGTAAGCCGTCAGAAGGAAACTTAATATTTCGAACATAGACCTGCCATTCCGTAGGTTCCAGGTACTGCCAAATATCTTGGCGTTGTACTTATTAGTTAACTAAACTGAAAAGAAAATATAAAAAAGAGGGAAAAAAGCCTCTATAGCATGTTACACTTGCAGTCAAGTTTCTGGCAAATATAAGGCCACCTCGTGAGTATACATGCATGGTCTGGTGGCCAGCCTAAAATTCCTTATCTTAGGTCATGACAAGAGTGCAAAGAATAGTATGTATTTGGCACAACCAGTGCTATGAGAACTTCACCAATGGCAACTCTAGAAACTGATCTGTTTACGAAAGAGATGGCGGCCAAAAGTACTTTAAGACTTAACCACTCTAATAATTGAAAAAGCGGTCACTACGGTCATATAATAATGACGAGCTTTACGGACATAGACGTGCAAACAAACTACATCAAAACAGGGGGATCAATTTGAAAAACTCACCTATCAATAAAGTTGGAAGCTTTTTTGCAGTGTATTTCAATTGCAAGTGAAGGTACTTGCAGCTTGCTAAGCCCAAATATCATATCTCTCATTAAGTAGTCACAAGTTATATCGACATACGACATCTTTATAGACAACCAGGTGACAATCAAAGCTATTTCCTTAATCACTACGAAGTTCAAATTGGTAGAACGACGTCGAATTGAGCTGAGATCTCTAGGTGCAACAACTCTGTTACCTTAAAATGGGCACAAATACATAGTGATATTTTTGGGAACGAAATAGCAGATGAACTGTCCAAAAATGGATCATCTCCTGTGCCACTGGAGGAAGGAAAAAGTAGAATTCACCAGAAGCTCTTCAAAGTTGCAGACGTTAGATGGTCATCAACTGACACTTGTATGGTTTCAAGAAATTAAGGGCCGAATATTTAAAAAAATTGAACTGAATATTTACTTAAGGTAAGCAAGTCTCAACTTCCAATCCTGGTTGGAGTCCTAATGGGTCTCAACTCAATGGGAATCCACATGAGACTTATGTTGAGGGTGCCAAAATGAAGAGGCAGAGAAGGACTCATCCCACTTTCCTTATAAAAGCCTCAGCTTAGATAGAAATAGAAAAACAGCCCTCGGAGAATACTTTTTTGATGAAATTGATGAAATCTCTTCCTAATCACTAAAGAATAGAAATTTATTAAGAATTCATATGGTTAAAGGAGGTATCCCATATCTTAACTCCCCTCCATCCCAAAGTTTCCTCATATCTACCTTCCTTAACCCTGTGGAAGGCAATGCATCCATGGAAATCCGAGTTAGATGATGGGTCTTGCTTGTATCATCACCCTTTCGAACCAAACAATATATCAATATATCTTTGATTTTACTCTTGTTTCATGTTTTTGGGGGTGATGAATCTGAATCTGAGGTTTTCGACTAAAATTTTGTAACGCAACATGCAAAAAATTATACAAAATTGCATTTTTTGGAGTTTTTCACTTATGGATGGAAATGGAAAACTATTAATTATTCGTAAGTTACATGAAAGTATAATTTACAACAAATCTTTGTTAAAGGTTTTTTGGGCTCAAGCGAGAGTTGAAAAGAGACCTTTTTACTGTTTCCGAAAATTCACTCGAAGTACTAGTACTAGTTAACCACTTTGTAGACTAAATTTGATTTTTAATTCCTAAAATGATCTAAAATATATTTTCTGGTGGTTTTTATTTGCTGAATTCCAATCTGGCCTCCGAATTGCTATATCACGTCACGTTTTTGAGCTACATATTTGAATCTAGAATTTAAATAAAGTGCGTTTTTGATACAAATTTGGGGTTGTATTATTTCTCGAGGTATTTTTTTTAATTAATATTTATAATCAATTTAAAGTAAGAAGATTTCTCTTTAAAAATTCTTTTTGAATTTTAAAAAGATATAAGCGAGCAGAATTAAAGTAATTTGTGAACACAAACCTTTAGTTTTTCTGGCAGCACTGCTAAAAACGAGATTTTAGATGCACCCAGCTGTTATATTTTAATCGAAAGGTTAGTTTATGTTGAACAACCACCGCCAGAGGCATGCAAATGTAAGGCTAGAGTTTCAAAAAAATTTCATGCTCAAAAGTTGATTAATTTACTACGCGAGGTGAGCGCATCTTAGGAAAAAGTGCTTATTTCCATTTATAAATATCCAAAATTCTCTAAATCTATGAAATTTAACTCGATGTCAGATGTTAAATAAAATGGCTATGAACGGGCAAAATGGCACACAATGTTTTTGGGCAAAATGGCACAGTGTGCACATTTTAGACATGCAATAACATTGAAATTTTATTTTCAGACAAAAATGGTTGTTCAGTATCATCGACACTCAGAGTGGCAGTCATAAATGGTAGCATCATTTCGGACGGAACACTCTAAGGCCTCGGTTCCCAATTCCAAGGAACCCAAGAATTAATTTTGTATAAGCAGTTTAAAAAGAAAATCTTTCAATTGACTTTTGGTGTAAGTTCCTAGTTTCTTTTTTTCGAATAAATGAAACACATGGCGAAAGTTACAGCAGAAATTGCATTTTACACTGATGCACTTCTTGTTCTTGATGAGCCTGGTAATGATTGTAAATTTCGTGGAAAGGTGTTCCTTCCAGTAAATTTGTTCAGGAAAGTTTGCAAATATATGGTAGGTTTAATAAGTATGAAATCCGATGGATGTCCCTTGGTAAAGCATTATCCAGGTTACTTGAACTTCTTGATCAGCTGGAGAAAAATATTTCTTCATCTGCAAACCTTTATGTAGGTATTATGTAATATGCTAGACATGGAGCAAAAAATTATAAAATTATCTTATCTTGCAAAAATATTTTGAAGATTCAAGAAATGCGCCAGATTTGCGGGGAAAATTAACAAAGTATTTTCAAGAGAAAAAAGACTTGCAGCTTTGAAACAGACATTTATAACAGAAGGACAGTATTGAATGCTTCCGTTTTAAATGAATTTTCGCAAGGAAACATGCTAATATTCTCATAGATCTTTCCAAGATTACTTTCCGGTATTAGTCTAGACATTGGTTCATGAGTACAAAATCCATCCATTTATAATGAAAACTCAGCCTTCCACGCAAAGTATACTGGAAAACACAACTCTAATGGATCTGCTGAGTTCTTTTTCATTAAAATACGTTTTTTGTTCTCTTAACTTATGACCGAGATTGGAGATTGGTGGCTCCCCAGATCTTCGTATATAGCTATCGGGCATAGAACATAAATTTAAAACAATTTTTTAATCAAACTTGCGAACTCTTTCATTCTTCGCACTAGCTTTGATGGAATATCTTAAACAAGAAATAAACAGATTTTGAAATGTTTTGTTTTTCATTTTTGGCTATCGTTTGGGGTTTCATAATATGCTTTAACCTTGTTTAGGGTTCCACAGCTCAAAAATTTGGGAACCGCTGCCCTCAAGACTATTCAAAACAAAGAAATGGTGGGAAAATATGTTTTCAAATAATTCATTTTAAATTCCTTGTCTGTTTTAATAAAAATTCCTTTCATATTTCGGTGTTATTTTTGTATAAAATGTTTAATTTAAGTTTGTTTTTGTTATAACGGGTGATTTTTTAAGAGGTTTAGAACTTTAAAAAAAAAACACAAAAAATTCGAAAAAAATGAATGAAATATTTATTTGAAGCGATAGTTTGAACCTTGCAATTTAATGTTTAAAGATAATTTCATGCAAATGTTGACCGCGGCTGCGTCTCAGGTAGCCCATCCGCTGAGTCCAATTTTGGCATACTCTTTCACACATATCGGCCGGTATCTCACGAATGAATGCATGGATGTTGGCTTCCAGTGCGTCAATCGAAGCGGGTTTGTCCCTATAGACATTAGCCTTGACATACCCCCACAAAAAATAATCTAATGGTGTCAAATCGCACGATCTAGGCGGCCAATTGACCGGCCCGAAACGTGAAATTAACTGTTCACCAAACTCGCCTGGCAATTGCGCCATTGTTTCGCGTGCTGTGTGGCATGTGGCACCGTCTTGTTGAAACCACATATCATGCAAGTCAAGAACTTCCATTTCGGGCAAAAAAAAGTTTGTTATCATCGCTCGGTAGCGTTCACCATTGACAGTAACGCTGCGATTCACATCATCTTTGAAGAAATATGGCCCAATAATGCCGCCGGCCCATAAACCGCACCAAACAGTGGCTTTTTCGGGATGCATTGGTAGCTGTTGCAATGCTTCTGGCTGATCTTCACTCCAAATGCGGCAAACGGCAATTATGCTTATTTACGTACCCATTCAACCAAAAATGAGCCTCATCGCTGAACACAATTTTTCGATAAAAAAGCGGATCCTCGGCCAGCTTTCCAAGAGCCCATTCACCAAAAATTCGGCGTTGTGGTAGGTTGGCTGGCTTTAGTTCTTGCACCAGCTGTATCTTAAAAGGCTTTACGCCCAAATCCTTCCGCAAAATTTTCCACGTAGTGCTGTAACAAAGGCCTAACTGCTGGGAACGGCGCCGAATCGACATTTCGCGGTCTTCTGTCACACTAGCTGATACGGCCGCAATATTTTCTTCACTACGCACAGTACGTAAACGTGTTAGTGGTTTAATGTCCAACAAAGTAAATTTGGTGCGAAATTTGGTCACAATCTTCCGAATAGACTGCTCAGAAGGTCGAGAATGCCGACCATAAAATGGAAGCAGCGCGCGATGAACATTTCGAACCGAGCACGAATTTTGATAGTAAAATTCAATAATTTGCAAGCGTTGTTCATTTGTAAGACGATCCATGGTTAAATTACAAACCAAACTGAAGCTGTTTGACAGTGACACAAGGTACTAAACACACGTCAGCTGTCAAAACCAGTGTTGCCAAAACCAAACCAGCTAAAAAATCACCCGTTATATAAATTCTTATGATGAAATCTCCTTTAAAAAAAAATTAAGTTGAAACACTTGTTGGCTGTTTTTTTACCACGAACCTTCAAAAACATAAACATAATTGTTTATTCTATGGTAAAAAATTTATACTTTAGTTTTTTATAACTTTGGATCCGATATATGGACCATTTTCCTTAGGTATGCTATTTTAGGCCAAGTTCGCCTATCTTCAATCATCTTCGAGAATTCATTATTTATTTCTGAAACTGCCTTATTAAAAAATATTCTAATAACGAAGCCAATTTGCGCAGCTAGCAAATTGTGGGGTAGTTTTTATATTTTTCCTGGTTTATGTTTTAGAAGGAAGTTGAAGAATCCGAATCTGAGGCTTGCGACTTAAATTTCGTGACTCAACATGCAAAACCTCGCAAAATGTAGAACAAAAATGCATTTTCTTGCAGTTCTTTTGCTTATAACTCGAAAACTGTTAATATTTCACAAATATTAAGAACAAATTAAAGAGCTTTTGAACACAAAAGTTTATTCAAGAATTGCCCTTGAATATCAAATCAACGTGTTGAAAACAATAAAAACTTTTAAATACGTTAGTAGTTTTCAAAAAAATATGGGTACTAAAATTAAGTGCCAAGGAAAATAAATACCTTGACGGGCCTGTTGCTCTTAGTGGCTAAGGTTGTAGGGTTAAAGGTAGAATTAAAGCTAGGAATATAAGCAAACTTTAACACAGGTTCTTCATATTTCTAAATTTATAACTTATTTTTAGCTATATTACTATAAAACTTACAGCTGCAGCAAGTGTTTCCAAGCTCTGTCTTTGTAACGTAAGCTTTCCTCGAACAACCCATCCAGATTCGGGTGGAGCAGGATGATCATCGTCCTGTGGGGATTTCGCTCCTACCGCAACATTTCCCTCATACTCATATAGCATTTGTTTATTTATTCCAATAATATTAAATGTGCTACCAGCATCGATAATAATTATTAAAAATGAATCTGAATCAAGAAAATACAAAAAAAAAAAACAATAAACAAGTAGCCATTAAAATATGACACTGATATCCGTTTATTTCAAAGAAAAAGAAAATAATTAAAAAAATTTTAATTAAATTTTGTGAACACCACACAACCAAAGATTATTAAAAAAAAAAAACTCGCATACAGGGTTGATAAGAATTATCGGCAGAGCAAAAAAAAAAATAGACATTTTTATATATAAAATTGTATATCGCGCTAGCTCTCCGAAAAGATTTTTCCACACAAATATTTGGAATAAGGATTTCAAATTAAATTAAGATTCATAATTAATTTTTATTTTTAATTATATTTTTTTATCAGAAAAAGGATGTTTGAAGCTTAACGATACAAAAAAAAACTATGAAATACATCTTTAAATCGATAACATACAAAATAATACTGAACACTTGTGACGGTTCCTCATTTTGCCGCCGGAAACACTTTTTTGTTCACTTCTTTGATGGAAAATATATATTTTTTTATATATATATAAGTTAAATTAAAGTTAACCGCTTGATAAATATAACGAGATATTTAACAGTATAGCCACACGGTTATATAAAGAAATGAATCGATAACACTGATAAGGTTTCCTAGTACGCGCAGCGTTTAAAAACAATAAGTTGGATAGAGATAGAAGATCCTGATATCATGCTTTTCAATGCAAGATGCGAGCCCCGATTTTATTAAAAAAAAAAACAAGATAAATAGAACTTGTCCGCGATCCTCGACGTTTGCGACCAAGATTGAGACTGGGAGCTAAGAGAGTTAATTGGCCGTCAAGTCGAGTTAAATTTGATTCCAAGATCAAGTGGTACCAATCAACGATGACGATGACGACGATGCCGCCGCCGCCGGAGGCGATACTGGTGGTTGAAGTCGGTCATCGCTGCTGCTATTACCACCCGCGATGCGATGTTCGACGTTCTTCCAACCAGTGCTCTCAGCTCTCAGTCTGGAGCTGATAAGCGGAAAGAAAATGTTGAGAAGTATACTTAATCGATGCTTTATTTTCACCACATTCAGTGTGACCAATATAATTGTATGGTCACTTGATGTTAGGGACACAGAAGATTTATTTGCACATTTTTTAATTTGCCTTCACATAAGGAAGATGAAAAAGTTGATGCAGATTTGGATAAGAGAGGTTCCATATAAATCAGCCGGGCCTTTATCAATAAAAACACAAAATATGACTAAAATATGAAACAATACAGATAAATGATTATATAGCGCCATTTGTTTCATTTTTAAAATGAGCTTGCCAATAAGTAGTAGTACCTCGTGGCATAATGGTTAGTGCGTAGGACTGTCATGCCAAAGGTCTGGGTTCGGCCACTGCCACCTAAGAACAGAAATGTTTTTTTCCGAGGTACTGCCTCTTGCGAGGGATTGACAAATCCTCCAAGAGTATACTTGTCATGAATAAGTGCTTCTCGTCTAGCCGTTCGGACTCGGCAAAAAATTGTAGGTCCCCTCCATTCCTGCAAACAACAGGCACACAGGAATGGTTGAGAGTTGTTAGTCACTAGGCCCTGGTTCTCCATGAGCTGTTGCGCCACAAAATTTATTTATTTATTTATCAATAATTAAATTTGATATTACATATTTCGTAGTTAGAAACACTTAGAAAAATAGTGTTAGAAACTATAATTTTAATTCTAGAAATGGTTTGTCAATTTAAGAGCTGCTGGCTATTTTTTCTTATCCTTTTCTCAGAGCAAATGTTGGTTATTAGGTTATTTAATATTATACACCAACTGAGTTTTCGGGCTGTTGGTTCATAAAATGGTAAGTGTCAAGCCCGTAACAAAAAAAGTTATGGTTTATAATTGGAAGAACAAATTTTTTAAAAAATGATAATTTGGGAAGAAAGAAGAATATTGTAGTCTACAATTAAACGTAATTAAATTAATTCTGAGCCTGTATTTCGCTCTATATCATACCCGTAATAGGTAAAGGTATTTCAAAATGTATTTTTTCTGTTTTTCAGTTATTTCTAAAGCAAAAAACTCTTAATGTTTTTGTCATTTTACTCTTAATTATCCTACTTGTCGTTATAAATGTACTATTGATAGATTTATTGTGAAAAGATGTCTCTTAGAAACCCTACGGAGACGATTTTGGACTCAAAATGATGTAAATTTAATTAATTTCAAATTGTAGAGTCTTAATCAGAAACTAGTTAATAATTACTGAACAAATCTCAAACATTTCGATTTTTTTTTTTAAATTTTTTACTTTATTGCGTTCGACGCCCGAGGTCAAAATTTTGGAATTATTTACTAGGCCAACATTTTAAGCTACTCTGCAAAAAATCAGAGCTGCCGGATAGTTTTTCCAGAATTTTCAAGACGAGTGGAGCCCAATTTAAAAAATCTTAGAGCCGAAAATAGCACCACACAAAAATAGTCTTCAAAAATTAGGCAGTTAAAGCTATTTGTTAAAAATTTTTATTTTTATATCAATTATTACCAAAGTTATAAAATTTCAAAATTTCATTGAACATTTTACATGTTTTTTACCATAAAAATTTCTTTCGTCTTTAGGGGCTGAGCTGCTGGTAAAATAATGGGCTGAATTTAATAGGATTTTTTGTATTCATTTAAACCACATACTGCGTTATTTATAATGAAACATTGGTCTTTTTAAGGACATAGCACATATGTAGTTTACAAAATTCAATTGAAACTAGCAAGCTGCTTCCGAACTGTCTTCCATAATTAATTATTCTTCTCTCATTTTCGAAGTCAAATTAATAATTTTTTTAGTCAGTTCAAAGTTCTAATAGCATTTTTAAGTCAACTGAATTCTGGTTCGAACTCAAAGAGCCTATTGCTTCAAGGGAGAGATTATCAATTATGTATGGAGAATCTCTGGTCCCAAATTATCAATTTGTTTCGTAAGTGTAAGTGTATTCCAAGCAAATACTCAAATGTGTGGCTCATCCACAATAGATTTTCCAAAAGTTTGAAGTTATCATAAATGTACATTTTTCTATCTTAATTTGTGGAAGGAGTATAAAATCATCCAACTTCAAAACTAAATTGCCCAAATTGGGATTTATCGCAAATCACAATTTGAAGGAGCGAGTAAAAACTTCGAGGAGCTCAATGGACGATAAAGAGCCCGTTCTGGCAACCCTGCTGCCGGATCTGACGGAAGGTATGATCTATACTAATATTTCGCTCGTGGAGAACCAGGGCCTAGTTACTTCCCAAGTAACAATTTTCCTCTCATAAGAGTTTCCTAGAGGCTTGTGAGACTTTATTCCGGGAGTTATTCTCACTCTAGAAGAGTACTCCTACATCCTTATGAAAATGTTAAAAGCCTTAAATGGCCCACTTATAGGAGTTAATTTCCTCTTATAGAAACATTTTTATTGTTCCTATGGGATGACAAATGCTCCATTAATCTTGTTAGGAGAATGCGTCACTTCTTGTGGGAGTTGATGAAAAGAGAAGGAGTATGCGCACAATTAAAAAAAAAAACAGATACTTATCTTTCACATTTGTATACTTCTTTCGGAAACTTGGTACGAAGTATTTATGTCTGTATGTGTCATCGTCATTGTCTCATGTTGAAAAATTAATGTGTGAATTTATATTTTCATTTCATGGCGACGTTAGTATAATTATAGTTTGTCACATATGTGGAGTTAAATCTTAGTGCGATTGAAACTTTTTCTACTAACTTACACATTTTACTTCGAAAAATAACGAAGCGCTTTCAAAATATTTGATATTCAAATTATTTTAATTTTATCTTGAATTGAAAAAGGGGTTACCTTGATGTTTGCTTTGAACAAGAATAGTACTTTTTATGCTGACATTATTTATGGTACTTATTCATGGTATATGATGAAAAAGATGTAATAGCGGATAATATGTCGAACTGATGGTCTTATTCTTGTATGCCTGTTTTTTATAATCTTAGAATTTACAAGAGGTTAAGAGACGTTTTAATAAAAAAATAATGAGTTAGAATTTATATTTTTAAATATTTGTTTCACGTTTCTTATAACAAAACTGTCAATGATTACTGACTTTTAATTTTGTCACTATACAGTGCGAATTTCTGATGCTCTGTAAATAAATGTCATTATTTCAATTTGATGATGCTCATAAGAGACAAAGAACTTAAGCACAGTATTTAAATACAAAACTTCACACTACGAATATACTTGTAAAAATACTTCTTTTGCATTTAATGTTGAACAAAATAAACATCAATATCAATACACGTATATACATAAATATAACTTAAATAAATTCATCATAATGGAAAACCAAAAAAATTATTTCAAAATTTAATTTCATATCACGGTAACCCTCAAACTATACAAAAAACACTTCGTTCAAATTTAAATATGGCTGCTGTCGTATCGGAACTTTAAACTCTTAAAAAGATATTTTTATGAGTGTTGTCCATTTATGTTGGTATGCAAATAAACACTTTTTTATGAGAAGTCTGATGCTTTAATGCGACTTTATTTTGACATCTAGCAAACGAACCAAGAACAAATCGGTGATGCGTTCCCTATTTTCTTAAGAATGTGAATTATTGTTTATGTTTAAAAAAAAGATGAAATCTCAAAGTTTGAAATATTAAAAATCTTATTTATAACGTCATAATTTTTGGAATAAATGAACAAAGAATATCAAAAAATTTACATTCCGCAACAAAACTATAGACGTAGTAAAATTTTAAGCTTCGTAAATCTCTCTAATTTTCCATACAAATTGTGACAGACTTACGAAGTTTAAAACATTAAAATGTTTACAATAGTCTTACGCCGTTACATGAACATTTTAGTCAAATTTTCAAGCGTAATTTTGTCAGAAAAATATTACACCCAAATAAAATAAAAAGAAAGTCTATCACCGAAAGTTCACATTCTTCACAAAATTAAAAACATTTTAAATAGTAATCGGCATCAGCTTTCAATGTTTCCTTCAAGCAGCCAGACCAATAGAAAACTGAACGCTAGAAAACAATGTACATACAAAACGTTAAAAAAAAGAACGACTGTTGTATGAATCAAATAAAGCTGCTGTCAGTGCAACATCTCATATGAATCCTATAGTTAGAGTTTTGTAGTTGTTACTTTATTAGCTCTTGTTAAGAGATTTTAAAGATTTAAAAATGACGTTTAGAGTTTAAATTTGAAAACAAAATTATTATAAGACTTCCAATTTACATACAGGAATAATAATTGTTCTAGGTATAAGATTAGAGTGATTTGATGCAAAAAAATGCTTAAATCATTTAATGAAAACACTATGAGACAAATTTATGTTTCATTATGACAGATCAAGTCTTAAGTTTAGCAATAAGATCTAAAAAAGTACTATGAGCGTTTTTTTGAGAAAATGGGAGCTTAGCTCTCGAGAGTATGTTAGTTGGGTTCCAACTCTCAAGCATTCCTGTGTGTGTGTTGTTGGCAGGAATGGAGGGGACCTACAATTTTTTGCCGAATCAGAATGGCTAGATGAGAAGCACTTATTCATGACAAGTATACTCTTGGAGGATTTATCAGTTTCTCCCAAGAGGCAGTACTTCGGAAAAACATGGGATCAATATCCAAAAAAGTCAAAAGGAAGCGTACAAGAAACGTCATACCACCCCCAACACAAGACTCATAAGTGGACTTTGACCCACTAGTACAACTAGTACATAAAGACGAAACAACTTACAGCATATGCGTTATTTTCTTATTATAAATTCGATTGTAAGAGAGAACAACTACAAAAAGATTTTTTCACGCCGACGCACGTCTCGTTTCCTCGTCGCATTGAGAAGCCGGATTCATTTTTTTAAGTGAAAAAACTGCAAAAAATTTAACATACAATTTTTGAAATTTGCTTATCTCAAATATCTTTCGGGTTAATTTAATTCAACACACTAGTTTATAATTGATATTTGGTTAGTTTTGTGAAATAATTCAACAAACAGCTTTTTTTAAAACTGGAAATGCTACTTATATCACCCAAGAGTTTCTGAGAGAATGGTCACACTGGCCACTTTTCAATATTTTTGGCATAACTCGGAATCGAGGCTGAATTTGACAATTTTTAACTTAAAACTGTTGGTTCAAAATTTAATTTTCCATTAAAATGGGTGGTTTAAAAATTAATAAAAAAAAATTTAGGCACGAAAAGTTAACAAAAACTAACCTAAGAACAAAAATCAAAAATCCAAGTTTTATGTTTTTTTTTTAGAAATTGCGCCAAATTTTTTTTGAGGCAAAAATATGGTCAAGACCATATTTAGTAGAGTAGACCAAATTATGTAGAGAATAAAGGCTTTAATATGGAATGTGCAAAATGTAATTTTTATTCAAAATTGGCAGGGACATACCCATTCAAACTTTACTTTTTCTTATAATTTTTCACAGTTTGAGGGTGAAAGCCCTTTTTTCGGTACAGTAATTTAGCAAATCTAATATTCGTACAACTACTCAAACTCAAGATTTTGAGCAAATCAGATATAAATAATAAAGAGAATACTAAAAAGTAGGTAATTTCGCAATTTTGTTTTTCGGATATTTGTATGTACATAATTGCTTTAAGGCCTACAGTTGCGGTTGGTCCGATTAATATAAGACTCGGTAATATAGATACAGGGAATGTTAAGTTTGCCATTTGAATACAAAAATTGGCGTTCTGGCAAAAGCTGCAAAAAATTATAAGAAATTATTAAATTTGAATGGCTTTATCTCTGAAAGTTTTTAATTAATATTATTAAAATGTTCGTTTTTGATAACTGTTCATTTTTTAAAAAAATCCACTTCGATGAAAAATTTAATTTTGAACAAAAATATTTAAATGTAAAATTGTCGTATTTGCCTTATACACAAAATATTGAAGATTGGCCAGTGTAAACATTCTCTCAAAAACGCATGGGTAAATTTTGTTTAATTTTTGGTTTTAAGCATGCTTATGAGCAAACATATTTAATAATAAAAACCCTTGCACGTTATTGCCCTTTTTTAACAGGTCAACTCAATACCCTATTAGCTCGGGTCTACCACGAAATCTAGAAAACAAAGCAAAAATCTCTAAAGGAAAATTTTAAAAATAAAATCTCGAAAGCATAGTCTCGAACTACAAAAATCTGGAAAAAATTCTCGAATGCAAAAAATCTTGAATATATATAAATAAATATTTGAGACAATGGGTTATAATTCGCAGGTGCGACTTCTAACCATGACCTCACTGTTTATTCGCACGAGTTATTTAATTTCAAAAACCAAACAATTCATTGGTGAATAAACGGTGAGGTACATACGCAACCCCCCTGCTCAGGCTCACTATAGGATTTGGGATAGGTGCGAGGTTGGGTGTATGCAAAGTTTCTTTTGCAGTTAAAGAATCTGGATTTAAGGAAACTTTGAATTTATAATGTTAAATTGAATTTATTTTAAGAAGGTTTTTTTATAATATAAATTCTATACACTACTGAAATATATCAGCCAGGTAGAAGACTTAGCATTAAGAATTGTACTTGTTGAATTTTTAAATAGACCCTCACTACGTCACCGATTAGTCCAAGTGAGTAAGCCGGATGAAACGCCAATTTGTAGGACTAAAGGCCATAAAAAGCTATTTTAAATGAATTTATTTTATTTTGTTGAATGGGTCTTCTTTCCATTCATAATTGGAATTAAAACCCACTAGATAAAGGTTACAAAACCCAAAGCTTTTGTGTCCTTTTCAAAATGGAAAATAAACCCGTGGGTGCGTTTCCTCCTTTTATTTTGGGAAATAAGACACACAGGCTTTATTGCCGCGGGTCTTTTAGCACTGCACTATTTGAATTCCCTTCTTGGTTCCTTTAAACCGCTTAAGCAACTCCGTTTAGGTTATGTTGCCTGCAAATCGCCTTCATTTTTTAGACTTAACCGGCAAATGAGAGATAAAAGTTTCTAGCAAAGTTATCCAAAAATATATAAATTAAGAGTACTAAAGCCGAAAGTTATTATATTACTGTGGCGAAACATGCTCAGATCGTGCTTTAAAGGTCTGTGTGCACTGTTTTCTTGTATTTCATTACACTCATTAAGACTAGAAAAATAATCCGACCAAGTTGATTTTTTGTAGCAACCTTTATTAAGATGTCTTGAGCGTTTCTTGAAAAATATTCTTAATATTCACCCAAGAACTTACTTACTCTTACTATCTTGCACTAACGCCCCTATTAAAGGAAATAAGGAAATGTGGAAGTCATATTTTTGATTGAGATATACATAATCAAGCCTATATCTCTGAAACGATTGGTTCTGGGAAAAAAGTGCCATGATCATTTTGAATTTTACTTGTTAAGTTAAAAGTTTTTTTTTACCCTGCTCACAAGTAAGTTCTTGGGTGAAACTTAGAATATTTTTCAAGACATAAGAAAAAGGTTTCTATACAAAAAATATGTTTCCAGTTTAATGAGTAAATAATGAAATGTAGAAAAACAGTGTGCACTTAAAAGCACTAATTGAGCATATTCCACCACAGTAATTCTTAGTAATTTTTGGCTATAGTACGAGTACTTTTAATTTATATATGTTTGAATAATCTTTGCCAGAAATTTGTATATCGCTTGTGCCAGTAACTTCCTTATTCGAAGGCTTTTCGGGGTTAAATAGCAGGCCTATATGCTGTTTTATGATCTAAAATAATAATTTAATTATAATTTAGTAAGTTTTTATTCACACAAGTTGAAAATGGACAAGTTAAGAAGTTCTGTCATACTTTTTCTGCAAGTTCTCAATTCCTAAAATAGTGAATTATGAAAATTCGATTCAGTTGATAGTAATTTATTTTTTTAATTTGATTTTGTTTGCATAAATTCAGGTGGCATACTTTTTCTTTAGCTCAAACTCTTAAAGAGCGAATGCTTTAATAGCTCATGTTTTCTTAGATTTTTGATACTTGATTTCATAAAACACAGCGAACGTCGAAGAGTTATTTGGAAAATCTTCAATATTCAGACAAAATCATAAGTCTTGTTGTGAAATTCACTTTTTTAAAAAATTTCACATTCAAATAAGTTTATTCAAAGAATTTATGTACCTATAGGTACATGGTAACCCCACAAAATAAGCCCATCAACACCAAACTGATGCATTTATGTTGGGAGAGGCGAAGAGATTTTTTAAGTGTCAGGTGGAAGGCAAATGCTCTACACAACAGCCTGACCTCCACCCTTGGTTCAAATGCGATCCGGCCGGAAAGTGTACAAGTGCAATAACTTATGTAAGCAATTGAGATAAGTTATTGTTTTTGTGATGTCGTTGATGATGAACACTTCAATTTAATTTAAAGCTAGATTACTTAAGAAACACAATAATACAGTCAGATCATTTGTCTCCCAAGGCAGACCGATTTAATTGTATTTGAGGAAAAGAGTTGTTGAAATTTACACCCAGGGCACTGTGACTGTGATGTTTTTTTATTTGTTTTACTCTCTATCAGATCAGGGATGAGAATGCAGAGTCCAGAAAGTGAAGTAATTTTTTAAAAAAAACGAAGTAGATTTGTAAAATGTGATAATGAAAAAAATATTCAGAATATAAACGTAACATTGACAAGCCATCTGTTTAAGAACTATACTGCTTTTTGAAGGTTAAGTTTCCAAAATTCATATTTTAGTTTTTGTATATTTTTTTAAAATGAAATAGCCAATGTTTGTTTTAATTTCAGTTAAATTCTGCTATAAATGAAATTAAAAAAAAAAAAAATCACACACATTCAAACAATATTTTACTATGAAAATTGTAAATTTTGATCAATAGTCTTAATTATTTTGTAGGTTAGTTAAACGAAGTTGAAGTAAATTGCTACTTAGCAGATGCATAAAAATAAATAAATGAAGTAGATCTACTACATATGAAGTAAATACTTAGCTCTGGTAAGGATTGCTTTTAAGTATGTAATAAAGTGCTTGTTTATACGTGAAGAACGAAAGTGTTTAGATATGAAGAAAATTATTCTGCAGATTTTGTTTTCCTCTTTGTGTTTTTCGTAATTTCATAATGAAAGGCACGATTTGATTTGTTAGATTGAATAAGAGAAAGAATACAAAAGAGAACGTCAATTTTCTTTACCAAATGTTTTTAAATATTTAATAATATTTCTCCTCGTTCTTCTACAAGTTACTTTGCTCACCATCACAAATCGCAGAAAATGTTTGAATTTCTTCACGTGTGATCAGGGACAAACAATCTCGAGGAATCAATCAAATTTAGTAGGTATTACGATGATGAAGAGTTTGAACTGTTCAGTGTCAGTGCACCCAGGAGCTAGAACCCAAATTAACTAACAGAATGGAATTAAGCTAATGTACAGACGGTTGTAAGGTCTGCAAAAAAATATTGTCAGATCTGTCAGTGAAAAATCGTCCCAAAAGTCTAACAACCGTTTGATCTTACAATCAATTCCCACAAAAAGCATTGTCAGACAATTGTCAAGCCATTGTCAGACTCCTATCCGAAAATGAAACTGTAAGGTATCTGGCAATCGTCTGAACATACAATTTAACATTTTCCAGACCCTTGTCAGTCACTAAGGACATTGTCAGGCTCATACAAAATTTTTCGATGCACTATTCGATGACACCTGATAATTTCTACTTGCAGACATTTTAATGTAACTTTGGTTTCGATGTGCAAAACAAAGATTAGCGCTACCGGGGAAATTGATGACTTGGGCTTCTGAATGGTACTTCTTAAAAATATTAAGAGTATTCATACAACAGCATGAAGTCGTCGTAAACGTTGTAAAGTTGTAAACTGCGTAAATCTGTCAAATTTTCCATATAGTCGGGGCGTTAGTGCACGATATGAGGGCGTACCTGTCATTTTGACCTGACGGGTTGAGCTTTAGTGTACTAATAGTTTATGTCCCAACTTAACTTTTAAAAAGTGTTGCCAAGGTGGCAACACTGTCAGAAATACGAGAAAGGGTTGCCACATGTTTCATAAATTGGCCTATAAATCGAGAACCAGAGGTTGGACGATGACCAGACAACTCTCGTTGGATTCAACACCCTTGTAACCATAGGACCACATTATTGATTTTCTCCTTGCATGAAGAGCGTGGTAAAAAGCTGTTTGGGAAGGGAAAATGCAAAGCTAAAAAAAGTTAAAAAATACTTATATTATTAAAATTCAAAGATTGGTGTCGAAACAGAATTTAACCATCTACTACATTGTATCCAAAGTAAATTTAAAACCTACTTTGGTATTATAAAAAATCACTTTCAAAGTGCTGGGGAGGGGGAATATGAAAGTTTAACAAACTTATTTATGATGGTATAATCCAAGCATATGGCACATGATTTTAGGGTGTTTTTTAGTGTCTAATTTTATTAAATCAAAATGAACTCGATGCAACTACTTTGAAAAAAGTTATTGTCTTTTTCATAAATGATGACTGAATTTGAAATAAAAACAAGTAAAATTTTACCAAATTTCAACAGTATAGTGATGAAACCTGGTCGACATATAAAATTTGTCATATATAATAAGAATCAAGAATGTCTACAATAATATTTGTAGTATGGGGTTTCATGGTAGTGATTCAAAATTTTTCTCTTTCATTGAAAAAAAAACACCCTTTCACTAAAAATATTTTTGTAGACTTTCATGATTGTTATTACTTATGACAAATTAAATATGTGGACCAAGTTTCATCAATATACTGTTGAAATTTGGTAAAAACTTTATCTTTTCGAAACTTTGTCATTTCGAAACTTTGGTTTTTCGAAACTTTGCCTTTCGAAACTCTGGCGGATTCCCGTTAAATTCTGCTTGGACACCAATCTTTTAATGTTAATAATATAAATATTTTTCTTACTTTTTTAGGCTTCGCATTTTCCCTTCCCAAACGGCTTTTTTCCGCCCTCTTCATGCAAGGAGACGGGAGAGGGAGAAAATCAATAATGTGGTCCTATGGTTACAAGGATATTGAATCTAACGAGAGTTGTCTGGTCATCGTCCGACCTCTGGTTCTCAATCTATAGGCCAATGTATGAAACAAATCAACCCTTTTCTCGTTCTTCTGACAGTGTTGCCAACAAAGAGTTCTCCAACAAAGAGGGAGGAAGTCTCCAATTTTACCTACATTTTTATCTTATTGTTAGCCTAATGAGGATCTTAACTAGGTAGAAGTATTGGAGCTACCACAAACAAATTTAGAGCTAGTTTGTTAACATAAGGTTCCATTTGTTATAAGATTTGCACAGGCTTCAGTTAAATGGATAGCTAATCACCAATACTGGCTGATTACCTATTTCAATAATTTACTCAAACTATGGATCAATTGACTAGAATTACTTAAAAAGGACATTCGCGGATTTACTAGTCGCAGTAATCATTGATTAAAGATAATTGGCATTGAACAAACTGGCCCTTAATTTCAATAGTGAGATATTTCATAAAGTCAACATGTAAAATGACGTAGATAGTCGCTGGTTTGTTGATTTCAACTTTGAACTCTCAAAAAAACAAAAAAAAAAAAAATTTTGATAATAATAACTTGATAAGTCAAACAATGCTTTCCCCTTATTTTTTTTCAGTTTTAATGAACAATCAAAAACCTATGCATACACGAGAAGAATCATTTATGAGAATCTTATTTAAAATTCTTAATCTTCACTTAAAATGAAACAAACAAAATAAAAAAGAAATTCTCATTTGGCAGCACTTCTTTGAAGTAAAGTTAGGACATGAACTATTAGTATACTAAAGCTCAACCCATCAGGTCAAAATGACAGGTTGGTCTCCCTAACAATCCCACTAATACAAAAGTTTTACGAAGTTTAAAAACGTTGAGGCAGGAACGTTGAAGTGGAAAAAAAATGTCCTGGACCGAAAACATTCGCCGGGAGCAAGGTATCGCAAGGACAATACAAGCCACTCCCCAGCTGAAATACTCGCGCTCATATTCGTTTCTTGCTTTTGGATATGTGTTGCTTGGAGTAATCAAAGTAAGAAGAAAATCCATACGCAAAAAATTGCGATACAATTCAGGCTCTTCAGCTCGAAATCCGACTAGAGATCTCGCATAAAATCCATCCTGCTGGCGACGGGCCACCCAATTTTTTGTCCAAACGCTTTTTTTGGTGGCAATTCTTTATCTGTTTTTTAATATATACTCGTAAGCAGCAACAATAGTCGCAATTTCTTTATTTTGTTCTTTTTTGTTTTGTCTGACAATGCCTGATTACTTTTCTGGCAATTAATTGTCAGCAAAAAAATCTATCAACCGTGTGAACTGGCAATTTCCAAACTGACAAAACATGGCCAGACAAACTTTCTGACAGAAAAATTGTCAGACTTTGGGACAAAACCTGCTAACCGTGTGAACTGACAATTTAGCATTGTCACATATTTGCAATTGTCATCTCATTGCCAGGTCATTGTCAGTGCATTGTCAGACCTGACAATATTTGCATACCTGACAACCGTCTGTACAAAGCCTTACTTCAAAATTTGTATAGAATATTTCTATGCAATTACATAAAGGAAGAATTTGAATTTTAGTTTTAGATCACCTAAAAGGAATAGCTCACAACAACTTTGAATTTTATTCTTATTAAAAAATAATGGGTAATTATTGTGATAAGACTTTTCACCTGTTGTGAATGAAAAAAATTATGAAATAAAATTGAATTTTAAATTTTTGTCAAGAAAATCAGATAGTGGAATGATTTTTTGGCTTTTTTGAAGAAAATCGCCTTATTTTCATATTTTTTGCCTATTTCTGTATCCATTTTGAATCATGCTGAAAGCATTTTGTAGTCCGTTAATAACTTTTCAAATAATAGTTTTGGTAGAAATTTTTTTAAATATATGGGTACATTTTTTTTGTCACAAAAATATATAGGATATTTTTGTTTCTACGTATAATTCGTAAATTCGTGAGAGATCGAAACAATTAAATTCCGATAGAATTGGGTTTTTTCATGATTAGGACCATCTGTAAAGCAAATCATTTTTCATGAATCATCCACTGTGGAGTGATTTATTTTTTGAAACTTTGTGTTGAAATAGAAAAAATAAGTACATTTGATCATCATCATGAAGAAACTGATGAATTTTCAAAATAATAGTAAAAATAGGTTGTCCCCCATCCGTCAAGCCTTTTATTGTCAAATTATATTGAAGGATGGCTAAGATTTCGATGGATTAAAAAACCTCTCAGAAATCAGAAATATTTAGAGGGCGATTTAAGGGCAATTCATTGAAATTTTGATCCAAATACACTTTTTCCGCAAAAAATAAGGCCATCCTCATCTGACAAGCTATCAACTGTCATATACTGTGGATGGATGCTACGAGTCAGTCGATGGAACCAAAAGTTTTCTTCAATAAATTGATTGTTTCGCAGTGCGTCGCGCGAACCGAACCATTATTTTTGTAATAAATTTGCACGATTTTCAAACGTTGTTCAGGAATAATTCTATTTATTATAAAATGGCAAACCAAACTAAGCATAGATCAAGTGACAGCTGTCAAAAATGCCAACTTCGAAAAAAGTATTGCCAGATTGAAAAGCACACATTTAAAAAAAAACACTCTTTAATTTGTGTGTTGATATTTATGACAGTTATAACAAAAATATTTTAATACAATTAGTTTTGCTTTTGTTATTAATACCACGAGGTTGCAAACCGTGTGCCAGTTGTAAAAAAATCCAAAACTTTGGTAAGTCACAGCCGCATTAAACTAATTTTTGCGAATGCAGTTGAATACTTTTTCTTAGTTCAAGATTAAAATTCAATAGAATAAAACACTGAAGACTTCTTGAATTTTTTGTAGTCTTTGACAAAGAATACATTTGCATTCTCTAGAAGCTTTTGATTGCAGTTAAAAGATAGCTTGAAGTAAAAAAGACTTCAAACAGCGGCGTATACAGCTCCATTTCTTGGGGGGGGTCATACCAAAACAAAAACCCAATTCAGTTCTTATAAATTTATTAATTAAAAGACTGATCCACGATTTCCATTTTGTTCGCTTTTTGTACTTTTTTTGGAATTAATTTCTGCTAGTCCCACAAATGTTATCATTTTTTTTAACTATAAAGAGTTGGGGTCGAAATTTTAGCAAGGTCGAAATTCGTTTTGCAAATCTTTTCTTTAGAAATTTTGTTTCTCAATATTCTCCAAATTCCGTTTACATAATTTTGACAAAATAAAGAGAAGTTTGGAAATTGTAAAAAGGGCGTAATTTTTCTCCTTTTTTCAATTACCTTTTAATCATCTTAAAATAAAATACAGTAGACGCTCGATATAGTGAGGTAATAAAACCAGCTTGTTCACTCTTTCGAAATTGTTTACTTTTTCGCAAGCTTCCAATGAGGTTTAAAAAAAGAAACACTTGTTTAGTGTCCTCAAGCAATGTTAAATTCTTTCGGGTCATTTTTGTAAAACAAAAAATATGTTCCTATATATAATTTTGTGTGTTTAATATAGTTAATTTTTTTAGATTTACTAAATCGAGCGTCTACTGTATTATTATTTTCTGACAAAGCTTAAACATTTTTATATTAAGGGTATTCATGCAACTTCGTAAAACCGTAGATAAGTTTACAAATTTGTTAAATTTATCTTTTGGTTAATGAACTGTCAAATTTTGTATGGGAAATGATTCACACAATTTTGTTAAAGTTATCAAGGGATTTTATTCGTAAAATTAACCAAACTGGTTAAACTTATCCAAACGTCATTGTGACTCTTACTCTGATTGAATTACCTAGCATTTAATCAAATGTATAACAAAGGTCGTTCATGCAAACTTTTTACACAATTTGTAAACTTACGACGTTGCATGAATACCCTTATTATTTTCGGTGTAAAACACAAATTTTGTAGAGCTGAGTCTTGGAAACAAAATTTTGATCCACTCCCGAATTTTAATATGATCTTGAGGTTGTGTACCAAAAATATTTCGTATGGATTTTTTGTGCACGCTAAAAAATATGTAGGTTTTGGAGATGTTAATCTTAATATTTTACTTAATATTAATATTTTTCTTAATATCTTACGTTTGAAGACAGTTTTAAGAGACAGTTTGCATTATTTTTTTTAATCTGCTAAGGGGATAATAATGAGGGGATAATTTTCTCATTTATCAATCAAAAATTGTGGTAGTTAGAACCACTCTTTTATTGAAGACAAAAATTCTTAGCTCCCACAATTTGTTTTTATTGAAGCCTGAAAATGAACATGTGAAGTATTGGCCGCAGATCAAAAAATTGAATGCAGACCCAATATGGTCTTCGAACTTTCAAAAATGTTTAAAATATGTTTAAATTTAAAATTACCTTCTCAATGGGTTTTCTCATGATAATTGAAACATACAAAATAATTCTGAAAAACCATTACCTACCAATGTATGTATATGTATTAATATTTATTTGAATAAAATTGATGCATTGATGTACTATTTTTAGAAATCTGCATACAAACAAATTGATAAAATGTTTGGAATCCCTAAAAGTTAATTCGTAGATAAGCCAAAAATCCTTTATTAAATTCAGATCTCAATTCAAAAATGTTTTTAGGGTGTATGACAGGGCTGTGTCATGCAAATGCCTCAGGTGCCTTCCTAAGAAAGGGGCCATGCCGTACTGCAAATGGCTCGCCACGTTCCATGAATGGTGCCATGAAATGTGTTTGCGGAATATTCGTTAACGCAAACTGCAAAAGTCTTCTCTTAAAAAATGCAAATACAAATTCTACTGCATTAGTATTGTGTTCAATAGCCAAGTTCGCTAAAGTCACGAATTTGAATACATCATCTACGGTGCAACTGAGCAGTACAAACATTGAGTTGATAATTATTGAAAAGGCAGAGAGCATATTTGTAAACGTCAAAAGCTTTAGCAAGTAAATTGACTGGCGTTGATGAAAACAAATTTTCAACAAACAGGACGAATACATATTATTTGTCATGACGCTTTCTGCGTCAAAAAAACGACGATCATTTCACGTACAAATTGACTTTGATTGACCGATATTGTGATCAATTCATAGTTTAGGGAATAATGTTTCGAATATACGATCGATACGATCAAAAGAAAATGTATTTTAAACACAATCCAAAATTAATAGTAACTGTTAAATTCGTGTTCAAAAGTCAGACAAGAATGTATGATTAGAGTTTTTGTTGATTTCATTCAAACATTCCAAGCAGAGCGATGCATTTTAAGTTACGTTGCGTTGGAATGAAATTAACGATAGAAAAAATATCGAACTAAAAATAAAAATGTCAACAGGTTAAAAAATCAATTTATATCAACTTTTTTTCTATGTACTTAATATTGGGAAGAAATATCGAAAATTCGATAAAAGTCGATCCTTTTCTCGACTTTCTTTTTAGGCTGCTGACTTTTTGTCTAAGTTCAAAGCTAAAAATTTTATGAACTAGTAACCAAAATAGGTATTCTTACATGCAAAAAAGTCGATATATACCGACATTTCAACTAGTTAAATCGCCATTTTTGATGGTAATTCGTGCACAACCTATACTGAAACATGTTGGTACTGGGTTTGAGTCGGAACGGTGTATTTTCATTGTAATATTCGTATAATATCGTCTGTTAGTTTTTTTTATCCATTCATTCATTTTTTTTTTTTTTATCGAAGATGATTTCCTTGATATTTTGAACGAAATTCTCACAACATAAGTAAGTTAAACCGATCAAAAACAATATTGAAAATACTTTTTGAATCAAAAAATAAATCAATGCTAAAATGTTCTGAATTCAAGTGGTTAAAATCGTCTATTTGATAAATCTTAACCAAAAAAAAAAAAAAATTTAATTTCGACAATAAAACCCCAATAGTATTATTCGGGCAATGGCTTGTAAATGTTGATAGGAGAAGGTAAATAAACTTTACCAATGATGAGTAGGTAGCCTACTCCAAAGCTATAAAAATTTTTTTTTTTGAAATTGTATTTTAAGGTTGCAAATATTTTTGCTTTTCTTATTATTTTTTGCGTATATCTTTTGAGTTCTCGGGGGGGGGGTCATGACCCCGTGACCCCCCCTCTTGTATACGCCGTTGACTTCAAAGCAGTCAAAAGACTGCATAGCCTTTTTTGAATTTGTTAGGTATATTCGTGCCATCGTTTCAGAAGCTAAGACCTATGTATGTTTTAACCAAAGGTATCTACTCGTATATATTTTGTTTTCTTTGGTGTAACTCACCCCTAAAAATTTGACTTCACTCCTAGTCTTTGGATTAATTTATTTATGATTTGCGGAAACGGCATAGTTATATATGTAACAGATGTCGATGTCTATGTGACATAAGGTAAAGATTAAAAAATTCAAATCTCACCCACATTAAACAAAGCAAAAAAAAGATTGTTGAAAACTCACAATATTTCTTAATTAAATGCTCAAGCAATTAAAACTTGCAGAAAACATTTTGCCAACCGTCCACTGGACTAGGTATTCAAAATTCACACAAAAAATGAAAAGTCCCGAATTATATTAGTTGATGGTTTCTTGTTTGAAAGATGAATTTTAAACCTACGTACATATATTTAAAATATACCTCTTCGTTTCCACTCAAACCAAGCGTTTTAATTATGCTTAATGAGTTGGAAATCAATTAAAATAACAAACAAGTAGGTAAGCTAACCTGCAACCCGTGTGTCGTCAATGGCGGGCTCCGGACGGTCTTATCTTTATAGCTCCCAAGTTCCGGAAAAGTTAGAAAAGTGTTTTCTTGTCAGAGCATTATCCGGTGAGATGTTTTGTTTTTGTTTGATTTAGTGGATTGGATAGTGATATTCATTCTTATTGCAAATGGAGCTCTTAAGTGCTTTAATGATTTGTGAAATTGTTGGTGACAATAAATAATTAAGGAACTGAAATAATCTGTCTGAAAAATAGCTAAAATAATAGATAAAATATAAACTCAAATTGAAACAGCATTCCTGCTT
Source organism: Dasysyrphus albostriatus (assembly GCA_946251815.1). Taxonomy (NCBI): domain Eukaryota; kingdom Metazoa; phylum Arthropoda; class Insecta; order Diptera; family Syrphidae; genus Dasysyrphus; species Dasysyrphus albostriatus. The sequence goes on along the minus strand of OX276335.1, from coordinate 188,434,338 downwards.
CATCTAAGCAAAAAGAAATTAAATGCAATAACTAAGTGAGTTATAGACCTTAAAAAATAAAATAAAATTCATGTCTTAGTGACACGTATTTATAATTCTTTATATGACCCATAATGATAGATCATTACAGATGTATGGTTTTGTTTTGAAAATATGAGGCATTCCAAAAGGGAAAAGATTGAAACAATTCCTAAGTGAAGGAGAGTGAGAAAGTTTGTACATAAAACGATTTGAATGTAATATTTTAGATATTTTGTAACATGGAAAATCCATCTTTAATATAAAATTAAATAATTAAAATACTTTATCATGGGTTCCCAGTTAAACAAAATTAAGGCAAACATTTTAAAAAATAAATCATTCAAAACGCCTTTGGAGTTCCAACATAAAGGCAATTTTCTAAAAAGTCAAACCAAGATTTTTGATACTCAATTGATCGTCATTTTTTGAAACAGGTACTGCGATGGTCCAATATGCTATTTCCCGGCTTGCATAAAATCGGTTTGATCAACGTCAGTCAATTTACTCGCAGGCGCATTTGATATCTGCGAAAACACTCCCTGGGCTTTTCAATACTTTGTTCGTCAACTTGTTTTTGTTTCTGTGCAGTTGCACCTTAAGCGATGTTTTCGTACACGTTGTGATTTTAGCAAGATGCATTATCGAACACAATACTAATACTAAATGCATTTAAATTTGTATTTGCGTTTTCGAACTTTTACAGTTTGTGCTTAAGAACATTGTGCAAATACATTTTTGACGGATATATTTCAGAAACGGTCACCGTCTTGATCTAGTTTTCTAGTAACATCAAAAAAAAAAAGTTTCTTATTTTTCTTAGCAAGCAAATTGTGGGTAGTTTTGATTTTTTCTAAATTCAAATCTGAGGTTTGTGACTGAAATTTGAACATAGAAGAAAAAGCAAAAATGCATTTTTTGGGGAGTTTCACTTTTGGCTTGAAAACTATCAATATTCGAAAATAATATCTAAATACTATAGACAGTATACATAATTCGATTAAAACGCGAATCGAAAATTGATTTATTTTTACTATTTTGTTTTCCGAAAATCTACTCGAAACACACAAATTAATAACACGGTGTGACAAAACTAGAATTTTTGTCTGAAACTAAATATTTTTTTTGATGGCCTTTGATGTGCCCATGACGATATGATATGTTTTTCGGCTTGACTTGAATCAGGCAACGAACCCGTTCTCACCAGTTCATCAGCTTTTTCGTTTCCCTGTACATAACTGTGACTAGGAACCCAGCAAAATCTAATGTTGTGCTGCATGCCAAGAACCCTAAGCTCTTCGAGACAGCAAGTTAAAAGCTTCGAATGTATCTCGGTGGCAGAAATTGCTTTTATTGCTGCTTGACTATCAATAAAGAGAGTGTTATCAGCTCGTTGTAACGACATCATTGATATTTGAGTAGCTGCTTTTGTCACTGCTAAGACCTGGGCTTGGAAACGCTGCAAAAATCCGGAAGTCTTGCAGCTTGCTAGTCCCAGAGTTTCCCAGAAAATTCCTGCACCAACCTCAGTCTCCATTTTAGAACCATCAGTGAAGATAGTTATCGTAGATTTATTACTAAAAAGTTGGTTGTTGGTAGTGAAGGGTCTATTGAAGTTTAAATGGGGTATTGTGTAGTCTGTGCAAACATTATTTCCCACATATCTCTGCAGAATTCGGGTATGGCCTGTTGTGTTTTGTTTCTACCATTAAGTCTGGCTAAGCCGCAAGGCCACGAATGCTGCAGATTCTTGCACGAATAGATCTAGGGGTCTCAAGTTGAGTACCGCTTCCAGACCCGCCGTGGGATGGGTTTCAACGCCCCGCAATACCTATGCATGCTAACCTTTGAACTTTTGTCAAGGTTTTCAGGTAAGTTGTTTCCTCAGTAGCGTTTCACTAAACTAAATTACCGTAGGTTAGTATAGGTCTAACTATTGCCATGTACATCCACCTGATAATTTTTGGGTTGGGTCCCCTTCCTTTTATATTTGTTTGCTCTTTCTTTAGGTGTTGAGACTCCAGTTCAGTTTCTTATCAAGGATCACACTCAGGTATATAATTCTCTGAGTGGCTGAAGTTAAGTTGGTAGGTTGGTAAGGATTTCCAAAACCGTATCCACTAAGCAGCAAAAAAATTCGAGTCCAATTCTGGATTAGGTATCGGGATGAAACGCTTCGGTTCAGCAGTAACGGTCTAAAAAACCAGCACAGTTACCCAAAAGAAGGCCTCCGTAAAAATCGTGGAGGATACCTTACCGAAGATAAATTAAACAACCAACTACAAAAAAAATGGTGTTGGAGATAACCTTATTCAAAGTTTTTCGAGAAAGAAAAAAACGGCAACAACCAAAACAAAGTTCGTTGCGTTTCTTTTTTTGTTTTAATTCATGAACTCATTTTCAAGTTTCGACCCTCGTTTCATAGGGGAATCACAAATTATAGCATACAAAATATCTTTAAAATAAAGAACAATGATTTTAGAGGCACAAAATAAACAGTTAAAAGACATCGTAACGCACCCGGTATTCTCGACACAAAACTTAAAATAGATTCCTGAATTTACTCGAATAAATTTTCGCTCCAAAACACGGTTGGTTGCCGGATGCTTTGAAGAACTCACTTCCAAATGTCAAACGAACATATGGCCCTCAATTCTATGAGGACATGTCACGGAATACAGCACACAGAATTTTTTCACAATTCCTCCTCCCAAACTGTTTGACTCCTCCGATTGCATTCAGCTGTCAATTTGTTATTCCACTTGAATGTCAAAGTATTATTTAGATATTTTATGGCCTTTTCGATTGGCAATCCAGAAGCGTTCGGAATGCGTGTATAAACCCTTCCGAAAGTGTGCTATTGTCATTCAGAATGACAGTTCTTCTCCTGAAAAGAACAGAAAACAATTCTGAATTTAATTTCAAAAATTGAATTTGATTCTGAATTTTATTTCAGAATCGAAACCAGAACTACCCACACTTTAGGTGTGTTCCACAGCGAGTTTCAAACAGTTTGATACTATCAGATTTAATGCAAACCCGTTCCACATGTGAAATTTTGTATTGGCCCGCACTAAATTTGGCGGTCTGAGACTGTTTGAAGTTGTCAAAATGTCGTGAAATATTGCAAAAAGTAAATTTAAGCTAAAAATAAGCACATTTTACTGCTTCTAACAAGTTCTAAGAAGAATTATTTTTCGCTTAGAACATTATTTTCAAATTTTCTTTATTAAAAATTATCATACTCGTCCCTATGACCCTAGGACCAGATGCTGATAAAGCAGATGATAACGCTGAGTTCAGCGCTGTTGTCGACGGATCAACAGTCTCTAAAGATGCAGGCCCTTCACCGAATTAAAAACGCGCTAAAGGTCATACAGATTAATCTGAAGCACTCTAAATGTGCTTCGGATAATCTGAGAGTTTTCCTCAGTGAGGAAAACATTGACATTGGCATTATCCAAGAACCATGGGCTAATGGCCTCAGAGTGAGAGGCCTCGAAGACACCCAATACGACCTTATATACAAACCAGTAAATCCAGAACAAGGTAATCCTAGAACTTGTATCTTAGCTAAAAAACACTTACAAGGTTTTTTGTGTCCCAATTTTAGCACTCCCAATTTGACAGTTGTCAGGCTGGAAGACAAAGAGACAAAAGGACTACTGGTAGCATGTGGCTACTGCGACCACAACCGAGAATCACCGCCTGAGGAGGTGAAGAGACTGATTGAAGCAGCAAAGCTCAAAAAGACGAACCTTCTGACTGGATGCGATGCGAACGCACGGCATTCTCTCTGGGGTAGTTCCGAAATCAACGAACGAGGTGAGTCTCTTTTTGATTTTATTATTGATAATAACCTAATTGTTTGTAACAGAGGTGACACACCCACCTTCGTTTTTCCAAGCTCGGAAAATTACGACGGTTGGGAAGATGTACTTGATATCACTGTTACAAACAACTGTAATCTGCTGGTGGAAAATTGGAGAGTGTCCCTTAAAAAATCCTTTTCGGATCACAGATGGATCCTCTTCAACATAGGTTTCAAGGTAGAAACCCCTCTCCCATATAGAAATCCTAAAAGAACTGACTGGAAGAGATTCAGTCAGATCGCAAAATCCAAACTAGGCAATTTACCATTAATTAGTGTAGAATCTGTTGAAGTTCTTGAATCTAAGGTAAAGACTTTCGAGGCAGCTATTAACACTGCCTTCAAAGTCTCTTGTCCGGTTAAGCAAAGCCGTAAAAAATTCCCTCCTTGGTGGAATGAAGATCTATCTGCGCTAAAAAAAATGACCAGAAAAATCTTCAATATCTGTCAGAAGGAGAAGTTCTTCCAACCGTATAAAGACATTCTCAAAGAATACAAGCGAGCCATAGCAGCATCCAAGAAACTAAGATGGAGAGAATACTGTCACTCCATAGAAAATATTAAAGATTCTGCCAGGCTTAGTAAAGTGTTATCGAAGGAACATTGCAATCCTTCGTTGTTAAAAAAATCTGACGATCTCTGGACAGCCTCTCCAGCTGAGTCCTTGGAACTGCTGATGACAACGCATTTCCCGGGTTGCGTGAACAGCAACCCCAAAACGCTTAGTAATACGAACACCAATTTAGCTCATAGGGAGCAAATCAATTCTGTTATAACTGGAGATAGTATTTCATGGGCCATTAATACTTTCTCCTCTTATAAATCACCAGGCCTTGATGGCATAATACCTATTATGCTACAGAAACTGCAAGACTTGGCAGTGCCATGGCTTGAAATGATTTTCAAAGGTTGCCTCTATCTCAATCATGTATCTGAGTCATGGAGACATCTAAGAATGGTCAATCAATTAGCCTAACATCTTTTGTACTTAAGACACTAGAGCGCATTCTTGACACTCACATTAGAGTTACTCGTATACTCAAAGGCAAGTCTACGGAGACTGCCCTGCATGAAGTGGTGCGTACAATCGAGAAGACAATTCACTATAAAGAATATAACCTCGCAACCTTCCTAGACGTGGAAGGTGCCTTCAATAATGTCCTAACTGAATCCATTCGCGAATCACTTGCTCACTTCAGGATAGAGAGCTTCATATCTGAGTGGATTGTTTCTATGCTCAATGACAGAAGGATTCAAGCGTCGTTGGGAAACACTACAGCTACTAAATATGTTAGTAGAGGAACACCCCAAGGTGGGATCCTCTCCCCTCTTCTATGGCTTTTAGTCATGGACAAAATTCTTGTCAAGCTAAGATGTAGTGGTGTGAAAGCAGTAGCGTATGCTGGTGATTTGGTTTTATTGGTCTCAGGAAAGTTTACCACAGTGATTAGCGAAATCACTGAGTCGGCTCTGAAAAAAGTTAGCAACTGGGCCACAAGTAGTGGACTAGGGGTTAATCAGAGTAAAACGGAACTGATGCTCTTTACTACCAGGACTAAAATACCTACCTTCACCTACCTTCCTTATTTTCTAAGGCAAAATACCTCGGAGTTATTCTTGACCCCAAATTGAATTGGAAAGTAAATATTGAAGAACGGGTTAAGAAAGCCTGCATAGCTTTCTATGCCTGCAGAAAAACATTTGGTAAGATGTGGGGCCTACAGTCGAAGATGATCTTGTGGACGTTCACTGCCGTGGTTCGACCGATTTTATCATACGGATCGATTGTGTGGTGGCCTGCACTTAGCAAACAATATAATATTGAAAAACTTAAGAAGGTACAAGGAACGGCTAGCGTCGGCACTACAGGAGCCCTTCGAACTTGTCCAACAGATGCCCTTAGCGTTATCCTGCACCTTCTAACACTCAACCTTTATATAAAATATCTAGCGGCATGCAGTGCTGTAAGACTAAACGAATCTAATTGTTGGTTTTCAAAACCCTATGGTCATGGAAATATAACAAAATTGATTCCTCAGGATATTTTTCTAACGAACACCGACTTCTCTTGGCCTAGGCGGGGACTTCAAAGCCGTTTTTCCAACCAGAGAGGATTGGAAAAATGACATTGTTACGAAGGACTACGACACTATAATCTTCACTGATGGGTCTAAGATGGAGTGCGGTGTTGGTTCTGGAATTTTTTCTAAGACCCTTAATATATCCAAGTCCATCAGACTACCAGACTTTGCTAGCGTATTTCAAGCTGAACTACTAGCAATCAGGGAAGCATGCAAGTTACTCAAATCAAACCATAATCAATTCAGGAACACAGCAATTTGCTCCGACAGCCAGGCTGCCATTAAGGCTATTAAATCGGCTACATCCACCTCTGTACTTGTCCAGCAATGTCGAGATGAACTATCAAGTCTGAACATTAACCTCCAGGTCACTCTCATTTGGGTTCCAGGTCACAGTGACATAGAGGGTAATGAACGGGCTGACGTCTTAGCTCGACAAGGCTCGGCCCTTCATAGCTCAATAGCGGCAAATGTAAATATGCCTATTGGTGCTATGAAGGGAAATATTTTCTCGATTTTTCTCGATGGATCTAACCTCAGATGGAGCAGTCTTACAAACTGTGTCATATCAAGAATGATATGGCCATCCTATAACAAAACTCGTTCTAACGATCTTATATGCAGACCCAGGCGCGATATAGCCAGGATCACAGCAATATGCACCGGACACTGGCCCATAGGGAAGCATGCAAGGAAGCTGGGAATCCCCTACAACTCCCACTGTCGTAGCTGTGGGGACCCTCAAGAAAAAGAAACTGTAGTTCATTTTCTTTGCAACTGCCCTGCTTTAGCCAATTTTAGATTGTCATCCTTTGGAATGGCCTTCCTCGATGACTTAAAAGAGCTTTCTGAGAAGAAAATCAAAGATCTGATTATCTTTTTGAATGCGACTAAATGGCTCTAACAATGGTCTGTTAAAGTCTATAAAGCCATATAATTCCGTATTAAATCCCTACTAGGTTAACACAAGTAATTGGTATCAAAACGGCGCACTCCAGCGCTAATTGAGTCGCGAGGCCAGGGCTAGCGACTGCCATCTCTACCTACCTACCTACCGTCCCTATTTGTCAAGTTTCCAAATGTGAAGAACTATTTCGGAATCCGCATGTAAAGTCGCACAAATACAGGGATACGAAAGCATCAGAATCAAATTGTATGTGTCGTTTGTTTTATTCGTGTTCCGGATCGGAGAGTTTCTCCGAATTTCCAATCGAAAAGGCCATTAGCAAGTCATCTTCTTTTGACATTTTGCCAAACCCATCTACTACTTTCTGCTGTTTTTAATTGTTCTAGGCAGAGGGCGCTAGCAAAATGTTTGATACCTCCTCTACACTAAGAAGAAAATTCAAATCGAAAACAATTCCACTTAAGTGAGGTGAACCAGGTTCGCATTCTATGGCGTCTAAGCTTCATAACAACTAATAGTGGATCGGAATTCACCTGTCGTAAGTATAGTGCCAGTGCATAGGCTACTACTTTGACTCCACTATATTTTAATTCTACAAGAATTTCGTTCATAACTTGTATTTAAAGAAACGGAGAAAGCACCCCACCTTAGGGTGTTCCTCTGGATGTGGATACTATTAAACGTGATTCTCCAAGTTCTGTATTAAAATGCCTGTTTTTTTATCATGCTCAAAGTCCAATTTATAATTGAGTTTTCTATATTCAAAATTCAACTGTCTTTCTTAACTGCATCGTTTTCCACATTATTAATGCTCCTTCAAGTTTTTTTACTTTATGAACGAGAATGAGGAAGTTCACTAAAGATAGATGTATTTTAAAGTTGATTAAAGCCATTGAAAAAAAAATGATAATGTACCACAGTAAATAAAAACAAATTTAATATCAACTTAATTAATGGTCCCTTCAGAATTTTGTTTTACACTTCATCATTTTACTTTAGAGTGTCAGTTAGATACATTTAATTTTCTAAAAACATTTTTATGATAATTTGAAGAGAATCTTCTTTCTCAAACATGATACATGTACCTATTTTCTTTTCATTTGTCATCAAATAAAAAAGTTACATCGCATCGGCATCAGTTAGATATACTGTTTGGCAAAAAAAAAAAAAAATATTATACAAAAGCCAATGGTTTCCTTTTTGGTTAATCAAATTCACGGAAACTCCTTTAAATCGACCAAATCCTATAAGTAATTTTTTTAAATGTGATAACCACAAATTTGCATATGTCCGCAAACGTAGATCACTCATTCGAGAGAATTGCAAGTTTGCAATGAGTGTGTGATTTCCATTCTCAAACAAATCATTATCATTAATCACAACACTTGACTTTGGTTTTATACCAAGGAGTGGCAAATACTTACTTTTAATATAACTAAATATACATAGAAACCAAAAGAAAGTCCTTGGAAAAAAAAAATAAAGAAAATCACATGAGTGTATGTAAGTATGTGGTATAGTGCGTATTCTATTATTTTATCCTTTTGATACACCCACGAGCCAGACTCTTCATATAAAGGGACACTCATTGATAAACATACATATACTTCTTATAGCCTGATTGAAATCAAGTTCTTTAAGGTTTATAGCTTTATTTTGAATGCAGTGCTGTGCGAAAAAATCCGGTTGCTTCTTTACCAGTCTTTCCAATAGCAATTTATTGGAATTTAGGTATGAGATAAACCATTCTTCTAAATAATGCGAATGTAAATTTAAATAAAATATGTTATTTAGGTTCTGATCGGATCCGTTGTCGTCATTGGTCGCGTTCGGCTGGTAAAGCGATAGGGTATCCTTAATCCCGAAAAATTTCAGATACGTTGAGTTGTTTTTGCATCAGCTGTTTTTAAACAAGGGATTACAACAACACAAACAAATCCGGATCGCTAATGATACGTTGCCGAATGCTCCCATTTATTTGGTCACTTTTGTTAATAATTACTAGAACGTCCAGCCCTTGAAACTCGAGAGCTAATAACATTATTTGCCAATAAAAGCTCTTGTGCGTGGACCAAAACTCATACCCCGTTTATATGGTGAATTGAATCCGAATTGAATCAGGATTAAGGTCCATGTAGACATGTAGCTCGGCGAGCTGGATCGAATCGAAAATAGAATGGATTGAAGAATCGAAGAATGCTAGTTAATGTGCGTGCGTAATTGTGTATTTTGTTTCCAGACTATTGTATGTTGTATCTTTGGCTTATTTTGGTTGTTTGTTATTTGTGGTCCAAATTTATTTTTACTAACAATGTCGAACCCACACAATGAAAGCAAAACTTTCACTTCAATTCCATTTGAATTCAATCTTTCGAACTGGAATTGTCATAAACCTTGGTCGAAATGTCGATCCCAATTGAATCTGATCTTTTGATCCGCTCATGTATACATGGTATGAGCTACTTATTATTTTTTTCGGCAGCACTGAACGCTGTCATCAGATATTCCAGTAATCTTTCCCGTCAGTGCTGAAAAATTGGTTGGTTGATGGGTGGAAAAAATCGAAACGTCACATTTAGGTTACGATAAATAAAAACAAATAATTGCTCGGTCGTCGGTCTCGCTCTCGCTCTTGCTCGCACTTATTACGCAATTTTATTTGATTTTTTTTTTGTTTTTGTGGTGCAGTTATTTAATAAATTTTTGCAGACTGCACTTCTATTCAAAAAAACCGCTCAAACGATATATAATTTATATACCTTCGGCTTTTGTAGACCGCATAAATTGTTCTGAAAATACGTGTTTGCCGTTTTATTATATGATTCATTGGTCTGTAAAAATTTCAGGATTGTGGTACACAAAAATTAATAAATTTTGTGATGGTTCGTGGGGAGCTTGGTTTGGTGGCTGGTGATGGTAATGTAGGTATACTATACTCTCAGTCATTCCTGAGTGCATGTTCTTAGTTTTTAGGAATAAGGAGGTTGTACAAAATCCGCGGCGTAAGGCTTAGATTAGAGAAATAGTTTTGATAGATTTGGTATATCCCTGCAAGCAGCAGCACCGTTGAACTTACTTGTTTTTGTTCATAGGTGACAAAAACTTGTGGAAGACGTTGCGTTGGAAGGAAATCTATACAAATGTGTAAAGTTGCAAAAAATTGTAAGCAAATGCGTTGAAAAAAAATATGTTTTATACACAGATCAGAAATAAAACTCAACCTTTCGAAAGATTCTTCAATAACTCTAATTTGTTGTCATTTTCAAACATTTTTTCGGTCAAGGTCTGATAGAATTTTTTTTTTTTATTTTTTTTATTATTTTTCGGTAAACCAGTGAGATTTGTAACAGAGAGAAAAAAATAAATCTCATCTGCATCAATCAGAATGTTCATTTGTATCAGAGTTGTAAAGTACTACATTTTATGTACTTAAAAAAATCGCCAAGTCCGTTTCCACGGGGATCTTTGTGGTGGTTTTCTCACTATAGTCTCGGTTTGGTCTCACCGTGATATTTACACGAGGTTTTTGGCATTTAGAACGTTTCTACATCATCTCGCTTCGGTCTCACTATAGTATCGCCAAAATTTTTATTTCAAAATAACATTTTTCAAAAAGGTTATAATAATCTTAAAATATGGTTTAAAGTCCAAATATGGGTTTCAGTGTGTTGGTCATTGTGTTCGTCTTGCTGTAAACTCACTAAGCCTGTTTAAACGGAGATCTGTGTTTTAATAATGGTTTTCCGTCATCTGGCTTTTGTCTCGCTATAGTTTTGCCATTTTTTTTAAACAGAATTTTTTGTTTTAAGTATGCTCGTCACCAAATTAGAGAGAACTTTTCACTACGCACGAGGCCAAACCGAGATGACGTCAGAGCATTTTGAATGGCAAAAACCACATGTAAATGCTACGGCGAGACCAAAAAGAAAACATAGCGAGAAAACAACGACATAGACAAAGTACCCGTTACACGGGTACACGTATTTTAAGGAATTGATATCCATGTACCCGTGTATTTTTTAAATACACGTGTAAATAAAAATACAAGTGTATTTAAAAAACCTTTAATTATAATGAGAATTGATTTTTAGTTCTGGTATAAACACGACACTGACCACAACGGATGTTTCTAAAACCAATTTTAAAGATTTTTTTTATCAAGTTTCAGAAAAACCAAATAAATATGAATATAGTGTGTTATTTGAATGGAAATATTGATTCCTATCATAATACAATATTTTTGTAACTATTCAAACAATAACTGTACCTATTTTCAACGTGCTCTGCATTAGAAAAAAATTTAAAAAAAAAACGATTTCAATAATAACTACACGTGTATTGCGAAATATCCGGGTTATTGTAAATGCACGTGCAAATATCGGGTTTTTCAATAAGAGCGCTACAAAAGTTTTTTTTAAATAAAACAAAAACGGTTTTGGATATCAATGAAATTCTTTTTTCCTGTGAAAGCGCGTTCGATGCCATTATGTATGGTACTCGATTTCTTTTGCATGACTACCACGGGGACGCTTGTAGAAGTCCAGACGCTGAACCCAATTTAAGACGGTTTTCAAGCATAAATCGGCCGATACTGCTGCAATTTCACGTTCGATATTCGTATGAAGTTCATCAATCGTCGCTGGCTTGTTGGCATAGACCATAGACTTGACGTAGCCCCACAGGAAGGGTGGCCAAGTAACTGGACCATTTCGTGAGATAACACGTTCTCTAAACTTTGTTTCCAATAAATTGATTGTGACATTCGCTGTGTGGCTTGTGGCGCGCGCGCCGTCTTGTTGGAACCACATGTCCTCCAAGTCCATATCATCCAATTGGGGCCAAAAATATTCGGTTATCATTGAATGGTAGCGATCCCCATTTACAGTAACGTGCCGGTCTTGATCATCACGGAAGAAGTACGGCCCAATGACGCCACTGGCCCATAAACCACACCAAACCGCAATTTTTTCGGGATGCAATGATGAGTCATGGAGTACGTGTGGATTGCTGCCTGACCAATACCGTATATTTTGTTTATTGGCGAAGCCATTTAGCCAGAAATGAGCCTCATCGCTGAGGATGATTTTCGATGAAATCCGAATCATTTTCAAGTTGTTGTTCAGCCCAATTCACGAACAAACGACGCTTCTGGTGGTCAAGCGGCTTCAGTTCTTGCGTCAATTTAATTTTGTAAGGATGTAAGCCAAGATCTTTTCGCAAAATTCGCCACAGTGACGTCACAGAGATGCCCAACGCTTGAGAACGACGTGTGAGAGACACATTTGGGCTTCCTGCAACTGAAGCCTTAGCGGCAGCAATATTCTCGACACTACGGGCACTTCCTTGTCTCACTGGCACTGGAACATTTTGTACTGTGCCTGTGGATTCAAATTTTTCCGCTAGACGCTAAATTATTGATCTGCTAGGACGATTATGACGACCATAAATTGGACGTAGCGATCTTAACGTTGAGGCCACTGACTCCGAATTTCGGTAGTAAATTTTAATAATTGTTGTTGACTCGTATATCTTTCCATCATGAAATGGCAAACCGTACTGAAGAGAAATGTCAAAAGAAATATGGCGTCGTTTGCTGTTGAAAAACCTTTTATTTGTAAATTGCAACCAATTTTCAAAAATTCGTTAAATTTATATGCACTGCACTGTTAGCAGACTACGACTACGTACAAGTTTATTCGCAAAGTATAATATCTCTATTAGTGACGTGGCAAGAAAAAGCCGCTTCCTTCTATTTTATAAGACATTTGCATAACCCCATTGCAAGAATATACGAGGGGGGAAATAGATAGGCGGCTTTGCCTTCAGGAAATTTCTGCGCCACTTCACTTAAAATGGCAACCGCAACATCAAATATTGAAAAAGTCTTCGTGTTTAACTTCGGTATTACTGACAATTTTGATGGGAAAGCTTTGTGGGTTTTCCGCTTGCTTTGCATTTTAAAGGATAGGCATTCTCTTAACTTAATTGTTGCGAACATTTTTATAAATGTTTTTATATACACGAACTTTTGGAAACTTAAGGAAGACACTAAATGCATTTTATCGACCAAGAGTTTAGACGGTTTCTTAATTTCTATGACGATTTGGAGACGATTTTGAGTTTGCATTTAGCAATGTATATTTTGCTATCTACTCATTAAATGTAAAATGAAGAAAAAATTGATCAATTATTGTTGTTAGAAAACTAATTAATGAGAAAGTGGTGTTAAGAAAAAAAACTTCAGAACTACAAACTTTTTTTTTTTATTTAAATGTTTTTATTGTTGTATAAACTCAAAGATTTCATTTTGGATTTGCTTTGCAATTTCAGTTTTGCTTTTTTTATATAGGTATGTGGGAGAAGGTATATGCAACTGAGCCATCTTTGAACAAGAAAAAGAAAAATAAATAAAATTGCTGTATATATTCCAAGTGCAATTGCCAGAGCACACAAAGAATGTGCCACAAACAATAGCCTATTCCAGCTGAGATGGTATGCTATATTTGAAATACCAATGTGGCAATAGATTTCAATAAACGTCCGCACGTTTAAATTGTTGCGGTAGAATGGAAATGAAAGAGCAAAACGTTTGGCAATCTACAACTTTCAACATTCCAAAAGGCTTGATTAAATTTTATTTAAACTCTTCTTTTTAATGCGAGCAATTGAATTTCAGCAATGTTTTGGAGATATAGCATAAGTTGGGAAAGCGAAATATTTCTATCGATTGAGTGGTTAGAGCGTGTTCAATATTGAGATGTTTTAATGAAAAAATTAGTAAATTCTTACTTATAGTTACCCCTCATCAGCGGTCATATCGATTAAGGACAAGAAAGCAGAAACATTTAGTGGATTTTTTTTTAAGCTTCGATCTACTTTGATGATATTACAGTGAAATCTCTCTTTAGCGGATAGCGATGATGCACAATTTTTTGTCCACCTAAGGGAGAAAAAAATAGAAGAAAAAAACATTTAAATCGTTCTTTTAATTGTATAAGCAACAAGTTAAATAGCTTGGAGCTCAAAAACAAGCCATGCCATTTGATTACTTGAAAAAAATAAGAATGTACCTATGCAAAAAAAATTTGAATCCTTGGAGCGGTTTTCTTTTAATGCCTAAAAATGTTTATTGATAAAGCCATTAATGTTTCACAAATCACAAATCAAAAAATCGTTATTTCAGAAAGTACGTTATTATCTGATTTTTTTTTTTTTCAAAATTGTTGGAGCCGTTTTCAAGAAGAAAAAGGTTTTCTTTAATGGTTGTTTGGCAAGTACCGTTAACAAAATTGTATTTCCCCTCTGGTGAGTTACAAGAAACCTTTAGTTCAAAATTTGAAGAAATTCGCTTCAGTGACTTAGGCTGAAGGTCGATGGTCAGACAGACAGACCAACAGAATTGAGCCTCCCACTTTTTTCGAGTTCTCTATCATAGTAATGACATGTTTGATGTCACTGTGTCACAAGGTTTTTCTAACATAAATAGTTTAAGCAGGGTTGGAATGCTTACTAAATTAAGACCATAATTTACAAATGATACACAGCACGTTACGTTTCTAAGTTATGACCTCACAACTATTTCAAGTCAAAGTTGAAGTAAAAGGTAAAGGGGACACTACAAAAATAGAGCGACAGGGACAGCAAACGACGCCATATTTCTTGCCATTCTTTTGACATTTCTCTTCAGTAAACATTGCCATTTTATGATGGAAAGATTTTCGAGCATACAACGAGTCAAAATTATTAAAATTTACTACCGAAATTCGGAGTCAGTGGCCTCAACGTTAAGAGCGCTACGTCCAATTTATGGTCGTCATATAGCACATCAACAATTGAGCGTCTAGTGGACAAATTTGAATCCACAGGCACAGTACAAAATGTTCCCGTGCCAGCGAGACAAACAAGTGCCCGTAGTGTCGAGAATATTGCTACCGCTGAGGCTTCAGTTGCAGAAAGCCCAAATGTGTCTCTCACACGTCGTTCTCAAGCGTTGGGCATCTCTGTGACGTCGTTGTGGCGAATTTTGCGAAAAGATCTTGGCCTACATCCTTTCAAGATTAAATTGACGCAAGAACTGAAGCCGCTTGACCACCAGAAGCGTCGTATGTTCGTGAATTTGGCTGAGCAACAACTTGAAAATGATTCGGATTTTCATCGAAAAATTATCTTCAGCGATGAGGGTCATTTCTGGCTGAATAAACAATAAACAAAATATGCGGAATTGGTCAGGCAGCAATCCACACGTACTCCATGATTCATCATTGCATCCCGAAAAAAGTACGGTTTGGTGTGGTTTATGGGCTGGCGGCGTCATTGGGCCGTACTTCTTCTGTGATGATCAAGACCGGCACGTTACTGTGAATGAGGATCGATACCGTTTAATGATAACCGAATATTTTTGACCCCAATTGGATGATATGGACTTGGAGGACATGTGGTTCCAACAGGACGGCGCCACAAGCAACACAGCGAATGTCACAATCAATTTATTGGAAACCAAGTTTGGAGAAGGAGTTATCTCACAAAATGTTCCAGTCGCTTGGCCGCCTCGGTCGTGCGATTTGACGCCGTTAGACTAGCGACGATTGATGAACTTCATACGAATATCGAACGTGAAATTGCAGCAGTATCGGCCGATTTATGCTTGATAACCGCCTAAAATTGGGTTCAGCGTCTGGACTTCTGCAAGCGTGCCCGTGGTGGCCATGCAAAAGAAATTGAGTTCCATACATAATGGCATCAAACGTACTTTCACAATAATAAAGAATATCATTAATATCCAACACCGTTTTTGTTTTATTTAAAAAAACTTTTGTAGCGCTCTTATTGAACAACCCGATACTTGCAATTAGGGAGGCATGCAGAATACTCAAACTAGATCCGAACCAAAATTGTAATACAGCTACCCTCACAGACAGCCAGGCAGCTGTCAAAGCCATTGATTCGGCGACATCATCCTCTAAACTGGTCCAGCAATGCCGGGAGGAGCTCGCAACCCTTGATATTAACCTAGAGATCACTCTTATCTGGGTTCCTGGCCATAGGGGCATTGAGGGAAATGAACGGGCAGATGAACTGGCCAGACAAGGATCAGCCCTTCACAACTCACTTGCGGAAAGAATCAACATTCTCCTGGGAGTTGTGAAGGGCAATTTACTGTCAATCTTCCTAAGTGAATCCAATCCTAGGTGGAATAGCTTGACCGAATTCAAAATATTCAGAAAGATCTGGCCCACATATAATAAATCCCGAACAATTGATCTGTTATGTAGACCCAGGCGAGACATAGCTAGGGTCGTTGCAACCTGTACTGGACATTGGCCAGTAGGGGAACATGCAGCGAGACTGGGTATTCCCTACAATACTCACTGCCGTAGCTGCAATGATCAGCAAGAAAAGGAAACAGTCTTTCACTTTCTCTGTAAATGTCCTGCTCTGGCTAGAATAAGAGCACATTCGTTTGGAGTGGCATTTTTTGACGACCTCAACGAACTTTCTGAAATGAAAATCAAAAACTTAATTTCCTTTCTTAAAGCGACGAAATGGATCTAAGATAAAATCGGTTGCTTCTGTATCATGTTCCCCCCTGACCCTAAGACCGTGAGCAATCGGAATACAGGCCTCTGCTGTGTTTCATGATGCTCAATGACAGCGATCATCGGTTGGATCCCCCACTCTCCAGTCGTTCTACTATCTGCTGAGCTCAGCATATCACAGCTGGTCTTGGGCGAGATGCGATCCAATCGACTGATTGTCTTAAGTCTAGCCCAAAATATACTAAAACCATATTCCAAATCCGTTCTAATTCAAATCAAAAAACTCTCGGCTCGTGGTGGATTCTGATCTGCACTACAAACCTCCAGTCAAACGAGTTATGGCATCGAAATGGCGCAATTCAGCGTTAATTTGGTACTGGGCGAGTGTTACGCCCGTGCCACCATTTCTACCTACCTACCTATTTCATGTCAATGGAAAAAGCTTTTAAAAATTTTGGTTATTATTTTCGTTATTTCGTTATTTTCGCAAGTTCAATTTTATAAAAAGGAGCTTTTAAGTTTAGGTGCAGTGTCAAAAAATTAATTTTTTCAAACCATGGAGAAATATTGATTACTTTTAAGTTCTAATTTTAATTTATTTTTGCTAAATAAACCAAAATGTACTTTTCTAGCACAGAAATCGGCAGTTGGCAAACCCCGGTCAAGATTTAGACCGCGAAGGATATAAATCTTGACCAATGATTTTTTTTAACTCTTAGTTCAAGAAACTTCATATCACTCAAAATGTTCCTGTTTAAATTCTGTCCTTGGAAATTAGGCAGCGATCCTTTATTTTTGTATGCCTATATTTTATTTTCAACTAAAGTAACTTCTCAACTTCCGCGATACTTTTTGTATTACATCTGAAGTTTCTTATGTGAAATTTTTAAATGAATTAAAAAAAGCGCAAAGCTTTCAGTGAAAGTTGAAATTGAAGTTGACCGAACATTTTTATAAAGACTTGAAATCTTTTATGAAAAAATTTGTCATGAGGTAAAAAATGAAATACCAATATGCAGAGATAATTATTTCAGAAATAAGTTACGAGTAGCTAAGAACGTTGGCAACTCTAAAAAGAAATAGCAAGTACTCGTAGCAAATGAAATTTTGAATAAAACTAAATCAAATTCAGATATATGTATATATAAAATAATAACAATTCTACTGTGTCCGAACCATTAGAGGTTGCCGATTTATTCGATAATTTTTTTTCTTATATTTGGTTTTGTCATGGATTTGCAAATAATGGTGCTTTCACATCTGAAATTTGCGATGATAGGTTAAAGCAAACTAAAATTCAATCAGACAGTTTTTTCTTTGAAGAATTTACTTCTCTTGAAACTATAAAAATTATAGCTTCACTAAGAACATCAAATTCTTCGTCTTTTGATGGTATATCTAGTTTCATACTGAAACAAATTTCGTTTCAAATATCGGATGTTTTAAGCTTTATTTTTAATACATGTGTACAGAAAGGTGTTTTACCGAATCTTTGAAAACAGCAGTAGTAATCCCACTACACAAGAAAGGTGACACCACTGTCTTAAACAATTATCGTCCCATTTCCCTTTTATCTGTCTTTTCGAAAATATTTGAAAGGCGTATTTAAACTAGAATGAAATCTTTTTTAGATAATAATCACTTCTTTAATGACTCTCATTTTGGTTTTAGCAGTGGTAAATCAACTGAAAGTGCGTTGCTTAAGTTGACAGGTGAAATATACAATAGTCTTAGTTCTTCTAAAATTGCATATACTTTATTTATTGACATAACCAAGGCTTTTGATATGGTTAACCGTAATCTGTTATTGGATAAACTTTTCAAAGCCGGTTTCAGAGGCTTATTTCATAACTTGTTTTCTTCCTATTTAAGTAATCGGAAGCAGATTGTGAAAATAAATAATCCTTTGAACTCGGAGAGTTTTATAAATTTAGGTGTTCCACAAGGCTCCGTTTTAGGTCCGTTATTGTTCTTAATATATGTAAATTTCTTGTTCTTTCAATCTTTTAAAGGGAAAGTCACAGCATTTGCTGACGATACAGCTCTTTCATATAGCGGGGTTTTCAATAAGAGCGCTACAAAAGTTTTTTTTTTTAAATACTCGTAAAACAAAAACGGTTTTGGATATCAATGAAATTCTTTATTCCTGTGAAAGTACGTTCGATGCCATTATGTATGAAACTCGATTTCTTTTGCATGGCCACCACGGGCACGCTTGTAGAAGTCCAGACGCTGAACTCAATTTTCGACGGTTTTCAAGCATAAATCGGCCGATACTGCTGCAATTTCACGTTTGATATTCGTACGAAGTTCATCAATCGTCGCTGGCTTTTTGGCATAGACCATAGACTTGACGTAGCCCCACAGGAAATAGTCTAACGGCGTCAAATCGCACGACCATTTCGTGAGATAACATGTTCTCCAAACTAAGGATTTTTTTGAATAGTACTTCCTAGTAGGTAGTATCGAGAACAAAAATTCATTACCACTTGAGGAAAATTCAAAGTTAAATTTTTTAAACTACAAAAGGTTATGCGCAAGAAAAAAATGTCACAAGTTTGACCCTAAATAGCTTTTATCGCTAGCCAGATTCTTCTGTAGACTTTTGCAGAAGTATTGCTTATAATAAATTAAGGATAAAAGCGTTTAAAAATTTTAACTTTGAATTTTCCTCAAGTGGTAATGAATTTTTGCTCTGAATACTTAAAAAAAAAGGTTGTAGACAAGAAAAAAATGTCAGACGTTTGACCCTAAAAAACTTTTATCGCAAGCCAGATTCGGCTGTAGACTTTTGTACAAGTACCTATTGCTTATAATGAAATAAAGATAATAGCGTTTAAAAATTTTTAATTTGGAATTTTCCCCAAGTTGAAATGCATTTTTCCTTGGTACTACAAAAAAATCTAATAAAAAAGAAGTTTTCTAACTGTTAACATTTTTTTCGAAAATAAGATGACATAAAATTATCTGGTTTTCAGTATTCGATTAAAAATTTATAGAAAAAGTGTGTAGAGAAAAAAAAAAAGAAGTACCTTATTTCATAATTTTGAAAAAAACAACAGTAGGTACCTCTATCATTTTTTGAGTTTTTTTCTTCTTACATTTTAAATTTGATTTTTTTTTTTCGAAAACTATGGACAGGAATAACTTATTTTCAAAAACATATTAAAGCACAGACCTCAAGGTAAAAAAATAAATACTTTATTGCTAGTGTTGCCTTCTGTTTTTAATTATATTTTTTTAATTTTTAGTATTATTTTCAGGCAATTGCCCCTCCTGCTTGAATGGGGGGAAATAGACTTCTCCCTCTGTGTTGAAAAATTTTTGTACTACGATCGTCTGAAAAACCCTATCATTATTTTATGTCACATTGATAATCATTTTGGGCCCGAAAAACGCAAAAAAAACGCTTTTAAAAATTTATCTTTTTTGAAATCTCAATATCTTTTTCATGGGGCCTCGTATCGAAAGAGTTCTCATAGGAGTTCTTATAGAAAATATTATTGCTTATAAGAAAGGTATAAATTCTTTGTCAAAAAATTACCATTTAAGAGAAAAACGTAAAATACCGTTATTTTTGACTTTTGTCCATTTTTTATAAGAAATAAAATCTTTTTAATGACTGCTAAATGAAATTTTGATATTGACATATGTTTGATATCAGAAACGCATGCCAAAAATGAATCAAAGCTTAAAATCCACGGGTTTCATGACTACCACGCCATTCATCCGTCAAACAAAGCAAGAGGTGGATCATCATTGTATATAAAAGAATGCATTGAACACTCGATAGGCCTCAAAATAGAGGTGGAATCAATGCAATTGAGTAGTGTACAGGTTAAAACTAAAAATATTCCTCTCAATGTCTCTTCCATATATTGCCCTCTGCGTTGCAAAATTGATAAGAGTGAGTTTACGACATTGATAAAGTCACTAAGTCCAAATTTAATTGTTGGTGGTGACTTTAATGAAAAGCACACCTTCTGGGCCTCACGATGCATATCTCAAAAGGGTTGCATGCTATATGCATGCTATATGAAGCAGGAATGGAAAATAATTGTGACTTTCATTCGACTGGCAAGCCAACTTACTGGCCAACTGATACGTCAAAAATACCTGACCTAACCGATTTATTCATGGTAAAAGGAATACCCTCTAACCGTATAGAAATTTCAGAGGGCTATGACCTCTTCTCAGATCATTTTGCCGTCGTACTCATTATGAGCTAAAGCCTTGTTAAAATTGAAAAACCACCCAAGTTAACAAACAGTAAAACCAACTGGGATGGATTTAAAAAAGATATCGAGGACAACGTTGAGTTAAGGGTATCATTACAAACGCCTCTTGAGCTTGAAGACGAAGTAGATACCTTTGCTCATATAATACAAAAAGCAGCTTGGGATAACACACCTTATCAAAGGCTAATGCCTCGCCTTAAAGATATAAAATATCCGCAAGAAATAAAAGATTTAGTGAAAGAGAAACGAAAAGTACGTAAGAAATGGCAGCGAACCAGTGCTCCTCAACACAAAGCTTATTTAAATCGCTTGAGTAATATTCTGAAAAAGGCCATATCAGATTTCAGAAACCTTGAAGTTGAAAGTTACCTTGAAGGCTTGACAGCGGGGAAGGAATCCAACTACTCACTTTGGAAAGCTATAAGAACAACGAAAAAACCAAAACTTCCAGTGCCCCCGATTAAGAAAAGCCAAAATGAATGGACTAAAAGTGACAAAGAAAAAGCGATGGTATTCGCCGATTACTTAGAGCAAACATTTAAGCCGTTCGATGGGCAAGAACTTAACGAAAATATTAATATGAATTTTACCCCAAATAAAAGCTACATAACAAGAAATGCTACACTTGCCGAATTAAAAAGAGAAATAAAGATGCTTAAGTCCAACAAAGCTCCAGGATATGACTTAATAACGGCAGAGATTTTAAAAATGCTCCCTCGTAAAGGGTTTATTAACCTCCTTTACATAATAAATGCCGATCTAAGGTTAGAATATGTTCCGAGCCAATAGAAAGTTGCGGAAGTTATAATGGTTTTGAAACCTGGCAAACCATCTCACGAAAAGAAATCTTACAAGCCGATATCGCTTCTTTCTACAATTTCAAAAGTTTTCGAAAGAATACTACTCCTGCGCCTGCAGCCGATAATAGAAGAAAAACAATTAATACCTGAACATTAGTTTTTCTGACGTAATTGAGAGAGCTCTTGAAGAAAAGAAAATCTGTTCGACTGTCTTTTTGAAAGACTTTTTCGTGTAACACACGGAAATGACTATTCTGATTTCAAAGAAATAGTGGCTGGGGTACCACAAGGAAGTGTATTAGGTCCAGTTCTGTACCTTTTATTTACACGCGATATACCTCAAACAGATGACACTATTGTAGCCACGTTTGCTGATGCTACTGCAATACTAGCAGTAGGTAAAACGATTAGCGAAGCTACAATTAAATTACAAAATGCTCTTAATAATGTTAATGAGTGGACAAAAACATGGCGAATAGCGCTCAATGAACAAAAGTCAGTCCACGTGGACTTTACGTATAAAAAAATAAAAAGATTATCCATCTTTCTTAATACCGCTCGTGTTCCATTTGCAAATGAGGCAAAGTATCTGGGAATGACTCTAGACGCAAAATTAAAATGGATGCCGCACGTAAAAAGAAATGCGAAGAACTAAAAAGTAAATTAAGAGATATGAACTGGTTACTCGGTAAATATTCAAAGTTAAGTATTGAAAATAAATTGATTTTATACCGATAGGTTCTTAAACCTGTTTGGACTTATGGTATACAACTTTGGAGTTGTACCTGCGATACAAACTTAAATAACTTACAAACGTTTGAAAATAAATTGCTTAGGTCATTTGTAAATGCTCCGTGGTATATAAGAAACGAAGATCTTCATAGGGATCTCGGGATTCCTACGGTGCGGGAGGAAATAAAAAGTTTCGCGCGAAAACATAGAAATCGACTATTAGAACACGCTTATTCAACGATTATTGACATTCTTGACGGGTCGAATTTAGTACGCCGTCTGCGAAGAACAAAACCTTCCGACTTGGTGCGGTGAACAGAAAACCGCTTTAAAATCGTGGATTAAGCAGGAACTTTCACCGGAAAGTAAGCTGCAACACGTTACTTAACTTCGTTAAAAACAAATTACTAGATAAGTTTCAACTTAGTTGCAATCGGGAAGTGGAGGTGGTTTTAGTGTAGTAAGAATCTCACTCTTCTATGAGCACGCGTTTTTCGGTCCTCATAGAGCCTGAATAGCAGGTTTTGCACCTACCCACGGGAAAATAACCACAAAAAAAAAAAAAAAAAAATTGTAGATTACATTGTAGTCTATAAACTGAGCATAAATTATTTTATAAAAACTTCGTTATTTAAGAGCTAAGAGCTAAAATATGGAATTTTGGGCTTTTGATGAAATTTTTCAAATAATTATATTTTTAAACCTGTCACCATTGGAAAAAATAAATATATTTTCTATAAAGAAGGTAACACAGTGCATAAACCTTACTCACAACAGGGGGTATTTTCGTCAATTTACGTTTTTTTTAAACGTCGATATCTTCTTAACCATTAGTCGGAGAAAAAAAGTGTCATAATATTTTTTGTAGAAAATTATGTTGTTTTCAAGTTTTTCATACACTACTTTTTTAAACCATGTACTGTTTCAAAGTTATGAGCGAAAAAACAGTATTTTTGATATTTAACCTTGAATAACTTTTTACGCAAGCCAGATTCGTTTGTAGACTTTCGCATGCGTTTTCCTTGGCCACATATAAAGATAATTGCATTCAAAAATCTTCACTTGGAATTTTTCTGCAGATTGGCATTTTATTTGCACATTTTTCCTGGGCTATGTTGCTAATTTTAAATATGTGCTGTGGCAGGTTGAGCCATTGAACCTAATTGCAAATGAATTTTTTTGTTACAATTGTTAGATTAACCTGACTATGCGATTTGCTTAATATATTTTACGTTTTTTGATTCCAGTTTTAAAATTAACCGTTGATTTTTCTAAGGTGTGCAGTTCATTTTCTGCACACCCCCCCCCCTTCCCAAGCCTATGTCAAAATGGGAATAAAATCAATAATTCCTGTCAATTTTTTACACAGTTTTTCATCTTTTTGTTTTTTTTTTTTAAATTGAAAATTCAAACAATCTTTTTTTCGTGGCAAATTTTTGTATGCAATACTTTTTATAATTTTCAAGAAAATTTAAAAAAATGGGAGTTAATTATTGATAACCGGTTTTTCAAAAACATTTACCCAGCCAAAGGTAGAATTTGATTTATTAAATTCACACAAAAAATTATATGGGTCCGCCTTTAAGAAAAATGAGACGTTGTTCAACTGTCGGAACTTAAGTCCTCACCAAAATTTATTTTGGAATAAGATTGTACAGAAAGCATTGTTTTTTTGTTTTTGCTTGTCTGTTTTTTTGGAAAATAACAACAACCATCACTCACTTAATGCTCAATTTCGGTTCCGTGGCTGGTAGAATAATTTTTTACTCTTCAATACATTTTATTTTTTAAAGTGTGATAAAATACGTGAAAAACTCAAAAAAGCGAATATAATTTTTTGTAAATTAGCTCTAGATCCTGAATTTAAAAAACGGAATGTAATCATTAGTAGTTTTTTCATGAAATTCTAACATCGATCTTTAGTGATGGTTTAATGTATTCTACTATCTAAGATAAAAACCTAATCTGTGCATCCCAAATAATTCCAATAACTTTAAATTAAAAATCAAGAAACCAATTATTGAGTTATAAGGATAAAAAATCCTTTTTTTTTTGGTCAACTCCAGCTTCACTTTTATATAGATAATCGCCAAACTTAATGGACTTTTGATGAAAGGTTGATAGCAAGAAATTATTCACTCCGGCTAATAAAAGGGCGCAAAAATGCTAATTAAAATCAATTATTCCAAAATCCCCATAGCAATCGATGGCCTTTTTTTTAAATCTTTATGAAGAGTTCTTGCAAAGGATGAGGGGTCCTTACAGAGGCAGAGGGATTCTTTTGAAAAAGATCCCTTAATGGTTTGATTAAATAATTTACATACAATTTTATTGACTTTTTAGGAAAACAAAAAGCTGAAGGCAATCAAAATGTAATTTAATTGGTGATGATGGTATAATGGGTGGGACTATGGCAGGTACTATATTTTGTGTAATTTAGTTATAGGCATAGAATTTACTTATAACAGTCTAATCCAGATTTGTTTACTTAATTGAGTATATTATTCTATTGACAATCTTCTTCCACTTATTAATTGAATGGTACATAATATTGTTCATTAAATTTTTCATAGCGGAAAAAGCTTAGTTCTCCTTTTTATATGCAAAGTAAATTTTGTAAAGGAAGATAACGGCAAGGATTTTTTTTATAATTCTTTAAATATTGATGTTTTAAGATCAGTTTTAATCCGAAACTTTAATTTTTTGGATTTTTAATTGCGAATGATAAATAAAATTTGTGTAATCAAAGGTTTTCTTAAGGGTGTTTTATTTTAGACGTGTGGTTTTCAATCTGGCAATACTTTTTTTGGAGTTGGTCTTTTTGACAGCTGTCACTTGATTTTTGCTCAGTTTGGTTTGCCATTTCATAATGAATAGACTTACTACTGAACAACATTTGCAAATCGTGCAAATTTTTTTACCAAAATAATGGTACCGTTCGGGCGCATCGCGAAACAATCAATTTATTGAAGGAAACTTTTTGTGGGCGCATTATCTCGCATCGTGGTTTATTTTTTCTGGTGTTATGTGAAGTCGCTTGCCTACGAAGATATGTAAGCCCGAGACGATTGACGCCTTGGAAGCAAATATTCGGTGCCTCATAAAAAATTTCCTTCAATAAATTGATTTTTTCGCGATGCGTATTCGAACGGAACCATTATTTTGGTAATAAATTTGCACGATTTGCAAATTTTGTTCAGTAGTAAGTCTATTCATTATGAAATGGCAAACCAAACTGAGCAAAAATCAAGTGACAGCTGTCAAAAAGACCAACTCCGAAAAAAGTATTGCCAGATTGAAAACTACAACCACAAACCATTGTAAAAAAAACTCCCTTTATAATCTATGAACATACCTAACTTACTTACAATCATATTTTGCGAAATTTATTTGTTGATATAGTTGTTTGCTGGAGTTTATTGATAAAACTACTCTTCACATGCTTTTACTGTTTTTGAGAGATTACGTGAAACTTGTTCAAAATATAAGTCTGTACCATGAAGGTTCTATAAGGGCCATTGTCCATTTTTTATAATATTGACTTAAGTACTCTCTTTGAGTCGAAACTAGATTTACAACAATTGTAAGCACCTAAGTTAAAGTTAAAGTTAAAGTTAAAGTTAAAGTTAAAGTTAAAGTTAAAGTTAAAGTTAAAGTTAAAGTTAAAGTTAAAGTTAAAGTTAAAGTTAAAGTTAAAGTTAAAGTTAAAGTTAAAGTTAAAGTTAAAGTTAAAGTTAAAGTTAAAGTTAAAGTTAAAGTTAAAGTTAAAGTTAAAGTTAAAGTTAAAGTTAAAGTTAAAGTTAAAGTTAAAGTTAAAGTTAAAGTTAAAGTTAAAGTTAAAGTTAAAGTTAAAGTTAAAGTTAAAGTTAAAGTTAAAGTTAAAGTTAAAGTTAAAGTTAAAGTTAAAGTTAAAGTTAAAGTTAAAGTTAAAGTTAAAGTTAAAGTTAAAGTTAAAGTTAAAGTTAAAGTTAAAGTTAAAGTTAAAGTTAAAGTTAAAGTTAAAGTTAAAGTTAAAGTTAAAGTTAAAGTTAAAGTTAAAGTTAAAGTTAAAGTTAAAGTTAAAGTTAAAGTTAAAGTTAAAGTTAAAGTTAAAGTTAAAGTTAAAGTTAAAGTTAAAGTTAAAGTTAAAGTTAAAGTTAAAGTTAAAGTTAAAGTTAAAGTTAAAGTTAAAGTTAAAGTTAAAGTTAAAGTTAAAGTTAAAGTTAAAGTTAAAGTTAAAGTTAAAGTTAAAGTTAAAGTTAAAGTTAAAGTTAAAGTTAAAGTTAAAGTTAAAGTTAAAGTTAAAGTTAAAGTTAAAGTTAAAGTTAAAGTTAAAGTTAAAGTTAAAGTTAAAGTTAAAGTTAAAGTTAAAGTTAAAGTTAAAGTTAAAGTTAAAGTTAAAGTTAAAGTTAAAGTTAAAGTTAAAGTTAAAGTTAAAGTTAAAGTTAAAGTTAAAGTTAAAGTTAAAGTTAAAGTTAAAGTTAAAGTTAAAGTTAAAGTTAAAGTTAAAGTTAAAGTTAAAGTTAAAGTTAAAGTTAAAGTTAAAGTTAAAGTTAAAGTTAAAGTTAAAGTTAAAGTTAAAGTTAAAGTTAAAGTTAAAGTTAAAGTTAAAGTTAAAGTTAAAGTTAAAGTTAAAGTTAAAGTTAAAGTTAAAGTTAAAGTTAAAGTTAAAGTTAAAGTTAAAGTTAAAGTTAAAGTTAAAGTTAAAGTTAAAGTTAAAGTTAAAGTTAAAGTTAAAGTTAAAGTTAAAGTTAAAGTTAAAGTTAAAGTTAAAGTTAAAGTTAAAGTTAAAGTTAAAGTTAAAGTTAAAGTTAAAGTTAAAGTTAAAGTTAAAGTTAAAGTTAAAGTTAAAGTTAAAGTTAAAGTTAAAGTTAAAGTTAAAGTTAAAGTTAAAGTTAAAGTTAAAGTTAAAGTTAAAGTTAAAGTTAAAGTTAAAGTTAAAGTTAAAGTTAAAGTTAAAGTTAAAGTTAAAGTTAAAGTTAAAGTTAAAGTTAAAGTTAAAGTTAAAGTTAAAGTTAAAGTTAAAGTTAAAGTTAAAGTTCAATATTCTCAACCATAAACTTTTTAATCATAGACTAAGTTCCTAAAAGTCCAATTACATAAATACCTTAAAAATTCTTTCAGAATCTGAAAACAAATTGGCAAACATTTTGGCAGTTTTAATTGATAGTGATAGCTGTCAGATTACAATAATGAAACTCTACGTTTAGTAAGGTGTCTTTGATTCAAATTATAAAAAGAGTATCTTTAGATAGAATCACAATGCAGCGAATTTCTTTGTAAATAATCAAAAAAAAACCATTTAATAAATTTTTTGTTGATTAAGCTGACAACCCCTGAAAAAAGCTGTTGAATTTTTGTCTGAAATCCAGGACATTCCGGGTAAACACCGGGACGACACTATTATACACTATTACTTTTCCAATTTTAAGCATTGAACCATAAGAGCTAATAGGTAAGTACATGCGATTCGGTTTTACATTTTATTTTTAATAACTATTCAGCTCTACACGAAGTTTGTTTTAGAGGTTAATCTGAAATATCCAGAATAGCTGAAAGGAAATGTAAGTAATGACACGAGTAGAGATGAATGTAGTATAGGCACAAACACAAACCATATTAATATTAAAACAAACTTATGGTAGCTGATCACTTATTGCGTTGACCACGCATTGGAAAGGAAGATTAATGATTCTCATTCCGGATGCTATAAATTCCACAACTCTCTCAAACAGAAACTTCTTCATCCATATAATTGAATATTATCCTAACTTTTAATTACATCTTCGCAGCCATCACAGTTTCTTTTCAGCATAGGTATCTACCTTGTACGAGTTCCTATAAAATAATTACACGTCGATGAATTTGCACAAATTCTAAATGAACAAATTGCAGAAAGAAAAACACACTCACGAATCGAAACCCATCCTAGATGAATTAATTTGCAGACAAAAATTTATGAAAAACCTCAATACCCAAAAATAAATCACTGAGAAAATAAAACAAAAAAAAAACTCCAATCAAAGTTCTGCGTACAGCAAAACAGCAATCTACCACGCAGAGCTTCAAGCTAAAATGAAGAAAGAAAAAAAAATCAAGTTCCATCACTATGTAGTCACTACCTTCTGTAAACACAAACCATAAGATAGAATTCTATAAAAAAAAACTCTTATCATAGAGCTCTATGGTACCTATGCGGCATAGAAATGTTGTTAATTTTTTGCTTGTAAATTTTGCCAAAATAATTAATTAAGAATTTAACATTGTAGCTCAAGAGCACAGTGTAAGAGTCTTAATAGAAGAGTTGTGTGTGGGTTGGTAGATAAGGTATGTACGGTACTAGAAATAGTAACATAAACTTTGGATGGCGACTGCAAAAAGCACTCCAAGTTGCCTGACATTCGAAACTAACAAAATTCACACCCTGAAGGACGCAAAAAATTATGATCGTTCGTCGTTCTTTCCATTGAGTTTGGAATAAGGTGGGGCCAGCGCAGCGCAACGTGATGACAGTGAAAGCAGACCTCGTTTATGCTTTACAGTACTGCTCTTGTGATTAGTTCCCAAAGTTTTTAAATACATAGATTTTTCATGTCATTTGCATAAACATCAGTAGATTCCATTTTTAAGGCTTTACCCGTGACAAATTCAAAGGCCTAAATGTCCTAAATGTCATTCTCATAGTCTACTTACTTTATAAATATATTGAAAGTTAATATTGTAAGTAATCAACAATAAATATTTAATATTTAATATTTAATATTTAATATTTAATATTTAATATTTAATATTTAATATTTAATATTTAATATTTAATATTTAATATTTAATATTTAATATTTAATATTTAATATTTAATATTTAATATTTAATATTTAATATTTAATATTTAATATTTAATATTTAATATTTAATATTTAATATTTAATATTTAATATTTAATATTTAATATTTAATATTTAATATTTAATATTTAATATTTAATATTTAATATTTAATATTTAATATTTAATATTTAATATTTAATATTTAATATTTAATATTTAATATTTAATATTTAATATTTAATATTTAATATTTAATATTTAATATTTAATATTTAATATTTAATATTTAATATTTAATATTTAATATTTAATATTTAATATTTAATATTTAATATTTAATATTTAATATTTAATATTTAATATTTAATATTTAATATTTAATATTTAATATTTAATATTTAATATTTTAATATAAGTATAAGTATAAGTATAAGTATAAGTATAAGTATAAGTATAAGTATAAGTATAAGTATAAGTATAAGTATAAGTATAAGTATAAGTATAAGTAAAAGTATTAGTATGACTGTATGAGTAATCAAATAATATTTTTATTTTCCCATATACATATATTATCCTAAAGCTACGCATTGCATTTTCATTTTTCAAAAATGCATAATACCTACTCAAGTAGGAGATAACTACTTTAAACTTGCATCTAATCAATTGAACCGCACTGTAAAAGGTACAATCGCTGGTGCCCGCCTCTTCAGTACGTCCGTTCGTTGATGTAGTCGTCGTTGTCGTCCACCAAACTGCTCAAACGAAATTCACTGCTCCACTCAAGTTGTTTTTGCCTGCCACCATTTCTCAGGAGAAATTTGAAATATTTAAATTAAATTTCCTCTGTGATTTTGCACAACCAACTTAATATCCCCGAAAGTTGGTAGCAAAAAACCTCTAGGTGAATTCAACCAAAATTCCAACCCCTCTTGCTTTTTGCTTTTTAGAATGGCGTGTGTTTTTGAGCAGTTACTTTACAGGGCAGTAAACCTCCTTCTCCTACTCTATACAGAAGCTTACCTCCCACTGCATCCCCCAAGGCTTCTTATAACAAGTCAACGGACAACAAAGCACCGAGTAGAGGAAAAACAACATTATACAAAAGTCAAAAAACAATGTAAAAAAATAGAAAAGAACAAAACAAAAAATACATACCACTGTACTAGAAGAGGAGAAAAGGAAAAAATTTCATTGAGGTGAAAAGGGAATGGCGAACGGGGAACAAAAGTAATTTTTGGAGACTGCCATTCTAGGTGTAACAAACTGTAGTTTGTCCTAAAAAACTGTAAATATCGCACATTGTAGTTACTTACATGTACATGGACGAGTATTGTCACTGTCATCATTAAACCTCTTGTGTCTTTGTTGATAAGACTGTCGTACGAAGGTGTTTGTTTAAAAAAATTATGTCAAATAAAAAAATACATATGTACATATATGTATTATATATGTTTTTGCGTATTTTACAATACGAGTATATAAACATACATAATGGATTAACACATTTTAAAAAATTGTTGATTTCAATGATAAATTGATTTTCTTTACTATAGCTGAGTTATTATAGTTCAATCCGCAGCTATATCTTAAAGATCCTGAAAACGTTTATCTACAGCACATTTTTGTAAATGGTGCCATGACGTAAGGCCATGCGTCATAAGGCAATATTTTGAAGAAAAGAGCTAGGCTCTAAGAACATAACGAGTAAATGTAAAGACATGGAAATTACGAGAGAAAAAAAAATTTTAATTAGCTAATCTTACTTCTTCGAGAGTTTAAAATGAAAAAAAATAGAAAAAAAAATATTGCAAGAAAATAATTTTTATATTTTTTGTATTTTAAATTTTAAAGAAAAATGTTTAGTATGCAAATCGTAAGTATTTACTAATGTAAATATAAAACTGAAAATGCCTTTGAGATATCGAATTTTCAAAAAAAAAAAAAAATATTTTAAACTTTTTTTTTTTTTAATTTCAAAAACTTTTTTGTTGCGAATTTTCATATGCAATATTTTAAGTCTTATTTGAAATTTGTATTGACATATGTTTGACCTATGAAGACAATTGTTTAAAACTACAAGCTAATTATTTGTTGTATTCACCCTTTTTCCTTCCGTTCACCCTTTTTCCTTCCGACCAATAAGCAGTATTGAAATAAATCGACACTTAAAATGAACGTCAAATTTTACACCTGTTCCACATGTGTTAAGGTAAATAAGCAAACGGTTACTAGTTCAACCCCTCAAAAAGCTATTATTTATGTAAATAACAAGAGTATGCAAATGATTTGGCTTTTTATGTCGTTGGCTCTTAGACTGTAAGAAATTTATTGAATTTAAAAAAAAAAAATTTGAAATTACTAAACAAAATTGAATGGCAGGTTGTGTTATTTTTAGATCTGAAAAAAGCATGTGGTCAGAATTTAAAAAAAAAACGCTTTGTTACAAGTTTTAAGCAAATCGATCCAGCTGTTTAGGCTGTAGCCATTAAATCTCGAGTTTTTTTTTTTTGTCGCAAATGCATAACTTGCCATACTCGTCTCGTAGTACCTACGCAAATAAAAATTGGAAATGAGTAAAAATTTGGTCTAAAACATCCATTTGCCCATAACCGTAACTAATCAAATGCTAAACTTAAATTACGTTGAAATATGCGCAACATAACCGCATTCTTCTAAGCCCTACACTGAATCTCAGAACCAAACTATCCAATACAAAAACATAATCCTCCCCTTGGTCAGTAATAAATTATGTCATAACATGATGCTGTCTTCAGTCCACAATGGCAGTTACCACCCATATTGTCACACCAAGTTTTAATAAAAAGATAATCAATAAAAAACAAAATCCTTCAATTTGAATTGGTAGCCATTATAAAAAGTAAGTAAACGCCACAGAACACCAATCTAAGGTTATATAAAGGGTTTTTCAACAGGGACGCCACAAAAGTAGAGCGACAGGGACAGCAAACGACGTCATATTTCTTGCCGCTCTTTTGACATTTCGCTTCAGTAAGGTTTGCTATTTCATGTTGGAAATATATACGAGCCCACAACGAGTCGAAATTATTAAAATTTACTACCGAAATTCGAAGTCAGTGGCCTCAACGTTAAGAGCGCTACGTCCAATTTATGGTCGTTATAATCGTCCTAGCAGATCAACAATTGAGCGTCTAGTGGAAAAATTTGAATCCACAGGCATAGTACAAAATGTTCCCGTGCCAGTAAAACAAAAAAGTGCCCGTAGTGTCGAGAATATTGCTGCCGCTGAGGCTTCAGTTGCAGAAAGCCCAAATGTGTCTCTCACACGTCGTTCTCAAGCGTTGGGCATCTCTGTGACGTCGTTGTGGCGAATTTTGCGAAAAGATCTTGGCCTACATCCTTACAAGATTAAATTGACGCAATAAGTGAAGCCGCTTGACCTCCAGAAGCGTCGTATGTTCGTAAATTGGGCTGAGCAACAATTTGAAAATGATTCGGATTTTCATCGAAAAAATATCTTCAGCGATGAGGCTCATTTCTGGATGAATGGCTTCGTCAATAAACAAAATATATATTGGTTAGGCAGCAATCCATCATCATCTTTGCATCCCGAAAAAATAACGGTTTGGTGTGGTTTATGGGCCGGCGGCGTCATTGGGCCGTACTTCTTCCGTGATGATCAAGACCGGCACGTTACTGTGAATGGGGATCACTACCGTTCAATGATAACTGAATATTTTTGGCCGCAATTGGATGATATGGACTTGGAAGACATGTGGTTCCAACAGGACGGCGCGGCACCACAAGCCACACAGCGAATGTCACAATCAATTCATTGGAAACCAAGTTTGGAGAACGTGTTATCTCACGAAATGGTCCAGTCGCTTGGCAGCTTCAGTCGTGCGATTTGACGCCGTTAGACTTTGGTCTATGCCAACAAGCCAGCGACGATTGATGAACTTCGTACGAATATCGAACGTGAAATTGCAGCAGTATCGGCTGATTTATGCTTGAAAACCGTCGAAAATTGGGTTCAGCGTTTCGAATTCTTCAAGCGTGCCCGTGGTGGCCATGCAAAAGAAATTGAGTTCCATACATAATGGCATCAAACGTACTTTCACAGGAATAAAGAATTTTATTGATATCCAAAACCGTTTTTGTTTTATTTAAAAAAACTTTTGTAGTGCTCTTATTGAAAAACCTTTTACAAAGAGTCTCTTTATCTATCAATTATATTCTAGGGTATTTTCCTTGGGTATATTCAAAGAAAAGATTCGTGTAGGGGAAAGCACATACAATAATGTGGTATAGCTTTTTTAAAGCTAATATACTTCTAATTTGTAATTTGTTCAAGTAAATAATTTTTGAGAAACTTTAAAAAAAATTACGATTTTATTTTCAACTTTTCAAAAATTTCAAAATTTTACGTAGATAAAAAACCGAAAACAAAATGTGAAAATCTTTCTTAATTCTTAAGAAATAAAAAAAAATACGCATAAAGATACTTTTCCCATTGCTTGTTTTTTTTTGGGGGGGGGGGGGGGGGGGCTTAAGTACCTTTCGTTTTTGTTTAATTTCTCAAAAACTAAAAAAGATGTTTACATTTGGTTTTTCGTATTTGACCACGAATTGAATTGAAAAATGAAAAATATCAACCTGACCAAAGAAATCGCAACTTTTTTTTTTATAAATTTTGACTTTGAAATTTCAACAAACAATTATTTTGACACTTTCAAATATGTCTGGTTGACATTAGTTTAAACTTTAGTATTCTGGTTTTTGGGAAGTATTTTTATATATGTAGTTGAATTTTTGAATTTTATGTCAAAATACATGCACCTACGGACCCTCATACTCATTTGTTGGTAATGTGTTCAACCCAAAAATATGCTGCAAGCTCTTAGTCCATTACTTACAACAATTCATTTAAATGAACAACTACTGGCATTTACGAAAAAATCGGTCTTGAAAAATCGTTGTTGGTTTTTTTTACCATTTTTGAAAATGTGTTTTAGAATAACAGAGTTATTTTCTTACATCATCCTAAAGTAGAGGTATCAATAAAAAGAAGTTATGCCATACTATAATTTTCAAAAATCTAACATTTTTTCGTCGTTTTTTCACAATTTTCCGTGCTAAATGCAATAAAATTTGTGATTTAAGCAACACTTGCAATTCGAATACGTCAAATTCAAATGAAAGCTTCCTCTTCCTTGCCTTTGGAACTTGCCTTTGACTATGGTTTGAGGAAGTTGTTCATAAGTTTAACTGATGTGAACACACCACATTGAGCACATCCAACCAGCTCGAAAATTCAGTAAGATAGTTTATTGCTTCGTCATTATTTTTAACGCGATCAACTGATTTAAACTTAAACCAATGCATTATGTCATTGTGATATGATTTCGAATTATAAAATTTTAATCATCGACGTCCAAAAGTAGCAATACAACCGATTTTCAGTAACAGTATTCTTAACACTTTTGATTTCAATTCACAAATAATTCTAAAGGATCGAACTAAAAAGCAGAATAAACCCGAATTCAGTCATTTTCCATTGCAACCAATAAAGATAACAATAGGCTAATGAATCCTGTAAACAATTTGCATTTTCGTCTTATGCAGCTTCATCTTCAGATTTAATCTCGAAAAGACGGAAATCGCAGGCCAGCAGATTTGTGAAATTTGTGGAATACTTTGGTATTTCATTCTTTGAAATAACAGTCTTTTAACTTTCCTTTGTGAGTGCAGTTAATTACTTTTTATAAGTGTTTTTACTTCAACAATTAATTCCCATTCAACTTTGAAGTCTGTAGTAGTGAAATCATTTAAAAGACTTAAAGTAAAATGAATGCAATACTAAAAACTGCTTGAAGTCATTGAAGTCTTTTAAAAAGTCTTTTACAAATCGTCGCCTGGATAAAATATTGTCGTGTGTTACAATTTGACAGAACGGAACAATAGACAGCTTTAATTTCGAGGTGGTCAGACCTATAGGTTATTGATTTTGTCCTAAGAAATAGAGCAATGAGGAACTAAGACGTTCAGGGTTGTTAACTGTACAAATAGATGGGTTATTGAAGATGCTAAAACCGTGGAGTTCTGTTAAATAAGAGAGTGCATTTTGGAGGTGGGAGGTGCAAAAGCACCCTTTTCGGGTTTTTGCATTCAACTCGAAAAGGAAGCAAAATCTCGAGAAAATGTTAAAATCTTTTTAAAGACAAGCAAATTTACCTCAGAAAAGGATCAATCATAAATTTTTTTAAATTTTTAAGTTATCTAAATTTGAAAAAAAAACATTGCCAGAAAAATGTGAAAAATTAATTTTTTTTTTTGTTTTACTTATTTGCCTATAATTTTATTATCTGTGGAGATTTTCTTCAAAATGACATATTCAGAAAGAGTTTTAAATACAAATCGACCGAGAAATGGTCGCTTAAACTAAGCTTATTTAAAAGTAAAATATATGGTATTTATCGCTATTTTGAGAAAATTGTAAGATGATACGCTCAAACTAGGTGTATGACCATTAAAGTAAAAAATAATACGGAAATTAAAATTTGTTTGCAGTTTAAGGGTTTCCATCTAATTTTTTTCAAAGTTAAAAATAATTGTCAAAAACAAGAAAATTGCTTCTTTTTCGATTTTTATCCCAAACTTTTTCTGAATATGTACTTTTTTAAGGAAATTATATTATCTTTCTTTTATTAAGAGCAATGCATTCCTATCCCCGCAGGTAAAAAAAAACTATAAGAAAATATAAAAAAATGTGATTTTTCACATGTTTTGCAATGATTTTTTTTTAATTAAGGTGACTACAGAATTTTAAAAAAAATTTATTGAATCCATTTCAATGGTAAATTTACTTGTGTACATAAAGGATTCAAAAATGTTCTCGAAATTTCGCTTCGTTTTCAAGTTATATGCAAAAACCAGAAACCAGAACTCCCTCAAAATGCACCCTCTTATTTAATAGCACTATACCGTTTTATCATATTCAATATCCTAGTTATAGATTTTTGTAATAAAAACCCATGAACGTCTTAGTTCCTTTTTAAATGACATAATCAATAGCCTATTGGGTTTCTCTATCAACTCAGCGAACAATATAAGTCCTGAGATCAAACGAAGAATTACATGGACACTTTTAGCGGTGGATGAAAATGCCTTAGGTTGTTTTGAGAGGAAAATTCTGCGAGTTTTTTTTGTTTACGTCTGCATAGAAGGGAAATTGAGAAGAACATACGAGTACAAGAAGAAACTGTAAAGGCTGTACAGTTACACCGAACTAGCCGCAAAAATGAAAAGACAACAACAGAGATGGCTGGATCACCTAGAACAGTGGCTGGGGTACAACAAGGAAGTGTATTAGGTCCAGCTCTGTACCTTATATTTATACGTGATATACCTCAAACAGAAGACACTATTGTAGCCACGTTTGCTGATGATACTGCAATACTAACAGTTGGCAAAACGATTAGCGAAGCTATAATTAAATTACCAAATGCTCTTAACAATGTCAGTGAGTGGACAAAAACAAACTTAAATAACTTTTAAACGTTTGAAAATAAATTGCTTAGGTCATTTGTAAATGCTCCGTGGTATATATAGGAAACAAAGATCTTTACAGGGATCTCCGAACTCCTTCGGTTCGGGACGAAATAAAAAGTTTCGCGTGAAAACATAGAAATCGACTAGTAGAACACGCTAACTCAATGATTATTGACATTCGTGACGAGTCGAATTTAGTACGCCGGCGCCGGCTGCGAAGAACAAAACCTTCCGAAATGGTGCGGTGAACAGAAAACCTCTTTAAAATCGCGGATTAAGCAGGAACTTTCACCGGAAAGTAACTTGCAACACGTTACTTAGCTTCGTTAAAAATAAATTGCTAGGTAAGTTTCAACTAAGGTACAATCGGGAAGTGGAGGTGGTTTTAGTGTAGTAAGAATCTCACACACCTATGAGCAACCATTTTTCGGTCCTCATAGAGCCTTATGCAGGTTTTGCACCAGTTTATTTTCAAACCTTTTGAGAACGCAACCCCTTTGTTATTAACATTTTTCTGGCAACCCCCACATTTGTTAAAATTACTTTTTCAATTGAAAAGTGACATAAACTGGACTCCTTCCATCCCCAGTTAAATTATACAAAATTTCACATATATTGGATACATTTTTCCCGTGTTGCAAAAAAAGTAAAAAAAATCGTAGCCTTGCAGTAATTTTCACTTCTGGAATTCTTGTACCTCGTTTTTATTAGACTAGAAATAGGGTAGTTTCGAGGTAGGTCATTTCATTTTTGAATTTCAATTCCCATAAGTTGTTTGTTGTTTTGGGGAGACGCATTTAAAGTTCGAAAATTTTGTTCTCAAAAACTATACGGTGAATTTTTTTGAAAATAAAATGACTTATACAGAAAACATTTGTGGACTAAAAAATGTTAACACAAATACAATATTCTTATAATAAAAGAAATTATGGTACATTTTTCCCAATATTCCGTTGTCGTATGCGACGGTTTATCCAAAACTGCTTGTTACCCAAATACATACGACAAAATAATCACACATACGCCAATAAATTTGAAACAAAACTAAGTTAACGTGTATTACATACGACAATATAAGCCCATATTATTTATTTAACAAAACAATATTTTTTATTTATTTATTTTTCTGTACCTATAAGAAATATGTTTCTTCCTCAACAAAATTAAAAATAAAAAGTTTTAATTCTAAAGAAATAAAGAAAAAGACCTAATTCATATTCTAGTTCGAAAACAGAACAAAACAAAACTCATTCCTATTAATTTATTTACGGTTCAGTTGGTTTTTAAAATATTAAATTAATTAATATTTTAGCAGGAAAGAAAATAAAGGGGTTGAATCGGCTAAGGTGATTTGTGATAGTTGACACAATAGACGCGCTATTGTGTTGTGACTGTCAACAAATCATCAGAATTTTAAAGTCTTACTCCTTATTAATTTTAAAAATGGCACGATGAAATAATTTCGTTTCCATTTTTTCCAGATAAGGAATCATATTTTTTATAGCGTTTTTTTGTTGGAGTGGATGGCCTTTGATGAAGCTATACGAAGCTAAATACACCTCAGCTTGCTCTTGAATCCATCTGTTTTTTGATCATATCTTCTTTAAATTACGGTTATATACGGTTTATCCTAATTTATAAGTTTCTCTTGTAGCGCAGATACTAAAGTAATAAAGATATCGCATCCTATACATATAACAAATACCATTCTGTCAATAATTTGTGTTTGCAAGATCTTTTTTTCTTCCTCTTGTCATGACGATTTGTATTTATGTCTATGTATGTTTTTTAATATCATATTATGTCCATATTTCACACAATATTGATATAATTGGGACGTAGCTCTACGTCCCACGATAAAAAAGTTGTCATTTTTCTTTGCGTTGCGTGCGATACTTGCAAATATATGTAACTATAGTATCTGTGGTTGTAGTCTATTGATAGAGTTTTGACTTAAGAGAACTGTGTTTGATGATCAGCTTTCTAGGTCAGAATTAAAAGCATACCAACATAATTTTTAAAATGTTTTTGGTTCATTTGCAAAATTTTAAAATTAACGTTTGGAAGATTAATTTTATTTTAAAGGTGGATTTAAGTTACCTGACTGATTATTTCGATATTTCATAAATATTTTTCAATAACGCTGTGGACACAGTCAACTTCTTGCAAGCAAGAATATCGAGGCTCACAGAACTTCTGCGCTGTTTCTTTAACTGAATTTTGATGGCCATGAAAGAATTGTAGGATGGCAATCGACATTATTTGGTTTCTTATGGATTTGGTTTTTGATCACGGCTAAAATTCCTGTCTCTGTTTTTTCTAATGCGATATGCGACAAACGTTTAATCCAGTTAAATATTGTCGTACGTGCATTAAAAATATAATATAATAGATTCTTTAAGACTTTTTATTTTAATTAACTGCTTTGTAGTCTTTTAACAGCTTGAAGTCTTTCGACTGCATGAAGTTTCTTAACTTAACATTTTTCTATAATTTTGTGATTAATCTTGATTCCTTAAGAATTATTTGAATAGATTTCAACAGTAGTTTAATTATTCAAAAAAATTAAAAAAGTAAAAAGAATTCAAATATTAAAAAGACGTCATAAAGATAAAAGACTTCAAGCATTCAAAAGACTCCAAGCAGTTAAAAGACTTCAAAGCAGCCACTTAAAAGAATGCATTCTTTGTTAAAAACTTTTAAATGACTTCAAGTAGTCTTTTGTATTGAATTCTTTTTATTTTAAGTCTTTTGATTTGTTTAAATCATTGCTTTACTAAAGACTTAAGGATTGAATGGGAATAACATTTTTAAGTTATAGCACGGAGGTGAAGTAAAAATATTTCAAAATTGGTCCTTATAATCAATTGATAGCAATACTTAAATGAATGCATTCATTCACATCTCTGCTGGCCAGTAATAAAGGGTGTTTTTTTTTTTTAGACATGTGGTTTTCAATCTGGCAATACTTTTTTCGGAGTTGGTCATTTTGACAGCTGTCACTTGATTTATGCTCAGTTTAGTTTGCCAATTTATAGTGAATAGATTTACTTCTGAACAATTTTTTGCAAATCGTGATATTACCAAAATAATGGTTACCAAAATAATGGTTCGGTTCACAGCACCCATCGCAAAACAATAAATTTATTGAAGGAAACTTTTGGTGAGGCGCCGAATATTCTCTTCCAAGGCGTCAATCGTCTTGGACTTATCTGCGTTGATAAGCGACTTTAAATAACCCCACGACGCAAGATAATGCGATAGTAGCGAGTTTGGATGAGTGATGGTTAGCCAGCACGACTATTGGTGCGATGGGGCCCGGTCCTATATTCCTAGGTATTTTATTTATTGTATTTTATGTACCTCATTAAGGCTGCTATAAGTGAAAGTTATGCATTAAATATTTTCTGAAAGGCTTATTGGCTGGTCATGCCGTATTCAATACTACTTTTAAGAATTTTTTTTTAATCCAATCCCAAAAATTTACCCTGGGAGTATTTGATAGATAATGAAAGGGCTTTTTAAAATTTTAGGAATATTAAAGTTTAGCAAGTTGTAGCACAAGTTTCTTATGTTTCTTATGAAGCTGGAGAGTGTTTTGCCACATTCGAATTAGTCAATAGAAATATTGATATTTTCATATAGACAGCCAGGGGCCTATAACACAATAC
This sequence comes from Dasysyrphus albostriatus, assembly GCA_946251815.1. Lineage (NCBI taxonomy): Eukaryota > Metazoa > Arthropoda > Insecta > Diptera > Syrphidae > Dasysyrphus > Dasysyrphus albostriatus. Next base: position 188,394,148 of record OX276335.1, on the reverse strand, counting down.
ATAAAGTCTTTGTTGAACAAGTAAAATTCAACAACATTTTAAATTTTATGTAACACGGAACAACAAGTTTAGGAGACCTTAAACACTTGTTTTGGCTTCTTTCAACTAGTGGAAAATTTCATAAATCTATCGTTTCTGTAACTGAAAACAACAAGAGTTAAAAAAATAGAGAATGAACTTGTTGAATAGTTTATAAATTTTGACTGACAGTCGCAGACTTGTCAACAAAGTCAACAAGTCAAGTAATAAATATACGGTTGCAGTAGTGATGGAATTGGGAAGATTGTTAAGAATTTATTAAGTGGTAAGGAATTTGGTTTATAACTTTGTAGTCTGAATCAAAATAGTGATTGTGAGCATCAAAAATAGACAAATATAAGAAACACAATTACTTTGAGATATAGCCACACGTGTTGTCCATGTGCAGTGTAGAAAATGTTGATTATTTTACTGAAAATCCTTCCTTAAGCGATGATTCTTGTTACAAAAATTTTTGGAGTATTTACAACTCATCGTGTAAGAAATACTTGTTGAACTTTTCCAATAAGTCGAGGGATATTTTTTCAGTTGACAACTGTTCCGCTTTTTGTTGAGTTACAGAAACTATTTTCACTTGTTGAACAAACATACATAACTGAATAAGTAATTGTTGGCTAGTTGATCTGGGGCCTATAACACAGAACAACAAGTCAACTAGTCAACAATTACTTGTTCAATAATGTTTGTTTAACAAGTCAAAACCATTTCTGTAACTCAATAAAAAGCGTAACAATTGTCAACTGAAAAAAATTCCCTCGACTTGTTGAACCATTCCAACAAGTTTTTCTTACACGATGAGTCGTAAAGTCTTCGAAGAACAAATATTTGATCAAAAATCTGCGCTTTTTTAGTTATTAGTGTTATTAGTTGACGAACCTTATATGTAGGTAGGACTTTCAGTACATAATGAACATTTTGTACACCGCACACCGACAAGACATGTTGCTCTATTTCAAAACATTTTTTTTTCTTAAAATAGATTTGTCTATTTTTGATTCTTAAAATCACTGTTTGATTCAGAATAAAAACTTAAACAATTTATAATCCAAATTCCTTACCACTAAAAAAATTCTAAGCAATCTTCTTGATTCCATCACTTGATGAACACTACTGTAAGCTGTATTTCTTACTTGTTGACTTTGAACAAGTCCGCAACCGTCGGTTGAAATTTATCAACTATTTAAGAAGTTTATTCTCTGTTTTTTGAAGTCTTGTTGCTTCCAGTTACAGAAACGATTGATTTATGAAATTTCCCACTTTTTGGAAGAAGCCAAAACAATTGTTTAAAGTCTCCTAGACTTGTTTTTCGGGTTACACAAATTTAAAAAAGTTATTGAATTTCACTTGTTCAATAAGCACTTTATGTATTGTTGTTCTGACGTTTAAATGAATCTGAATACACCAGAAACATAATGGCAGTTGAACTGAAAACGAAACCAAACGTACCATTGCACTAATAGCAAGAAGGAAGAACTTGACAAATTTCTTCGAAACCGGAAACTAGATTCTGGATGACTTCTAACCTTACCTAACCAATCAATAACCAATCAATAAGACAGAAGTAATATTTTGCTAGTCTTTACCTAAACGTACTAACTGATGGTATGAACTGGCCCATAAAATTACGGCCATTTCATTTTTTATTGAATGAAGATCTGGTTAAAATACTTTATTTGTGTTTTGTCGACATCTTTCAGGCAAAACATTGCATTCAATAAAAACCGCAAAATTATTCTTCAAACTTCAAGCAAACGATGCGGTTTTATTTATTCTTTAACTTGTTCCCTTTGAACTTTGAATCAAAAAATTGTCATTGGTTATTTAAAAGTTGCTTTTAACCACCCCCCCAAACACAATTCTGTGATTTTGACCCAAACATGTTTTTAATCCTTTTAACTTCCTAAGATTCACAAAAAGCCCTTTTTTTCAAATAAAATAAAAACTATACCCAAAAAATATATATATATAGAATTGAAATTCTAAATTATTCCAAAATCACTTTACCTAAACCCCAAACATATATACCATCTCCTCTCCATCCCCCAATTAATATCCGGTTGCCGGAATAACTTTCTTTTTTTTTTCATTCTTTTAATAATGCAAAGTAAAAATGTTGTAATTCACCAAGCGCGGGTAGCCCGCTTTTGTAATCCCTTTTCTCGGAGGAATGCCAACATCCTCAAGCTAAGCATTAAGGGAGAACCCAAAAATGTTTTTTGTTTTTTTTTTTTTGCTTTTTTTGTCTGTTTCCTTTACATTGAACTTATTTTCATGATTGCTAACAAGAGTTTGATTACAAATTTATTCCCTTCTTCCTTTGTTTGTCTTCCCATTCTGGACTCTCCACTCACTCCAGTCCAAGTTCCATTGCCAATATACGGATCGAGTAAATGAAGATGTTAACAATAATCATAATAATACTTGAGTTAGTATCGTCCTTGGCTAGGATTGGGGACACTTTTATCATGATCCCTAATATCTTTGCAAAACCCATAGTATTATTTTGCTCTCTACTTCTTCTTCCTTTTCGCCATCTCTTTGAGATTTCTCTGGTGTATCATTAACCGGAAATAGAGTTATCAAGTATTCTTTTTCTTTATACATATGTTTTCTTTCATGTTTATTATTTCTATTAGTTTTTCTAGGTATGTAAGTAGTTTGTGATTTACTTGCTTTATAATCAAGGAGTTTGTGTTATACACATGTTTCCATTTCTTTATGTCGAGGATAATTCTTTGTATTGACTGACAGAAGATAAACAAACGTGTTTTGTAGAAATTAGATCTGCACCTCTTAATATGGAGAAGACACTTATCCTTATCATCAATACTATATTATACAGGGTGAGGCAGAAAGGACGGACTCTTATATATTTTTTTTTTAATTCAGACATCGTTTAAATGGCTTAACAATTTTCTTACCAGGTAAAACAAAAGGTATTGGAGGGAGTTGGAAGCCAACTTCTGAGGTGTAGTATTCAAAATGGCTTTTATCTCGAGGAAGCACTCTTTTAAGCTTTTTTTAAGTTTCTTTGTTTTCATTTTTTAATTTTTTGACATTTTTTCCTTAAAATTTTTTGCCACAAATTTACTTATGGTCTTGAACCCACTTGATATGTTGCATCAATTTGAATAATTATTTATCAAAGTCAAAAGTTTTGTACCTCCTTACTCGCACAAAAAAAAATTGAACTCGGATAAAAAAATGAAAAAAAAAATTGGGTTTCACAGTTCTGTCGGTCTTCTGTCCATTGGGATACAGCTTTTTTTGTTTTTGATGATTTTTCCCACACGTTTTTCTCATTTTTACTTGCGATATTGGAACTATAAACAAGTTTTGGACTAGACCAAAAAATATTTCGAGATAACATTCAAACATGACATAACGATGGTAGAGATCATCAAAAAAGTGGGTAGCGAAATTCAACCGACCTACAATCTAAGCGACTGAAGCGATTTTCTTCAAATTTTGAACTAAAGTTTTTCTTGTAACTTTTGTAACTCTCCAGAGGGAAATTGAAATAAATTAGCTCCAAAAATAACGGTACTTGCCATACTGTGATGATTTTACTTTACACCTGAGGTAAGCTCAGTGGTGTCCCGGATTCTTTCGAAAGTAGCAACGAAACTTGGGGTTAGGAAGATCAAATCTCCGAAAAAAAGACTTAAAATCTTTTAATTATTTATATGTAAGCAAAAATTCAATTTTATAGTTTTTTTTTTTCAATTAGAAACTATTAAGTTATTTCATATAAATTATAATTTTAATTTCTTAAGACATATAACAGGGTATTTCATAAAGTTCGTTCGGTCGGAACCCTCAAACGAGAACCTTGTCCAGCCAGATCCTTGAAGAGGAACTCAAAGGAACAAAACGGTCGGGAATCCTATGTCCTCAGCAAATGAGGAATTAAGCAGTCAGAACCCTCAAAGGAGAACCTTGTCCAATGGAGCTTCTAGAAGTTGAGCTCAGAGGAAAGAAACGGGCGGAATTTCTTATAGAAATCTCTTTATATTTATTCACCCTACCTAAATGGTAATTCTAAGTTAGCAAAAGATAATTTCATAAAAAAAAGTTGCATTGGGTTCTATGTTGGGAATGCCTCGATCTTCAATTCTGTTTACTCTTGATTGGTATCCACAACTGGACGAGGAGAAAAAATCAATTATGACGTTTTTCTTACTTCTCCTTATTACATTTGCTGGGATAAGCAAATGTGAATCGTTTGAATTAAATTCAAATTTATATGTGTTTTCATGATTTTTGTTTATCTTCATGATTTGAATGGATTAACTTAAAGCGGATGTCATACAATGTATGCAGGAAAGATATGAGTTAATGTCATAGCTATTAGGATACTGTAGGAGTTGTAACACTTCGTTACAATACCACCATTAAGAAAAAGCTTATTTATCTCAAAAATGACTTCAACGATTTTGATAAAAAAAATCTGTGGATTACTATATGTATAGTGTACGTTCTGAAAAAAAATCTACCCGTTATTAACAGTTCCTACGATAAATGGGTTTTCTTGATTTTCGACTTTCTCAATAACAGCCGATATGATCTTAATAAAAAATTTTATGCAAACCTTCTTTCAAATTTCAATAATGCTGCATATCAAAATTTCGGGAAAAAAAATGTATTTTGGATAAAAAAAATTGTTTTGGGAATTCAATATTTGAAAAATAAGCTCATGAATATTTTTGGAATTAGGTGTATAAATATGTTTCAATATATTCTCTAAATTTGCATACCGAAATTTTATTTAAAAAAGATTTAATAAATTTCTTACAGTAAAGGCTTCCTTTGGATGTCAAATCATATTTCAAAAAATAGGTGTTAACAATACCTTCCAAACAACTATTTCTTTTATATTCAATTTTCTTCAAAATGGTAATTCTAAATTCAATAATATTTGTATACAGAAGCTTCTAAGCAATATAGATATTTGTTCTTACCAAATTTAAAAAAAAAATGTTTTTTTTTGGATTTTTAAAAATGCTCAAATCATTTTTATTTTAAATCAAATAGCTTTAAAAAATACAAGGTCGATTTTCATAAGACTTGGTATTTAAGTGTTTTCTTAGGCTCTTAAAATATTTTTGCAAGAAGATTTACTCTATGAAAAAACAACGGTATCTTCCATACAAGTATTAAAAAACCGCTAATGTTTTTTTTCTGAAAATTCGATATCTCAAAAATGGGTTGACATTTTTATTTTATTTTAATTTTTTATATAGATAAATACTTACATTTGGAATACAATAGTTTTCCTTAAAAATGTTTTAATAGTTTGATATACATATAAGTAATTATTTAAAAAAAAACGCTCGAATGATTTTATTTTTATTCCTTACAATCATATTTGAACAAGAATTAAGATTGCGTTCTTTTTTTTCATTCAAAGAAGTAAAAAAAAATAAATTTGGTGGCACAACAGCTCGTGGAGAACCAAGGCCTAGTGACTTACAACTCTCAACCATGCCTGTGTGCGTATTTTTGGCAGGAATGGAAGGGACCTACAATTTTTTGCCGAGTCCGAACGGCTAGATGAGAAGCACTTATTCATGACAAGTTTACACATGGAGGATTTATGAGTTGCTCGCAAGAGGCAGTACCTCGCGAAAAAAAACATTTCTGTTTTTAGGTGGCAGCGGGTGGGAATCGAGCCCAGACCATTGGCATGACAGTCCTACGCACTAACCATCATGCCACGAGGAACTACCATTCAAAGAAGTTGTTTTATTAAATTAAAATATCGTATTTCATGAAAAATGTTTGTCTCTCATAATTTCCATATCTTTTCATATAATTTTCGAAAACCCTCAGCATCTTGATTCTTGAACATAAGAACAAGTACGTGCGACCCAGTCTTGCATTTTATTTTTTATGTTTCATCAATTTTTACTTGCGATATATGTACGTAGTATAAGGCAAGTTTTGGATTCGTGCAAAAAAAAATTAGATAACGATCAAAAATGACACTATGATTATAGAGAACACCAAAAAAGTGGGTGACACAATTCTGTCTGTCTGATCGTCTACAGTCTAAACGGCTCGAAAACGGTTCGGTTTTTGGTGATTATGCCCAGACATTTTCATGTTTTTTGGTTTAAGGAACCAAAAATAACGGTACTTGCCATACCATTTTCTTAGCAATTTTACTTAATCGTTTATTTCTTAAAAACGACTTGACAACTTTTCTTAAAAAAAATGTTAATATACAAATTCCAGATAATATTGAATTATATTGCGTATCAAAATTTTCAAAAAGAAGCTTTTGAATTTTTATGAAAAGTTTAACTATTTTTTTTAAGTTCTAAATCTCAAAAACATGTTGACGCTTTTTTTTTTATTTTTTTTAACTGGAAATAAATATAAACTTTAGATTTGCATTCCAAAATTTGTTCTTAAAAAAGTTTTAAGAATTTTATATAATTAACTAGTTGTTTATACACTTTTCTATTTTTTTTTAATAGGTAATTACTGTCATAGTTCTTATTTCCAACCAACTTGAACATGAGAGTAAGTACGTGCGATCCAGTCGTGCATCTTATTTTTTAAACTGCGTGGTTGATATTTACAAAACTCGGTATTTTAGGGTTTTCTTACACTTTTTAAATTATTTTCAAGCATTTTTACTTTTATGAAAAATTAACGTTACCTTCCATACAAGTGTTAAAAAACAACTCCTACGATTCTTATGAAACTTTTCTGTTTGCTGAAATTAGTGCGAAAACTATAAAAATTTACAAATAGCCACTAATAATATTATTTTAATTTTAAATTTCGTCATTATCAGCCTAACAGATTTAGATAATTTTTTTTTTAATACAAATTTCCAATAATTTTAAAAATATTGCATATTAAATTAAAAAAAAAAAAGTTTTTGAATTTTTAAAAAAAGTTTCAAATTTATATTTGAAAATTCAAATTTTTAACTTAAGTCTTTTCGGGAGTTCCCTAAAGGGGAAATTACAGCTGATCATTGATAAGTGAAAATTATTTTGTGTCATGAAAAACTTAAGTCACTTTCACCTAATAAACATTTTAAAAGTATGCTTTAATCTCATGAGGGAGAGGTTTGAACTTACTGCCAAGTTGCGTCGTTTGTTGTCCTGGATTTGAATTAGATCGTCATAGCGTACTATTAATTGACACTTTTCATGAACATTTTATTCAAAAAAAGTTTCGTGTGAGGTGAGAGCAGAAACACACCGTTTGCATAAATATAGATCTGAAATTTGCAAACTCAAATATTAAAGAAATATCTATAAGGTTGGGTTGAGTTTTGAGTAACGTTACTACTCGTATTTTGAAATGATAGATAAATGATTTATTAAAAAGATCAGGGTTGTGCTCCTATATATATTATTCAAATTATTAAAATAATTATATCGTCATTCTTCTGCATACTTAATTTGTCAACATAAATTATACAAACTACTTTTTCTTGGGATTCACTTCAAAATATCCTAGTCCTCGATGAGCTTCACAAACATTTATCTTCCATTCTATATAGGCATTTATTTTGAGATATATTCACAAATTAAAGACAATTCATTAAATTTTATTCATACCCATAAGTCAGATAATAATAGAAATCTTACCTTACTTAAGTCAATTTACAATAAAAAAAAAAAAATGTCACAAAACTTGAAAATCCCATCACCCTGGAATCTCAAAAGTTATTGCACATTTTTGATTTAAGGAAAAGTATCCCAAACATTTGCATGATAAAATTCGAATTATGTGGTATCCACAAAGCATCCCGCCCAAATCAAGAAGAGAATAGCAAATATATCTAACATTGATTCAAAAAATACATGAACATTCTCCAAATGCCTCATCCTAACCCCACTTTTTTCTGTTTTTATTCTTTATTCTTTTTTTATATTCCATCATAAATTCGAAAGCAACAAAAACGTTACCCTTTTTATACTTTATCTCATTTAAAAGCCAGTCTCATCCTTCGCTCGTACACCGTATAGAAGAAAAGTCATTCCTCTTCTCCAGAAATAACATCAATTTGTGAAATGGCAAAGATGACCCTAAATTATATTTTTAACTGAAAAAAAAAAACGTCACAGAATAAACGAATCCTTTTTAGTTGGCTCTCCATTGACATGCTTCACTGGCTACATATACCTTTTTTTGCCACCGGACATAACAGTCTTCGTTGTTATCTTCGTTAAATCATGGGAAATTCCTGATTCTAAAGGACCTGGGTCAGTGCGTGGTCGGATCCAGGATGGGGAGTGTGGGGTGATGCTTCCTTTCCTTTTTACCTATGTACAAGTATGTATGCATATAAATTCTATATAGCTTTCATTGCACAATCCCAATGCTTAATTCTTGAATACTGTGTCCTTGTGACTTTTGATTACACCAAAGACAACTCGTTATCTTCCTTGCAAGACCATGTTAAATCCTTTCCAACACGGTCTATACTCCTTTGGGCTATTTACCACATATAAAGGAAAACCTTTTCTTTTTCATGACCAGCGACAATGTGCTTCCTTTTTTTTTTTTGATGTGAGTGTGTATGATGTTGAAGCTAAAGGTACATCTATACACATTTTTCTTATCGATTTTTATTGAATTAAATTTAAGGGACGCTATTTTTTTCTATCTACGAATCCTTTTTTTAAACATTTTTTTTTTGAATTTTCAGTTTTAATGCTATCTTTGGGTTTGTGTCTTTTGTGAAGAATCTGGTAAAGGAAAGACAACATGTGAGCAATGAGCAAGTAAGGGTTTTTTTTTTTTTGTTTAAATTGAAAGGAGGCTCGTCCGACTGGAATTGAGTTTATTTTAAAGACAGTTGTTGAACCTATGGATGGATGAACATTTGAGATGTAGCTTAAGTTAACGAAGTTTAGAGTCTTCTTTAATGTATCCTAGTTTCAGATGCGTTTTAAAAACACTGATTGAAGGAAAATTAACTTTTTTTCCAAAGTATAATGCGAAGAATGGTAGGTGAGAGCCTGATAAAAATCAATTCCACCGTAGTCAATTTTTGCTCTGAGAGGGTTCCGTATGCGCAGGTTAACTGTTCTTTAACTATGTATCAAAAAATTCGAAGTGAAATTATGTCCGAAATTTCTTTGAAGAAAATCAAAAATCTGTATTTTCGGTAACACATCTCAGTCTTTTACCAAAAATCCAGTAAAAGTGTGAAAGTAGATGAAAAATCTTTGAACTTGATCCATATATTAAGCAGAGTTGGGAAATAATGGCTACTTTTTGTAATTTATTTCAACTTTCAATTCAATTACATGTAATTGGTAATTGAACTTTTTTCAATTACTACCCATACCCATAATTACCCACAGTTGTAATTGAAAAAAACATGAATTTCAATTACTTGTAATTGTAATTGAAAAAAATCACCTACAAATTAAATGTAATTGAAAATAGTAATGGGTTTTCGCAAGTAATTGAAGGAAAGTCAGTTTTAATTACATTAAATGTAATTGATTACTTGGATTGTATTCCATTACATGTTTTTATTAATTAAACATAATATGATTAATAAATAAAGAAAATAAAAGACTTTCTTACTGGCAAACTAATACAATATATTCATTTTGAAGACTTTAAAATGCAAAAAAAAATTGATTAAAACATTCAAATCTAAGGAGTTAAGGAAAACAAATATACAAAAGCCGGCAATACTAAAATGACTTCTTGTTTGAGTTGCTAGCTATGTGCAATTGCAAGCAAAATGTAATTGGCAAAAACAATTAATTAATTACATTTTGTGTCACGATAACTGAAAAAAGTAATCATTACAGATTTTTTGACTATTACTTTTGTTTTCAATTACATTAATATAATTGAATTACAAGCAATTGACACTTTTCAATTAAATGTAATTTATAATTGAATTTCTTCAATTACATTTGAGAGTAATTGAAAAAATTGGTCGGAGATTTCAATAACAAGTAATTGAAATTGAACTTTTTTTTTTTATTATTACTTCCCGACTCTGATATTAAGTACCATATATATAAAAAAGTATTTGTGTAAATTTGATAGGTTTTTGTTAAAATTGTTAATGCCAACTTGAAAATTTGTTGCATTAAAAAAAATTAATGCAGAATAAAATAAATTGCATTGGAAAAAATGTTAAAGCAAATTGAAAATTTCTTCCACTAAAATGGTCAAAGAACTTTTTAAATTAAAAAAAAGTTAACTCAAAACCAAAAATGTTTCTATTAAAAGAAATAATTTAGACCTCATTATCATATTTAGACCTAATAAAAAAAAATAAATATCTTATTTCATAGTTTGAAAATTTTATATATAAAATTCTTAAAAGTGTTTGAAGGAAAACTTTTGAAATGCAAATCTTATGTATTCAAAATAATATTTCTAAAAAACTCTGAACCCATTTAGAAGATATAGAATTAAAAAAAATTTATTTTAGCTCGAAAAAAAATTTTGGTGTGTACTATTTACAAAAAAAAATGATACAAATCTGTGCAACAGATAATGAGAAAATTCAAAATTAAGAAAAGTTCTATGAGAGGTATTGTATAGTATAAATAGTTGTTATTTGTAATTTTTTTATAAATTTTGGTAGAACCTAACATACATCTATCGCATTAATTTTTGCATACAGAAATAGTCTTATAAAAATCGTACGAAGCATTTTTAAGGAAAAAAATATTTTCCCTACGGTTTTTTTAACATTTGTATGGAAGGTAACGTTATTTTTTTTGTTTAAGTAAAATCTTTTCCTTAAATAATTTAAAAAGTGTTAAGAAACATACATACCAAGTGTTATTAAAATCCACCATGTAGTTTTGAAAATATGTATTTGATTTTGCAAAAAGAAAAATTTGAACATTTTTGAAAAATCCAAAACATATTTTTTGTGAAAATTTTGGTAAGAAAAACTATTTGTGTTCCTTATTTGCTCTATATAGGCAACTTTGTAATACTCTATTTAAGACATTTTTTGCTATACAGAAAATCAAAATATGCAATGTAGAAATGTAGAAAATTACGGGGCTCTACAAAAAATTATTTAATTATTTTTTTGCTCAGAGAGTACTCAAACAGAGAAACATGTTCTCTTTTTTGACTCCGATATTTCTTAGGCCTGGTGCCCACTGGGCAACTTAGTTGCCGGCAACTTTTAGTTTCTCGAAGTTGTCGGCAACTCCGAGCAACTTAAGTTGCTCACTATTGCCCACTAGGCAACTTCCGAGCAACTTTTTGGAATTTGACGTCGTGTTTTTGTGTATTTGTTGTGTTGACTTTTGACACGGATACCATTACAACGTTAATAAAAATGTAAATACCAAATAAAAACATTGAAATGTATAGCTCATTTTTGATAAATCAGAATCAGAGGATTAGAAAATTCAGAAATCAGAAAATCTATATGTACGATTTTATCATTGAACACGGTCATCTTTGACAACTAAAGTTGCCGGCAACAAAAGTTGCTCAGTGAGCGGGGGCAAGCAACTTAAAGTCGCTGGGAAAAAATTCCACGTGCAACTTAAAGTTACCGGCAACTTAGTTGCCTAGTGTGCGCTCTGCCATATAAACCAATGTACTTGAATCGGGAGCAACAAAAAGTTGCTGTTGCGAGCAACTAAAAGTTGCCCAGTGGGCGCCAAGCCTTATTCTATCTTTTTTCATGAAATTCTTTTTCTTTCTTTTTACTAATGTATTCTTTTTGTCTTTTTTTCTTTTTCCTAAAAATGCAACGAACACTTGTTCGTACATTTCATGAATTTAAATGCATGAACACGAACAGACTAAATCAATATACCAAAGTCTATCTTTATCTCTCGCCTTGAACCAGAAATTGCTGCCGACGATATCGTTTCCCACCTATTAAATAAAAATTGTATCCCTACGAGTGCATCGGTTAAGTGTACAAAAATTAGTAGAGTAAATAGCTTTGTTTCATCTTTTAAAATAGTAACAAATTCTTTATACTTTGATTCTATCTGTGATTCTGGTAATTGGCCTCCTGAAGCTCTTGTTAAAGAATTTTTAACAAGGAAAAACAGGTTTTCTCGTAACTTCTCCAAAATTCCATCCCCAAAAAACTAAATAGGATTTCCCTCTTCTATCAAAATGTAAGAGGGCTTCGCACTAAAACTGCTGATCTCTACATCAACTCACAAGGATTTTCACATGACATCTTTCTTTTGACAGAAACCTGGCTTAATTCAAGCTTTTTGGACACAGAACTTTTTAATGAAGAGTTTTTAGTTTATAGAAAAGATCGTCATGTTGACAGACCAAAAGAAGTGGGAGGTGGTGTTTTGATCGCAGTTCGTAATAAATTTATATCTTCTCTTATTATATTTCCTTTTAATCTATCGATTGAATTAATTTGCATAAAGTTAGCCGTAGAGTCAAAATGTATTTATATATTAAATGCTTACATCCCTCCAAAAAGCTCGGACTCAGTTTATGTAGAACTCTCTAAGGCCCTCGATTTTATTATTGAATTGTCTTGCTCCAACAGCAGCATATTACTTCTCGGAGACTTTAATTTACCATCTATAGAGTGGGTTCCTTCTGAGGATGAATCTTATCATGAAGCGTCCTTAACTTCTTCACAAACTGAGCTCCAGTTTTTGGATAGAATTATTACAACTGACTTACAGCAAGTAAGCTGTATTAAAAATTCAAAAAATCGAATTCTCGATTTAGTTTTTTCTTCCGACGCTATTAGTACTCTTGTTCTAGAATCTAGTTCTGGAATCACTAATATAGATAGTTACCATCCTCCTCTGGATGTAGTTCTTGACTTGAGCAGTCATATAATTGAAAATAGCAACGCTTGTGATCGCTCATATACTTTTGACTTTAGAAAGGCAAACTTTCAGTTGCTTTCAGAAGAATTAGCTAGATCTGGTATTGACAGTATAGCGAATTCTAGTAATATTGACGATGCAGTTACTAGTTTTAATACCATACTTTATAACTGCATAAATAACACTATCCCATTAAAATTATTTAAAAACACGAGCTTTTGCCACTCATGGTATACAAAAGAGTTGAGGATACTACGAAATAAAAGAAATAGAGCTTGGAAAACATATTTAAAAACTCTTTCTTTAGTTGACCACAACTCTTACATTGTCCTTTTCGAAGAATTTAAATCTCTTTCAAAGTCGCTATACACTAATCATGTATACGAAATGGGAAGATCTCTTAAAGAAAACCCTAAAGCATTTTGGGAGTTTGTCAATTCGAAGAAAAATTCGGATGGTTACCCCGCAAATTTCAAATATGAGAATTGTGTATTGAAAGAAACTATTGATATATGCAACGCCTTCGCAAACAATTTTCGTAACTCTTTTGTGGATACAGCCCTTGATATTGATGAAGACTATTTCAGAAATTTACATTCTTATGCGCAAACGAGTTGTAACAATTTCGCTGTGCAGCAGAGTACTGTTTTAGACCTTCTCTCATCGTTAAAGGATGATTTCTCATCTGGACCAGATGGAATTCCCCCAATATTATTGAAACAGTGTAGACATATACTGGCTGAGCCTCTTCAATTTTTATTTGAGTTTTCTATTAAATCAGGGAAATTTCCCTGTTCATGGAAAACTTCATTTCTAACTCCAGTTTTTAAAAAAGGTGATAAAGCTGATATTTCGAATTATAGACCTATATCCAAACTGTCATGTATTCCAAAGCTCTTCGAACAAGTTGTGTGTGAGACTTTAGCATTCCATACCAAGAATATAATATGTGAACAACAGCATGGGTTTGTGAGAAGAAAATCAACAGTAACAAACCTCCTAACATTCTTGCATAAATGTTCTAACGCATTAGAAAATGGAAGTGAAATGGATTGTATATATACTGATTTTTCTAAAGCGTTCGACCAACTTAGTCTCAACATTATTATCTTCAAACTAAAATCTTTAGGGTTTCCAACATTTTTTATCACCTGGGTAAAATCATACCTTGAAAATAGATCGTACCAGGTGAAATTTAGAAACTGCCTTTCAAACTCATTCAAGGCTCACTCCGGTGTGCCCCAGGGAAGTCATCTAGGCCCATTTCTATTTATTCTTGCTATTAATGATGTTGTCTCAAGTATACGTTCAAGTGATATTCTTATATTCGCTGATGACATGAAAATTTTTAAGACAATAAAAGCTAACCATGACCATATTCTTTTGCAAGCCGATATTGATAGTTTCGCTACTTGGTGTGATAAAAACGGTCTTTCTCTTAACCCTGCCAAATGTCAAACAATTACTTTCTCTAGAAAGCGACTTGCAAATGCTTTTAATTATTCTATTTCACAACACAAACTCTGTCGAGTCTTTAGTTTCAAGGACTTGGGTGTTAACTTCAGCTCAAATTTAGAATTCACTGAACACATTAACTTCATTGTTAATAAAGCAAGCTCTATGCTTGGGTTTATAAAACGTTGGGCAAAGGAATTTGACGATCCGTACGTTACGCTTTCCTTATACAATTGTTATGTACGACCTCATCTAGAGTACGCGTCTCAAGTATGGTCTCCCTTTTATCAAATTCATAAAAATCGTATTGAAACTATACAACATAAATTTATTCGCTTTGCTCTGAAAGGTCTTCCTTGGGCAGATCCATTCAACCTTCCACCATATGAACATAGGATCCAGTTACTGCAAGTCCAAACCTTATATCAAAGGCGGGTGAATAATGATCTAATTTTTCTTCACCAACTTCTAAATGGTCAAATCGATGCTCCTGATTTGTTGGCCTGTATTGGCATAAACTTCCGTGGAGGATCTCACCATCTGAGAAGATTTGAACTTTTACATGTAAATTTCCATAGAACTAACTACGGTTTACATGAGCCTCTTAACCGTATGTGTAGGATATTTAATTTAAATGGCTTCACGGTTGATTTTAACGTTAGTAAGATGGGATTGAAAAAATTGTTTCGAACCAGTGCTCCACTTTCGTGATTGTTTTTTTTTTTTTTTTTACTTTTAGATCATATTTAATTCAAATGTGATATACATTGTTTAATTATGTTTATTGTTTGTTTGTTTAACTATGTAAATGTATTAATTTTATTTGTATGCATGTGTTAGCTCGAATTATTTTACTAACCACTAACACATGCACTTATGATGAGCCTCTGATTGTAGGTTTGCAGCTTGCTCTAAGCTCACTACAACAAAGAATCTGAAGTGTAAAAAAAAAAAAAAATATCAATATCACAAAACTAACTACACCACCCCTTTTTAAGTGTGGGCGTGTTTATCGACGTGATTGCTTGCTGTCGCTTTTATTTAATCTGCCACTGCATTTATCTTTACTCTTGATGCAAAACAATGTACACAGATTATTAATATTAAAATATAGCAAAGTTAAACACAAATGACAGTCAACACGCCAATGCTGACACGTACACACTAACCTGTTGATGGACAATGTTAACCAACAGTGTTGATCGGCAGCAAAGTGTAGACGCAGCTTAATAATTCCATTTTATTACCTTTTCAACCTATTTTGTAAGTCTTCAAAGCAATTTTTAAAATTGGTCTTACTAGATTTTGACAGAAGGCCGACAATATAGCAAATTTATTTTATATCTATAATTAGGTACAAAAAAAAGGAGTAGAGCCAGCGGAAGTGTGTTTTTAATCAAGGGCTACAAAGGTAATTTAACGTTTTCATCAAAAGCCAAAATTCTTAGCCCAAATCATAAACATGAGACGTAATGACTTCGAGCAACACATGATCAAAAAATCCAATTGCAATGCATAATATTAATGGTTTTAGTGGGGGCAGTCTAACAGTAGAAATTTGTATTTTCGAAAATGTCCTCTTTTTTATCAAACGCGTTATGGACACCCTACTCTACGTCCAGTTGGAGCCGAGAAAATTGCCAATTAGGTCTTTCAACGCTTTTTTTCAAAATGGTGGACAACGCATACTTTTTTTGTTCGAACTTTGTGAATTTAAACCCTCCAAGAGGTACTCTTTACGGAATAAAATAAAAATTCGACACAGTATTATTTGTAGATATAAAATATTAATTTGACTGGACTAATTGGATCCAAAAAATTAAATTCGAAATTCCCTTTGAACTGGACACGTTGCCAGAAAGTGTAGTATATCCTTTTTATTTGTTTTGTCGTGGCGTGCATCGCACATATCCAATCATAATTTTCACATTAACTTACATTTTCATTTTTTTCATTTTCATCACTCCAAAGCATTATCTTCCAAAAACTATGTATCCGTTCTCTCGCTTAACTTCGTAAAAGCCTTTGATCGGATTGGTTTGCACATAGTGCTCGATAAACTCAAATCATGGGATGTTGGAAACAAAATATTTAGCTATGTCAGATCATTTTTAAACAATCGAAAATTCTATACAAAAACAAATAATTGTTTTACCAGCGCTCACTCATTGCATAATTGCATCCCCCAAAGATCTCCTTTATCGGTTGTCTTGTTTATAATTACTTTTGATGACATTTCAGCTATATTGAATAACTATAAACTATTAGATAGCTGTTTTTATGCAGATGACATTTATATATTAAGCAAAATCAATGATTTAAATAAATGTAAAACTCTATTCGATAATGCTGTAAATGATATTTTAGAATGGTCTTTAACTTCTGGAGCAAAACTATCTTTACAAAAATGCAAGATTTTACATGTTTGCAGAAAAAATGCATTGCCCTGAAACTATGTTAAATTATGTACAAATTGCTAATGTCAAAAGCCTTAATATCCTATGAATAATATTTAATAATAAATTATAATTATTTAATAATAATAATATTTAATAATAAATAATATATTTAATAATAAATTATAATTAAATATTATTCCTAATTTATATAATAAGTTTAGTTGGAAAGAACATTGTCTAAATTTAAAAAAAAATCCCTAGCTGCGAAAGTCAATATTATTAAGTACCTAGCCAGTAAGAAAAGTCATATACATATTAATACCCTATATTACTCGTATGTTACCAAAATGCTAATACTCAGTAAAATTGATTATGGAATTTATATTTATGGCAATTCACCAAAAACTACTCTTAAAATAATACAGCCTACTTACCATCAAGCAGTTAGATGGAGCATCAACGCTTTTCCTACAACACCAATCAAAAATATTCTAGCTGAAGCAGGTCTCCCAACTGTCGAGCAACGTTTTGAAGAAATAACACCGAGGCTAATTGTGAAGTTAGTCTTTTCAAAAAATTCTGTCATCGATAAAGACATTCTCCAAACCATAGGACACAAATGCAGAAAACGCATCCCGTAAATAAGTTTAATTCTTGAAAAAGCACAGGAAATGGAACTCCCAATCAAAAAACCACACAACCCTGTACCCTGCATGGCACATAAATCCCGAGTCATTTATATTGACTTTGACTCAGCATAAAAAGACAAACACCAACAATGAACTTTATTGCTTATTATATTCGGACATCTCATCAGAACTTAAAAATAAAAAATGGAAATTCATATTCACTGACCGATCCAAGTCAGAAGATAACACCTCGTTTGCCGTTACATTCGAAGATGGTTATAAATATTTTAAGCATTGTGATACTCCCTGAATTTGCATCATTTTTCAAGCATTTGCTATCCTTCAAGCAACCAAGGCAATTGCAAACTGAACTAGTCTCTGCGAAAAGAAATAAGATTATAATGATGCAAAATAAAATTAAGCTAATGTGGACTCCCGGCCATGCCAATATTCATGGTTATGAGGAAGTTGACAAAGCTGTATTTTCTGCTAAGGACGCCCCAGTTTATAGATTCAATGAATTTAGCAAAAAGGATCTAACAACATGCATACATAAAACCTTCAAATGCAGACAGGAAATGTAACTGAACATTTATCACCACCACTACAAGAAAGTTAACATCGATAAGTCACAACCACATAATCCTTCAGACCTATCAAAACATAAGATCTCAAACTTTGTGCTTTTAAGGCTCGGTCACACCACTACCACTCACCAACATTTACTTACTAAAAACAACCCGCCGATATGCGACACCTGCAATTCAACATTAAATATGACACACTTATGAAAATTGTGAGGTATCAAAACCGATTGTTAAATTTATCGGGGTTTTCAATAAGAGCTCTACAAAAGTTTTTTTTTTAATAAAACAAAAACGGTTTTGGATATCAATGAAATTCTTTATGCCTGTGAAAGTACGTTTGATGCCATTATGTATGGAACTCGATTTCTTTTGCATGGCCACCACGGGCACGCTTGCAGAAGTCCAGACGCTGAACCCAGTTTTCGACGATTTTCAAGCATAAATCGGCCGATACTGCTGCAATTTCACGTTCTACTCGTATATTCGTACGAAGTTCATCAATCGTCGCTGGCTTGTTGGCATAGACCATAGACTTAACGTAGCCCCACAGGAAATAGTCTAACGGCGTCAAATCGCACGACCGAGGCGGCCAAGCGACTGGACCATTTCGTGAGATAACACGTTCTCCAAACTTGGTTTCCAATAAATTGACTGTGACATTAGCTGTGCGGCTTGTGGCGTTGAAACTATATGTCCTCCAAGTCCATATCATCCAATTGGGGCCAAAAAACCGAATAGGTTATCATTGAACGTTAGTGATCCCCATTCACAGTAACGTGCCGGTCTTGATAATTACGGAAGAAGTACGGCCCAATGACGCTGCCGGCCCATAAACCACACCAAACCGTAATTTTTTCGGGATGCAATGATGACTCATGGAGTACGTGTGGATTGCTGGCTGACCGCATATTTTGTTTATTGACGAAGCCATTCAGCCAGAAATGAGTCTCATCGCTGAAGATGATTTTTCGATGAAAATCCGAATCATTTTCAAGTTGTTGCTCAGCCCAATTCACGAACATACGACGCTTCTGGTGGTCAAGCGGCTTCAGTTCTTGCGTCAATTTAATCTTGTAAGGATGTAGGCCAAGATCTTTTCGCAAAATTCACCACAACGATGTCATAGAGATGCCCAACGCTTGAGAACGACGTGTGAGAGACACATTTGGGTTTTCTGCAACTGAAGGCTCAGCGGCAGCAATATTCTCGACACTACGGGCATTTCTTTGTCTCACTGGCACGGGAGCATTTTGTAGTGTGTCTGTGAATTCAAACTTTTCCACTAGACGCTCAATTGTTGATTTGATCGGACGTAGCGCTCTTAACGTTGAGGCCACTGACTCCGAATTTCGGTAGTAAATTTTAATAATTTCGACTCGTTGTTGGCTCGTATATCTTTTCATCATGAAATGGCAAACCTTATTGAAGAGAAATGTCAAAAGAGCGACAAGAAATATGGCGTCGTTTGCTGTCCCTGTCGCTTTACTTTTGTAGCGGCCCTGTTGAAAAACCCTATATAAAATAGAATCTCAAAAATAAGATTTTTGAAAAATAGAATTTCAACTACCTGAATCTCGAAAAACAAAATTTTGAACCCAGAATTTTGCAAAAAGAGTTTTGCAAACTTATATATCTCAAAAATGGGATGGCAAATTTTTTAATTTGATTTTTGAAAAACTTTTAAATAATAGTTGAGACTTGCAAGGACACCAAAAAAATTAATTGCCGAGCTATAGATGACAAGAAGTGGGGTGAGTGGGCGAAAACTTAAGGTGGTATCTTCTACAAAAATAATTTTATTTTGATATAATTTTGTGTAAACGTTTGTTATTTTGTTTCAAGCAAGTTGTAATTTTTTTAAGCAGTACATATTTATTTTTGGATTTTTTGTGAATTAAATTTGAAAAAATTACCAAATTTTCAATCAAAACTTAAAATTTTTAACTTTTGAAAAATTGCTTTCGTATGCAATTATACCTGCTTGGGATCCTTTAATATATTATGTACCTAATAAGAGTAGTACACAATTCAATAAAATACCTATTTATGACTTTTTTTTTCAAATATACCCACCGAAATGCACAACAAACTAAAATGTAATCGGTTTTTTTTAAGGTAAGTAAAAGTACAGCCCGCTGTATGAACGAAATCGTGGATCAAATATATGCTTTATTCGAAAAAGTAAGTCACCGGTAGGGATTTGTGATAGGAACCCATCAATGTTTATTTTTTTTTTGTTTTTTGGGACCTTGAAAAATCTTTGAAAAATCTTAAAACATAGCCTGTGGTTGGCAAATTACTGAAACTTACTGACCTTTTATGACCAATTAAGTAACCCTTTTCATGATTTAGCTTTTTCCTACTATCTCACAAACGAGGTGTCAATAACCTCTTTGAACCTGAAAAAAACTTTAAGAAATTATTAATGAAAAAAACTATGGTTGACCAATTTATTAATAAAACAAACTGACCTTTTAGTTGGCATACTTTTATTAAATATCCCTCTTATGTGGTGCTAAGATCCCGAAGTGTAAATTTAAGGCTCCTTTGAAGCTAAACTAGATTCAACAAAAGAGCAAACGAAAGCATGAATCATACTTTCATTATGTGTACATGTGTATGTGTATTTTATCATAAAAGCTACGAGTATACATGATTGCATGTTTGTTCATAAGTTCGTTAAGAAGCATCCATTTTGCTGTAGCTCTTTGTTTCAAAAATGCGTAGTGTCATAAAATTTGTCTAGAGACGTACCTTTATAACATAAATACAGATTCATCCCTTTTTGCAGCAAATTCATTCCTCTCCATTTTTTTTTTGCACTCAGGTGTGTAATTAAAGACACATACGCTTATGAATCACAATTTGTCAACGAATTGTGAATTCTAAGGGAACATTTTCGTTCACTTAGAAAAAAAAAACCGTATACTCCCACAAATAATGGATTCAGGGTTGTAGAGATGACTCTTCTAGTTTTTGAAATTTAAATGTGATACTGTCTCACTGAATTTACCCTCTCATATCCTTAATTCATACAGAGCTATGTAAGTATGTTCTTAAGCCAAAAGAATAACGCACACACACTCACATACACACATCCATGTGCAAGAGACTATAGGATCCTGATGGTTAATGCATGTGTTTTTGAAGTAGCAACTAAAGAAGGGACACAGAAAACAAGCCGTAAAAAAACTATGAGCTCACATCAAGTATAGGGAACTTCTATGTCTCCAGGATTGAGTGCAAATATCCTTTCTGCTGTCAGTTTTTGTTGGTAATGGGATATGGTAATGGGAAACCCAAACGGATATTATCATTTCCGTTACTTGAAATGCTTAATCCTCACTATTGACAGACTAAAAGTTAAAAACGTTCCAGCAATTTAGACAAAAACTATTACATCCGGAGTTTGAGGTTTGCCTGGGTTGTAATTTTTTTTTGCCTAACTTGGTTTTTTTTTATTTTATTTTCTTGAAAAGAAGTTGTGGTTCCCTTCATTCAAATCAATTCATTACAAATCAGGGTGTGTTTAATGTGTATTTAGAGGTATGTTATGTAAGCTTCTATTTATTTAAATTTAATGGCAAACTCATAGCATTATAGAGCACTATACGAATTGAAAGGTTGCTTTAGAAGACATTCTTGGTTGTAAGCGAATATAGATAAAACGCACTGAACAAAAGAAGCACAATTTTTGTAACAAAGGGTCGATTTATTTAAGTCGGTGAAAGTGGGTGGTGCAATTTGCTCTTTAAAGAACTCTTTAAAACATCCACTAAACATTTGTGTATAATACTGTCCGTACTTTGGAAACTAGGCTACTTTCGCTATATTTTGAAGAGCCTGTGTCTTGGTCTTAATTCTTTAAACCAACAGACATCATTTTTTTAAGCTGCGTCCACTTTATGTTGAACTGTGTAGATCTACATCGTTTATCAACAGTGTTGAATAAAATTCAAGTTAAGTTAAATAAATGTAGACATATTGATTGACAATGCCAATCAACATTAGTTGGACTGAATGCAAACCGATTCAAAAAGATAGCAAACAACAAAGTTGTTCGACTTTCGACAAAACAATTTCTAGGTATAGAAGTGTTATCTACTTAAACATTTATCAGCTGTTCATTTTATTTCATCGGTCACTGCATTTATATTGATATATATGCAAAACAACGTAACAAATAATTAAAATAAAAACGTTAAAATAGTTAAACACAAATGACAGCCAACACTAAAACATACACAATAGCATGTTGATTGACAATATTTATCGGCTTAGTGTGGACGCTGATTTTAAATATTTCGATTGCGAAACTCCTCACTGGAAAACTGCGTAAGCATGATCTTCTTCTACTCTCACTCTCCTCTCTCTGCTCTTGTCTTGCGCTGCAAAATATTAGCATATCTATGTTATGTCGCATTTTCAGGTGTACGCATTCATCAACATAAGAGCCTGTTTAGATTGGGAAAATTGAATCCGGACTCGTGAGTCTCATCGTGTCTACATTCGAACATTTGAGGCGCCTCAAAACACTTAGAAACAACAACAAATTCAATGCTTTGCGCATTGAAACAACAACATATGAGTCTCATGAGCTCGGTGTATATATGATTCCCTACTTCTCTTGTCCAGAAACTTCTGTGAGACCGGTCTTAATCTTCCCAATCTAAACAGCGTCTAACACATGTTCACTCCCTGGAGTGATTGGTCGTTGGTAGCCTATGGGCTATGGAACTTACTGTTGGTGAATAATAAATAATATATTTGGGGCTCGTGTAGAACCATCGGCCTAGTGACTTACAACTCTCAACCATTCCTGTGTGCTTGTTGTTGGCAGGAATGGAGGAGACTTACAATTTCATGCCGATTGCGAAGGGCTAAATGAGAAACACTTTTTCATGTCAAGTGTACTCCTGGAGGATTTGACACTTCCTTGCAAGATGCTGTATCTCGGAAAAACCATTTCTGTGTTTAGGTGGCAGTGGCTGGGATTAGAACTCAGACCATTGGCATGACAGTCCAACGCACTAACTATTATTCCACGAGGTACTACTACTGCCTCTTTGATGAAGTCAAAATACTTGGACCACCAAGATACTTTAGGCATCTCCTGACTTACTTACTTAAGGATGTGCTACAGTCTGTGGTGAACCGAGCCTCAAACAACAGCTGTCTCCAGTTTTACACGCCATGTTGGTTGAAGTCCTCTTCAACCTGCTTGCGCTATTTTACGGGGCTGGATGACTTTCTGGGTTAGAGCATTGATTTAAATTTGCTTTAGGTGAACCAGCAATCTCAATTTTTGGAATTTTACGTTTGTAGCTGGGTCGGTGTCTCTGTACACCCCAAACTGTTCGTTGTTATATGTAGATTAGATTATTTTTATTGCTCTATAAATGGTAGTTTTCACAATCATTAAAGTATGGCTTTGCCGTCTGCCGGATTGACAACTTATAAAAAATACTAAATTTATAAATATCACAAATCAATTCCATTGAAATTAAAAAAAAAATTAGAAACTTTAGTTTAAGACTCTGCTTTGATAAGCTAATGCAGTTTTTCAAAATTTAAACATTTTGACACATCTAATTCATTAAGAAATTTTAAAGTCATCTCTTCAGATATAAAATCGCTTCCAAATACATGTCTTCTTGTTTTTCTGAGAACGGGACATCTCCCAATAAAATGAAAAACATCTTCCATTTCCATCATTTTACACATTCTACAGAATAAAGGCAGATCATTACGGTGCGGTATGAAGTTGAGATTTAAAAGTTCGCCCCCTCAGTCTTAATACAATTGATATTTGTTCTACTGAGTTGTCATCCCGAAAATAGTTGTATATGGTAAGGTTGTGATTAAGCTTACTATAAATCATCCGGTGAATGGATTCTTTCGCTTCTTCAGCATATTGAAACCTAAAACAATCATCTAAGTTTGAAATCATTTGATAAAGTAGGCTTCCAAGCACTGTTGTCATCCAGGTTTAACTCTATACCAGAGAAAGATCCATCCACTCCTTGAACCATCTGCTTCTTATCGATTGAAGAGCTGCTTTTTTAGAAAGACAATAATCGGGCATGTTCAAAGAATTAATTATTAAGTCCACTTGTAGCTTAAGTGTTTTGATAAATATTGGAGAGATTCCGGTTTCCAGGATTATCATTTAATTAGGCGGATTTGAAGGAAGTCGAAATATTCGTTTGATGTAAAATGGGAGAAGTTTTTCCACCGTTTCATATTTCTTACCTCCCCAAACCTGAGCCGCATACAACAAGGTTGACTCTTCCACTGATTCAAACACTTTAAATTTGCTGCTATGCGCTCTATGGCTATTGCTGAAAATTTTCTTCCATGCAACATTGATTGTGGTCTTAGCTTTCACAAGTTTTTCGCTTAAATGTCTTTCCGTACTGAGGTTTTTGGAGAAATAAACTTCGAGATATTTGTGCTCTTTGACGACCTCTATTTTTTTTTTTTTTTGTTTTTTTTTTTTGAAATTCATTTTTATTTAGCATTTTCTTAAAACTATCTTAAAGCTAGACAAAAATTCATAAAAACTAGCCTACTTATCAATATCTTAAAACTAACTTACTGGCCCCAGTCGGGCGCTCTAAGTTAAACTATAATAACTTAATGCTAATGCCTTTCATTGTTGTACGTCCATTGTTCCTTCAAGTTTGTTCTTCCTCCTCCTCCTTTTTGGATAACCACTTGGATAACCAAATTCCACATAGTACAGTATTCATAAAGCTTGTTAATCACAAGGCGGAGGGATTCTTGAGAGTAAGCAAAGAGTCCGATATCATCTGTGAAAAGGAGAGCTTTGATAAGGTTTCCTGCAAATTCTACTCCTCCTGGCAAAAACTCAGTTACGTCATCAATGAAAAATTTAAATAAACTTGGGCTGAGTGTACAGCCTTGGCGCACATCTCAGTCTGGAACCATTTGGAGATATTTTCGCCATCCCATACTGCTACTGTGGTTTCCATGTACATGTTCTGCAGAACGCGTCCAAATCTGTGCGACATCCCCAATCTAAACATCTTGTACATTAATGCGTTTCGGTCTATCGTGTCAAAAGCACCCTTGAAATCGACAAAGAAAGCGTATAATTTCTTTTTTTTTAGACAGAAACGAATTATCGATACTTCTGAGGACAAAAATGTAATCTATAGTTGAGTATCCCGGTCTGAAACCAGCTTTATAAGGATCTTTGCTTCCATCCACGATCTTAGTCCATTATGCAGTACCGAAGTAAATATTTTATAGGATGCAATCAGGAACGAAATACCTGTATAGTTTGAAGGTTCCCTCGTGCTGCCCTTTTATTGTATTGAGAAAATTAGTGCTTCTTTGAATTCTTGGAGTATACTTCCTTGTTCCAGAATGACGTTAAATAAGCCTGTTAGATTCTTGAAAAGTTCATTTGAACCATACCTATAGAACTCCGATGGTATTCCATCTGACCCGGCCGCCTTCCCATCCTTGAGGCCGTCCAATGATGCAGATACCTCTTCCTTTAAGATTGACTGGTCCAATACTTTAACATACAAGCTAGGTTGCGCATAATGAATCACATGAGTGATCAAAGAGTTGTTATTAAGAAGTTGGTTGAAACGAATCTTCAAGATGTCACAATTTAAATTGCTATTTATAACATAAGCCTTACCATTAAGTATCTGAACTATCTTCCGGAAGTCTCTTTTGTTTCTACATTTAGCTAGGCTTTTGGCTTGTCTTTCGTAAAACGCCTTTTTTCTCTTTGCATTGATCTTTAAATTTACGATCATTTTTGATATATGAACGCTTTGAAAGGTCTTCATTGTGGCACCTGTACCGATTCAGCAAAGTGTAAGATAGATTCCTTGCCATCATACATGTTTTATCAAACCATGGCTTCTTATACCCACCCTCTCGTCTGCAATTGTTTGCTCCCGGGTACGTGGCTTTAATGGATTCCTCAATTTGTTTTAAATTGACAGTTTGGTGACTCCTCAGAGATATGTCTAGATACCTTTTATAAGGAGCGGCCGTAGAATCCATCCACTGCAGCTTAGGCATTAGTTTCATGTTCACACACACTTCATTTTCTCTTTTTCCGTAGTTGAGTGAAACAACGATTGGCATATGGTCAAAATATGGCACCTGATGTACTTCAAAATTGGTAATTAGGGAATTCCAATTTTCCCCTATAAGACTGTAATCAATAACTGAGCTACTTTGTTTTCCCACAAATGTAAATTTAGAATTTGAAGTCCAATAGAGTAACAAGATTCCAGCAACTTATTTCCTCTGGGGTTCTTTGTGGAATCTTTAGATTTTCGATTTCCATTTCGAAAATATATCGTCTATGTTGACATTCTGTTGGAGAAGTCAGTATTGGGTGTCTTGTCTTGTTGGCAGCAATATTTGTTCTTGCCTTCATTCACCGTTAAACCCAATTTCTCAGTACTGAAATAAATAACCTCTGACATAACGCTTTCTTTGTCCGATTTTGTCAATATCTTCGGCGGAAATATGAGTAGTTGAATGGACTTTTAAAAGATAGTGCCTCTGCAGTTGATGTGATAGTTTTGCATTATTCTTCCTTCACGATGTTTAAGAAGTCGCATGACAGTGCGTCGCCTTGCCTAAGACTTTTTTTGATATCAAAGATACGAGTAGTAAATCAAGGAAAAAAACTTTAAGAAATCGTAAGAAAGTATCTATAGCTGACCAATTACTGAAATTAGCTGACCTTTTATATAGATCTTAAGGCCTCTCGTTTTAAGTGGTATTAATTTTTTGAAAATTTCCCAGAAATGAGGTTCCAAAATCGCAATGACATTAAACAGAAACTTAAAAATTCACTTTAAGAAAATCTATGGTTGACCAATTACTAAAATAAGCTGACCGTTTATAAAGATCTAGCGATCCTTCGGATGGTAAACAATTTTTGCAAATTTCCCATATATGAGGTGCCAATGGTCCAGAGCCGCAAATCAAGCCTTGTAACATTGGGAGGTACTTTTTATTATGTTATTTGGCTGCATGTACTTCCCAGCATTCTTCGCCAAACAAGGAGTTTCGCTGTAATGGTCGTGCTAGGCGAAGCACTTTAGAGGCGGCATTTCAGATGGCTTCTTCAAATTGTTCCACTGGTTTTTGATGCTTGATGCTTGTTGGCGACATTGAGACTATTAAGGAGGGTGCGAGAGGCTCGATCGAAAAAGGACCTGACGATTTCTTGCAACTATAGCCATTCGACTTTAATTTTACTCACAATATTTCCCTGTTTTGCACCAAAATGTATCAAAACGTTTCTAAAGAGAATTGAAAAGGCATATCATAAACATCAAAGCTTACAAGAATGCTCGATGTTTGATGGTGAAGAGTTGCCAATAATCGTTCTTATATGAACTCGTGTACGTGGCCATATGAAGTGCTGCTAAGAGAGCCATGATGATATTTGCAAAAGAGGAAACTGGGACGGGGAAAATCATTAGTCTCAGTTTGAAGTTTCCCTTGTGCTGCCCTTTTTATGTATTAGTCTCAGGCAAATAGACTCAATTTGTAGGTCAACAGAATCTTGACATCCCAAGAGATGGTTGATTAAAAAGTATGACTTCGAAAAAAAATTTCCATGCGGAGTTAAGTAGCAAAAAAGAGTGGGTGATGGATAAAACTGTAAACTACACTCTTAAAGCAAAAACCATCAAGTGGTACACTGATGGATCGAGAACGTCTGAAGGGATTAGTGCCTGAATTAATGGGCCTAGAACCAAATTTTCAATACAAGTATTTTTCAGGCAGAAATTAACGCCATAGGAAAATGTGCAGAAATAGATAAAAACCAAAATATTGCAATCATGTCGGATAGCCAGGCCACACTCAAAGAACTAAGCTCGTACAGCATCTGTTCTAAACAGATAAGAGGGTGTGTAGGCAGGCTTAACAATAAACAACAAACAGCAGACATAACTCTGTCACACTCTATTGGGTCCCTGGCCACGTCGGCATTCAGGGCAATGGAGATGCAGACTCCTTAAATAGAGGCAATGACACTGCTAATGGGACCAGAGCCTTATTAAAGAATAGGAGAAAACGTGTTAAAACATAAAATCAAAATAGAAGAGGAGGTGAAAAGATCGAAATCTGGAATGAACTCCCTAAAGCTAAGCCTGGCCAAACTTCTACGCTGCACACCTTTACCCCAAATCCTTCATTCATTCATTTAAGGGAACTATCTTTTCTCTCTTAAGGTCCTCGGAACACTCTAATTTTTGAGAGAAATGAAATTGGATAAGATGAGCAATCTGAATCAATTCTAGGTGGCGGCACAGTCGCAGTGTAGTTACCCTTTTATATTTTTCATTCATTCATACCTTAAACATTAAAGGTTACTGCCCCAAGATTATCTATGTCAGGGTTGGCGCCCTTTATCTCAGTACTTTGTATTTGAATAAAACTTAAAAGTACAAGAGCCTGGTTTTCCATGAAATATTGTGCCACCATTATGTAATATTTAATCCAACTGAACAACTTAGTCTAGCCTGAATTTTATAGCATCTTTTTTGTTACTGCTTTCCCGATTGTAAAATTGTCAGCACTCTTTAGTTAACCTAGTAGTGATAAAAAAATCGATTTGCTTTTAACCAAATCTTTCTCTTTTGTTTTTCATAAATCTATGCAAATCGTAACATTTTTAATGAACGGCGAGATTGAAAGTATGGGATTGTTATGCCCAACATTTTTTTTTTTAAACAATCCGGTATAACATTGCGAGTACAAAAGGAACCCTCTCACTGTGCTATTTTTCTCCAGAAGCACTTTTAAAAATATAAAAAAAAGCACTGTGTGTCTGTGCCAAACAACATGCCAAAAATTTTATACCTACCAAAAAAAAAAACAAGATTGCTATCTAGGAAGCTGAAGTTAATGACACGACAGTATGAACAGTGTCATTATACTTCCGTGCCAACATCAGAGGCACGTCCTAAAAACGACTCGATGGAGTGTGGGCGGCGGCGCGGTGCTGACGGCTGGAGTCTTTACACCAAAAACCACTGGCATCCACTATCGTTTGTGATGCTACAATTACAATGGGATCTTAAGAGTAATGAATTCTGACAACAACGGCCGGAGATATTATAGTCTCGTCCTTATTCATTTTATGGATTCATCATTTCCGATATGATGGTATTTATTTGCAATAATAATTGATGATGCCAAACGATACCTTCTCATCAGTTAGAGGGAGTCGGGCGGCAGATTCTTCTCCAGAGTTCTGCAGTCGATGAAGAAGATGACGTTTTTGTTTTAGCTTGAATCTTTGCTATCTGTAGTCTATGGCTATGACTACAAAACGAAGGATGTTTGTGGTTAATGATGACGGGCAGTTCAAGATGGGTGACAGCCACTATACGAATTTAACCATGATAACGACGATGCGACGCGACGACGAAAATACGACAGACATACAAACAAAAGGATGAGAATGATGACAGTTGCCTGTCCTACTGATACTAGTTGGTGTGCTGGGCGTTGTGCCATAGAGCCGATGATATTTTGACGACGACGAAGGGTAGAGAGTAATGGTTATTACGTCGTAAGAAATTCGACACAGAATTTCATTCGACGAACATGAGCATCTTCTTCTTCTTATTGCTGCTTCCACTTCCACAACTACTGGGCTTGCTGGTCCTCAGGATAAATGAGCAGCGGATGGAGGTGTTTTGAAATGCTGTACTCTTTTCATTATGAATATGTGTTATTTGGCAGATTCGTGAGCGCTGTCTTCATATAGATTGCTTGACAGGAAGTTTGCCATTTTCCATTATTATTTGACACACCGAAGATGAAGATGAAGAAGAAGAAGATCAGAGAAGCAAGAGAAGAGAAGCATTGCTGGTTGATGCCTGATGGCTGATGAATCATCATCATCATCATCATCATCACCATCTTCGTCGTCGTCGCCGTCGTCGTGGGAAATTTAATTAATCATGAGAAAACAGCCAGCTACTGAGCTGTCATATGATGGCTTTGTTGTTGTTTATATGCTAAAAGTAAAAGGAGTGTGTGTTCAAAGTTCTGGAAATAGTTAAGAATATTTGTTTCATATAAACATTGCATGACGTGTGGTGGAAAGATAATAATGAAAATAGCAGTGTTCATCAGTTGATTGCTGAAGAAACAAAGATCAAGGGGATTTCTTGCTATAAACAAACCCTCTTTGTAAGCTGCAATGAAAATTAAAAAAAAAACTATTCTTCTAAGATGTTTGTTAGTAGATTTCCGATAGAATCTATGAATATAATACAAGCGTGTTATGTAATTTATGAGTAATGAGTAGAAAATGACACGATGTTAATGGGCCTGTTTTGCATAATGTTGAGTTATGGCTACAAGATTACGCCAACAATTCAATTTACAACTTTAATCAAATTTTAAATACATGCATTATGTCAAAATTGTATATAATATATAAGAGAACACACGGTGGCTATCAGTTGTTCAATTTAAAAGGCAAAATCAAAAGCTCTAAGAGTTGAACGAGAAAATGCTGAGAATTTTTCTAAAATTTGATTCTTGATTGTTGACTTTTATAATTTTTTTTAAAAACTTTCCATTATTTCTTTCACAAAAAACTATTCAAAAATCAAATAAACCAATATGTCTTTTATGAATCCAGTTGATATGGTAGAAGAAGATGCTGCCGATCTTCAATTTCCCAAAGAATTTGAAAATGCAGAAACTTTGCTTATTTCCGAGGTTCACATGTTGTTGGACCATAGGAAAAGACAAAATGAGTCGGCTGATGAAGAACAAGAATTCTCGGAAGTCTTTATGAAAACTTACAGCTATACAGATAGTTTTCGAAAATTCAAAAACAAAGAAACTATTGCTGCGGTTAGAAGTTTACTTATGCAAAAGAAATTGCATAAATTCGAACTAGCTGCTCTCGGTAATCTTTGTCCAGAAGCGCCCGAGGAAGCAAAAGCATTAATTCCATCGCTTGAAGGACGATTCGAAGATGAAGAATTGAGGCAAATACTTGATGATATTGGGACAAAAAGAAGTTTGCAATATTGAAGTAATTTATATGTTTACATGATCCGAATAATATTTAAGAGGAGGTCTTTTCAAGTCCATCTACGCATTTCACTTTGAAAAAAATGAAAAATAAAATGCTGAAAATAGCAAGTTCTTATAGATGTATCCCACGGACATCTTGCTTCTTTTATAGTTTTCTGTTGGTATTCAGAATAACTTTAAAAAAAAACAAATTCAACTGAATATGTTTTCAAAACCAAACCCAGAAGCATTCACCCAATTACATAATTTCATTTTCATTATAACAAGGTCAATTGGTTTGAATTTATTTTGCTATCGTGCTAGATTCAATATGTCAAAAGCATTTATTGATGGAATAAATAAGTTGAAAGTATTTTAGTAAATTAATGAAAGCTGATACAAATGCATACATACTGAAATGAAATCAGATGCTTGCGTAAATTCATCGTAGCCGTTGTGATAAAATTTTGAACTACGAGTAATTAATTACAAACTCATTTAGGGACACACGTACTATGTATTATACCTATATAAACTTCAGTTATCAATCGATTTATGCTTGTCTGTATCATTTGCAAGTCAAGAGTTCGCAAACTTTTTTACCTCCTGAGTAAAATACACATTGATAGATTTTTTTCGATTTCAATCATAAAAAAAAATAAAATATTTTGGCTGCTGATTTTATTTTATCAAAAATTGCAAGGACATGACAGATGTTACTGTCGTTATAATGCGTTACAAATTTGTCTATTATTGAATTATTTTCGATCGAATTTTTAGTATCACAATCAATATATGTATGGGGTTTTTCAATAAGAGCGCTACAAAAGTTTTTTAAATAAAACAAAAACGGTTTTGGATAACAATGAAATTCTTTATTCCTGTGAAAGTACGTTTGATCCCATTATGTATGGAACTCGATTTCTTTCGCTTGGCTACCACGGGCTCGCTTGCAGAAGTCCAGACGCTGAACCCAATTTTCGACGGTTTTCAAGCATAAATCGGCCGATACTGCTGCAATTTCACGTTCGATATTCGTACGAAGTTCATCAATCGTCACTGGCATATTGACATAGACCATATACTTGACGTAGCCCCACAGGAAATAGTCTAACGGCGTCAAATCACACGACCGAGGCGGCCAAGCGACTGGACCATTTCGTGAGATAACACGTTCTCCAAACTTGGCTTCCAATAAATTGATTGTGACATTCGCTGTGTGGCCTGTGACGCCTTCCCGTTAGAACCACATGTCCTCCAATGCTTAATAATTGATTCGTTTGCAGAATATGATCTTATTCAAATAAATAAATTTAATAATGATTTAAATCGTACTCTTGACCTGGTTTTTGTCGATAAAGAATTTCGCACCGATATAAATAAAAATATATGTCCAATTTTTCCTAACACTATTCATCATTTAGCCTTATGTATTAACTTTGAATCATATGAATATTTTAAACCTTGTATCAATGATTTGTCTAAATATGATTATAAAAATGCTGATTTTAACTCTATTAATAATTATATGAATATCTTTCCTTGGAGCCATATTGTTGATAACCATCAATTATGTGATGCATATAACCTTTTTTACTGTTCTTTAACTGAGGCAATGAACCTTTATATACCAAAAGTAGTCATTTGTAATAACTCCAAGCCGGTCTGGTACAATACAAGATTATGTAACTTGTGCAATAAAAAAAAAATAAAGCATATCAACTTTTTCGAAAGTCTAATAACAATAATATTTTGCTAAGTAATTACTTACGACTTCAAAAAGAATTTGATGTACTAAATAAATTCCTATATAAAGACTACCTGTATCACACAGAATCAAATTTGAAGCTGAATAGCAAGTGTTTTTGGAATTTTGTCAAAAGTAAAAAATGTTCCAATGGTATTCCAAATAGCATGCAATATTCAGGGACTATATCAAGCGATCTTATGATGGTCTGCAACATGTTCTCAAATTTTTTTCAATCGGTTTATTCTCCATCTAATTTACCAAATAATTTTTCAACCGACACACCTGTGAGTCTGATCAATATCGGCTCCTTACATTTAAATTACATCGATGTTGAAAAGGCTATATTTGAATTAAACCAGGATAAACAGCCAGGTCCTGATGGTATTCCTCCTTTAATTTTAAAATCTTTTGTAGCCTCCCTCTTAGATCCATTAACTCGACTCTTTAATGCATCTCTAAATACGGGACTTTTTTTTAGATAACTGGAAGGTATCGTTTATTGTTCCGATTCATAAATCAGGTCCTAAACAAAATGTTTCTATTTATCGTCCAATACGTAAACTTTCAACGATCCCTAAATTATTTGAAAAATTAGTATATGACAAGTTATCCTTCATTGTTCGGGAACTTATTTCCCCTGCCCAGCATGGTTTTATTTCTGGTAGATCAATTACAACGAACTTAACAATTCTAACCAATGATATAATAAAAAATCTTGAAAAGGGTTATCAAAGTGATGTGATTTATACTGATTTTTGAAAGGCGTTTGATAGGGTAAATCACACAGTTTTAATTAAGAAGCTTTTTGCCTTAGGTTTTCACTCCAACTTATTGAGATGGTTGGAATCTTATTTAAAGGGGCGCACTCAATATGTGCGCATTAATAACTTAATATCTGACCCCATAGTTGTGATTTCTGGAGTACCTCAAGGAAGTCATTTAGGCCCACTTCTTTTTTTGCTCCTTATTAACGATATTCCAGATTGTATTAAATCTTCTCATTGCCTTATGTTCGCCGATGATATGAAAATATTCCGATGCATTAAATCCGTTGATGACTGCCTTCTCCTTCAAAATGATATAAATAATCTAGCCGACTGGTGTAACTCTAATCAGTTATTCTTAAATGCTTCCAAGTGTGATTTCCTATCATTTCACCGTAATTGTTCGCAGATTAACTATGTTTATAACATTGATGGTATAAAATTGCAAGAAGTTACAGAAAAAAAAAGACCTAGGTGTCATCTTCGATCCTAAACAAACGTTTTGCCTTCATATAGATTTTATTGTTGCGAAAGCAAATTCTTTACTTGGGTTCATATCACGTATCTCTAAGGAATTTTCCGACCCTTATACACTCAGAGCATTATTTTATTCCTATGTAAGGCCGTTCCTTGAATATTGTTGTGTAATATGGAACCCCTACTATGCTATCCATTCAAATCGAATCGAAAGTGTCCAAAAACGTTTCTCCAGTTTAGTGATGTACAGACTTCATTGGAATATACGAATGCCTCCTTATCTTACTAGATGTAATCTCATTAGTCTCCAATTTTTAGAAACTCGGAGGAAGTATTTTGAAATAATTTTTATTAGAGACATTCTCTAAAGTCAAATTAAATGCCCTTTTCTTTTGTCCCAAATAAGAATATATGCTCCAACGAGAGATCTTCGAGTACATAGTATATTTTTTGAACCTTTTCATAGGGTTAATTATGGTCTAAATGAGCCAATAACTAGGTGGCTTAGACAGGCCAACTCAGTTGCTTATTATATTGATTTCCATAGCAATATTAGTTGTGATACCTATAAAAGTCATATTATTAATTTTTTAAACGGTTTTAAACTCTGGTGGTGAGGTGTTATACTATTTTTAAGTATTTTTAGGTATTTATAACGGGTGATTTTTTAAGAGGTTTAGAACTTTAAAAAAAAAAAAAACACAAAAAATTCGAAAAAATGAATGAAATATTTATTTGAATCGATAGTTTGAACCTTGCAATTTAATGTTTAAAGATAATTTCATGCAAATGTTGACCGCGGCTGCGTCTCAGGTAGCCCATCCGCTGAGTCCAATTTTGGCATACTCTTTCACACATATCGGCCGGTATCTCGCGAATGAATGCATGGATGTTGGCTTCCAGTGCGTCAATCGAAGCGGGCTTGTCCCTATAGACATTAGCCTTGACATACCCCCACAAAAAATAATCTAATGGTGTCAAATCGCACGATCTAAGCGGCCAATTGACCGGCCCGAAACGTGAAATTAACTGTTCACCATTGTTTCGCGTGCTGTGTGGCATGTGGCACCGTCTTGTTGAAACCACATATCATGCAAGTCAAGAACTTCCATTTCGGGCAAAAAAAAGTTTGTTATCATCGCTCGGTAGCGTTCACCATTGACAGTAACGCTGCGATTCGCATCATCTTTGAAGAAATATGGCCCAATAATGCCGCCGGCCCATAAACCGCACCAAACAGTGGCTTTTTCGGGATGCATTGGTAGCTGTTGCAATGCTTCTGGCTGATCTTCACTCCAAATGCGGCAATTATGCTTATTTACGTACCCATTCAACCAAAAATGAGCCTCATCGCTGAACACAATTTTTCGATAAAAAAGCGGATCCTCGGCCAGCTTTCCAAGAGCCCATTCACCAAAAATTCGGCGTTGTGGTAGGTCGGCTGGGCTTAGTTCTTGCACCAGCTGTATCTTAAAAGGCTTTACGCCCAAATCCTTAA
Organism: Dasysyrphus albostriatus; assembly: GCA_946251815.1. Lineage (NCBI taxonomy): Eukaryota > Metazoa > Arthropoda > Insecta > Diptera > Syrphidae > Dasysyrphus > Dasysyrphus albostriatus. The sequence continues at coordinate 188,358,697 of OX276335.1, read as the reverse complement.
GCAAAATTTTCCACGTAGTGCTGTAACAAAGGCCTAACTGCTGGGAACGGCGCCGAATCGACATTTCGCGGTCTTCTGTCACACTAGCTGATACGGCCGCAATATTTTCTTCACTACGCACAGTACGTAAACGTGTTGGTGGTTTAATGTCCAACAAAGTAAATTTGGTGCGGTGCGAAATTTGGTCACAATCTTCCGAATAGACTGCTCAGAAGGTCGAGAATGCCGACCATAAAATGGAAGCAGCGCGCGATGAACATTTCGAACCGAGCACGAATTTTGATAGTAAAATTCAATAATTTGCAAGCGTCGTTCATTTGTAAGACGATCCATGGTTAAATTGCAAACCAAACTGAAGCTGTTTGACAGTGACACAAGGTACTAAACACACGTCAGCTGTCAAAACCAGTGTTGCCAAAACCAAACCAGCTAAAAAATCACCCGTTATTAGGTGTTAAATCAGCCTGGTCACCTGTTATTTTAACACTTAATTCTGATAAACAAGAAATTTTGACAAGAATATAGCGCTAATTTAAACTGATATCGGGTTTTATTTTACCATTGTATGTTATGAATTTCTATTTTACCACAAATCAGGTTGAAGTGACCTTTAATATGGTTATTTTAACTATGTTTACTTGTTGAATTTAACTTGGTATTTAGGGAAACACTCTGCTAGTTCATTTCAATGGGACGCCAGTGTTATAACACACACCAAAGCCATTCAAACAAAATCAGTTTCAGCTTTTTGATATTTGCAACAAGTTTTTTATGCAGCGAAGTGGCCCAGGAGATGCGTGTTATCTCCAGAGGTTCCCAGTTCAAAAGTTAATAAGTATCAAAAAGTATTTTTAAGATAAAATAATATACATACTAATAAATTTCTATACTTTCAGAAAAATGCAAAACTAATTGGAAGGTAAACAGCGTTAGAGATGGGGCCTAGACGCATAGATCTAAGACATAATAATTACCGGATACAGGGTTGATTCAACATTGAATCATGTAAAATTAACAGATCTCCATCCATGAATTTACAGGACGTTTTGATGTTTTTGGATTAGATTTTCATGTAAAATTAACTTTTGTTCTTGTTAATTTACAGGTAAAACTAGCAAGATTTTCAAGTAAAATTTACAGTTTTACTATTTTAAGGCATTGTTAAATCTACATGATGTCATGCAGACTTTACCTGAAACCTACGTTGATTTAACATGATATTAAAATTAGGTATCTGGTTAAGCAGTTAACCTGATCTACCGAGTTAAAAAAATAACAATCAGGTATAATAAACCTGAAATTTGTTAGTTATACTTGCTTTTTTCTATGAGTGTAATATTGAAGTTAATGCTTGTCAAGGTAACACTTTTGATTTTGGACTGTAAAAGGGATACATACAAATTTTGTATAAATATTTCGGCATAAGAAATTTATTTTTCAAAAAAATTAATAAATATATATTATTGCTCATAAGATTCCACAAAAAAAGATTGTGACACATTTTTTGTCATAGGAGCAACGGATTTTGAGAAAACAGAAAAATTAAATTGAATCAAAAAAAAAAAAAAAAATGAACAATTAATTTAATTTTTATAAGAAACTGTGTAATAGCAGGATAGTTTCCTTTTAACGATTCAGTTGTATGCGTTTTTTTAACAAGTTCTGAGAAAATACGTAGGTACATCAACAAAACTCCATTTTCCTAGAAATTCTTCCGTGTACCTACTCAATGTTTTCAAAATTTTATATCCCTTTCAATAATGTATAATGTATGTATGTACATTTAATGAGTTCCATTGAAGAAAAATAAAATACAAACGTGAACGAATTATACTTTTGGCTTTAAATTAAAGGTTTTCAAGAACAGCAATCGATTTTCCTATCTCCTTAATTTTGGCACACTTCCCAATCGCACACAACAAAATACATGTGAAAGTGTCATATATGATAACATCTTTAATCTTTTGCCGCAATTGTTGCGACATAATAAATTTCCGTAAAAAAAAAAAAAAAAAACACATCAACTTATAGTACTCATTTGGAAATCAAGGTAATTTTGTTAAAAAAAGAGAATTAGTAGATTACAGAGAAAAGGAATTGAGTAAAGAGAGCTAAGAGAAAGATTATGGTTTTATATTCCAATAGTATAAGAGTTTTCCAACCCCTTTTTGAGCTTTCAGCCAACTTCTCGAAAAGTGTTGATACCAGGATAATGTGTTAAGTTTTAGGAGTGTGACATGCGCCCTTGTTGAGGTTCGTTCAGTTTTGTCGCACCCATGTTCCATGCCGAAACGAATCAGTCAAATCTATGGTGTATAAAAATGGGATTCATTAATCGAAAGGAACTTTCAACGTAAGGGACAACACCTGATGATGATGATGATTATGTGCCGACGACGACGACATCAGGAGGTAATTTACATTCTTACATGGTGTCGTGTCTGCCCTAAATCAAATCTTGAGGGTTTCCGAACTACTATTGCTGTCAACAAAATCAATTCAAATTAGTCTGGTAAAGAATTGAAGATATTTTATTAAATGGCGGACAGGGATTTTTGGTTATTAATGATGTACTGTGGTTTGGGTTTGTCGAGACCCCACACACGCTGGCATTCGATTTCTAGAGACTGCGTTTTTAAACATATCATGAAACTGTTTTGAAGTTATACATGTATAAATTATATATGCATAAATGAATAAGGTTAAATGATGGGACGGGAGAGAATTAAATAAATAATTAGCTAGCTTCGTATAATGACTTATGTAATAAGTATGCGGGTCGTGTTCACATTTTATGGCGTGAAAGGAATTTCACCTCTCAAATCATGTTTAAATTTCAAATCATAATTCACTTCCTTTTGATCAAAAATTATCAGGGAGAGATTCCTTTTGAAACAACAAATTTCAATTTGGAAAAATGTTTGCTCCTAGAGCCAGTTTGTTCACAGAAGGTTGAGTCTGTAGAATACTTCTCACAGCTTCTGATAGGAAAGTGCTAATCAATTTAAATCGACTGACTAGTGATTTTGATAGTTAAGAACTCAAACAATGGATTTATTGATTAAAATTTTGTTCAACAAACACCTGGGAGCTGCAGTATGTATCTACATAAGATATTTAGGTAAAAGATACCAAACATAAAAAATGTAGACTCAGCTAGATTATCGGATTATTTTCCATGTCTTAAGGCTTTAATTTGTCAATCTTTTTTTAATGTTTACTCACTTACTGTGTATTCAAAATAAACATGATTTTACAAATGGAAGCTCTAATGTTAACTTTATTTAATTATTATTAACTAATAAATATCTCAAAATTGTATACTGAATCATTTTTAAAGAAAAGATAATAGATTGAGTTTTTACAGACTTCAGGTAGATAAGCGTTTGATTTATCTTGGTACTTTTTCAATGACTGGAAATACATTTTTTAAAATTAAATGATACCTCAGGGTAGATCTTTTCCTCTTTTACTCTGCCCAAAAAGGACTTACCACTTGTATTGAAGTAAACATAGATATTCAAATTGTTTTATCTATATGTGAAGTGAGTTTAATAATTTTTTTTTTGACTGGTATATTTATTTTCGTAGTTTTTGTTTCTTAACATCATCGATAAAAACTAAAATTTTAACAGAAAAGTATCTTTTTTTTTTACACTTCAGAATTCTTTGTTGTAGTGAGCTTAAAGCAAGCTGCACTCTACAATAAGAGGCTCACCATGAGTGAATGTGTTAGTGTTAAGTAAATTAAGTAAGGTAACACAAGCACATAAATAAATAAATAAATAAACAATAATAAAATTAAACAATATACAACACTAGAAACATAATATATACAACATATAAATAAATTTATTAAAAAATAAATTTAGTGGCGCAACAGCTCATGGAGAACCAAGGCCTAGTGACTAACAACTCTCAACCATTCCTGTGTGCGTGTTGTTGGCAGGTATGGAGGGGACCTACAATTTTTTGCCGAGTCCGAACGGCAAGATGAGAAGCACTTATTCATGACAAGTACACTCTTGGGGGATTTGTCAGTCCCTCGCAAGACGCAGTACCTCGGAAAAAAACATTTCTGTTTTTAGGTGGCAGTGGCCGGGAATCGAACCCAGACTTTTGGCATGACAGTCCTACGCACTAACCTAACATAAAGGGTTTTTCAACAGGGACGCTACAAAAAAAGAGCGACAGTGACAGCAAACGACGCCATATTTCTTGCCACTCTTTTGACATTTCTCTTCAGTAAGGTTTGTTATTTCATGATGAAAAGATATACGAGCCAACAACGAGTCGAAATTATTAAAATCTAATACCGAAATTCGGAGTCAGTGGCCTCAACGTTAAGAGCGCTACGTCCAATTTATGGTCGTCATAATCGTCCTAGCAGATCAACAATTGAGCGTCTAGTGGAAAAATTTGAATCCACAGGCACAGTACAAAATGTTCCCGTGCCAGTGAGACAAGGAAGTGCCCGTAGTGTCGAGAATATTGCTACCGCTGAGGCTTCAGTTGCAGAAAGCCCAAATGTGTCTCTCACACGTCGTTCTCAAGCGTTGGGCATCTCTGTGACCTCGTTGTGGCGAATTTTGCGAAAAGATCTTGGCCTACATCCTTACAAGATTAAATTGACGCAAGAACTGAAGCCGCTTGACCACCAGAAGCGTCGTATGTTCGTGAATTGGGCTGAGAAACAACTTGAAAATTATTCGGATTTTCATCGAAAAATCATCTTCAGCGATGAGGCTCATTTCTGGCTGAATGGCTTCGTCAATAAGCAAAAGAAACGGTATTTGTGAGGCAGCAATCCACACGTACTCCATGAGTCATCATTGCATCCCAAAAAAATTACGGTTTGGTGTGGTTTATGGGCCGGCGGCGTCATTGGGCCGTACTTCTTCCGAGATGATCAAGACCGGCACGTTACTGTGAATGGGGATCGCTACCGTTCAATGATAACCGAATATTATTAGCCCCAATTGGATGATATGGACTTGGAGGACATGTGGTTCAAACAGGACGGCGCCACAAGCCACACAGCGAATGTACCAATCAATTTATTGGAAACCAAGTTTGGAGAACGTGTTATCTCACGAAATGGTCCAGTCACTTGGCCACCTCGGTCGTGCGATTTGACACCGTTAGACTATTTCCTGTGGGGCTACGTCAAGTCTTTGGTCTATGCCAACAAGCCAACGACGATTGATGAACTATCGGCCGATTTATGCTTGAAAACCGTCGTAAGTTGGGTTCAGCGTCTGGACTTCTGCAAGCGTACCCGTGGTGGCCATGCAAAAGAAATTGAGTTCCATACATAATGGCATCGAACGTACTTTCACAGGAATAAAGAATTTCATTGATATCCAAAACCGTTTTTGTTTTATTGAATACAACTTTGAAAAACCCGATATTTCAAAATTGTTATAGCTAGCCACGGGGATGATTTTTAAAGAAAGTAATTTCATATTTGGTTTTTACAATTTTTGACCGATATATCGTTGGCTTTCTGTTGAAACCTCGTAAGGCAGTTTGGAAAAATTGCCCAAAAGACACAAAAATCGATTTAAAAGATTATGAAATTGAGTTCTTAGATCACAAAAGGTTTAAAAACTGGTTGATAGAATCAAAAGAAACTAAAAGACAATTACAAGACATTGGTATTTGAGTTCAGTATTTAATTTTTATCTGAAAAACATTAAAAAAGAATTTAAGGACTTACGAGGTTTTGACAGATATCCAACGGTATGTTTTATTTAAATTAAAGCTGGGCTTTCTTGGCTATGGTGAATTTAAGGTCTTTTAAAAAACTTTTTGAAAATTTGATCTTTTTTAGTTCATCGCAAAGAGACTCAAAAGCACCTTTTTCATAAAAAATAAAAATATTTAAATAAGAAGTTAATTTAAATTTCTTTAAGCTAAATTGTTTTTATTTATAATTCTACATTTGTTATATTACACTCAATATTTTAGGTCCATTGTATTTGAAATGTGAAAAATGTTCTTTCGATAATTGGTCTCCCAGACATTCCTTCCTACAATCTTAGCATCAATAGAGCAATTTCTCGAGTGTTTAAATTTTAAATAATTATCACATTTTTTAGCTCATGTATCGTATTGCACAACACAGACAAGATCTCCAAAGCTTAAGAAACATTTTTCTCTTTGTGAGATAGGAACGAGGAAAGAATTAAAAAAATTGCAATAGTTGCAATTTCAAATCATGTTATATGAGTAAATCATGACAGTTGTATGCCAAATTTACAAAAAACAAATTTGTATTTTCGTGATTTGCAATTAAAATTCATGATTCAAGTCTGTATTGCTCATAGTGTAATATAGAACTTTTCCGGCGTAATTTACTCCCCGAAAGAATAATTTCGGTAGCAGCATCTAAAAATATTGATTTGCGATAAATTACATTGCACAATTATTGATTTATAACCCACCACATATTTTTTTGTCGCAATTTGCAATTCCATATGAAAATAGTTGCAAATCACTAACAAAACATTCCTAAATCACGATTTTCTTGTGGGAATTTAATTTTCGAAGAGATAAAGCACCTCAACATGGCAGGCATCTAATCATTAAAATGTATGACAACATCAATTAATGCCAATTGGCTAATGAAATCAGTGACAGGACTTACAAACGGCCGCCTTATATCAGAAGACTGATGACCCGATGGGTGGATGGAAAATGTTTTCTCCGAAACAAGTGAGCTCCGAGATTCTCGACAAACAAGTAACTTTGCTTAATTATTGAATTATCTTCTTGTGACTTTGACTACACGTGTGATTGACGTTGACACTGTGATTTTAATCGACAGCCTTGAAAGCGATCGTTGGCATTCTTGGTCTGCGTTTCAGCGATGTTTGCTTAGAAAGGAATGATAAAGTTTGCTCTCTTGCAAGTGCCATACAAATGAAAGATGCCATTGTGGAAATTAGCCCCAACCAACTGTTTCATCGCCCCGTTTGCATACTCTGAGAATTAAAAGGGAGCTTTTTAACTTTCTTGAAGTACGACCTACGCCCTAGGAGTTAGCCGCAAGACCCTCAGCTCCTTTTGATGGAATGCTTTTGCAAAAAGAAACAGAATCGAATTTTGTTATTGTCTTTGAAAATTTTTCTATCTGTCAAAAATCTTTGCCACCCCATAATGTGTTCATGAAGGTATTCATCTTCATTCATTTGTTTGGATGCACGCAGCAACTTACTACCACATTTGTCAGTAGTACGTCAAGTTTGTTCAAACCTACTTTGTCATGGTTTGACCATAGTGGTGTTCGATGGATATGGCAGGGCGATAACTTAGTCCCCCACACGATGATTCTTTGCGTCTGACTCTTTTCGAATATAATGAGTGCGAAAGAAAAAAGATGAGATGGAAGACCAGTTGCTCTGTGCGTCATTGGCCAAGATTTCCGAGACTCTTTTCTTTTTAGCATTGTCCGTATTTTCGTATTTTTCTAATACAGACTCTCTACAAACCACTTAAACAGTAAAGAGAACTGTCAATTTTGCATCAAGCGTCGAGAAGCTCCGTGTAGTAACGCGTGACTCACAGGATGATTTTCAAAGAGGAATTCGAAAAAAGAGTCAGACTAAGGAGTCTGAACATGCTAGAAGGACTGGTAAGGAGTTGACTGAAGTGGTGATTGATCAACTACAAGCAATTCAAGCCCACAGCAAATCATTGGATTTGAAACTATACAAGTCAACCAAAAATAAAGTAAATGATTAGAAAGCTGTGTTAAGGCTTATGAAAGAAATGAAAGTCTCGCAATCCTTATAGTCACGGCTTGAGTGAGTAATAGTTCGTCAGAAATGCAAATAAATTAACTCTGGGGATTATATCGTATGAACACATGTATTTTTAACACATGTGTGTATAATGTCCGCCCTGATGTTAAAAATTTGTGTCAAGGACCATTTGGTGACGGCCGGAACTATCCCAAATCGCTTAATAATTTTAGAAATGTTAAAAAAGGTTAAAGTGTTTTATTAGTCTAAGAAGCAGCAAAAAAGAAATTATAGGGCGGTGTATAGTTTGGACTAAGGCAAGGAATATCTCGTATGAGGGGCCGTTTTCCCCCAATCAGGTGGAAGAGGAAATTTACTAAGTAATTGATTAAATATATATAAAAAACGTTGGTAGGTACTTCCAATATTATTTTATAGCTTTTTTCATTTTAATTGTTATTGTTGGTATTTTTCTTAAAAATATTTTTTTTTATAAAAACATATAAAGGAAATATTATCTTTTATTTGTTTTTAAATATTTTAAACCACATTAAAAATAATTAGACCTGAAATTAAAAAAGAAATCACTAATGTCGTTTTCGAAAAGAAATTTTGCAAATATGTGTTTGAAAAAATTCGAAAAATTTGTTTCGTCTTCTTTATCATCGTAATATCAGGGTTGATCAAAATCTCGAATACGGAATACTCATAACTTGCTAGAGAACTATAACTATGTATAGCACCTATCCCACAATAACTACCTTCAAGTTTCAAGTACAAAAATGTGTAGTAGGTATATTAAATTGAACTTGGTAGAATAAAAATTAAATTTGAATCAACACTTAAAAGCATTAAGAAGCCCATTTCCAACTAACTAAATGTAGATGCTCACCAGACGACCACCCACCAATAAAAGTTGCACTGCACAGCAACTGCACAACAAAATGTATGCAAATGCATAGAGCACAACTGTTGCGTTAATAATGCGACCATAGTGAACGATAGAATATCATTCAACGTCGATAAGTAGAAGCACTTAAAATTCAAAAGGATCGGGTGGAGCATGAACAAAAAAATATATCTCAAGATAAAATAATATCTGAGAACATTGTAGGTATAAGGAGAGAAAATTTTTAAAACCAAAAAATAAAGACATAGATACCGAGTTTTTTTTGTGAAATTCTTCTCGGTAAAAAATAAATCCGACCTGGATTTAGTATTAAGATAGTTCTTAGGCCGAAAGGCATTAGCATTAAGTTATTCTAGTTTAACTTAGAGCGCCCGACTGGGGCCAGTAAGTTAGTTTTAAGATATTGATAAGTAGGCTAGTTTTTATGAATTTTTGTCTAGCTTTAAGATAGTTCTAAGATAATTGAAAAATAAAAATGAATTTACAAAAAAAAAAAAAAAAAAGGAGAGAAAATTTTTTCGAGATGTTTCCCATTCAAAAAGATAATGTTCTTAACTGTCTAGCTGTTTATGCATACATTTTAAAGCAATACACAATTTAAGCGTTCATCTAACCATCTAAGAGATATTTAAGTTTAATGTTGAGTTTTATCTTTGGTTGTTGTATTTCTAAATAGGTACTTAGTCACTTATATTTTCAAGATATTAACGTTAAAAACTCAAAAACGAGAAATTTGATGTTCTAGAAAAAAAAAATTCATATAGAATTCGGGGCAATTAAAACTGAAATTTGTATTTTTGAAAAGAAGGAAACAACATTTTAATTCACATATTTGATGTGCTGGGGGTGAAAGAGTCCCCCTACAATTTGATTTGCCGCATTCTTAGTACAAAAGTTTCAAAAATTTCATAATTTTGAAGGACTATAAGGACGCACATTTATTGCCTTACTTCATCTCTAAAATTGTATTTCATATTTTTATTATCAAACAAAAAGGAGAGGTGTTAACTAGTGGTGCTGAAGTTTTACATAAAAAAAAAGGAATCGGACGACTGGATCGCATGAACTCGCTTTTAGGTCCAAACTTGCTTGAAACTTATGACTTATTAAAATATACAAGTAATTACATAAAATGTATGAAAAAGCATTTAAATCGTTCTTTTAATTGTATAAACAACTAGTTAAAAAACTTACTTACTTACTTTACTTTAGATGGCGCTCACAGTCCAGGATGGACTACGGCCTCAACCATCAAGCCCCTCTAGCCAGCTCGGTCCCTAGCTAACTGCCTCCAGTTACGCACTCCAAGTTGGTTGAGGTCGCTCTCCACTTGTGTGCGCCACCTTAGGTGGGGTCTTCCTCTGCTGCGCAGACCATCAGGGGTGGATTCAAAGACTCGTCGGGCTGGTGCGTAGGTGTCCATTCGCTCCACGTGACCCAGCCATCTCAGCCGCTGTATTTTCAGCTTTTTGACCAGGTCGACGTCGCTGTATAGCCCGTAGAGCTCATTATTAAATCTTCTCCTCCATACTCCATAGATACAGACTGCACCGAAGATCACCCGAAGAATTTTCCTTTCAAAGCACCCAAGTAGACTGTCATCCGTTTTTGACAGAGTCCATGCTTCTGCCCCGTACAGCAGGACCGGGATGATAAGGGTCTTATATAAAGTCTCCTTGGTTCTTTGAGAGAGGGCTTTACTACTCAAATGCCTTCTTAGCCCGAAGAAACAGCGATTGGCCAGAGTAATTCTTCGTTTGATTTCTCCACTGATGTCATTTTGCGATGTAATAGTGGAGCCCAGGTAGACAAAGTCCTTGACAACTTCGAAGTTGTACCTATCCATCGTGACGTTTTGCCTGAGTCGCCGATGTTGAGACTCCTTTCTCGATGATAGCATATACCTCGTCTTGTCCTCATTAACAGCCAAACCCATTTTCGCCGCCTCCGCTTCAATACTTGCAAACGCGCCGGTAACAGCTCGCTTAGTTCTTCCCATGATGTCAATATCATCTGCATAAGCAAGTAGCTGAACGGACTTTTGAAAAATTGTACCTCGGTTGTTGACTTGCGAGTTGCGTACAATTGCTTCAAGAACGATGTTAAAGAGGTTGCATGATAATGCATCGACTTGCCTCAAACCTTTCTCGACATCAAAGGGGTCGGTGGTGTTCTTACCGACTTTGACGGAGCAGCGAGATTTCTCCATCGTCATCCTGCATAGGAGTACGAGTTTAGCAGCGATGCCGAGATGCGACATGGCTCTGTACAGCTCGTCTCTGTTTACGCTATCATACGCGACTCTGAAATCGATAAAGAGATGGTGTGTATCGATTTGAAACTCCTGGGTTTTTTCCAAAACCTGTCGGAGTGTGAACATTTGATCGACGGTTGATTTGCCGAGCCTAAAATCACACTGATAGGGGCCGATCAGATTGTTGACAAATGGTTTTAGGCGATCACACAGTAAAGATGACAGAATTTTGTATGCGACGTTGAGGAGACTTATACCTCTGTAGTTGGAACAATTCAGAGAATCTCTTTTCTTATGGATGGGGCACACTATACCGAGGTTCCATTCATCGGGCATACTTTCTTCCGACCAAATTTTGAAGATAATTTGATGTATACTCCCTACCAAGTCATCTCCCCCTGCTTTGAATAGCTCGGCTGGCAGGCCATCTGCACCAGCAGCCTTGAACGCCTTAAGCTTAGCTATCGCTAACCGCACTTCATTTAGGTCGGGTGGACGGAAATTTTGACCATCGTCGTCCAGGTTGAATGGATTATTCTGCCTCACAGCGGAATTCGGGCTGTCATCGCCATTTAGCAGTCTAGAAAAGTGTTGTTTCCAGATCCTCAGCACCGACTGTGTGTCTACCACCATATTCCCACTCTCGTCTCGGCAGGCTTCCGTTCTAGCCTTGTAACCCTGGGTAGATTGCCTCACCCTTCGGTAGAACTTGCATGCGCCAGCCGGCATTCTTCATCGAACCAGGGGTTTCGTTGTGGTCGCCTAGTGAAACCCAGCACATCAGTGGCGGTACTTCTGATGGCTTGTTGACAGTGTTTCCACTGGTCCTCTGCAGTTCGTGCTGGTGGCGGAGCTGCTGAAAGGTTACGGGAGACTCGGTCCGCAAAGGTCCTAGCGATCTCTTGCGATTTTAACTTTACGACATCAAATCTTTTTACAGCATCCGTTTGATGTTGTGGCGTCAAAGATATCCGCAAACGTAGTTGGGCTACAACTAAGTAATGGTCCGAGTCAATGTTGGCCCCTCGGAACATTCGGACATCCAGGATACTGAAAGCATGTCTGGCGTCTATCGCAATATGATCAATCTGGTTGACGGTTCGTTGATCTGGAGACCGCCAGGTACCTTTGTGTATATTGAGGTGTGGGAATCGAGTGCTAGCTATGATGGCATTCCGCCCCGTCACAAAGTCAGTCAGCCTGAGTCCGTTACCGGAAGTGTTGTCGTGCAGGCTGTGTCCTCCGACTATCGAACCAAAGATGCCCTCCTTTCCGATTTTGGCGTTGAAGTCGCGAGAATAATCTTGACGTCGTACTTTGGGCACCTATCATACGTACTCTCGAGGAGATCGTAGAAGTCTTCTTTGGTTGAGTCATCTTTGTCTTCCATTGGGGCGTGGGCACAGATCAACGTAATGTTTTTGAATTTAGCTTTGATGCGGATTGTGGCCAGGCGCTCGCTTACATTTCTGAAGCCCAAGACTTCTTGCCTAAGTCTTCCCCTTACCACAAAACCACAACCAAAGAGCCGCTGAAACTGCTCTTTGCAGCACTCGCCGAAGTAGATGTCACACGACTTCATCCTTCGTATGCCCTCTCCATCCCATCGGACTTCCTGGATGGCTGTTATATCAGCCTTTAGCCTATCCAGGTTCTCCACTAATTGTTCGGCTACACGTGGTCTGTTTAAGGTCCGGACATTCCACGTGCAGATCCGAAATGCATTGTCCTTGTTTCGTTTGCTGGGGTCGTCAACATTAAGATCATCCATATCCGAGGCTTGTTGTTGTTTCGGAACCGTTGTTGTTTTCCGTGGTAGGGAAGTTACCCCGACGCATAACCTCCTCCCCCCCCCCTCTCTCGTTTGCTGCCGTCTTAAACCGTCCACAGGGATCGGAACCCCATCTTCAGCTAAAGGTACTAGACACCCGATGTTCACCACGGGGAGGTGAGAGTAGGAGTTGATAGACAGAGGTTCGCTTTGTAAAAAAAAGCTTGTGGACGCTTGTGTCCTCTTGAATGCACCGTGTCTACCCTTTGAACAATTACAATTATTTATACCTATATCTATATAATTAAATTATATGCACTAGTTCATAATTGATATTTGATTGATTTTGTAAGATAATTCAACAAACATTGTTTTATTTTTTAAGTGAAAAAACTGTAAAAAACTTTACCAAAAATTGTTTAAGAAATTTTTTTCTTCTCAAAAAT